>CM052540.1:66142077-66191768 GCA_028533065.1 Trachops cirrhosus | reverse complement strand
TGATTTTAATCTTGGGTGATGTAATTATGATGTGCCTTGGTGTGTTGCTCCTTGGGTCCAACTTCTTTGGGACTCTCTGAGCTTCCTGGAATTCCTGGAAGTCTATTTCCTTTGCCAGATTGGGGAAGCTCTCCTTTATTATTTGTTAGAATACCTTTTCCACTTGTTATTCTTCCTCTTCCCCTTCTGGTACCCTTATAATTTGGATGTTGGAACATTTAAAGATGTCCTGGAGGTTCCTAAGCTTCTCATTTTTTCAATTCTTGTTTCTTCATTCTTTTCTGATTGGATGTTTCTTCCTGCCTTCTGGTCCACTCTATTGATTTGGGTCCTAGATTCCTTCCCATCACTATTGGTTCCCTGTGCATTTTTCTTCATTTCTCTTATCGTAGCCTTCATTTTTTCATCTAGTTTGTGACCAAATTCAACCAATTCTGTGAGCATCCTGATCACCAGTGTTTTGAACTGTGCATCTGACACGTTGACTATCTCTTGGTCGCTTAAAAATATTAGCTGTGGGGCTTTGATTTATACTTCAGTTTGAGCCATTTTTTTTTTTTTTGGTCTGGTCGAGCCTCCTACAGAGTGAAGGGCGGAGCCTTAGGTGTTCCCCAGGGCAGGGCAATGCAGTCTCTGGGTTGTGATGTTGTATGTGGTGGCAGGGTCCAAGAGGAAACAATGGCACTTGCTCCTCTCTCCATTGGATTTCAGTCCCTTGTGCTGCTTCCCCCATGCAAACTGGGCCCTTCTGGTGCTGATTCCCATGTGGATGGGCTTGTGGACATTCTAGAACCACATGAGTCACTCCAGTGCACTCTCCTGTGGGGCTTCAAGTTTCTCCCTGCGCCTGAACCCCCACGGTGTTTTCAATCAGTGTCCTGAAGTTCTATTTCCCGGCGCTTGGATCCTGGGTTGCAAGGTCCATCTCACTGCCCAATTTTGCCTGGTTTATCTGCACGTGAATGTGGCTCAGACAGCCAGGGGCCTTGCGCATAGTGCCTTGCTTCACAGTCGCAGCCTTGCTGGATCTGCCAGCCACCTGTGCGCTTCGGATGCTTTACGTGCCCAGGGTGCATATGCATTGCTTTCTGGGCTGCAACCCCTCTCTGCCCCGCCGCCCGACTCCGCCCCTTCTATTGGTCTGGATGAATGTGTATATTTTAACTCCTTGGTTGTCCAACTTCCATACAGTTCAATTTTCTGTCAGATCTGGTTGTTATCTTGTTTCTAAATTGTTGCTGTCCTTATTTTGGTTGTGCAGGGAGGCACAGTGTGTCTACCTATGCTTCAATCTTGGCCAGATGTCCTGTTTTCATGGTTCTTTAATTGGGAATCTGAGGATAAGAAAACAGGGCTTGTCTCCTCTGTGCTCTGAAAGCCATTAAAGTTTAGTTTTAAGGGATGCAGGCGGAGTTTTTCCCTTTCTTGTTTTACATGTGTTTTCCTACTGATGTAGCATCACTACTCCCCAAAGAAAGGAGAAATATTAGACTATTTATGGTCAGGTCAGCTTTGAAAAGCATGCATATATAACCACAGGGGCTATAAGTCTACAGTGTAACAATGCACATGATATCTGCAGGGTGCAGAGCAGGGTGGATTAACAGATTTTCTTTTTCTGTCGAGATTCAGATACTAAATGCCTTGGCTGGAGTGCTGTAAGTGGCCTCTGCCACAGCTCCAAGGTTCCAGCCCTGGACAGGGACGCAGCGTACACAACATGTAACAAAGGGATGTGGCTGTGTTGTGGGGCACAACCTCATTTATGGGTCTTGACATTTGACTGTCATATAATGGTCATGTGTAATGAAATACTACTCTTTTGACTTTTTTCAACTATTTAAAATGTAAAAATCATTCTTAGTTTATTGCCCACACACAGCAGGTATGGACTGGATGTGGGTCTACAGGCCATAGTTTCGAGGTCCCTGATAGAGAGGAGAAACAGGATTCCAAGGCCCGTTGACAAGATCTGAATGACAGATCTTAGTTCAAATTCTCTCTGCTAAGTATTAACCATGTAACCTTTGGTAAGTCATTAACCTCTCCAAGTTTCAGGTTTCTAGGAGAAGCACAAGGACCAAACCATGGAGATGACAATCAGTTAAAGTGGGACACAAAATGGGAATAGTCCCTAAAGCTCTGAGGAGGCTAAATTTCTCTCTAGGGGAGCCTGGGAACACATTTCTATTGGTGGTAGTCAAACTCCTGGCAATAGATCTTATTTCATTAAAATGAAAGTTCAATTTGTTTCATGTCTATTTACTCCATCAACATAATCCTTTGTTCCTGTCAAAGGAATGAGACTGCTAAGAAACTACAAACTTCCTAAATTACAGGCTCACTAAGGAAGAAAACTCTCCATATATTTTCATCAGATACACAATAGAGTCCTTATTAAGTGATGGCAAGCTCTGTCCTGTGGTGAATCCAGCTAGGCTGACCGGTTTCTGTGGAATTCTTTGTTTTCCCTGGGGAGGCGAATTCTTCAACCAGGGACCCGTGCTCTGAAAGTTCACGGCACAACCAAAATGACAAATTCTGTTTCTTTAGGATTTCTTGAATGTCATTAAGAGCTGGATCCATTAAGCTTCTTTTAGAATAAATACAATCTGTGCCTGCAGCCTAACCTAGTAGAACTCTGCTTCACCAGCCAGTGCCCCACAGAAAGGCCAAGTGACAGAAGCGAACGGGGATCCCTTTACTCTGCACTCCCCCTCCAAGTCTTCAAAGGGCAGGTGGGTTCTGGGCCACGCAGGCTCTGGGCCACACTGACACCTGTTACATCCCGCTAAGGGAGTGGGTGCATTCGGTCACCCTTTGTTCATCCCCAAACACGGGGCATAGGAGCATCTTCCAGACACCAGTCCAGCTGCTCTGACAAGTGCAGGGTTTGGGAAGGAGGGAGTCATACTCCTTAGAGCTGTGGGGACCTCAAGCTAGACTGTGGAGGAAGGAGATGGGCAGGCCAAATGAGGGGGGAGGAGGAAGGTGGCTGACAGCCAGAGAGGGCCGAGACTGTGCCTCACTGGGTTACAGATACGTCACATTGAGCAGAAATCAGGTTGGATCCACACACTGACATGGTTGGCTGCTAACAGTGCACCAGTGAGAAGAATGAGAGGTGGGAGACATGGTAGGTAGATCTGCAGAGTGAGTCAGATGTTGAAAAGCACGGAACAGGGCACTGTGGGGCTTTGACGAGGAGATCCTGAGAAATGCAGTGATGGAAAACATTTTGATCCAGGCTCTTGCTTTCATGATGCATGGGGAGGCAGCCTGCCTCCTGTTCATAACCCGTCTTCTGTGGTTAAGTGAGAAAGCTTCAGAAATGTGCAAATCTGTCTTTATAAGATCGGTGTAAATCAAGAGACTGAACATGTTTACATAAGGTGGCTTATTTTTAATGTTTTCAGGATTTGGGAAAAGAAAAGCAGTGTGATTAGTATATCATCTGAATAAATATTCTCTGTGGGTGGCAGATCTGTGTGTTTATCTCTCCATACAGATGTATACATGTACTCAGGGCGTGCAAATATGTGCACACGTTCACACACACACCCCTCAGCTCAGAACAGCCTCTGTGTCAGTAATGTGGGCTTCTGTTTAGGGACAGAATTAATCAAATTAATATTATTTTTTCATGTGGAGGGAGGTCTGGCCTGCTATGTTTCTATTTTTATTCCTTTTGACTTATTTGCCACCCACATTCCTAAAAGAAAGCAGAAAAGACATTTTTAATTCCTGTGTGCTGGTTGGCTCCCATGTATACTTTAATTTGGGAGGATTTTTTAAAAAAATGTTTGTAGTTTGGCTGCCTTGACTGCCTTACAAGAATTCAGACTTTGGGTTGCTGGCAAGGAAAGACCAAAAATGGTTCCACCACCAAATCTTTACTCCTGTGGCGACTGCTGACTCAAAGAGACTCCCGGTCAGGTATGAATGAAGATCCAGTCAGCATGGGCCTGATGCCTGGGGACATGCTGGACTCGTTAGGAAGACAGGTTTTCAGGTTTCAGTCTTGATTATCCTAGTTCCTAGCCATGTGCTTTGACCAAGGAACTTAACCTCAGTTCTTTCATCTGTGAAATGAGGCTAATGCCACTCACTACATAAGACCGCTGGAAGGACTGAGGGAAATAATAAAAGTGAAACATGGAGCACAGTGCCTGGCACATGGAAAAAGTGCAGAGAGTGATAGATGAGAACACAGTAAGTACATTTGTGTTGAGTATTTAAGGCTCTTACACCACTCCCCCATCTTGTTCGCTCCACTTTTTGTGACCTGACACTCATTCACTTATTCATTCATTTATTCACCAACTTATTTGTATGTATAAAGCCTTGTTCCAAAATGCACTTCAAGTGGCTGGTGTCAGTGTACTATGAGGATTCCTCCTCCCAATTCCTATTAAAGATATGTAACTACGTTAAGAAAAATAGTTGTAAAAACATGTCTAGACCCTGTGCTTGACCCCCTGCTCAGGGCAGCTGCTATGGGCTGCAGCCATATCCTCCTGGCTTCTAAGGCCCTGAGGATAGGAACAAAGTGTCTGAGCCCTGGGGGACAGCAAGACACAAAAACATCTCCAAGGTGAGCTTACAGAGCTCCCGACCTTCCAGAATCCAGGAACCAGCTGGGGAGTCCAGTTCATCAGAGGAGACTGAGCTGGGTCCACACTCCTGGAGAAGGTACTGAGTGGCCCTGCTACAGGTGAACCAGAATCATCCTTCTCTCTGGGCCCTGCCCCCCGGGTGCACTGAGGGCTTCCGAGACTACCTTCCTAACCAGGGGAGCTGGGGTTGGGCGGCCATCCCCTGGAATTGTCAAGGCATTTGAGAAGAGACTGATGTTACTTCCTCTGATACATGCAGCTGTTTGGATTCTAGAAAGCGGGAAGAGAGACTCCGCATTGAGGGGAAACTAGAAAGCAGGAGGTGAGACTCCTCATTGAGGGGAACACTGGCCCCATGTGGACAGCTGGGGGCCGGAGACCTAGGCCTCCCTGGGCCGAGGGCAGGCAGGAGCTGCCCCTCCCCCATTATTCCTGCCTTCAAGGGTTCCAGCTGGGGAGTGGTTGGGGATGTTTTTTATTTGCCTGTTTTTTCTTTCTTTTTTTCTCTCTTTTTCCAGCAATTTCCCTGTAGCAAGTAGCCTGCTTTTCCTGGCCTACCTCTTAAAGGCACAGCTTCACCCCTGTCTGAGGGACAGCTAGCTTCCAGGCCTCCATCTCAGTGACTGTCTCTGGGGCCTGAGGTCATTTCCCTTTCTCTGAATCACTATCTCCCATCTCCAAAGCTTGTAACCCTCACAGACATGTAAACAGGGCATGAAAGGATGAACAGGAGTGTTCTGGGCAGGCAAAGGAATGGAACTCTCCATGCAGAAGAAACAAGCACAGGCCCTGGCTGGAGAAAGAGGGAGGCAGACCCCGAAATCCTTGCAGTTACTTGAACATGTTGGGACTTTATCTGGTGAGAGACAGATGAGTGGGAACAAGTTTTATGCCTCTCTGGATTTTCAGCAGCTCCACTGCAGCCTGCTCTGTTGATACCAAGCAAAGATTAGAAAGGGCATACCGTTGACCTTGTAATCACAAGGCAGCCTGGTATCACAGGAAACTCTGAGTCCTTCAAACTGAAGGATTGGGAGACAACAGTGGATTTTGATTCTTATCAAATGCCTCAACACACTATTGCTTCCTCTTTGGAATCACAGCTCGTAAGCCACACCTGCCCATTCCTGGAATTCTTTTAACACCAGTATGGCCATGCTCCTCAAAGTGCCCTGATGCTTGAAGAAACTTCACTGAATCCCTGCCTCTGTCCACAATCAGAAATTACCACAAACTGACCCATAGAGTTTAACTGACTATCACACCATCCCTTGCTAATGCCAACTTGCATTTCTTTTGGTTCTCATGGTGAGGGAAGAAGAAAATTTGCTCTGAATGTTCTTTTGGCTGGTGTAATCATCAAATAGGCATGAGACAGATTAGCAAGAGAAAAAGACCAAGTTTGATTACATACATATGTATGGGAATCCACAGACATGAAAGAGTCAGGGATCCCACACGCACAACAGGTTTAGAGACTGAAAGGGAACGGGGGTATGTACAATATCCTGAGCTGGGGATGAGGTAAGGTGACTTGGGGCTTCAGAGGGTCCTTGCAGGATGATATAAGGAGCAGGTATTCAGTAAATAGTAGTTTTCTTGCCCTGTAGATAGGTCAGAAAAGGTTATCTCTGATAATCTCATTATGGACAAGGCCCATAATTCAACTTCCTCTAGAAGTTAAGGGAGGGGCAGAAGTTTCTCTTGAGCCTGAGGCTGAAGTTGCCTTTAGCTCAAAACAATCCACATACCACAGAGGCACATCTTAGGATGACTAGTTCTGAAAGTTCCAAAGGGACTTGCTTTTGCTACCATGTAAGGAAATAGCAAAAGATCTGCTTGACCTCCACGTGGAAACGTGTCCTCAGGGGTTTGCGTGTAGTGGGGCTGAGGACCCTGGAGTGTGAGGGGTTGGGGTGGTTCTGATGAAACCTTGGCAGAGGCATCACCAGCATGGTTGTTGGGAATGGAGGAGGGAGTGAGGGAGGACTCGGGAGAGAAATGGAGTTTCACAATAGTCAACATTTTAATCCACACAATTTTAGGGAAGGAGAAAAATTAGCCAATAACAAAAGAAACAAATGGAAAATATAGATACAAATTGGTGGATCTCAGGTCTTTTAAGAATTTATAGGATGGAAGCTACCACAGAAAGCCTCTCTATGAGCTGGCTACCACCCCAGAGGGCCTGACTTGGCTGTTGGAAAGGAAAGTCTTCCCAAATGCAGGGCTTTGGTGTTACCCACACCCCTCCCCCAGCCCAACCAGAAATGTCCCTCTACTTCATGCAGTGCTTCAAAGGGACACTCCCAAGTCTGTCTCTATTTGAGAGGACACTGGTGGGTGATTCAAGGCTAGGCAGGGCCATGCTCCAGCTGGCAGGCCAGTGAGGAAGGGATGCTCCAGTAACTGAGGGGCTGAAGCTGTCCTTCTCTCGATGAGCAAGGAAGCACTTTATAAAAAGTGCACCACCTCTGGTTGCCTTTTCTGTGGACTCACCACTTTTCTTTTGTGTCTTCTCAGCAACAGTTAGGTTTTTTAAAAAGTATATTTTATTGATTATGCTATTACAGTTGTCCCACTTTTTCCCCCCTTTATTCCCCTCTGCCCTGCACTGCCCCTCCCATCAGAGTCCCCCAACCCTTAATTCATATCTGTGGGTCATATATATAAGTTCTTTAGCTTCTCCATTTCCTATACTATTCTTAACCTCCCGCTGTCTCTTTTGTACCTACCATTTATGCTTCTTATTCCCTGTACCTTTTCCCCCATTCTCCCCACCCTCCCTGCTGGTAACCCTCCCTGTGATCTTCATTTCTCTGATTCTGTTCCTGTTCTGGTTCTGGTTGTTTGCTTAGTTTACTTTTGTGTTTTTTTTTTTAATTCATTTGTTGATAGTTGTGAGTTTGTTGTCATTTTACTGCTCATAGTTTTAATCTTCTTTTTCTTAGATAAGTTCCTTTAACATTTCATATAATAAAGGCTTGGTGATAATGAACTCCTTTAACTTAACCTTATCTGGGAAGCACTTTGTCTGCCCTTCCATTCTTAATGAAAGCTTTGCTGGACAGAGCAATCTTGGATGTAGGTCCTTGCCTTTCCAGACTTGGAATACCTCTTTCCAGCCCCTTCTTGCCTGTAATGTTTCTTTTGAGAAATCAACTGATAGTTTTATGGGCACTCCTTTGTAGGTAACTCTCCCCTTCTCTCTTGTTGCTTTTAAGATTCTCTCCTTCTCTTTAATCTTAGCTAATGTAATTATGGTGTGCCTTGGTGTGTTCCTCCTAGGGTCCAGTTTCTTTGGGAATCTGAGCTTCCTAGACTTCCTGGAAGTCTATTTCCTCCTCCACATTGGGGAAGTTCTCCTTCATTATTTGTTCAAATAAGTTTTCAATTTCTTGCTCTTCTTCGTCTCCTTCTGGCACCCTTATGATTCAGATGTTGTGATGTTTAAAGTTGTCCCAGAGCTTCCTAAGCCTCTCTTCATTTTTTTGAATTCTTGTTTCTTCATTCTGTTCTGGTTGCATGTTTATTTCTTCCTTCTGCTCCAAACTGTTGATTTGCGACCCAGTTTCCTTCCCTTCATTGTTGGTTTTCTGTATATTTATCTTTATGTCACTTTGCATAGCCTTCACTTCTTCCTTTATTTTGTGACCACACTCAATCATTTCTGTGAGCATCTTGATACCAGTGTTTTGAACTCTGCATCTGATAGATTAGCTATCTCCTCATTGCTTCATTCTTTTTCTGGTGTTGCGATCTGTTCTTTCATTTGGGCCATATTCCTTTTTCTGGGCACACCTGCTTCATTGTAAGGGCAGAGCCTTAGGTATTCACTGGGACTGGGCAACCCTCTTCTCTGCTTTGTGGCACTGTATGTGAGTGAAAGGTCAGAGAGGGAAAAATGTCCCTTGCTTGGCTCTTGCTCTGCTTTCAGTCACTTCCTCCACTGTCCAGAAGCAAATTGTGTCCTTCTGGTGATGATTCCAAGATGGGTGGGAGCAACTGTTACCTTAAGATATTGCCATTAAAACATGTTCATGAAGCACCCTTATTGGAGCAAGTGTGTGTGTGGTGTGCGTGTGGTTTAGCTGAGAGGAAATTTACTTCCTTCTTAAGGCCAATTCTAACATTAAGTTGTGTACTTCAAACCACCCAGATTTAAGCCATTAGTTTTTTTAATGGTGGCTAACAGGGGAGGATTTCATTGACATAAAAGTCATTTACAGAAAGCTCAGCAATGTCATTCTCCCAATGACACTGCTGTACCTTCCAGACCCACCTTCCATCATGTCTTTATCCAATATTTGTTTCTAGTCTTCTCCCCTTCTTGTTTCACAGAATTATCAGAACATTGATGAATTTAAAAAGGCAAAAGAAATGAGGTATAAAATGCTGTTGTAACACCATTAGTCGAAATATGTTAAAGCACTAGAAAAGCAAAGAGTTTCCCTCTCTCTTCTTTTTATTGGTCCCCACATCAAAGTCATGAAAACGGTAGGGTTTTTGTTTATTTGTTTTTGTTCTTGAGTCATCCAAATAAGGGTGCGAATCCTTATTCTTTCCCTTGCCAGCTGTGTGAAGTTGGGCAAGTTACTTCAGTTCTCTGAGCCTCCATGTCCTCATCTGTAAATTAGAAAAAGCAATGGGTAGCTCACAGAGTTTTGAGAAAGAAGTGCACAAATAAATATAAGTGCCTCCACCATAGTACGTATTCATTGCCTATTTTTCTCCACTTCTCATTTTGCTGGGTCTCTAGACCTAATAATAATTGTTCTCTGTTGGATTTCAGTCTAATTATCATGTATTTTTTAAGCACCTGTTACGTGCCAGATCTTTTCACCAGGGTCCAAACAGAAACAAGATGTGGTTCATCTCTTCAAGAGCAACCTCTTGCTGGAACCAGGAAGTAATAAACTCTCATGGGGAGACCAGGACAGGAATGCCTAATACTTCTTGGGGATGAGGTGGGAGGTAGCAGGGGTTGTCCCTGAGGAGGTAACACTGATCAAGAGGCTTGAAGGATATTGGAGTTGGGAGAAAGGTGTTTTGGGATGATAGGAGCAAATGCAAGCATATGTATGGGAACTGCTGAGTTTAGCAAGAGAGAGGGGAGTTGGAGAGTGCTGGGGTGTGAGGCTGCATAGCGGAGAGGAGTATAGATGAAGAAGAGCACTGTATGTTAATCTTGGGACTCGGTCTGAAAACTGTGGAGAGCCATTAAAGGTTTAGGTTAAGGAGAGATGTTAATGCAAGAAGGAGTTTCCCTAAAGCACCCTGAGCCAACTCTAAGAAATGCTGGTACTTATTTACACAAAGTGCTTCTTTCATATCAACGTGAAGTGCAGTGTTCATAGGCCAGGAGTCTTATCACCTTGGTCAAGTCACTTACCTTCTTATGGTCTAAGTTTTCACATCTCTGAAATGAAGATGTTGGACTAGATAATATCCAAGTGTCCTCCCTCCCATCTTTAATGTAGTCTATGATTCATAATTTTATCATTGCTTTCAGAATTTATTTTATAATTTCTATGCTAGCATGATTACTGGGACCTAATAAACATCCCAGTAATTATTTTTCTATATTTCATGTAAAAATTAGGTTGCTAAAATGTGTGATGGTATAGTGTAATAAACTAGGAGTCAGGTGTTTACTTTGTAGTGTGGGCTGGGTCAGAAATTATTTGTGCAACTTAGAATAAATTATTTTACTTTTCTGGACCACTTATCCCCTGCCCTCCAATACCAGATCTAAAGATGGGTAAACTGAGAGACAAGGGTAAGATTTGACTCTTAAGTTCATGCAACTTTGTTCTACTTCTTAGGATGACTAGAAAATATCTATTTCAATTTAAAAGTGTCTACATCAGAACTGAAGAGATTGAGTATCTTTTGCAAAAGATATGTTGATTTCATCTACCAACACTACACCCCATGAAAACTAAGCAAAAATCATTTAACTTCATTTTTAAAACTAAATATGATTTCAGTTTAGAGATTTGGTCTCTTTCTCTTTTTTATATTTTAAATTACTAGAAAAAATTACATGTGTATTAAAGATATTGAAAAATCCAAAGACTATGCAAAGGACAAAAAATCACAAATAGAAAACATGTAATTTCATTCACCCAAAAATAAACTTATTTCATTTGTGCTTTTTCCCAAAATAATTAATCAAACCATGTATATACTGTTACGTGACTTGACCAAAAGATCCCTAACCATATACTAAAATGCAACAAAGTTTTAAGGGTCTTCTCAGCTTCAGACAAAAATGAAATGCTGAGGTATAATGCTGGTAGAAAGTGATGTGATGTGACTGTGTAAGAAGTGATGGGAAACCCAGGAAGGGAGCTAACGAACCCTTTCTGGGAGGGTTCATTAGCTGAATCTGTAGGACAGACATCAAATCTGCCAGGCATAGGGAAGCAGAAAGCATGTCCCAGAAGAAACAGCCTATGAGAAACCTAAAAACCTTGATAGTCTGTGGCCTGTTGGAGGCCAAAGAGGACTTTAGTTTCCCTCCTGGGTGGGATGAGTGGGTGGGAGTTCATTCAACAGGAGGTGATGGGTGGGGCAGTCCTGGTTATGAACAGCTCTGTTTGCCAGGTTGTGGAGTATGGAATTGCTTCTGACCACAGTGGGGAATCAGGGACTTTATAGAATCAGTAACTGCCTTACATTAAAGCAAATGTTATTGAATGAGGACAACCAAAATCTGGCTTTACTCTTTTAAGGATAGATTTAAAAAAAAAAAATCTGGTGCTTAAAAGAAGTCTTCATATACAAGCCAAATACAGTCCTTTTGAACATTTCTCAGAAAGTTCTCATAATCACTGCAGAAGCCTTTTAAGAGTTCTTTAGTGGTGTGCCTTAATACATACTGCATTCTAATGACATCCTTAAAGAGCGGCCTGAGCAGGAGTTGTTTAGGCCACTCTCCTCCATAGGAAGAAATGTGTTTGGCTCTGTTAGGGCTCACGGGAGGGCTTTGGTGAGGAGGAATGGTATGGAAACCCTGTACTAACAAATTTGGAGTTTTGGGGATTTTCCTGAAGAATCTTTTTTCTAAACTAGCTCATTTGCGCCACCCAGTGGGAGCATTCTAGAATACAATCTTGAAGGCTTTTGAAGGGTGGATACAGCTCAGCCTTCCTTACTCAAGTCTCTGATCTGCCATTTCAACTGTTCTTTTCCTATAAGAATGTTAGGAGACATCCCAGTAAACAGTTTTTCTCCTGAATTTTGAGACTGTATGGTGTGATGAGGACAGCACTGGTTCTGGCTTTTCACAGAGTAACTCAGTAACTTTGGGTAAGTGCCACATTCTCTCTCAAACTCTTCCTTCTGCTTTTTTTTTTTTTTAAAGTATCTATAGTCTTTTGGTGACATATAATCTGTTTTAGTATTTACCACTACACCTGTAGTTCAAAGTGGCATTAGTCTGGGTAAT
Organism: Trachops cirrhosus; assembly: GCA_028533065.1. Taxonomy (NCBI): domain Eukaryota; kingdom Metazoa; phylum Chordata; class Mammalia; order Chiroptera; family Phyllostomidae; genus Trachops; species Trachops cirrhosus. The sequence goes on along the minus strand of CM052540.1, from coordinate 66,179,699 downwards.
TAAAAAAACGTCTCTTTAGCATTGTGAAAATTTAGGGATGACTACTACAACCATCTATGATTAATATATGTACAATACATAAGTCGATATCATCTGAGTGCATATTCCTAAGAATGTCTCAGATGCCTTAACCACAGTTACATGGTGGAGTGCAAAAAGCTGGCCTCTGCACCCCTACCTGAGTTTAAACCCCAGCCCACCGCCTCCTATGTGACAATGTTATGTTACCCTCCATCTTTGAGCCTATTTCCTCCTCAGTCCAACGGGGACTGCAAATCTTACTTCACAAGATTAGGATTAGGGTTACATGATGCAATTGTGTAGAGCAGTGCCAGGCACAGACCGAGGGACAACAGACCTCTGTTTGGTGGAAGCAACTCTTATTGTTTAGTCTCTGCAGCTACCTATTTACCCAGAGAAAACCTCTTCTGCTCTGAGGCCCAGATTTCTCTTCTTTCAAACAATGTCTTAGTTCCTTCTCCAGAGTTTTACAGATGCAATGAGAGAACACACATTCCACCCCCCTTCCCAAGCACCTGGCATCTCCGAGGGGCTTGACAAATGGTAACTCCTTTCTTTCCAAAAGTATTGACCCATTGCAAATAATTACAGAATTAGTTATAAAGCCAAAATTGTGTTTATCCCATGATCTCTCCCTCACTCTCTCAAACAGACACACACACTCTGCATCCCCACCTTATTTTTCCTGCCTCTATCATCAGTTACTAAAAAGTGCAAGAATCTTTGGCAGCTTAAAAAAGGAAGAGCAAATCCACTTCAAAATCATCAGCATTTATTTTCCTTCCTCACACCGGGTGCATGGGTCCTCATCTGAACAGCTGTGCATTTACTTGTCTCCCCATCCCTGCTGTCCCCATCCTGCCCAGGTCCCTCTGCTCAGCCACAGCAACTGCATATCACTGGTGAACCCACCTTAGCCACTCTCCCCCAAACTGTGGCCCCTATGCTCCAGTTCCCCTCCTCCCCCTCTGACTCTCCTTCTCTACATTTTGGAGTTCTCAGTGCATATGTGATCAGAGAGGTGCTCTCAAGCCCCTAATCCCTAGCACAAGTGACTGCCACCAGGTGTGTGCTTCTGAGGAGATTAGGAAAGGGGATTCATGTGTATCGAGTCCATATACTTGTTAACACTTTTACTCTTTCCAGTCACCTTCTCAGGGAGCTATTGCTGTTCTGTTTCACATGAAGAGACTGAGGGCACATTGCTTCCTTGGTTAAACCACTTTTTATCAAACACCAATGGCCAGGAACTGAGAATACAACAGCGAATAGCAGCCACAGCACCATCCTTCGTGGTGCTTACAGGATCTGATGTGGGATGAATTCAGGAGTCAGGAATGAAACAAATAGTGGACTGTGTGAAGAGGGGTAGAGGAAAGGACGTGCACTGTCTCGGAGGTTAGGGAAGGCATCCTAAAAAGGAGGCATTCCAGCCAAGACCTGAGGGCACAGAGAGGTCACCTGAAGGTAGTGAAGGCAGATATGGGAGCTAAATGTGGGTGAATTCAGTTCTACTGTGCCTCATGGCCTCCCTTCCTCTGTATATTTATATTTATGTTATTTTATTGATAGCTTGTGATCTACAGCTCTTTCTCCAGGATAGATTGCAGCTCCTTGTGAACAAGAAACTCATCTCCCAGACACCTGCTACATAGTACAAATAATAAGCCTAAATAGATGCTAATTTTATATATATATACACACACACACGCCTGTATTTAATAATATTCTTGGGACATGAAAGTGCCTAAATTCTTCCATGTATATTCTGTTACTTCTTTAACCAATGTATTTTCTAAGAGTCTCTGAGCTCCTGGGCACTCCCCTGTTCAGGCTCCTTTTACTCAGGTGTTTCCTATTTTATAGGCAGGGGTGGGTGACCCAGGGTCAGTGTGCAGGAGAGCTAGCAGCTGGCATCAGTTCTGCAGCAGGTGGACTTGGGCACAGCTCATTCATCTAATGGAAATGGCATTAAATGTGTCCTCCCAAATGCTGCATGGTACAGGCTCATTCTAGCCTGCTTCCCAGACCATGCTTGATGAGGAAAGAGGAGCTGCTACCCTATGCCAGGCACTGTGCAGAGGGTGAGGGTACTCAGTGCAAGCATGTGTAGTGGTTGAATGAGTGCTTCTTTTTTCTGACACGCAACAGCTCACAGTGGAGTAGGGCTAGCAGATATGCCCACAGTCCATGCACACACACAAAGTACATTCCAGCTCATTGCCTGCAAAGACTCCAGGTGGACACAAGTGGAGAGAGTTGCTGATTTCATGGTGGGTTGGGCGAGAGTTTTGGCAGATCTGCCAGGCAGGTGAAAGTCCTCTTGCCTGATTGGGAAAATGAATGGCATTTGGCCAAGGCAAAAGGGCAGGATGTGGTAGGAGCAGGCAGGCCCCAGGCAAGGGTCTTAGCCTATGCAGAGAGGCCCAGAGAAAGAGAACGGGTGGTGCATTTAGGACCTGTGAAAGCCCACAAGAGTCAGGCAGGTGGTAGGGGTGTGAAAGGCAAGGTGCTTGACTGCGTGTCAGAACCATTGGTATAGTGTTCATTTCCATTAAGGAATGTCTTCCCTCCTGCTCTTCTTGACTCACACCATCTTTAGTGGAAACAGGTAAAGGGAAGTCATTCTCTAAGAAACACGGCATTCCAAATCCAGTGATCCTGCCATACTGTATCAGGGGTGTCAAACTCATTTTCACCGGGGGCCATATCAGCCTCACGGTTGCCTTCAAAGGGCCGAATGCAATTTTAAGACTGTAGAAATGTAACTACTCCTTAATAGTTAAGCGAGAGCTCAGTGCTGCCGCCAGGTAGAAGCAAGGTGCTGGGCCGGATTAAACAAGGTGGAGGGCCAGATTCAGCCCTTGGGCCTTGTGTTTGCCACCTGTGCTCTAAGTGATACTTGGTTCCTGTTGGAGAGACAGCTGGGAGTGGTGGGGCCTAGGGAAAACTAGAGAGTATAGTCTCCCTCTGAAGAGGACAGCCAGTTAACTCCAGCTGCCCAGAGGCTTCAGATCTGGCAATAGTTCAGAAAAAGCAAGCAACCTGGATTTTTGGCAAGTTAGCTGTGTTTTTAAACATTGATTTGATTTAAAAACAAAACTTAACAAAACAAACAGAAGACATCTGCAAGCTAAGCCTTTTTCATGGGCTATACTTGCAAGCTCTTGTCTAAAGACTCCAGAGGTCACAAGGGTATTGTCAGAATCCTTCAACAAGTTATCTGCTATGAGTTTTTCCTAACCATCCTTCTCCCCCTACTTTCCAGAAAGAGATGACGAGCAGGATGTGTCACTAATGCCCCGTCTTACCCTTTGAAGACAGAAGAAAGCTGTTTGCTCTTGGAGTTCCAGGTGGGCAGGAGGGAGACCTCACGGGATGAAATGGCACACGGACTTCCAGGAGCAGGCAAGCTGTAAACAAGGGGTGATTCCTGAGAGACGTCCCCCATCCCTTCCTGTGCTCTTAACCCTGAGTGCTGCTAGCCACAACCTGTGGACCAGCTGACCACAGCGTGAGAGAAACCGCCCCTCCGCTCCTGGCTCTGGAGGAAGCCTCCTGATTGTATGGCAGTTCTGCCTGGGACCTGCGCCCAAGCTGTGCTGGAATTCAGGTTGTGAGACCGAGATACTGTTTGTACTTTTCCACGTATCCGTCTTGTCCACTGGCTGACTTTTCCGTACGTGTTTTCTAAGTACCAAGTGCATTTGGATCTCTGGTTGCAAAGCAAATTTTACTACAATGAGCCTTCCTTTCGGGTCCCTCAGGACTCCCACCCACATCCTGTGGCCCAGCTGTGCACAGGGCTGCAGAGCCCAGAGAGACCTGAGACCCCACCACAGCACTGGCACTGTCTTCCTAATGGGCGGTTTCATCAGGGACACTCTGAGGGGTGGCTGGTCTATGCACCCAACAGGGTCTACACCCTTTAACTACAGGGAAGAGACTGGTTTCTAGCAAAATGCTACCACGTTACCAGTTTACCCTGAGTGTTTTTTATAACCACTCCATTCCTTATTTCTTCCATTCAAGATATTTTTCCCATTTCCCAGAAGAATAACAAAAGGAAGTTATAAATGACTAAGGATGATCAGCAGAAGCCCTGAGCCAGATTAGTGCAGTGTTTGTTCTTTATTAGGGGGTAGGGAGTCATGGCTGTCTCTGCATAATACTAAAATTTCAGTGAAAAAGAAAGTGCAATTGTTTATTGGTACATGTAGCTCAGACTCTCCTAGCATTAACTTGGAACCTTCCTAGCTGCCCCTCTGAGCTTTTAAATGCAGCCCATGTTTTCTTCCTCTTCCTCCACACTCTCCTCTCTTCTGCTGTATTATATTATGGCATAAAATTACTTTCTGCCCCAATGAATGTGCCACAGTTGTCAAGGTAACCATGGAGCTGGAGCTCACTTCCTTCTTCCATCCTTCCCAAGTCTTATGCTCCAGTAGACAGAATAACGCATTCTGTGCTACACCCTGCCTGTTGGAACGTCCATGAATTCTGCTTCAAGAATGTTGCCTTCTCTGATTCACCCGTGAAGCTGTGGTTGCCTTGGAAGCCTGTGACTAGGCAGTGATAATACTTCCAGTGATCATTTGCATATGACAAAATCGCAATTGGTGGAGGGAAGTAGATAAGAATGTATTAGTGCATTTTAATGTAATACCGATTAAAGAATAACTAAACAACTCTGATTTCGTTTCATTTCATGTAATGTATTGAAGCCATTGGTGGCTGCCAGAGCCTAGAAAGCATGAAATCTTCTTGGTCCAAACTAAGAAAGGGCTGAATGTCGGGCGCGGGGACATTCTGCATTGACCTAACCTGGCAAGCCAACCCTTGCTTTGCATCTCGTCCAAGCTGTCTAATGGAATCCAAATCCTGCTACCTCTCTCCAAATTGTTGTGCTCTTAACAGGCACTGCCCCACCCTTATTTTCAAGACAAGGTAGGCAAAGATTTTTTTAGCATCATTTTTGGCTGAAAGAATATTTGACTGTCCTAAGAATCCAGAGAAAAAGAAATTAAGAGCACCCACAATGCGCAGTAAGTACAGTACATGGAACACCGGACAGAGGGACAGAGAGGAGCGTGTGGAACCCACGCCCTAGGAGGAGCTCGGAAGCACTGCGCCATGGAAAGCCACAGGAGTCCTGCATTAAAAACTGACTCTTTTCCTGCATTTCAATCAAATAAGATGCTGGACTTAGAAGACATTTGTCACTAATTCTTTCTAATGTTATTTCTGTTAACTGTTTGTGCATATGAAATTTTCATTCAACTTAAACATCCAAACATTTTTTCAACTTCTTGGAACAGTTCCTTCCGGGTTGAATTGCTAATTGCTCTAATCAACTCCTCTAGGATAAGTTCTGGCACACTACTCTCATTTTTTAATTACAGAGAATTTTTATTCCCACAGACCTTGTTTGGCAAATCCTAAAGAAAATCATTACAGGCGGTTTTTTTGTTTTAATCTCCTTGGCCCAACTACATCATTAGTACATCTCATTGTGAAGGAATGCCTGAGCTCCCGGCAGCCCGCAGGCACCAGCAGCTTTCTGGGTCCGAGACTGACACCTTGCTCCTTCCTCTGAACCTGGCTGGCTCCCCTTCATTTTCCATTACTGTTTCAGTTGAATTATACACATAGCTACTATTATTTCTTTCTGAGAAATTTCAAAAAGGAGACTTTTCAATGGACATCAATATACCCATCACTTACCTGCATCAATTGTTCACTTAATTGTTAGCATTTCCATATTTTCTCTCTATCTCTGTAAATATACATTCTTATTGATGAACCATTTCAAAATATGTTGCAGACATCATAAAACTTTAAAATACTTTATCAATTATCCCAAAAATGTTTATATATTTTGTTTTAAATCCAAAATCCAATTAAGAATCACACATTGCCATTTAGTTGTTATTCTCTTGAGTTAATGGATTGGAGTTCCTGTGTGTGTGTGTGTGTGTGTGTGTGTGTGTGTGTGTGTGTGTGTGTGTCCTTCACAACACTGCCTTAAAAAGTTAGGTCTGCTTTGTCTGCAGACTGTTCCACAGTCTGGGATTCTTTTTCTGTTTCATCCCTCATTATTAGATTCAGGATAAACATTTTTTTTTAAGCAAGAATGTTATATACGTGATGTTCTCTTTTCTATTGCATTAAATCTGGAAGCATATAATGTCTAGTTGTCTCACGATGTTAAGCTTGATCAGTGGGTTCAGGTGTTATCTGTCTGACCCACTCATTATAATGTTCTATACTTCATTATGAAACTCTGAAACTCAGCACACATACATTTTATAAATGTGCACAGCCTTTCTTACTACTTTCAAGGAGGACCAGGATCTCCCAAGGATTGCAACCATTGCAGTTAGAAGATTTGGTAGTTACAAAGAATTCATCTCTTTCCCTTTAACAGAGGTAAAGGGAAACCAAAATGTTCCCTGTGCAGGCAGTACATGAGCATGCTGGCTAATGAGAAGTTATATGGTCCCTGCATGCAGAGTTGAAATGTATGTAATGTCTTTTTTTCCCATCCCCAATGACCGCTTGTTCAGACCCATGTTTATTTTAGAGAGGATGTACTTTCATTGAAAAGTATGCATTTTGTGCCCAATAGCACAAAATTGGGGTGGTGTAGATATTACAAAGGGACAAAGTTTGTACACAGATATGAAGTATGTATGTGGTATGATCATTTCGTGGGGTAGAGGATGATTTAGAATTAAATGTCTAAAAGTGCTTCTAAGGAGGGTAATGATGAAAAGGAACTTGTTTGGGAATACTCAGGTAGAGTCAGTTTCTACTTCCAAAGTGGTTAATTTCCTCTTCCTGGAGTGTTTTCTCATTTCTGAGGGGCAGAATGAATGAAAGCAACTTTTAGAGATTTCTTGATCCATTTCTTCTACCCTCCCAAACTATATGAGTAACATTCCAGGTGAAAAAACCAATTCTACTCTCCAAGACTATCAGGCATAGAAATTCTACAGTGTCCTTGAGTATAATGCACTGAACACTTTATACCATCTGAAACTTCCATTCAACTTGAGCCAAACTATTAGCTTTGAGTTTCAGCTCACCTTTTTAGAATCCCACATTTTAAAAAGAACCAAAGACTAAATAGAATAAGTAGAAATATAATAAATGAGAGCTTTATTTGCATGCCTATTAAGTATTTGAAGACCAACACCAGTTGCCCTTTTTTCCTTTAACACCCTCCAATGGACAAAGTCCCCCGGGAGCCTTATTGCCCTCATGCTAACACTTCTGTGGCCCCACATGAAACCTGCCAAAGCTCTCCCTGTCACTGTGCACTAGGATGTAACCGGCAGTGAACATGGAGAAAATTGTTGCACATTTTCTACAAATTATATTGTGCCTTTGCTAAATCCTGACTTGACTTTTATACATTTATAAACTTTTGTTATATTTTCCCACACTAAATTCATATCTATATTATATTCAACTATTTTGATTTATCTTCTTGACTTCCCTCCTACATTTAACATTTCTCATGAGATCGCACTGTGTTGTCTGCTTTAAACACCTGTTTAATTGGCAGAGTATTAAGGGACTTGGAGAGAGTCCTTCTCAGCTTGTGGAGGTGATTTATGCCAATTCATTGTCCTGGTTGGTCATGGATGGAAGCACAGCAATTTCTATGGTCTTTAACCTTCCCCCACAGCCACACCCCTTAGGTATCACACAGGAGAAAAGAAATATCATAGGAAAAGCCTGAGTACATTGTGGAGAAACGTTTACAAAGGCTAAGTCCTAAAAGGAGTCAGGTGTGTCACTTGGATAACACTGTTGTCTGGTTCTTGGATAATTTCGGTCCTTGATGATGTAGGTGATTTTCTCTTAGAATTAGCCAAACAAACTGTGTTTTGGAAATAATAGATTTTTGCTGCTTTAGAAAGTATATCAATTTAAAAAAACCTTTTTATAACAGACTGTTTTCCTCTGGGCAGTTATTAATTCTGGGTAAGAAGATTTCAGTGAGCAAATAAGAATCTTTGTAATTTTTAGAGGGAAGAGTCCAGTTCTAGTCTGACAATTAAGCTGTTCTATTAGCTTTTAGTGTTCTGATTCCAAAGTTTTCCAGTATCTTTCCTAATTGCATCAGAAAAACATGATCAACATATTTTTAGCTCCATTTGTGATTAAATTAAGGGTTTGACTAGAAGAACATACTAATACAATTAAATCAGTTAGAAAAGCTAAATAAAACTAAAGGACATTTCTGAAACCAATTCTATATAAGCTTAAGAATACAAATGTCACAAATAAAGGACACATAACCATCATCTTTTTTTCTGTGTGTGTGTGCTCAGTTTATTTCTTTGTCTTGCAGTGTCCCTGGAACAGCAAAAATTGACACTACCATAACAAACTTACTTCCCACTCTGGCCAGGTGGCTCAGTTGTTTGGAGTGTGGTCCCTTAAACCAAAAGGTTGCGGGTTTTATCCCCAGTCAGGGCACATACCTGGGTTGTGGGTTCGATCCCCGGTTGGGGTGCATACAGAAGGCAACTGATTGATGTTTCTCTTTCACAAAAATGTCTCTCTCTCTCAAATCAATTAAGGGAAAAAAAGGAACTTACTTCCCATAGAAGTTAAGCTGATCATTACATCTATCCACTCTTTCAATTATCCTAAACTCTCAGCTCTGCTTCCAAGCAAACTTCATTGCCACATTGACCAAAATTACAAAGAAATGTCACTGAAAAGTGATGCTAGTGTCATCTACTATAACGATAATATATTTTATCTGACTTTTTTCTTCCTTTTGAAGTAAATTTTAGTATATATTATTTAACTGAAACTTATTATTTTAATGTGATATTCATCATCTGAGTTTCTATGATGACAAAAACCAAGCTAAACTTTCCAGTACTTAATAAGTTAATAACTACCTGAGGAAATTCCATTCAATCTAGCTAAACTTTCACTGAGTTTTTAACTGAATTACTGCATATTCAATTAAGTTGAACATCTGCTCCAGAGGAAATCATATCATACAGTTGAGACATGACCTCACATGTTATCAAATCAGCAAAGAGTAAGACTAAACATTTTCAAGAAATATATAGAACATAGAGGGAGAAGGTAGCAAAGAATGCTATGTTCATTAACTCGGAAACAATATTATGGATAACTGTTCTCCATGACTTTGCATCCATCCATCCAACGATGTATTTGGAATTGCTACAAATGACATGCTGACCCACTCCCACAAGAGGCCGAAGCACTTAGAACATTTATAAATTGTGACTTGTTTATTTGTCTAAAGCCTAATTATTTCACTAAGGTTGCTTAATCAAAAGTAAAATCACATGGAGGTACAACAGGGACCTTTGGCCCACACGAGTATGTGGTTACTGCAGAACCTTGGGAAAGATCCTGAGGCTTTTGAACATTGGCTGGAAACAAGGAACTGTGCTGCCCACCCCTCCTTATCTGTGGATGAGAAGATAGCCTCTTTTCTGCCCAAAACCCTGCAATGCTACTCTTTACACTCAGATTAAAAGCCTAAGCTCTCCCTTTATCCTTCCATCCAACCCCCTGCACCCCCACCCAGTCTCCACATTGGCCTGATACACACTAGGCACACTGATATTTCTGGCTTTTGCATTGGCTGTTCCCCTGACTGGATGGGGAACAGTCAGGGGGTCAGAGAGGCTCTTCTCCCAGAGAGCCTCATGGCTAACTCCTTCTCTTCCTTGAAGTCTTTGCTCAAATGGCACCTTCTCAATGTCTCTGCTGATTGCAACCTATCCACAAAGACTCACAGTCCCCTTTTTGCTGCTCAAATTTTCTTTTTTCCTAGCATTTACATTATATAATTTGTTTGCTTATTAAGCTATTGTTTATTGTCTATCTCTTTACACTAGAAATATAAACTCCATGACATTGAGGATCTTTGTCTATTTTGGTTATTGACATATCCCAAACATCTGGAAGACAGTGTATCACAGTAGATGCTCCATAAACCTTTGATGAATGAATGAATGATTGAATAATTGACAGGTACCTAATTAAGGTTTCCTATCAGAGAGAGGTTAATTAAAGGTAACATATGATAGTATCAATTTCATGATACACTAAAAGCATGCATGTATTGAGTGCACACTACAGATTAAGTACACTATAAGTATTTCACATGGATAATCTCATCTAATGTTCATGACAACCCTATGAAGTGGTTATCTATGTTATCCACATTTTATGATCAATGTTACTTAAGTAATTTGCCCAGCGTCATAGGCAAGAAAGTGATGGAGCTGGATTTAAAGCCACAGGTGGGCTCAAGAACCCACACTTTAGCTGTGGAAATCACCTTCACCTGGTAGGCATTGGGCTTTCTTTTCAATCAGGTCCATTTTCAGTCGTTTCCCTTTCTGTGGACATGGGCTCATGTCGTGTAGCAATCAGCTCTTAGTTTCTTCTCTGGATATTTGTTAATGTGCTTGCATCAGTGCTTCTATGATCATAAAGTATTTCTATTCCAAGGTGTGCATTCACAAATACAGAGTGGTCCTTGATCCAGAGATTAGGTGGGACAGCGGATCTAACGGGAAACCAAGGAGGTCAGCACAACTAGTGTCAAGTGCTGTTGAGCATGTGAGTGTGATGCCAGAGGCCAAGGTGGGGTTCCTGGGTGGGAAGGAGACAGGAAGACAATCTCAGTCCAGGAGGACTCACCCAGGGTGGGAGCAGGGTGTCCTGATGAGCAACTGAAAGGGTACATAAGAAATGTTTAGGTTTTGTTCTTTGCTGTGAAGTGAGGAGAAAAAAGCATGCATTTTATTCATCCTTATAGGAAAACAAGCAGACTTTTAAGAATGAATAAACAGAGCAACCAAAGCAGAAGATCTTAGCTTTGATAATAAGAGGTCTGCAGAACTATCACCATTAATTTTTTGCTAATTTTCCTTCTCAACTAAAGAAATTAACTGGCATTAATTCTTCAGCCATAATATAAAATATGTAGGTTCATGAACAATTAGAAATATGCAACTGAGAGGCTAGAGCCCTGTGCAGCTGTGAACTTTATTAATGCATACATTCTGTAAACTAAATTTAGAAATGAACAGGAGTCACATTGCCTCTTAAAAGCAGCATCTGTTCACGCACCTGACATGTGCAGCTTCCTTCCAGGTCACCAGGAGTTACGCAGACCATAAGTGCCCTCCAGTTCCTGGTTCCATCTCGAGACCCCTCATATGTCGGGAGGTAATGCTAGTCTATGTTTTAAGGTGGAAGAAATAAATATGCTGTGAGGAAGTGAGTGACTTTTACCTTCTCATTCCCAATAATCTACACAATGATTGAACTACAGAAGGTAGAAGGAGGCAGTATTTGTTTAAAAAAAAGGAGTAGGTAGGAGTGTTGTTGGGGTTTTTTAAAAAAAAATAGTAAACCATTAGATGCAGCAACTATTGAACCAGGGAAGTTAAAGAAAATGTATTCAAAACACAAGTCCCATTTCACACTCCCAGGAACAATTTTTAGCACATTCCCACCCTTAGCACAACATTGTGCCAATAACATAAGGTAGAGCTTTGAAATATTAAGTACTAGCAGAGCATTATCTGGACATTGAATTCAGCAAAACTCTGTGAGTTTATGGGTTTGAAAAAAAAAGAAATAAAGTGCAAAACTAGAAAGTTTCTAAGAGCCACAAACTGGTTATTGGCATGTTGTCTGTCTTTTTTTTTAGAAGATTGTGCTGCCCTTGGGCTCATGACATGTAATTGGAATTTGCATTATCTCTCCTAAGTGACTTCAAAATTGCAGTGTGACCCTGATAGAGGAATGGGAAAGAAAGGTTCTCAAGGTCCTCATCCATTGCCAAGAGGAAGGGAAGATAAATGAGGTAATTTTTAAATATCTATTCTCTGCTACTTCCAGATTCCTGAGTTATTGTATTGGACAGGACTAAAAGCAGAGCAGATGGGCATGCCAGGTGCTTGAAGGGAAAATACGAAGGCTTTTAAGGGAAAGATAGCTGGGAATTTATTTACTGAGAATTTACTGTATACCAAGCACTGTGTTTGGTATTAGGTTGGTCAAAAATTTTGGTTTTTTTCCGTTAGATGGCCCTAGTAGTGCTTAGTTGTCTTTAACTTCATTAGAAACAATTTTGTTAGATTGTATTATGACAGCTGACACATAAGCATGCATTTAAAAAAGAGATCAAAATTTTTAAATTTTTATGTAGCCATTTTAATATAGAAGATGGAAGAAAATAGGCAATTTTTTGCATATTATGTTTATTATTTCATGAAAGGTAAAAACACAACTGAAATTCAAAAAAATATTTGTGCAACTAGGGAGAAGGTGCTGTGACTGATCAAATGTGTCAAAAGTGGTTTGTGAAGTTTGTGCTGGAGATTTCCCACTGGACGATCCTCCATGGTCAGGTAGACCAGTTGAAGTTGATAGCGATCAAATTGAGACATTAATTGAGAGCAACCAACACTACATCATGCAGGAGATGGCTGACATACTGAAAATATCCAAATCAATAAAGTCATTAGTAAAAATGAAAAATTTACCTTTTATTTTACAGGAAAAAACATCCAGACTTTTTGTCCAACCCAGTACTTGACCCATGTTCTCCCATGCCATCCTCACAACTGTTCATTGAGGTGGGTGTTGGTAACAATGACTGTCACTGTCATCTGTTGCAAATGCAGAGGCTGAGTCCCAGCTTGTAAACTGGGGGCAGTGGTGAGCTCATTCTCTGAGTCCCTGCTCACATTTAGTGGTAGGCACTGTGCCAAGTGCTTTACTGGGTTTATCTGAATTAATCTTGACCACAGTTTTATGAGGCAAATATCATTGTTTTTATTTCCATTTCACAGATGAGGAAATTGCAGTTTGCATACAAAAGTCTTATGTGAGGTCATGCAGATGGCTTGTGGTGGAGTTGGGATTTGAACCCAGGCATTCTGCCTCCAGAGCCTCTGCTCTTAATGACTATGGTATATCCCTTTAACACACACACTTTGTTTATTAAAATATTATTCCTCCTTTTAGACTATTCACCTGCTACCCTCATAACAAAACTTCTTTCACCATGAGGATTATAAAATTAGTTTCCCCTGGAAAGTCCAAAGGAACCTTGGGAAGCAATGATGAGGGAGTTACAGAAGGTGAAATGAATGTTTCCTTCACAGCATAGAGAGGGTGAGTCTGGTGAAAATGCCACTGCAAGCTAAGATCATCAGATCAGTGGGTCAGAGGGGAGGAAACGTGGGCTTGCTGCCCCTGTGTGGGTGCTGCTGACCAGGCGACTGCCTGGGGAGGGCAGACTGGCCCAGTCTCCACCCATGTGGGAAGAGCAGTCACAGGTTCAGGAATGCTTGTGCTCTTTGATTCAGGGGGAATCACATCTTTCAGTTACCCAAAAAAAACAATTTTGATAAAAACCAGACTTAGTCTTCCAGGAAAGACTAGTGCAGTGGTCTCCCCTTATCTATGAGGGATACATTCCAAGACCTCCAGTGGTTGCCTGAAACCACAGATAGCACCAAACCCTATAGTGTATACTGTGGTTTCTCCTACATATAATACCTACAATAAAGTTTAATTTATAAATTAAGCACAGTAAAAGATAATAACAACTAATAATAAAATAGAACAATTATCACAATATACCATACTAAAGGTTATATGAATGGCTTTGGGGCCATTATTAAGTAAAACAAGGGTTACTTGAACACAAGCACTGCAATATGGTGGCGGTCAATCAGACAACTGAGAGAGAGCTAAGGACTAATGGGTATGTGTGTGGATACACTGGATAAAGGGATGATTCACATCCTATGCAGACAGTGTAAGATTTCATCATGTCACTCAGAATAGAGTACAACTTAAGGCTTATGAATTGTTTATTCTGAAATTCTCCATTTAATATTATTGGGCCATAGTAGACCACGAGTAGTTGAAACTACAGAAAGTAAAACTGTGGTGGATAAGGGAAACTACTGTATCTCCTGGTATTGACCCTTCCATGATACCAGTGAGGGGATATAGCAGCTTGCAAGTAGCTAGATGCCCATCTGATTCACTGGAATGGAATCAGGACAAGGTAAGTGTTAGCTAGGTTTTCCTGATTGTAGCTGGCACAACCATTCTACAGTGTTAATCTTGAGGGGCATTTCTTACTTTGGAAGAAGAGAATGCATAGAATTGAGTTATAGGCATTTATAAAGTAAATGACTATTTGTTATTAGGTCATGGAGCAAAACAATGGAAAACTGCAGAAAACTGACCTACTTGCAACTACACAAGTGAGGAGAGCCAAGAGTCAAGCAGGAGTCTGTGGTCTCTGGAGCCTCAACTGAGCAAGTACTCCCTTTGGTTGCCCTGACGATAGAAAACCTCATTTTTCAAAGTATATTATCATGTGGAAAAGTGCATACATGCAAAGTAAGCAGTAAGTCAGTGCAGAGCGAAACTGTCAGGGAGGTATTTGGGAGGGGTTTGTGTAACAGGTAAAGGATCAGACCATAAGAGAAAGAACTACTTTTGTATTAAAGAGGTGATGTTCTCAGGACCTCTTGGGTTCAGCACCCGTGTTGGGTAGGGTGATGTGAGTGTGAAGAATACACTATACATCTGTGGTTTTATGTTGCCTGATCCCTCTCTTCTGATGCTTTCACTGTGTGAAAGGAAAGCCCTGAGAAGCAGAATGGACAGGTCTAGAAGAGCCATGTCCAGGTGTCCATTTCCAGACTCTCTCTATCCCATGGTGGAAGAGGGACAGGATGGCATAATCTGACCATATCCACAGCACATTCCCTCAGGAGTCTGTGTTAGGATGGTCTTTTGCCAGCACCCCAAACTTAGTGCCTAAATTACTTGGGCCTTCAGCTTGTAAGGTAGGTTGTTACTAGAATCTGTCATAGATGCTGGGAGCCATCCTGCCTGGTTTCATGAACTATAGCCTCATTAACAGACAACAGAGTCCTGCGGCTCATGCTGAGTGAAAAGACATTGGGGTCATGAGCCACTAAGGAGACAGAACCTATCCTTCTGGCAGAAGCACTGCCTCCCTCCCTTTCCCCTGCTTGGCCCTGAAAGATGACTGGTTAGTCAGTGATGGGTAAGATCCCTCAAGGGAGGAACAACCTAAGCCAGGCGCAGTCACAAAAAGGGCTATCAGGGACGGACTTAGGGGACTATAGAGAAGGGGCAGAAAAACCCTCACCCTTCGGTTTTGTCATAGCCTGAGTCCTCATTCTATCTGTAAGCAGTCTCCTAATCTCTTGGCTGCTTTGCTCGCCTTGCCTGACTCAGCCTGAAAACAATAACAGAGGCAGCTTCGGCCTTGCACTGGAACGGACAGCTCCGGCGAGCAATCTGGGCAGAGAAAGAATGTACATTGTTTCCTTTGAGGCTTTCTTGATAGCCCTGTTGGTATGAACTAGATGTTTGTGCTCAAAGCATAGGGAGTGAAACTCCCTACTTCATGATACACGCCTCAACAACCTTCTGGCATCAGCATATCTCACTGACCCTGACCAGAGAGAGTCCCTGTGTTTCTCCAACTATTATCTGCAGATGATGTCAGTTTTTCATGACTGTAGCTTTTTGGACATTGATTAATGAGCTTTACATGCATAATATGTATCTGTGTGACCTGAACTCAATAAATATGCAGGGAAAGAGGTGCTTGAGGCTCTTTTCCTCTGAGAAACTAGCCAGCCTTCTCTCCCCAAGCAGATCATGTCTTGGAAGGCTCATTTCATCCAAGACAGCCAGGAGGACTCCGTCAGACAGGGATTCCCATACCTAGAAAATTCATTAATGAGCCCATCACAAATTTTTTAACATTTATTTTAGCACCTCATTTTAACACCTATGTGCTAGGGTCTGGGCATACAGCAATAAACAAGATATACAGAGTCTTACAGAGTTCATATTCTAGCAAGCATAGACTGCCGGGAAGCAAAAAAAAAAAAAAAAAAAAAAAAAAAACCAGGCAAAATTCCTTATGATTGCGATGAGTCTTCTAAGGATAAGCTCAAGGTACTATAAGAATAACAGACCTTGACTTAGCCTTGGGTCTGAAAAGGCCTTCCTGGGAGAGTGGATACCTAGACTTATACCTTCAGTTTTATCTGGACTTAGCCAGGCACATAGAAGGAAAAGAGCACTCCAAGCAAAGGAGCAACATGGCAAAAGACCCTCAGGGAGGAACAGGTGCAGCGTGTTTAAGGGGCTGAAAGAGTTTGGCTAGGACCCTAGCAAGAGAGGCAGCAGGTAGCACAGATGCAGCTGAAGAGTTAAGCAGGGGTCAGATCACACAGAAAAACGAACCTATCTGCTTCCAATGTCAAGAATAGGTGTTCATCCTACAAGAAAGAGTTTCTTATTTTTCTTAACACCATGGGTCATGTAACTGACAAGATTCTCCTTTTTGTTTGCTATGAAGGATAGACCTAATTCTATGCCAACCTTGAATATGACTATGGGAGTTTGCAATTGCATTTTTAAGCTTATTCCTGCTTAACTGGGAACCTGCACTTACTTTTCTAACCTACCCCCCTTCGTATTTTATTTATGCTATCCAGTTGTTTCCTGTACCTCCTATAAACTTTTAAAAATCCTCTCTGGGATAAGATGGGCTAAAGATCAAATGAAATAAGTCTAAATATTATGATAACTTGTTCATTCAGTCAGCCTTGGTCACTTCCCAAGCTCCCAGTTACATTTGAAAGTGACCTTCACATTCCCACTTTTCTGGGGGGCAAATCACTTATTTTCAGTGACTATTTTGAGGCCTCTAAGTTTCATTAAAAGACTAGAGTCATTGACCTTTTAGAAAATGTAGACACTGATCATCACTCCAAAGTGAATGAGAATATATAAGGCAGGGGAGAAAGGAATTAGAACAGGATGTGTGGCAAGGGTGGTCACTGAGAAGAAAGAGAAAGGAGTGTTCAGAAGTTCTGAATATCTCTGAGTCCACTGAATCTCCAAGTGTCTACATTGTTACTTCCATCTTCCTGAAAATTTCCATCCCAAAGCCTTTGGTAAGGTCAAACCCAGGAGTCATCTGTGCCAGGGTGGGGTAAAGGGAGCCCTGGTGGCCCAGAGTAGGGTGTCAGAACTCAAGCAAGGTGAGAAGGATGTCTGAGTAGGAGCAGGGATGCTTGTGGATTATTGGAACCAAATCAAGGTCAGGAGGAAATATGTATATATATTAAAAAGCATGGGTTCAGCCCATGTGGGCTCAATTCCTAGTCAGAGCACATACCTAGGTTACCGGTTCAATCTCCAGTCTGGGTGTGTACAGGAGGCAACAATCAATATTTCTCTCTTACATCTCTTCTTCTCTCTCTCCATTCCTCTCCAAAATCCATAAACATATCCTGGAACTGTGAAGTATGATAATGATGTCCAAGTGCATGGCTTTAGATTGTTAAATTATATTAGAAAGAGTATTGGCATCAGGATGTCAAACTGAGAGACCGAGAAGTTGGATGCATTGCCTATGTGGTCAATGAAGTTCTCTAGGAGGTGTAAGACCTGGAAATGAGAATAGTGAGAAACCGGTACAGGAGTCTTCAGTGAATTAGGACAGGTATAGAAAATGACAAAAGGTGATAGTGGTGGGTGGGGTGGTAAAGAGTGGTATGGCTAAATGGCATAAATCTTGTAGGACAGAGAGTATTTGAGAGCAGGGAAGTCTAGGTCTTGAAGCAGCAAAAATGCCAACCCCAACTCAAGGCACCAATACACACTGGGGTACATGAAACATAGAAGTTCTAGAAGACAGAAGTGAAGGGCCAGCTAAAAGCTGTATTTATACTGGATCTAGATGTTGTATTTATAATTTAACATTATAATAAATGTATTCTCATAAACTTAACTTTAACATCTATTCAACATGTAGTTCTGTGAATATTCATAACATTTTTTGTCATTATCTTATTATTTGTTATTTACGTTTTTTCAAATTTTTATTATTATAAACAATGAAGTAATGAGCACATTTTGGACTAAAACTTTTTTAATATATTTTATTGATTATGCTATTACAGTTTACCCATTTTTTTCTCCCTTTATTTCCCTCTCCTTGTACCCCCCTCACACCATTATTTCCCTACTTTGGTTCATATCCATGGGTCATACATATTAGTTCTTTGGCTTCTCTATTTCCCATGCTATTCTTAACCTTCCCCAGTCTATTTTGTACCTACTATTTATGCTTCTTATTCCCTGTACCTTTTCCCCTATTCTCCCCCCTCCCTCTTCCCCCTGATAACCCTCCATGTGATCTCTATTTCTGTGATTCTGTTCCTGTTCTAGTTGTTTTCATAGTTTGCTTTTTGTCTTAGTTTTTGGTTTTTTTAGGTTTGGTTGTTTATAGTGGTGAGTTTCTTGTCATTTTACTGTTTGCATTTTTGATCTTCTTTTTCTTAGATAAGTCCCTTTAACATTTCATATAATAAGGACTTGGAGATGATGAACTCCTTTACCTTGACCTTATCTGGGAAGAACATTACCTGCCCTTCCATTCTAAATGCTAGCTTTGCTGGGTAGAGTAATCTTGGATATAGGTCCTTATCTTTCATGACTTGGAATACTTCTTTCCAGCTCCTTCTTGCCTGCAAGGTTTCTTTTGAGAAATCAGCTAATAGTCTTATGAGCATTCCTATATAGGTGACTGTCTCCTTTACTCTTGCTTTTTTAAAGATTCTCTTCTCTTTAATCTTGGGTAACTTAATTATGATGCGTCTTGGTGTGTTCCTCCTTGGGTCCAACTTCTTTGGATTCTGAGCTTCCTGGATTTCCTTGAAGTCTATTTCATTTGCCAGACTGAGGAAGTTCTCCATAATTTGTTCAAATAAGTTTTCAGTTTCTTGCTCTTCCTCTTCTGCTGGCACCCCTATGATTCAGACATTGGAACATTTAAAGTTGTCCCAAAGGTTTCTAAGCCTCTCCTCATTTTTTTTGGTGGGGGGAGGGATTCTTATTTCTTGGAAGTTGATTTCTTCCTTCTGCTCCAAACCATTTATCTAAGTCCTGGTTTCCTTCCCATCACTGTTGGTTCCCTATACATTTTCCTTTATTTCACTTTGCATAGCTTCCACTTCTTCCTCTGTTTTGTAACTCAACCATTTCTGTGAGCATCCTGAGTACCAGTATTTCAAACTCTGCATCTGATATGTTGACTATCTCTTCATTGCTTAGTTCTACTTTTACAGGTTTGATCTGTTCTTTCATTTGGGCCATATTTTTTTTTCTCGGTGTGCCTGTTATGTAGTAAGGGGCAGAGCCTTAGGAATTTATCAGGGCTGTGAAATCCATTGCTGCATTGTGGTTCTGCATGTGAGGGAGGGGTCCAAGAGGGAATAATGCTGTTTGCTTGGCTCTCATCCGGCTTTCAGTCACTTCCCTGACTACCCACGAGCAAATTGGACCCTTCTAGTGCTGATTCCTGTGTGGGTGGTTTTGTGTACATTCCAGGACCCTGTGTGTCTCTCCAATAAAGTCTCCTGTGAGGATGGAAGTTTCTCCCACCACCGCGTACCCCACGGGTTTTTACATTTAGAAGTTTTGAGGCTTTATTTTCCTGCACTGGAACCTTGGGTTGTGCAGTCTGTCTTGCTCCTCAGTTGTTCCTCCTGGTTTATCCACACACAAATGTGGGACTGCCCAATTGACCAGACTCTACTCACCAGGCCTGCCAGCCACCAACTCACCCATCCTGGTCCCCTAGCTGCCACCTTGCCCTGTGTCCTCTGCAACCTGGCAGCCCATCTCTGCCCTTCCTACCGGTCTGAATGAATGTTTCTTCTTTAACTCCTTGGTTGTCGGACTTCCATACAGTCCAATTTTCTGGAAGTTCTTGTTATTTTTTGTTTTTAAAGTCATTGTTGTCCTTCTTTTGGTTGTGTGAAGAGGCAAAGTGTATCTACCTATGTGTTCATCTTGGCCATGGACTAAAACTTTTCTAGCATTCATGATTATTTCATTTAGAGAATTTCCTAGAAGTGGAATTTCCAACTTAAAGCATGGGAACATTTTTTTAGGCTCTTGATACTCATTGTTCTATATTCATCTTCAGTTCTCCCGGCCCCAGCCCTGGAACCAACTATTCACCAAGAATTCCTAGTTCCTTTTAGTGGAGAATAATATTCACATGCTAACATCTGGGAACTACATATGTTCATTGAATTAGAATATCACCATCATCATGTCCTCCCAGTGGACAGAGAAGGAATTATTGTATGCATGTGTATGTGTATGTAGTATGTATGTGTATGTAGTGTGTAGTGTGTGCATTTACATGCATACACACATTTACATCTGGTTGCCTTTCATATTAAGCCAACACTTGTTTACATATATATAACTCTCTCCTTTGACAGTGAGAAATCAAGCTTCCATTATATTTAAGTATTCAAGTCCTCTCTGCTTCCCCGTATCCCCTTATGCTATTAGACTTCCTTCAAGTTCATTCTCTAATTCATCAGATATATAAAGACCACAGTTGGATATAATTTATTACATCCCAACAGTGAACCTTTATTACACT
Source organism: Trachops cirrhosus (assembly GCA_028533065.1). Taxonomy (NCBI): domain Eukaryota; kingdom Metazoa; phylum Chordata; class Mammalia; order Chiroptera; family Phyllostomidae; genus Trachops; species Trachops cirrhosus. The sequence continues at coordinate 66,159,109 of CM052540.1, read as the reverse complement.
GAAAAAACTTTCATGTCTTTTTAAATTTATGCTTTTTATTAAACCAATGCTTGTGTCATTTTATTTATAAATGTTCTCTAATTCTGAGAGGTCATTCATCAATAAAATTTAAATTAAGAAACTTAGTTGATCCTTTAATATCATAGAGAGCAATATTAGTGATGGTGTCCATCTGATTTCTTGCCTTTATTGATTATTGTAGGTGTTATGAGAAATATATGGATAACATCTAGATGAAAGTCCTCTTTTGACTAAATAGTAGATAACTTTCTCAATCTCTATGTGAGGTAAAAGATGGGTTTCATTGAAAAAAATTTGAAGTAAAACAAATATTTTATGTTTTATAAAGAACCCCCCCAAAAAGGTGAGTTTCAAAAATACTTTTCCTAAAGAATTGTAGTTAAGATAGCCCATGAACCAGAACTTGCTGGGCATTTGGATTGATCTTGGTGTCTCTGATTAGTTTTTAACAAACAGTTTCATTTCAGTTATCCAAAAAAGCATATTATTATCCAATGCTCTAAAAACTAAAAAGTTCATTCTCATTCCACTGTCAAAATATTAATGTTTTATAATTTTCTGGCACTTCTTGTTGTTTATTATTTTTAATTGGTTGTTATCCTTCTTTTGGTTGTGTGAAGAAGTGAAGCGTTTCTACCTATGCCTCCATCTTGGCCAGAAGTGACATAAAGTCAAACTGCATGGAACTCCAACAACCAAGGAGTTAAAGAAACATTCACCCAGACTGGTGTGCTAAGACAAAGAAATATGGGCCAAATGAAAACGTATCAAAACTAACTAAAAAAAAAGAGCTAAGCAACAAGGGGCTAGATAACCTGTCTGATGCAGAGTTCAAAACACTGGTAATCAGGATAATCACAAAAATGTTTGAGCTTGGTCACAAAATGAAGGAAGAAATGAAGCCTACCCAAAGTGAAATAAAGCAAAATGTATAGGGAACCAATAGTGAAGGTAAGGAAACCAGGTCTCAAATCAAAGATTTGAAACAAAAGGAAGAAATAAACATCCAAGAAATAAGAATTAAAAAAAAAATGAGAGGCTTAGGAAACTCTGGGACAACTTTAAATATTCCAACATCTGAATCATAGGGCTGCTGGAAGGAGAAGAGGAAGAGCAAGAAATGGAAAACTTATTTGAAAACATAATGAAGGAAAACATCCCTCATGTGGCAAAGGAAATAGAATTACAGCAAGTCCAGGAAGCTCAGAGTCCCAAAGAAGTTGGATCCAAGGAAACACACACCAAGGCACATCTTAATTACATTACCCAAGATTAAAGAGAAGGTGACAATCTTAAAAGCAGCAAGAGAAAAGGAGACAGTTACCTACAAAGGAGTTCCCATAAGTCTATCAGCTGATTTCTCAAAAGAAACCTTGCAGGCAAGAAGGGGCTGCAAAGAAGTATTCCAAGTCATGAAAGGCAAGAAGCTACATCCAAGATTCCTCTATCCAGCAAAGCTATCATTTAGAATGGGCAGATAAAGTGCTTCCCAGATAAGGTCAAGGTAAAGAAGTTCATCATCTCCAAGCCCTTATTATATGAAATGTTAAAGGGACTTATCTAGAAGCAGAAGAAGATAAAAAAAACTGTAAACAGTAAAATGACAACAACTATCAACAACTGAACCAAAACAAAAACAAAAACTAAGCAAACAACTAGAACAGGAACAGAATCACAGAAATAGAGATCACATGGAAGGTTATTAGTAGGGAGGTGGAAGGGGGAGAATGTGGGGAGAAAAAGATACAGGGAATAAAAAGCATAAATGGTCAGTACAATATAGACAGGGGGAGGTTAAGAATAGTATAGGAAACAGAGAAGCCAAAGAACTTATATGTACAACCCATGGACATGAACTAAGGGGGATGAATGCTAGAGGGTAAGGATGTGGTGCTGGGCAGATGGAGGAAAAGGGGAGAAGTAAATTGGGACAATTGTAAGAGCATAATCAATAAAATATACTTTAAAAAAGAATGAAAAATGGTAGGTACAAAACAGACAGGGGGAGGTTAAGAATAGTATAGAAAATGTACAACACATAAACATGAACTAAGGGGGGGATGCTGGTGGGATTTGCAAGGTGGAGAGGAATAAAGGCGAGAAAAAATGGGACAACTCTAAAGCATAATCAATAAAATATATTAAAAATTTAATTTTTTTAAATCTAGGGCACCTCAGGGTATAATTTTGTAAGTTATATAAATGTCTAACTGCCAAGCTATGCATCTGAGAATATTATAATGTTGAATTACATATTGAAAAATAATTGAAAAATATTTTTTAATTAAATAAAACCTTGGAACCATGAAAACACATTTTTTAACTTTCAAAGAAAACCTATAATGGTTTATTTTTTAAACTAAAGGCCATGATAACACCAACAATAAAGCAGACATCTGCCTAAGTCACAAGCATTTGGAAACTGCTCCCAGCATTCTTTCACGCTGGCGGTGATGTCACAATTTCCCAGCCGTTCCAGCACCTGCTGGACAACAGAAAGGCAACGCTGAGGAGACACAGTTCACTGGTGAATAAATCCCATCCTCTCAATGAATTTCATGTTATTTACTTTCTTATCTGGGGTATTTTCCTCAGGGATTACTGGTGTGACTTCCAATAACAAAGGTGAGTAAGCATTTAAAGCTTTCACAGACATAACACATGAAAGGTGACCCGTTGTCCTAGAAAGCTGATATATAGCGATCTTCCATGGGATAACAAAAGAAATATGTAGAAATATCGTATCATTTAGAATTGAAGTCTCTGCCTCAAACCCTTTGTGAAAAGAATGTGGTTAGGAAATCAAGTAGTAAAAGAAGTGAACATGTGCTGAATCTATGGTGTGGCATACTTTTTTTTTCAGAGTCTGATATGGTACCTTTAACTGATGAAGAAAATAATGAGGAAGAAATTACGGATAATGTTCACGATAATGAAAAAAATGACCATCATTTTAAAGATACAAAACAATGTAAGTCTTTAAAGTGAACAGTAATACATATATAAAAGCTGATTATATTGGTTTAACTCTTTTAAAAACTGTAATCACATTATTTTTTCTACTTCTTAAATAGTAATTTGCCCTATAGATGTTTCAGTGTGTAAGATTAAATTTTTATTTTCTGCAACTTTTTCATGACATGTTATGAAGTTTTAGAAGGTTCTCTTGGTAATTGCCCATAACCACCATAGGCTTCATTGTAGCATTATGGTTACTTACTCACATGCATAACAATTGACTTAATTCTGTGACAAGTTAACCAGAATTTATTTGGAGTTGTGTATGAATTTCCTATGGCTGATAAACGAAGTAACACAAACTGGTGGCTCAAAGCTGCAGAAACTTATTCTCTCACAATTCCAGAGGCCAGAAATTCGAAATCAAAGTTTTTACTCCACCATGCTCTCTCCAAAGCCTTTAGGGAGGGTCTTTCCTTGCCTCTTCCAGCTTCTGGTAGCCACAGGCATTCCTTGGCTGCAGCAGCAGAACTCCAGTCTCCAACTCATTTTCATGCTGCATTCATCCTGTGTCTCTGTGTCCAAATTTCCCTCTTCTCCTAAAAATACCATTTATCTCAGATTAGGAGCCCACCCTAATCCAGTGTGACTTCACCTTAACTAATTATATCTTAAATGACCCTATTCCCAAATCAGGTCATATTCAAGGTTTGGAGGGTTAAGACTTCAGCATATGTTGTAGAAGATGGAGGGACAAATTTTAGCCCATAACAAGATGACTTTGAGATATGTGGAAGGACCATTAAAGATCATTCACCCTCCTCATATAGGCTTTCTTTCCAGGTTCTTATAAGGGCTACCATTCTAAAAAGTGAAAATTTAATAAGAAACTCTTGTTAAAAATTATTTTAAATTAAGATTAAATCTAGTTATTCTGAGTTCTTTATTAACATTAATCAAAGAAAAATTAGAAATACATATATACTCAAGTCCTTTGAAAACTATAATCCATTTGTAATTTTTTGGATGCATTGTTATCCCTTTTTTATATGTGGAAATAAACAATTCTGTTGCTCAGAGAGGTCAATGCCCAGGTTTCACAGATACCAAGGAGCGGACAAGAGTGGTGTTGAATCGGGCTGTCTCTACTGGTTGCCAAACAGTGCAATCATTTCCTTTTCAGGTTGTAACTCTATTTGAAGTAACCAGAGGGTAAATAAATCAATAGATTGGTGGTTACTTTGATTAAAGAAAAAAATAGTTCTTACACACACACATATTTATATAAAAATATAAATGGGCCCTGGCTAGTGTGGCTCAGTGAATTGAGCACCAGTCTGTGAACCAAAAGGTCACAGTTTTGATTCCCAGTCAGGGCACATGCCTGGGTTGCCAGCCAGGTCCCCAGTAGGGGATGAGAGAGAGGCAACCACACATTGATGTTTCTCTCCCTCCTTCTCCTTCCTTTTCCCTCTCTCTAAAAATAAATAAATAAAAATTTAAAAAATATATAAAAAAATTAAAACCAGCCTTAAAAAAAAACATAAATGGAATCATAGTAAAGAATTGTGTTATGACTGACTCTTCTTATTTCACAACTCTGGAATTCTTTTCACATCTACCTCATAATTTTTAATTGACATATAATATTGCATAAAGTGATGTTCCATAATTTATCCACTGTCTTATAAAGAATTAAATTATGGGAAGCTTCTTCCTTGAATGCTCTTCTCATATACTCTTGGGTATATTTCTCTTTGGATATACCAAATTTTGGGTTTGCTGAACAAAGAATAAATCCTTTAAAATATTGATAGATATTACCAAATTGTACCTACCAATTTGTATCCCCCAAGAATGCTCCATAATCTCACCTATAATAAATCGTGTTAATTATATTTTGTGAAGAAGTGAGAAATTTCATTAGTGGTTTTAATTTGGACCCCAATTATTTGTGAAGTTGAATATTTTTCTCCATACTTATTGGGCATTTAATTTCCACTTCTGTGATTTGTCTGTTTTTATCTTTGGCCCATTTTTCTATTAGTTTGTATTTTCATTTATTTGTAGGGGCTCTTTTATATTTGGTACAGTAACCTTTATGGTGAAAGTAACAAGTATTTTTTCCCAGACTATTGCTTATTTTTAAACCTGTTTAGGTATCTTAGCCACACAGAAAATTTTAAACTTTATAAAATCAATTTTTTTATTAATTCCTCTATAACTTCTATATTTTGTATGATGCTTAGAAAAGCCTTAATCAATGACATATTAAATTATTTTCCTACTGTTTTGTTTCATATTTTAACTCTTAACTTAAATCCAGTTATTTTTGTATATGGCATAAAATGTTATATTTTTCAAGGAGAATCACCAAGTGTCCAACATCAATTCCCTACTGATGTAAAATTCACATTTAATATAATCTTAATTCTCATGTGAAAGTCAGTCAGTTGCTACCTTTATGTTTTTTTTGTTCTGTCTTTCCCTGCAAAAGTACCACATGAATAGTGGGCTGAAATTTCCTTTTTTTTCTCCATAGATCTAGTTCAAAAACTTCTTAAAAATTATGATACATTAACAACACAGTTGTATATGTGTGTGTGTTCTGAGAGTAATAGATATATACATATGTATTGAATACATATACATTTGCGTATATATAAAATTTTCTGTCATTTTATGAGATTTTGGAAAAAGTACATGTATACACACATACACACACACACACACATATATAGTCAGCCATCTTTATCTGATTTATTTGACTCTGGTTAGGTGAATATGCCCATTAATTTTGAATTATAATCAACCCCACTGACAACTCTTGAGAGCAGGATCCTTTATGTACATATATAAATGTGAACGTACATAGGAAACCTTGGTTGTTATTGAAAATATATGGTTTTTAAGATGAACTGTTCCATAGTTTAACAGAAGATTCAAGGGCAAATGAATGCTTCTTACTTGGCTTTTTTATAATGTCAATACATTATCAAATGTAGATGTGAAAATATTACACATCTACAAATATACTTCAGAACTTATTTTGCACTTCAATATATTTTTCCATAAATTCCTCAATAATTTCTTCTCAGAAAGTCATTAGCAAAAAGATACTAATTTAGCTCTTTTCTTCATGAATTGTTTTTAACCTTTGTCCTACTTCCTTATTTTATAGATGAAGGATGTCTCAAATACTTTATTATTCTTTGCAGTTAGTCATTGCATATGTTTTGTTTTGTTTAAATCAGATGAAGAAAAATGTAAAGGAACAAAAGGTGTAAACTTAGCTAGCAGCTGCAAAATTTTGTCTTATGATTTTAGATGTGTTCACAACACAAACTCCAAATGGCACCCAGTCTGAAATAACTGTGAGAGCAACAACTGATCTGAGGTTTGCTCTAAGAAACTGTAAGTACTGAAATGCACCACTGCAAATATGAAAAGCCCTTAAAGCAAGATTTCAAAACAGCAATACAGAATATTGCATAGAAGAAAGATTTTAAGAGGAGCTAATGTCAGAAATCTTAGTTCCTAAATAAGGATACTCCATGTCTATTGTACTGATAAATTCAGAAGGCAAGGAGGTTCTCACATTTTTTAGGCTCATATTTTTGGTTTGCATGAAAATAAAAATTAACTAAATTTAGGACTAAAAAATTATATGTCTTTCTTAGACACATATTTTTACTACTCTCTGCTTTTACGCTTACCTCCAAATGTTATTTCCTTTTTTTACCTTTCCACCAAGCATAACTACTTGATAGATGAGTTTGGAGGCCAGTAAAAGTCTCCAAAATACATATAACACATCTTTTACCTTGGTGTGTTTCTGGCAATTGGTAAAAGACAGACTCAGTAAGCCTAATTATTAGTACAGCTACTTGATAATAATGGAATATTTTGAGCAGTTTCAAACATGGGGACATTTCAAGGGCATACATTAATTAGGTAACTCCTGGGAATTTTGCTTGTACAATCAAACACCTTGAGTTGTTTGGGACAAGACACAAAGAGTCTGTTTAAGAAACAGACCACAAATTCCCTTAGGAGATGGATTTTTGAGGACCCATGGAAATGATTCCCAAACCCTAACTTCTGTTCCCACAGTTCATATCCCAAAAGGATTGTCAGAGAGAGTTGGATTGGGATCGGTTGCTGCCGTGTTAAACAGGGCTCTGACAGTGGGAGACACACTGATGTGGATGGGATGTTCTAGAGGAGCAACCCCCCAGGAGAGTGTAATCTCCAGAATAATTCTGAATAACAATTCTTTTCAGTCCCTGAAATTCTGAGGGAAAGTAGCTGAAGCAATCCAGACAGTCTTCCCCAGTATGGCATAAGAGGATTGCATGCAGAGTCTAAGGATTTCTGACCAACTGTTCTAGGCCTGCCTGAGTCGATGTGAACTCTAGTAACATTCTCTTGTCCACCCTTTCTTGCCACGGGGTAGACTTGGTCTGAATTCACTATGCTTCTCTGTAGAACTCCACCTCTGGTGGGATTGCCTCTACTGCATATGGGACTTTGTTGAACCCTGTAATAAGCAAAATTAACTGAAATTTCAGGCCAATTTCATAGGGGGAAATATGGTCCTCCAGTCACAGCTGTCCCCAGATACTCTTTCACTGACGTACCTCCAGATGGACACATTACAGACTGAGATACGTACTAAATCAGGCCTGAAGATCCTCCACTTGTGGTCCCAAATCTTCATTTCCAAAACCCTGTTTTGGGTAGTAAACACAAATGTTTCAAATTCACATGGAAACTGATGTTGCCTCCTTTTTCTTGTCTTTACGCTGACAGCAACCAAACTGTCCTGGGCCGACAGTATCATTTGAAGGTCTGTGCAGGAACTGTCCGAGACAAAGTGTCTAACCCAATGGGTCTTCCTTACCTCTAAGGGAAGCTTGTTCCCCCAATCCCAGCTTTTCCTCTCTCTTGCATATTATAGGCCTATGAATTGCACCTAAAGCAAAAACTTTATTTTTTCTTTCCCCTCCTTTATCTCAAAAAATTGTCAACGTCTTTCTCTCTGTTTTTTTCTCCTTTTCTTTGTTCCACTTTTTAGCTTAAATATATGCCAAATAACAAATGTTGAGTCCATGTTTCTATGTGCTGATAATCCATTATCCCTTTTCCTAGATAAACTCAATGAAACAACTACACCACCTTCTGGAAAATCCAATGAAGATCACTCTAAAAACAGATTTCAAAGTATTAAAGTTTCTACACTGTAGTCATACCTGGAGCATATCATAATATGAGTAAAAATTTAACTTGTTTCACTACTCTGAGTAGTTCATAAAGTAATCACATGCTTAAAGAACTTGTACTGCTACAATTTAAATTCACTCTAAAATCTTTTAAACTGAAAATCTAAGGGTCAATTTTCAGATTATATGACAAGGCATAGAAAGTGAGCTCTTTTTATGATACAATTTTAATAAAATGTAATTGATTTATATTTATACCTATAGTTAACATAAATATAGGTATAAATTTATTTTATATAAATATGTAATACATTGTAATATAACTTTTAATAATTACATAAAAATTTCTACCTGCTTAAGGAATAAACTTTTCTCTGCATGAGTCAATTATTAGTGTTTCTGAAGATTATTTGGGGTGGGGAGTGGGAATAAGAGGTTGCAAAATCAAAATCATCATTTGACTTTTCTGCCAAGAATATTGTTCCTTGTAAAGTATTTGTGAAACTGTAACAACCCAAGATGGCTTGAATGAGTGGTCTAATTGAGGACAATGGACATGTTGTTATGTGAAACTCTATTTTCTCCAGTTCATGCAATACAAGTATGTTCCCAATATGATTACTGTAAATTCATTTGCAACTTTAATGCTACTAAAAATAAAAATAAAAACCTATTCAGTGTCTTTGATATATTTAAAAATAGAACTCTGATCATCCTGGTATTTCCCTTCTTTAATATCTAATAATTTACACTCAAGTTTTAATTTACTGAAAGTAAATGAAGAAAAGAATAAAGAACCTTTGGGAAAAATATTCAAAAATTTAAAGTTAAAACACTGTAGTCATGCCTGGAGCATATCATTATATGAGTAAAAATGTAAGTCTCACTACTTAAATATGGGGTTACACTCTAACTTCTAACTAGGCATTCAAGTCTGAAATGACCTGCATTAAAGCACTTTTCACTCTCATCTCTGGTCACTTGCCCCATCCACATTCTTCCTTCTAGACCACCAGAAGTTTAAGAGCTTACCCATTCCTGCTCATGATTTTGAGTTTGCTCACAGTGGAATGACCACTGTCTCCCCTTGTTGCCTGGCAAACAATTTCTAGTCCTCTGCACCTGTACTGAAGCATCATCTCCCTTCTGAAGGGTATCCAACTTTTGCAAGTTGATTTTGGTCCCTCCATGCGTACTGCCTGTGTGTTCCCTTCAAAGCCCTCCTTATCCTGCAGCATAATTTACAGTGATTCTTACTGCTTTCAAAGTCAAGTGTGTTCCTTGAGCATTAAGGCTGCCTTGTTCATTTCTGTAACTTCAGTCCCAACCACAGGGTCTGGCACATGGTAGGAACTCAAGGTTTAACTATTAAATGCCTAAACTAACAAATGAGTGAATGAATGTTCTATCACAAATTTACTAAAGCCGAATTACCTTATTTTGTCATCCTGTTCTATTTTATTTTCTTACACAGAATCAACCCAGGGTCCAAATGAGCCTGCATTTTGGACAATGTTAGCTAAAGGTAAACTCATAGTAGTTAGATAGCTGGGAAAATGTTTTGTTGTACTAAAGTCTTATGTAAAGAAGCCAAGATCTGTGTCAATAGTTCTAATACTAGCAATTAATGTCAACATTTTGCTGCCATCATGGCAAATGCAAAACAAACCCAGAATGTCAATCAAGTGCTTTGCTTCTAATCTCCCCCAACAAGTTTTATGTTTCTACAACTTATCAGTTTATAATCAATTTATTTATGATTAAAAATTTTAAATAAGGATCTTGCCCAATATAGTCCCTCTTTGTGTTTGGAGCAGTATGCAAATAAGCACATGGAGATGCAGGAATAAAGGCAAAGTACATATCAAAATACATGAATGCATAAAATTAATGTATGTATCATAAATATATAAGCATACATTATAAATGTAATGTGCATATCATATATGTATATGCACAACATATGTATATGTGAGTGTAATGTAAACACATACATGTATAAATGTAATGTCACACATATATGCATGTATTACAAATGTAAAATATATACCATATCCAGTTGACTTTCATTATTTGTACATTCTGCATTTGGGAATTTACCAACACCTAAGGTTTATTTGTAGCCCCCCAAATTAATACCTGAAGCACTTTTGCAGTTACATGCAGACATGCTCAGAGCAGCCAAACATTTTAATTGCCTGTTACTAACATTCACAGCAGAGGTAGAAAAAGGTAACATTCTGCCTTCTTTTTTTTCAGTTCTCATACTGTAAATAAGTGTCATTTTTGTGATCTATTTAGTGTTACACGTATTTTCTGTTGGTGGTATTGCTCTTTAAAATGTCCCCTAGGTGTAGCATTAGATACTAGTTAGTATTCCTAAGCACAAGACAGCTGTGATGTGTGCACCTCATGGAGAAAGTGTGTGTCAGGTGAGCTTTATTTAGGCGGGAACTAGAGTGCTTGTTGGCTATGAGTGCAATTTAACGGATCAGCAATATACACTGAAATAAAATATCTTTAAACATAAGCACACATAAAACAAGGTTTTGTATTGATTGTTTGATGAAAATGTTGTGACCTCATAGGAACCTACCTAACCCTGTATTTCCCCCGGGGTTATAAAAACATCTACCATGAATAGTGAGAATAAACTGTATATATTACATACACACACACACACACACACACAATTTTAGTAAGTGAACTTTGTTTACCATAACAACAATTTATTGTTTTAACAGCTTTAAATGAAACAAAGGGGAACGAAGAAGCAAAAGATCAATTATTTCAACCAATTCCAAGTAAGAACAAAATACTTCTATTAAATGAAAACATAAATACTTGCGCACAGGGCAGTGCCTGCATGGTGACACTGTGTGTCTGGTAAGGTGTATGTGAGTGGGCAGGGCGGTGGCTAACTGAAGCAGAGGACATTTACCGTTTTAGGAAAGTTATGGTTGTTAAGCCTGTTCTCCAGTTACCATATTGCAGACAACTATTTCTGTCTTCCTGTTTTATAACTTATGTTCCTGAAACAGATGAACCAAATAGAGGAGTAGGCAAGTGAAAAAAATATAGACGCAGTTTGTTTTTTTAATTCCTAGACTTTGTATTTAGAGTAGTTTTAGGTTTGCAGGAAAATTGAGCAGAAATTAAAGGGAGTTCTCATATATTCCCTGTGCTCAGTTTCCCCTTATTACCACCTTGCATTGGTGTGGTACAGTTTTTATAATTTGTGAGCCAATATTAATATTGTATTATTTACTGAAGGTCACAGTTTACATTAGGGTCCACTTTTTGTGTTATACAAATGTGGAGTTTTTTCAGTTTTTTTATTGTTGCTCAATTAGTTTTTTTTTTAAATTTTTTTATTGTTGTTCAATTCCAGTCAAACCTATGGGTTTTGATGAATGGAAATGTCGTGTGTCCACCACTGTAGTGTCGCAAAGAACAGCGTTCCTGCCCTAAGAGCCCTCTGAGCTCCCTTTATCCTTCTATTCCTCAGCCCTGCTTCTGGCAACTACTGAAATGTTCATATCTCCATAGTTTTGCCCTTTCCAGAATGTCATATATTTGGAATACATACATGGAATGTATAATACATATACATTATGTAGCCTTTTCAAACTGGCTTCTTTTGCTTAGTGATATGCACATCAGATCCCTCTATAGATTCCCATGGCTTGATAGTTCATGTCTTTTCTCCACTGAATACTATTCCACTGTACAGAGGTACCAGTTTGTTTATCCAGTCACCTGCTAAAGGTCATTTGATTGCTTCCAAGTTTCAGCAATATAAATAAATCTGTAAACATTCAGGTGTAGGTTTTGTCAGGACACAAATTTTCAACTCATTTGTAATAACTAAGGATTGTGTTGGCTGGATTGTATAGTAAGACTCTGTTTAGCTTTGTAAGAACCAACCGAAGAACTATCTCCCAAAGTGGCTACATCATGTTGCCTTCTTGTCAGCAATGAATGAGAGAATTCCTGCTGCTGAATGCAGTAATTTTCATTAATGGATTAATCATATTTATATGCATGAAAGAACTCCTGATTTGAATGGGAAATTTCATGACAAGGTAATATATTACTGTTCCTCAAACTCCTATCTTGCAAGTAAACCACTGAGAAAGAAACGGCCTCTGGTGCTACGTGGAAGGCCTGTCCCTGTCAGTTCAGCACTGGATTATCCAACATGGGCCGCCACTTGCCCTGCAGTGCTTCAAGAAAGTGGAGCGAGGCATCTTTGTCTTAGGAGAGCTAGACACAGAATGACAGACCCTGGGACACTTGAGAAATATTTTGCCTTTTTAAGTAATTAAATTGAGTGTAATTGATTTTTAATCACATAGCCAGTGCTTTACATACATTACTATGTTATCCTCACAGCAGCTCCATGAAGTTGGCATTATCTCCATTTTACAGGTGAGAAAACCAAGGCTTACAGAGAAACCCTGTTCAAACTTGCCATTAGAGTTTTCATAATTTCCAGGGGGTAGGAATCCCAAATCCTTCTCTAGTTTCACCTACCACAAACACGCGTTCTTTCCAAAACCTTTTTAAAAAGTAGCAAAGCAATTCAGGAGAACAGCCCAGTTTAACATAATTTGCTTATTCCCAAAATAATCTGCCTCAAAGTCAAGATGATATTCTTTGACAACTGTACACATTTCACTTCACTTTAACAATTACTATTTTTAAAAATCAGAGCATACAGACATGGGAGCTTGTCATTGCTTATTACCAAAAGCATCATTACCTAGAAGAAAAGGAACACCCTTGAAACTCTTTAAGGATGTTGGGGGAAAGGGGAGAAATATTAACATGATCATTTAAAGTACTTAAAACTATCATTAAATAAATGTCTATTAAGTCTGACATATATTTTAAAAATATAAAATTTGACAGTAAAGATGTATTTTCATTAATAGATTTAGTAAAAAGACTTTTGACATCTCTGGATCCAGAAATAATTTTTATTATATAATGAAGTTTTATTATATATAACTAATTATATAATATTAGTTATATATTATAACATTATATAACTAATAAGTTTTCATTTCTTTCTTTAACATCAAGTACATGAGGTTTCATCTCGGTAATAAAATGGCAAGTCCAGTTCTTCAGCCTCATGGAGAAAGCGTCTGATACACTATCATATCAGCTTAAAAGAAAAATCGATGCATATCCCAAGAGTCGAATTATATCTTTCTCTTTTGAACAATGTGTGTAAAGTCACATTTTTAATAGTAATCTCTTTAGAATTTTGAACTGGTTAGTATTAGGGAGAGGTCTGCTACATACACATATTGGTAACCTGTGTTTGAAACTAGATTTTGCCACCTAATAGCTCTGTGTCATGGGCAAATTCATAACCTGTGAACCTATAAACTGGAGCTGAGGACAGTTTTTCCAGGGTTGCTGTGAAAGTTAAACCAAATAAGGTACTTGGGTAATGCAATGGGTAATCTAGATCCTTCTCCTTTGCATTGCCTGTGGGTAGGGGAGTGAGCAGTGAGTACTTCAGAGGGTGAGGGCCTCTCTGCAGTAGCTTTGCAACCCTTACTCCTCCAGAAAAACATCCTGGACAAACACAATTACTCTTTTCCATTGCACTGTCTTTCTTCTTAGGCTCTGATTTGAATGCTACAAATGAAGATGAAGGGGTAGGGCAGCAGGATAACAAGTTAAAATTAATGCTGGGCATTTCATTGATGACACTCTGCCTTTTCGTCATCCTCCTGGCAGTATCTAGTTCCCTGCTGTACAAACTGAAAACAAGGTAAGACTAAGACTTGTACAGACCTCCGGAGTCTCTACAACATACATGATGTGCAGCTCTTACCCATGTCTCTGACTGTCAGGAAAACGTAACTTTCAAATTTATCTAGAAGGCATTCAGTTGGCTCCATTTCCCCTATTCAGAAAGAAAAATGGGCTGTCTCTTACGGAATATCCCTCTTGAACATTTCCCAATATTTTAAATAATCATCTAGATGCAGGAGTGTATAATCTTTGGGTGTCTCTGGGCCACACAGTAAATACATTTTGACACATAATCACAAAAAAACTCAGGGTTGTAAGTAAATTTACAATTTTGTGTTGGGCCGCATTCACAGCCATCCTGGGACGCATGCGGCCCACAGGTTGCCTACTGGACAACCCTGATTCTAGAACAAGAAATCGCCCTAATCAACTGGAAAGAATATAGAGAATCTGGATATGCATCCTTTTTTGGTAGCCCTGAACAAAAGGGCTCGTCTGTCTCAGTCTCAGTAGCACATCTGCTTAGGGTCTAACAGTTTTCATTCATTTACATAGTATTATACCAAGTAACCAAAATGTTGGACAGAATTCATACACTTAATTTTTTGTGATGTTTTTTGGGGTTGTGCTGCAAACATACACAATCTAAAACAATTCTTGGATAAGATGGTGGTGTGGTAGGAGGGAGCACATTCCACTTCTCCCTACACATGGGAGAAAGACTTAGCTGATCTACGGAGGAACAGAGCAAACAGCCAACATTATCAAAACATATATGAAAATAGGAGATCAAAAATTGTAGCAGACATTGAAAGCCCAGATGGTAAGGAGACTACTTCAGGATAGTAACAGCCCAGGGATCAGCGTGGGGACCAGGGAGGTTGCAGCCCCAGCCCCAGAGCTCTGGGGTCTGCCTCAGGGCTCTTGGGAGAGAGCTGGGTCAACCACTCCCTCCCTGGCCAAACAAGGACTGAGCAGCACTGCTCCTCGGGACTGTGGAGTGGGCTCTGGGGAGATCGCGGGCACCAGCCGGTGCAACCAAGGATGGCCAGACCTTGCACCTGTTTCCCAACCCGGAGAGAGTGTGGCTTGGTGGAAGACCTGGTGCCCACAGCCGTGAGCACGGAAAAGGTATGGGCATTCTGTGGGATCCCCGGTGCCCAGGCCATGAAATCGGGGGAACTGCATGCCCCTCGGGATCCACAGAGTTCACACCAATGAACCCGGGAAAGGTGCAGGCACTCTTCAGTAAGCTCCAGAGAGACTGCTTAGGAGTGCACAGATCCAATACCCAGGGCCCTTCGGGGGGCACCGGACCGGCTCTGGGGAGAGCGTGCAGCTAGACCTGGGGACAGTGCACCAGAGACTGACTACGCTCTGAACAGGAAGGGGAAAAAGCCACAGCATTCACCCCTAAGTCTGCTGAAGCCAGCAAGACCAGAAAAACTGGTTTGGCCAGTTTGAAACCAACAACAGCTTTTTTTTTTTTTCAACCCCAAAGTAATAGCATATCTGTATTATCATTATTTCATTATTCTTACACTTTTTATTGTAATACTATTTTGGTATTCCTCTTCTTTCTGTATAGTCTTCTTTACTTGGCTGGTTATATTGTATCATTTGATAGGTTTCCCCTGTTATCTGATTCATAGTGTATTGCTAATTTATTGTCCATTTGTGTTCCATTAGTACACTTCTCAAGACTCTATACTCCCGATTCTTGTTATCTAGATCTCATTGATTCTGTCATATGATTGTTGCTCTAATATTACTGGAAACAGTAGCTATTCCATACAATTGTAAATGCTTCACAACATCCATCCCAGATCTTAGCCCACTTCACAGGTTCCTGAATTCTATTAATATAGTGGTTAATTTCATTCTCTCACACACTTCACCTATTTACTGCTCTTTACTCTCACCCTACCTCAGAATCTGACTTCCCACATCCTCACTGTTTTCTAGAGCCAACTCACAACCCTTTCCTTCCCAACAAGAGTCTTATCTTCTTTACATCCTTTCTAAAAAGTGGCTAGTGGGGTGGAAGATAACAATTAACACAATACATAGCAAAAGAATCTCCTATCTCCTCTCTACTGGCTGCTACTGTAAATATCATACAATACTTTCTTGCTCTCTTAAACCATTATGCCTTACCCCTCCAACTAATCACAAAAAAGAGTAGGTTCAAAATGTGAACACCTGGATACCCGAAAGAGACTGCACCACTGAATCTCAAAGGTATTGTACAACAGAAGTTCACACCATAACCCAGAGAGCCAGAACAGATCAATTTAAGAAGCTGAGGCTAGCAAGAAGAGTCTCATGAACAATGAGAAAACAAAGAAACAATCCCCAAATGAAGGGAAAAGAGGAAGCCTCAGAAAGAATTCTAAATGAAATAGAAGAAACTCAACTATCAGATTCTGAGTTCAAAGCAATGATTATCAGGAAGTTCCACAAACTCTCAATGAGTTACCAGAAACTACAGAGAAGCTACAATGAACTCACTGCAAACTATAGCAACATGAAAAAGGAAATAGAAACTGTCAACAAGGGCCAAGAGGAAATGAAGAATACAATTTCTGAACTGAAGAACACAGTAGATGAAATCAAAAGCAGGATCAATGAAGCAGAAGATCGGATCAGTTAAGTAGAAGACAAAGTTGAAAAAAACATCCAGAAAGAGCAAGAATAGGAAAAGAGGCTCAGAAAGAATGACGAGGGATTAAGAGAAATGCAAGACAATATGAAATGTAATCACATCCATATAATAGGGATACCAGAAGGAGAAGAGGAAGAGCAAGGGATAGAAAACCTATTTGAAACAGTAATGATGGAAAACTTCCCTAATTTGATGAGAGAAAAGTCACACAAATCCAGGAAACACAAAGAGTCCCAATCAAGAGGAACCCAAAGAGGCCCACCTGAAGACACAGAATAATTAAAATGGCTAAGTTTCAAAGAGAGAATCTTAAAGCAGCGAGGGGAAAACAGGAAGTAACATACACGGGGGCCCCTATTAGGCTAGCAGCTGACTTCTCAACAGAAACGCT
>CM052540.1:66115684-66141577 GCA_028533065.1 Trachops cirrhosus | reverse complement strand
TACAGGAAGAAATATAAAGGACATATGGACAAAAACTAGGGGGGTTGGAAATGGGAGGGAGGAGGGGAGGGATGGGTGGGTGGGGTGGAAGGGGAGTAAAGGATAGGAACTGTACTGAATAATGACGAAAATTAAAAAAAGAGAGAAAAAGCTGAAGAACTGTTTTCATGCAAAACAAAATAAAACAATTCTTGACATATGTTTTCATTTTTCAGTTTTATAAAGAAGCATGAACGTGAGTACACCATTGACCCGCAGCTGGCAAACCTGTCCTATTTTCACCCAGCAGAAGGCGTATCAGACACATCTTTTTCTAGGAGTGCTGGCAGCAGCACAGTTTTGGGCACAAAATCTAAAACAATGGACGTGATTTCCACAGCCTCAGATGAAGACTGAACCTTCAGAGTGAGGACATTGCCACTGATGAATAGGCAACTTTAATTTTTTTGTCATTAAAAAAAGTATCTTTCTTTGTGAACCATATTAATGTCATGAGTTGGAAACTGCTGAGGCATTCACATTTTTCTGGTGTCTTAAAGAGAGGACATATTCAATAAAATTCATCTATAAAAATTATTGAATGGAAAAATAAAATAATTTAATGTGTGGAAAACTCATCAGGTAAAAATAATCCTAGAAAGTGATTTATGAAAAGTATTCAGTCTAGGTGGTTTCATTTTTAAATGTGACCATAAATATTTATCTACCTTACTTGAGGGCATTTTGAGGACTTTCAGGGTGATCACCATGACTTACACACCTTCCCACCACCAAAACAAAAAGAATACACCTGTTTATGTTTTAGTGGCAAAACAGTTGTGTCATATCGAGATAAAACTAAATTATTATTAGAGACTCCCCGCAGTCTTGAATTGTTTAAAAGTCATCAGGGCTGCTCTGACTCAGTGGCTTAGTTGGTTGGAATGTCATCCTGAATACCAAAAGGTTGCAGGTTCAATCTCTGGTCAGGGCACATATGTAGGTTGCCAGTTCCATCCCCAGTTGGGGCATGCATATGGGAGACAACTGATTGACGTTTTTCTCTCACATCAATGCTTCTCTCCTATCCTCTGTTGTTGGGAGCCATCCCACCTGGTTTCAGGGACAGTAGCCTTTTGTCTCACAGCTAAAGCCGAGTGAAAAGGCCTAAGGAGACAGAACATTACCTCCTGGCAGGAATGCAGTCCCTGCCTCCCTCACATCTCCCTGCTTGGCCCCAGGCAGATGACTGGTTAGCCAGTGACTGGTAAGATCCCTCAAAGGAGGAGGGACAACCTAAGGTAGGTACTGTTGCAAAGGGCCATCAGGGAAGGACTTAGGGGTCTTCAGAGAAGAGGCAGAAAGACCCTCACCCCTTAGCTTTGTCATAGCCTGAGTCCTCAGTCTTTCTGCAAAAGTCTCCTAGTCTCTTGGCTGCTTTGCTCTTCCTGCCTGACTCAGCCTGCGAACTATGCCAGAGGCAGCTGTGAGCTTGTACTGGCTCCCAGGGGTGAATTTGGCCAGAGAAAGAATATACAGTATTTCTTCTTAGACCTGCTCTGCCCTGCTGCTATGAAACAGACACTTGAGCTAAAGCCAACCCTGACCAAAAACAATCCCTGTGTCTCTTCAACTATTATCTGTAAATGATGTCAGTAGCATTTTGAGCACTGGTTGATGAGCTTTATGTGCATACTATGTATCTTTGTGTGAGCTGAACTCAATAAAAGTGCAGGGAAGAAGGTGTTCGGGACCTTTCCCCTTTGAGGGACTAGTCACCTTTCCTCCCCAAGCAAAGGACACATTGGGCATTTTTATTCCAATCCACAATGACCAGGGAGTTCTGCGGGCAGAGCCCCCCATCACTCCATCTCTAAAATCAATAAATATATCCTTGCATGAGGATTTTAAACATCATCAGGGCTATTCTCACTGAACAAACAATAAGAAAAAAAAGATTTTTTTCCATTTCTAAAGTATCCATAAGCATTTGAGATAATGTGGTGTTCCAAAAGAACAGGAAGGAAGAAGGGGTCTCAGCATATAATTTCTTAGAGGGGGATTCATGGACCTCCTTGAGTGTTCCAGAACTGAAGGACCTGTCCTTTTCCCCACCCCCCAAGCACCCAGGCTCACTGTGCTCTATTGGAAGAAAAGCAAAGCATCTCAAAGACTAATTCAAGTTTTAAAGGATTCAGAAGGCCAATCATCCCAAGACTATTTCAATTTACAAAGGAGACCAATGAAATGGGGATATTTTTTCCCTTTTATGAATTAGTTTCAACTGGAAGGATTTTAGGGACAAGTATCAGGTGGATATGTGTGAATATGTATGGATGGGGAAGAGGGGTAGCACTCGGAATTCCAGAACACATACACAGGTTTGCCGGTTGTAAGATGCATTTGCGTGGTCTCATGGGGTTTTCTCCTTTCTCCCTGTAACACATCCCCAACATGAAATTATTGTCAGGGGTTTACTGTGCTCTAGTGAAAAGCATTGATGTGGGACCCAGGTTGGGCAAGGAGTAATTGCAAATCAAAAGGAGCTGTTTCCAATCACCTCTAGCCTGAGTGAAGATTCCACATGTGCCTTGCAGCTTCAGAATTAGCCCTCCAAATCTAGCTTCTGATGGAGCAAAAGAAATATTACTTTGTGAAGTAGAGGGAAAGCATAATCACCTTTTTTTCAATCACACCCCCAGAGCACAAACAGCTCTCTCTGAATCATGGCAACCAAATAAAACCCAGCTTTTGCCAAATAGCAGTTCTGACTGGTTATCCAGAGTTTACTGCCTTTTCCAAGTTTATTTAAAGAGAAATTAGATCCAGGTGTTTATGTTTGAATCCTAGGATAATTATCTCTGTGCCTGCTCTTTCCCTTCTCTCTCCTCCATCAAAATGCCATGCACCTTATCATACACTTTGTTCTGGGTTTTAATGGAGATAGTTTCTTAGTAGACAATGAGTGATAAGTTAAAAGGCTGTGGAGCCAGGAGAAAACTCACTGCATAAAGAGGAAGCACGTGTATGTTATCCAAACACATAAGTCATCTAAAATAAAGTCAGAGTTCTAAGAAGCATAATTCGGACCATGTCTCATATCTGAAATCTCTTGTTTGGAAGAAGGAGAAAGTGTGTAAAGTATGCCATAATTGATACAGGAAAGTGTATCTTGGAAAGAAGGAAGAGGTGTGATTTCCTTAGTGAAAAGAAAGGAGCTGCCAGGTGTTGTGAGCAGCCAGCACTGACAGCCTTATCTCTTGTTGTCAGCTTGGTTTTCTTTCTGAGTGTGGATCCAGCTGCTCTGGCGTTTAGTTTTATTTGTTGATTCTTTATGGTTGTTGGTGGGGCCATATCTTTTATTTTGTGTTTGAGAAATTCTGTAGAACATCAGGGACCTTAGAATGTTAGGGCCTACTAAATTAAGTAAAGTCTACTGCTTTGAATAATAGTTCAGTGTAAGAGGCATTCAGCAATTTGAATTGTTTCCAAATTGTCAGTGTTTGGTAAATAATAAGGTGAATAGTGTGTATCCAAGTTATGTCACATTTGACACAGTTTAATAATTATGTATAGATGGGCGCTGTCTCATTGATGTCTATTAAGTAATACATCACCCTAGTAATAAGGCACAAATGTACTTTAATCTATCATGGGAAAAGCTAGACATTTGAAGGCTTAAACAGTGAGTCATTGATTTCTCATTTTCTTTCCAAGAACTGATCAATTACTACAACTCCCTGTGTTTAAAGCTGGATTTAGAAGAGCTAATGATAGAAAACTACTTGTCAAGGATAGCCTGGAGTTTGCATTTCACGTTACGTGATTTTTAAAGATAAAACAAAACTCATCTGCCATTGACAACACTAGACACAGCTGTGGCAGAATTGGAAAGAATCAACAAAGAAATAGAGTCAGTCAGGACTGAGGTCGAAGAAAAGCAGAAGAGGCTTTCTGAGTTTACCACTTGAGGAGCTATTGTGAAGCCCTATGGTCTCATTGAGTGACTCAAATGTGAGACGTGATTTTCCTGAAAATAACCTGGTTCTAAAGGAAAAGTGGAGTGAACCATCGAAGAACAAACAGAGCCTGGAAAGTATGAGATGGACCACAAATGTCCTGCAACTGACATTGAATACGATCCTTTGCTCAATTATTCTACGGGCCTGCTAGGGGCATCTAAAGCCAACCAGGATGAGCCTGAAACTCAGCACTTCTGCCACCTGAAAAATCTGGAACTGAAAATTGCCACACATCCTGGAGAACCAAAGACCTTCTGTTTCAGCAATAAAAATTAAAATAAATAGTTACGATTCTAATGAAGATGACCATGTGATACAAGAGGTAGATAGATGCCTACTTCCAAGAAAGCTAAACCATTTAGAGGCTTCAAACATCAGAATATGGAGGAAAGGGTCTATATAACATCCTCAGAGGAGAAAAATCTTTAAATTAGACACACAGAAGAGGAAACAAATACATAAAACCAACTAACCATACAAATAGATGATGACTGTAACAAATTAGAACCACTAAAATCACTCCTGAAAACCTCACTGCACATTAAAAATAATGTAAACGTGTATGGTGTTAAAAAATACCTATTTCTAAGTTGGGGAGCTTTGGTGGTGATTAAAAGTACATATGTATTTTAGAAGAAAGTGTATCTTGTGCATCTCTCAGTGACAAGGATAGACAGAATGAAAAGCATAATGAAAGTTATCCAAAGAGCAGAACACATGTGAAAATAGTTTATGATACTCAGAAAGAAGAAACTGAATATCAGTGTTCACGAACCCAACCCCAAATCTCTGCATCAGAATTTTATTTCAAGAAGGAGCTCACTGAAGATGGCACTTCTGATTCTGATGGCACTGTGAAGGAATGTTTTCGAATTTTCAGTGAGTTCACAGAAAGTGAAGATTGTAAGGGAGGGAATGCTGAGCAGGTGGGTATGCTTTGCTTTTAATCCTTTTTCTAAATCTAAGGGAGTTAGTTTCCCTTAAATATATATTCTCAAGATATTCTAAACTCGATAGACTATATATATGTAACATACATATAGTATATTTATTCTAATACTTGTGATCAATAATATACAGGGGGGAAGTAGATTTACAGTTGTGAGTACATGGAACAGTTTATTCTTATATTGTTATTTAATGAGAATTGTATTATTTTCCATAGGAACAACTGTAAAGCTACTTTTGACCCACCCTGTACTGGAATGACAAAGCAAAAACAATGATAATTGGTCAGCCAGTGTCTTGCAGATTTGATGGATTCCAGAGACCGTGGTGTTACTTTATATACAATAACTTTTCATTTCCCAACTTAGAGGAACCTTTTATAGGGACCTCTACATGTCAAATTATCCAAATTAAATTACATTATGTAAGTTATTTCTTAATATGTTGCCCAGTATTTTTTTACTTTAGATTGCTTGGCTCTCCACAAAACATGCTAAATTTGCCTGTACTATGCTGAAATCGGATCATTTGGAGCTTTTTGCTACTAGGCTTCAGGAAGACAAATGGAATTGGTATTTTGTATTACCAAAAATCTCTCTCTCTCTCTCCCCACTCCTCTCCCACTCCCACTCCCTCTCCCTCTCTTTCTCTCCTCCCCCCCATACATTATAAATGCATGAAGTATAGTCTATACTTATGTACTGTTATCCACCAGGGGGCGCACATGGGCAATCAGTAAATTGATTCCCACCTGTAAGCATTTTCTGCATCTTTTATTTTTCCCAATATCTATTTTCACAAAAAATACATATATTATTATTGCATAGCCCTTTACCCATTAATTAATATATTGTTCTCATTATTTTCAGATTCTGTATTTTCGAATTCACCTACTCACTAAAATTAATTTGTAACCTCAAAATCAAGACTTGTGATTTAGTGGTCCTTTGTAGATAAGTATAGTGGTAAAGAACTTGAATTGCCTGATGTGCACATTCCAAGCCAAGGCTGCACAAAGCAACACTCACTGCCTTCTTGTGTCAGCCCTCATGCTGTTAACAACAGTCCTTTTCTCAGTTTGTGTACTGCCATGTTTTTTGCATTTTTGTGTTTTTAGATGATTTTGCTGTTTGAAATGGCCCTGAAGTATAGCACTGTCTAGTGTTCTAAGAATAAGAATGCTGTAAATGTGCCCTGATAGAGAAAATATGTGTGTTAGGTAAGCTTTGTCCAGGCATTGAGTTATTGTGCTGTTGAACACAAGTTCAGTGTTAATGAATCAGCAATATATACTAAAGTGTCTTTAACTGGAAACACACATAAAACAAGGTCATGCTGTTGACTGATTGACAAGAATGTTGTAATCAGAGACTCACCCAAACTTAACTCCCTATTTGCCCTGGATTAATGCTTCAGTATTCACAAATTCATTGTTTGTGGGACTCTACAGAACATAACTATAGTGAATAAGGAAAATCGACTGTAGTTTTTCAAAATATTATAATTTGAACCTCTTGCCATTTATATTATAAATTCTGAAGGTCTTTTATGACACATAAAGAAATTGAAGAAGCACTCCAGTGAGTAGAATTCCTTCAACATTTTTGTTTTAAAAAGTGCTATTTAACACAAACTTTCTCTGCTCTAGTCTCTGTATTATTTGCACTTGGTACATACTGACAACAGAATCCTCTTCAAGACATGCAAAGAGATTATGCTTTCAAGACACAACTAAAGAACCTAAATTCTGGTTTTCCACAGAATAGTTGAATGTCCTGGGCAAGTTATTTAACTTCTCTGAGCTTCATTTTCTTTATCTGTGAATGGAGATACTGAATTGAGACATAATTCATATAACCTATAATGTACCAAGTTAACATGAACAGTTTGGTGACTTTTAGTATGTTTATAGACTTGTACAACCACTATAACCAATTTTTAAACATATCTATCATCCCCAAAGGGTACCCTGTGTCCCTAATCTGTCACTCCCCCAACCCTCTATATCTCCTGGCTCTAGGCAACCAGTAATTTACTTTCTGTTCTAAGATTTATTTGTTCATTTCATTAAAAAGGAATCATATGTGATTCTTTTGTGACTAGCTTAATGTTTTCACTAGTGTAAATTTTGAAAGGTTATCCATGTTATAGCATGTATCATTAATTTCCTGTTATTGCCAAATAATGTGCTCTGTTTTGTGGTTATTCATTCATCAGTTGATGGGCATTTGGGTTATTTCCCTTTACTGGCTAATATTAATAATGGACATTTGTTCATTTGTGTACTAGTTTTTGTGTGGACAAATGGTTACATTTCCCTTGAGCATACATCTAGGAGTGGAATTTTTGTGTCATGTGCTTACTTTTTTATATTTAGCTTTTTGAGAAACTACCAAACGTTTCTCCAAAGTGGCTGCACTGTTCACTTTGCAAGCAGCAGCATATAAGGGTTCCAACTTCTCCATATCTTTGCCAATACTTGTTATTATCTCTTTTCATACAATCATTTTAGTGGGGAAAGTGGTGTCTCATGGTTTTGATTTGCAGTTCCCTAATGATTTAATGGTGTTGAACATATTTTTATGTGTTTATTGGCCATTTGTGTATTTTCTTGGAGAAATATCTGTCGAAATCCTCTGCTCTTATTTTCAGTTATTTATCTTTTTATTTTAAGAGTTCTTTATATATTCTGTATAAAAGTTTCAGCAGATAAAATTGCAAATATGTCTTTCCTATGGATTATCTTCTTACTTTCTTGGTAGTATAGTTTGCAGCACAAAAAAGTTTTTATTTTAATTTATTTCAATTTATTTTTCTTTTGCTGCTTGTGCTTATCGTGTCACATCTCAGAAACCAAGGTCACAAAGATTTATTCCTGTTTTTTTTTTTCTCAGAGTTTCACAGTTTTAGTTCTTACCATTAGGTATATGATCCATTTTGAATTGATATTTGTATAAGGCATATGGTAAGGTCCAAATTCATTCTTTGAAATGTGGATATCCAGTGGTCATAAAACCATTTGTTGAAAAGACTCGTTTTCCCCATTTAATTTTCTTGCCACCTTTGTCAAAAATCAGTTGCTAATATGTGTAAGCACAAATGATCGTTAATTCTAGACTCTAATTCTATTCCATTGATCTCTATTTCTATCCTACTCCAGTACTTCAGAGTCTTAATTACTGTAGCTTTGGAGTAAGTTTTACAAATTTTTAAAAATATTTTTTATTGATTATGCTATTGCAGTTGTCCCATTTTCCCTCCTTTATTCTCCTCCACGCTGAACATCCCCTCCCACCTGCATCCCCCCTCCCCACTTTAATTCATGTCCATGGGTCATACATATAAGTTCTTTGCCTTCTCTATTTCCTATACTATTCTTAGCCTTCCCCTGTCTATTTTCTACCTACCATCTATGCTACTTATTCCCTGTACCTTTTCCCCCATTTCCCCCTCCCCTTCTCTGCTGATAACCCTCCATGTGATCTTTATTTCTGTCCATCTATTCCTGTTCTAGTTGTTTGCTTAGTTCATTTTTGGTGTGTTATGTTGTTTGTTTGTTTGTTTTTAAGTTTGGTTGTTGATTGTTGTAAAGTTTGTTGTCATTTTACTGTTCATATTTTTGATCTTCTTTTTCTTAGATAAGTCCCTTTAACATTTCCTATAATAAAGGCTTGGTAATGATGAACTTCTGTAACTTCACTTTATCTGGGAAACACTTTATCTGCCCTTCCATTCTAAATGAAAACTTTGCTGGATAGAGCAATTTTGGATGTACGTCCTTATCTTTCATGACTTGGAATACTTCTTTCCAGCCCCTTCTTGCCTGTAAGGTTTCTTTGAGAAATCAGCTGATAGATAGTCTTATGGGCACTCTGTTGTAGGTAACTGTCTCCTTTTCTCTTGCTGCTTTTAAGATTCTCTCTTTATTTATAATCTTGGGTAACTTAATTATGATGTGCTTTGGTGTGCTCCTCCTTGAGTCCAACTTCTTTGGGATTCTATGAGCTTCCTGGACTTCCTGGAAGTCTATTTCCTTTGCCAGATTGGGGAAGTTCTCCTTCATTACTTTTTCAAATAAGTTTTCAATTTCTTGCTCTTCCTCTTTTCCTTTTGATACCCCTATGATTTGGATGTTGAAACATTTAAGGTTGTCCCAGAGGTTCCTAAACCTCTCCTCATTTATTTGAGTTCTTATTTCTTTATTCTGTTCTGGTTGAATGTTTATTTCTTCCTTCTGCTCCAAACTGTTGATTCGAGTCCTTGTTTCCTTCCCATCCCTGTTGGCTCCCTATACATTTCCCTTTATTTCACTTTTCATACCCTCCACTTTTTCCTCTGTTTTGTGACCATACTCACCCGATTATGTGAGCATCCTGATTACCAGTGTTTTGAACTCTGCATCTGATAGGTTGGCTATCTCTTCATCACTTAGTAGTCATATTTTTCTGGAACTTTGATCTGTTCTTTCATTTTGGGGGGTTTTATATATGTGTATATATATATATATATATATATATATATATATATATATATATAGTCTCAGTGCACCTGTTACATAGTAAGAGGTGGAGCCTTAGGTATTCACCAGGGCGGGCCAACCCAGGTTGCTGCATTGTGGTGCTATATGTGAGGAAGGGGTCCGAGAGGGAACAATGCTTCTTGTTAAGCTCTTGGCAGATTTTCAGTCACTTCCTCTGCTACCCACAAGCAAAGTGGACCCTTCTCGTGCTGATTCCTGGGTGGGTGTTTTTTTTGTATGATCTAGGACTCTGTGGGTCTCTCCAACGATCTCTCCTGTGAGGCTGGGAGTTTCTCCCACCACCTCAACCCCCACAGACTTTTTCAGTCAGCGGTTTTGAGGCTTTATTTTGCTGTGCTAGAACCCTGGGTTGCAGAGTCTGTCTTGCTCCCTGGTGTTTACTCCTGGTTTATCTGCAATGTAAATGTGGGATGACTCACTCTGTCACCTCACACAGTCCGTCAGCTGCCACCTTGCCCACCCTGGTCCTCCAGCTGCCTCCTTCCCTTGAGTCTCCCCTCCCAGCTGCTTGACTGCACCCCTCCTACCAGTCTGGATGAATGTTTCTTCTTTAACTCCTTGGTTTTCAAATTTCCATACAGTTCGATTTTATGTTAGTTTTCTTTTGTTTATAATTTATTGTTGTCCTTTTGGTTGTGGGAGGAGACACAGTGCATCTACCTATGCCTCCATCTTGGCTGGAAGTTTTGTGGTAAGTTTGAAACTGGAACTCTGTGGCTCCTCCAAATTTGTTCTTTTGCAAACTGTTTGGTCCCTGATAGTTCAATATGACTTTTAGGATCAGCTTTGTATTTTCTGCAGAAATATTGTTAGAATTTTGATAGAGATTGCTTTGAATCTTTAAATCAATTTATGGAGTATTGACATTTAACCATAGTAAGTCTATCTTTCCATTTAATTACTTTCAACAGTGTTTTGTAGTTTTCATGGTACAAATCTTGAAATTCTTTCATTAAATGTATTCCTAAGTAGGTACTTTAGTCTTATTAATACTATTGTAAAAGGAATTATTGTTGTAATTTTATTTTCAGATTGTTCATTGCTGGTATGTAAAAATACAGTTGGTTTTTTAATTGTGTATCTTGCAGGCTTGCCATACTTATTTTATTAGTTCTAATAGTTTTTAGTGAAGTTTTTGGGATTTTCTTTACACAAGATCATATCATCTACAAATAGAGATAATTTTACTTTTTCCTTTCCAACATGGGCATCTTTTATCTCATCTTCTTGCATAGTTTCCCTAGTGCAATCTTCTAGTACAGCATTGACTAAAGGTGGTCAAAGAGGGCATCCTTGTCTTATTCTGCTCTTTAGGGAGAAACTTTCAGTCTTTCTCCACTAGGTTCAATGGTAACTGTTGTTTTGCTTTTAACATATCCTTATTGAAGTTGAGAAAGTTTCCTTCTATTACCAGTTTAAGAGTCTTATCATGTTAGAGGTTTTTAAAATTTTTTTCTTCATCTCAAGATCTCATGTAGTTTTTTTTTCCTTTATTAATTTTAGTGTATTGTCTTGATTATTTTTTTTTGGGGGGTGGGGGCATTAAATAGCCTTGCATTCCTTAGCTAAAACCCCTTTGGTCACAATGCATAATCCTTTTTTACATGTTGTTGGATTTAGTTTTCTAGAATTTTATTGAGGATTTTTATATCTGTATTCATCAGGAATACAGAAACTGGTCTATAGTTTTCTTATCTGGGTTTTAAATATTACTGATATTTTTATTCCAAAAAATACATATGACATAAAATTGATCATTTCTAGTGAGCAACTCAATGTTAAGTAAATTCACAGTGATGTTTAACCATCACCACTATCCACTTCCAGAGCTTTTTCTTCATCCCAAACAGAAACTCTGTACCTACCAAAGAACAACTTCTCATTCTTCTTCCCTCACCCCGACCCCTGGGAATCTCTGTTTTATTTTCTATCTCTACAAATTTGCCTATTCTAGATACTTCCTATAAATGGACTCATACAATATTTGTCTTTGTGTATCTGGCTTCTTTTAATTAGCATAATGTTTTCAAAATTCATTCATGTTGTAGCACATAGCATTTCTCTTGACAGCTGAAAAACATTGCCTTGCACGCGCATAGCGTATTTTCTTGTTCCATTCATCTCTTGATGGACTTTGCAATTTTCTTCTTGTGTTAACTTTATCTCCTTTTGGATCTCAGTGTTAGATTGGCTTCATAGAATGTGATGGATAGGGTCTTTTTTATTTTTGGAAGATTTTATTAATAATTACTTTTAATTCTTCTTTAACTGGGAGAATTCATAAGTAAGATGTGAGCTTTGTGGAAATATTTTTTAAATATATTTTATTGTTTATGCTATTACAGTTGTCCCATTTCTCCCCTTTACTCCCCTCCACCCTGCATACCTCTTCCCACCCACATTCCTCCCCTTTAGTTCATGTCCATGTGTCATACTTATAAGTTCTTTAGCTTCTACATTTCCCATACTATTCTTGCCCTCCCCCTGTCTATTTTCTACCTACCATCTATGCTACTTATTCTCTGTACCTTTTCCCCCTCTCTCCTCCTCCCACTCCCCTGTTGCTAACCCTCCATGTGATCTCCATTTCTGTGGTTCTGTTCCTGTTCTAGTTGTCTGTTTAGTTTGTTTTTGTTTTCGTTTTAGGTGTGGTTGTTCATAATTGTGAGTTTGCTGTCATTTTACTGTACATGTTTTTTATCTTCTTTTTCTGAGATAAGTCCCTTTAACATTTCATATAATAAGGGCTTGGTGATGGTGAACTCCTTTAATTTGACCTTATCTGAGAAGCACTTTATCTACCCTTCAATTCTAAATGGATAGAGCAATCTAGCTTTGCTGGATAGAGCAATCTTGGATGTAGGTCCTTGCCTTTCATAACTTGGAACACTTCTTTCCAGCCCCTTCTTGCTTGTAAGGTCTCTTTTGAGAAATCAGCTGACAGTCTTATGTAGTCCTTTGTAGGTAACTGCCTCCTTATCTCTTGCTGCTTCTAGAATTCTCTCCATTTTAATCTTGGGTAGTGTAATTATGATGTGCCTTGGTGTGTTCCTCCCTGGGTCCAACTTCTTTGGGATTCTCTGAGCTTCCTGGACTTCCTGGAAGTCTATTTCCTTTGCTAGATTGGGGAAGTTCTCCTTCATTATTTGTTCAAATAACTTTTCCACTTGTTCTTCCTCTTCTCCTTCTGGTACCCCTGTAATTTAGATGTTGTAATGTTTAAAGGTGTCCTGGAGGTTCCTACGCCTCTCCTCATTTTTTTGAATTCTTGTTTCTTCATTCTTTTCTGATTGGATATTTCTTTCTTCCTTCTGGTGCACTCCATTGAATTGAGTCCCAATTTCCTTCCCATTACCACTGGTTCCCTGTACATTTTCCTTTATTTCCCTTAGCATAGCCTTCATGTGTTCATCTAATTTGTAATGAAATTCAACCAGTTCTGTGAGCATCCTGATTACTAGTGTTTTGAACTGTTCATCTGATAGACTGGCTGCCTCTTCATTGCTTAGTTGTATTTTTTCTGGAACTTTGATCTGTTCTTTCGTTTGGGCCATTTTTTTTTTTTTGTCTTGACACGCCTGTTACATAGTGAGGAGCAGAGCCTTAGGTGTTCACCCAGGGCAGGGCAACCCAGTCACTGGGTTGTGATGCTGTAGGTGGGGAAGGGATCCTAGAGGGAGCAGTGGCACTTGCTTGCTCTCTGCCGGATTTCAGCCACTTCCCCCGCTTCCCCCAAATAAACTGGGCCCTTCTGGTGCTGATTACTGTGTGGGTGGGTTTGTGTACATTCTAGGGCCCTGTGGGTCTCTCCGATGAACTCTCCTGTGAGGCTGGAAATTTCTCCCAGCACCTCAGCCCCCACAGGTGTTTTCAGTTGGTGTTTTGAGGCTTTATTTCCCCGCACTGGGACCCTGGGTTGTGTGGTCTGTCTCACTCCCCAGTTTTTCCTGGTTTATCTGTGCGCGAATGTGGGACTGCTTGGTCTGCCAGCCACCTCATGTGCCATGCCCCTCCATAACCCGCCGTCTCGCTGGGTCTGTCTGCTGTCGCCTTGTGTGGCTGGGGTCACCATTCACCACTTTGCTGTGACCTCTCTTCGCCTGGCTGCCAAACTCTGCCCCTCCTACCGGTCTGGATGAATGTATCTTCTTTAACTCCTTGGTTGTCGGACTTCCATACAGTTCAGCTTTCTGCCAGTACTGGCTGTTTTTTGTCTGTAAATTGTTGTGGTCCTCATTTTGGTTGTGCGAGGAGGCACTGTGCATCTGCCTATGCTTCCATCTTGGCCAGAAGTCTGAAATATTGTAAAATTACTAATTCATCTCTTTTTATAGGTTTACTTTCAAGTCAATTTCAATAGATTTTTGTCTTTCTAGGGATTTTCCTATTTCATTGCAATTTTCAAAAATATAGTTGTTCACAGTATTTGTTTATAATACTTTTTATTTCTCTAAGTTCTATAATGATATCCTCTCTTTTATTATTGAGTTCAGTAATTTGAGTCTTCTCTCTTTTTTCTTGATCCATGTAGTTATGAGTTTTGTCAATTTTGTTGATGTTTTCAAAGAGTTAGCTTTTGGTTTTATTGATTATCTCTATTTAAAAAAATTCTTTATTTCATTATTTCACTCTAGTTTTTTTGCCCTGGCTGGTGTAGCTCAGTAAATTGAGCACAGGCTGTGAAACAAAGGGTCACTGGTTCGATTCCTAGTCAGAACACATGCCTGGGTTGCAGGCCAGGTCCCCAGTAGGGGGCACACGAGACACAACCACACATTGATGTTTCTCTTCCTCTCTTTCTCCTTCCCTTCCCCTCTCTCAAATCTTAAAATAAATAAAATCTTTTTTAAAATTCTAGGTTTTTAAGATAGTAGGCAAAGTTATTTATTTAAGATCTTATTAATATAACCATTTACAACATAAATTTTCCTCTAAACACTGGTTTAGGTATATCCCATACATTTTGGCTTGTTGTATTTTCATTTTAATTTATGTAAAAGAATTATTTGAATCTTTCTTATGATTGCTGCTTTGACTCATTGGTTATTTAGTAGTGTGCAATTTAATTTTCACATATTTGTCACTTTCCCAAATTTCCCATCACTGATTTGTATTATAATACCATTGGGAAGAATATACTTTTTATGACTTTCATTATTTTGAATTTATTAAAGATTGCTTTATGACCTGGAACATAAGATCTGTCCTGGAAAATATTCCATGTGTGCCTGAGAAGAATGTATATTCTGCTCCTGTTGCATAGGAGTGTTCTTTAGATGTTATGTATAGTTGCTTATAGTGTTGAAGTCTTCTCTTTTCATCATAATCTTCTGACTTGTTGCATCCAGTGTAGAAAGCAGGATGTTGAGGTCTCCAGCTCTTATTGTTGAGTTGTTTTTCACTTCAACTCTGTCAGTTTCTGCTTATGTTTTCACGCTCTTTTATAAGATATTTGGTCATAATTATGTTTTCCTGATGGACTGACCCTGTTAGCACTATAAAAAGTCTTTCATTTTCTACAGTAACAACTTTTGTTTTAAAATGTATTTTTTATAAGTTTAGGGTCACTCCAAATATCTTTTAGTAACTAATTACAAAGTATTATCTTTTTCTTTCATTTACTTTAAACCTATTTTATCTTTTAATATAATTTGTGTATCTTGTAGACAGTGTACAAATATATCATATTTTTCCCTTTTCTTCCAGTCTCTGCCTCTTAATTGGAGTATTTAATCCACTTACATTTAATATAATGACTAATGACTGAAAAGATAGTATTTACATCATCTTTCTCTTTGTTTTATATGTCTTATATCTTCTTATTTACTCTATTACTGCTTTATTTTATGTTAAAAAAAGATATTTTTAGTATACCACTGAAATGCCCATATTGGGAGACCTAAGATGGTGAAGGAGTAAATGGAAGCTATGCTAACCTCCAGGACCAAACTGGAATTACAACTAAATTACAGAAAACTCATCCCAAATAACCAACAGAACACTAGCTAGAGAGAAGCCTTAAAACCATGGGTGGACAGAAGAAGCCACATCACCACAATGTGACTTGGTAGGGAGTGCAGAGGAGGTGCAAGAGGGCTGGCTGGGGTCCCATGGGTGTCAGCTGAAATGCAGGAGGGATATTTCAGTGGCTGGGGGGTTCCCCCTGAGAAGTATGGGATCTAAACACCAAGCTGGGCTCTACAGCCCAAAGCACCAGAACTGAGAAAGGAACCCAAATAACATATGGCTATAAAAAGCAGCAGGGGTTCTGTCTGCCAAGGAGAAATGACTACTTACTCAGAGAGCCTCTTAAAGGGCCAACACACAAAATTCCATTTGCAGCCACTTACCCTGGACTCCAGCAGAGGGTGAGCAGAATGGACTAGAGACCCCTGAGGAGAGTCTGGGGCTGTTGGCTCTAGGGAGAGAGCTGTAGGAATGGTCACCAAGATCCTTGTGTTGAGATGTTCACCTGACTGCAGGAGCCATCTTTCTCAGACAGAGCACTCCCCTCCAAGTGGCATCAGCCTGAAAAGAAGCAATAGCTCTGCCTACAGGATTACTCTGCCCCACAATGTGGTACTAAAGCCCTGCTTCTGAGGAGCACAGCAGGAAGACATTCACTCTTTAACCCTACAGAAAGCCTGCAAGCAGAGGCGGATTGCTTGGAGTTCTAAGGATTCAGCTGACCCACCCCTGGGCCTGGTGCTGGTAAAAGCTGGTCTTGGCCCACAGTCTGGTTCTTTCTGCACACACTTGGGTCCAGCAAAGGGAACCACACACTGTGGATCACTGATAGCTCCAAGTAGGTGCCCATGGCCAGTAACAGCAGGGTTTGACTTAGGTGTGCACCAGAATTTTACAGGTCTACCTAATGAAAAATAAGCAGCCAAAATGGGAAGACAAAGAAAGAGACTCCAAATGAAAGAACAACAGAGTATTCTCTAGAAGAAGAGCTAAATAAAATGGAGGCCAGCAATTTATTACATACAGACTATAGAGTAATGATTACAAGGATACTCTAAGGGTAGATACCATAAAAAAAGGACCAGTCATAATAAAGAATGCAATATCAGAAATAAATAGTACACTGGGAAGGATCAAAAGTAGGTTAGATTCACCAAAGGATTGAATCAGTGTTTTGGAAGACAAGGTAGAAAAAACACCCAGGAAAAGCAGGAAAAGGAAAATAAAAAAATATGAGGAGAGCTTAAGGAACATTTTGGACAATATGAAACACAACATCAGCATCATGGGAATACCAGAAGGAGAAGAGAGCAAGGGATTGAGAACCCATTTGAAGAAATAATGACCAAAAACTTTCCTAATCTTTTGGAGAAAAATGTCATACAAGTCCAGGAAGCTCAGAGTCCCAAACAAGTTGGACCCAAAGGGGCCTACACCCAGACACATGATAATTAAAATTTCTATGATTAAGGACAAGGAGAGAATCCCAAAAGCTGCAATAGAAAAGCAGGTAATTACATACAAAGGATGACAAAGTAGACTGTCATCTGATTTCTCAACAAAATCATCTCAGGCCAGAAGGGAGTGGTATGAAATATTCAAGGTGATGAAAAGCAAGAACCTACAAGGCTACATTAGCCAGAAAGTTTATCTTTTAAAATTGAAGGAGAAATAAGGAACATCCCAGATATGAAAAAGCTAAAGGAGTTAACATCAACCAGTACTGCAAAAAATGTTAAAGGGTTTGCTTTGAGAAGAAGAAAAAGACAAAGAAAAAGAGGGGGGGAATCAGGGGAAAAATCAGAGGAAAAGAGTCTAACAATAAAATGGCACTAAATATGTATCTATAAATAATCACCTTAAATGTAAATGGCTTAAATGCTCCAACCAAAATACATAGGGTAGCTGAATGGATAAGAAAACAAGACCCATAAATATACTGCCTCCAAGGACCCACCTCAGATTGAAAGATACATGAAAACTAAAAGTAAAGGGACGGAAAAAGATATTTCATGCAAATGTAAAGGAAAAAAATCTGGGGTAACTATATTTATATCTGACAAAATAGACTTTAAAACAAAGTCTTTAGTAAGAAACAAAGAAGGACACTACATAATGATAAAGGGAACAATCCATCAAGAGGATATGACCCTAGGAAACATTTACACACCCAACATAGGAGCACCTAATTACATAAAGTAAATCTTGATGGACATAAAGGGAGAGATTTACAGAAATACAGTCATAGCTGGAGATTGTAACACCACTTTGACTTCAATGGATAGATTTTCCAGACAGAAAATCAACAAGGAGACAGTGGCCTTAAATGACACACTAGATCAAATGGATTTAATTGATTTCTTCAGAGCATTTCACTCCAAAGCAGCAGAATATACATACTTTTAAAGTGCACATGGAATGTTTTTTAGGATAGACCATGTTAGGACACAAAACAGGTCTCAACAAATTTAAGATTGAAATCATATCAAGCATCTTCTCTGACTACAATGCTATAAAACTAGAAATCAATCACAAGAAGAGCACTGAAAAACACACAAGGACATGGAAACTAATAAACATGTTATTAAACAATAAATGGGTCAAAACAAGATCAAGGAAGAAATTCAAAGATACCTTGAAACAAATGAAAATGAGAACACAATACAAAGTTTGTGGGACACATGGAAAGCAATCCTAAGAGGGAAATTCATAGCATTATAGGCCTATTTCAAAAAACACGAAAAGTCTCAAATAAACAATTTAACTTCATACTTAAGGGAATTTGAAACAAAACAACAAAGCCTAAAATGAGTAGAAATAATAAAGATCAGAGCAGAAATAAATGAAATAGGCTCTAAAAAAAATGCAAAATATCAATGAGTCCAAGAGCTGATTCTGTGAAAAGATAAACAAGATCGACAAATCTTTAACCAGACTTATCAAGAAAAGAACAGAGAAGACCAAAATAAATAAAATCAGAAATGAAAGAGAAGAAATAACAACTGACACCAAAGAAACACAAAAAAAATTGTAAGAAAATATTATGAACAAACTATATGCCAGCAAACTGGACAACCTGGATGAAATAAATAAATTCCCAGAGACATACAGTTTTCCAAAACCAAATCAGGAAGAATCAGAGAATCTGATAGACAGATTACACCTAGTAAAATTGAAGCAGTAATGAAGAAACTCCCAACATACAAAACCCCTGAACTGGATGGCTTCAGAGGAGAATTTTACCAAACATTCTGAGAAGAATTAAGACCTCTTCTTCTCAAACAATTTCCAAAAAAATTAAAAAGAAATTCAAGAGAAGGGAAGGCTCCCAAACTCATTTTACAAGGACAGCATTATTCTAATTCCAAAACCAGATAAAGACACTAAAAAGAGAAAATTATAGGCCAATATCCCTGATGAATATAGATGCTAAAGTCCCCAACAAAATATTAGCAAACCAAATACAGAAATGCATCAAAAAGATCATACAACATTATCAAGTGGGATTTATTCTGGGAATGCTAGGTTGGTACATTTGCAAATCAATAAATGTGATTCACCACATAAACAAAATGAAGGAAAGAAACCACATTATCATATCCAAAGATGCAGAAAAAGCTTTTGATAACATCCACCACCAATTTATGATAAAAACTCTCAGCACAGTGGGATTAGAGGGAACACACCTAAACACAATAAAAGTTATATATGACAAACTCACTTCCAGCATCATACTCAGAGGACAAAAACCATAAGCATTCCCCTTAAGATCAGAAAGAAGACAGGGATGTCTGCATTCACCTCTCTTATTCAACACAGTACTTGAAGTTCTAGCCACAGCAATCAGACAAGAAGAAAAAGAAGGTATCCAAATTGGAAAAGAAGAAGTAAAACTGTCTTTATTTGCAGATGATGTGATCCTATACATAGAGAATCCCAAAGATTCCACCAAGAACCTACTAGGACTGATAAATGAATTCAGCAAAGTAGCAGGATACAAAATTAATATCCAGAATTCAGTTGCATTTTTACATGCCAATAACAAACTGATAGAAAAGGAAAATTTTTAAAATCTCATTTACAGTTACTTCAAAAAGAATAAAATACTTAAAAATAATGCTAACCAAGAATGCAAAAGACTTGTACTCGGAAAATTATAAGACACTGAAAAAAGAAATTGAAGAAGATACAAAGAAGTGGAAGCATATACCATGTTCATGGGTAGGAAGAATCCACATCAATAAAATGTCCATACTGCCCAAAGCAATATATAAATTCATTGCAATTCCTATCAAGACTCCAGTGATGTATTTCACAGAACTAGAACAAATATTTCAAAAATTTATATGGAACCACAAAAGGTCCCACATGCCAACAGCAATCCCGAGAAAGAAGAAAAAAGTAGGAGGAAACCCACTACCTAATATCAAAGTAATACCATAGTAATCAAAACAGCATGGTACTGGAATAAAAACAGACACATAGATCAATGGGACAGAATGGAGAGCCCACACCTTTATAGTCAATTAATATTTGATAGAGTAAGCAAGTACATACAATGGGCTAAAGTTAGTTAATTCCATAAATAGTGTTGGGAAAATTGGACAGACATATGCAGAAAAATTAAACTAGACCACCTTCTTATACCACTGACAAGATTAAATTCTAAATGGATTAGAGACTTAAATATTAGG
Source organism: Trachops cirrhosus (assembly GCA_028533065.1). NCBI lineage: Eukaryota > Metazoa > Chordata > Mammalia > Chiroptera > Phyllostomidae > Trachops > Trachops cirrhosus. The sequence continues at coordinate 66,121,427 of CM052540.1, read as the reverse complement.
CCCCAAATCATAAAAATCTTAGAACACATAGGCAGCAAAATCTCAGACATAGCTTGTATCAATATTTTATCAGCTATATCTACCCAGGCAAGAGAAACAAAAGAAAAAATAAATAAATCAAGTTAAAAAGTTTTTGCACAGCAAAGGAAAACAACAAAATAAAAAGACAACCCACAGAATGAGAGAACATATTTGCCAATACATCTGATAAGGGGTTAATATCCAAAATTTAAAAAGAACTTACAAACTCAACACCAAAAAAGCAAACAAACCAATTAAAAAATAGGCAAAGGATCTTAAATAGACAATTTCCCAAACAGGACATACAGATGGCCAATACACATATGAAAAGATGCTCAATGTCACTAATCATCAGAAAAAAATGCAAATTAAAACCACCATGAGATATCATGTCACACCTGTCAGAATGGCTATCATCAATAAATCAACAAACAACAAGTGCTGGTGAGGATGTGGAGAAAGGGGACCCCTTCTGCACTGATGGTGGGAATGCAGATTGGTGCAGCCCCTGTGGAAACTAGTATGGAGATATATCAAAAAATTAAAAACGGTACTGCCTTTTAACTAGCAATCCCACTTCAGGGAATATATCTGAAGGAACTCCAAAAATGAATTTGAAAGAACATAAGCACCTCGATGCTCACTGCAGCGTTACTTACAATTGCCAAGATATGAAAGCAGCCCAAGTGTCTATCAGTAGATGAGTAGATAAAACAAATATGGGACATCTACACAACAGGATACTACTAGGCTGTAAAAAAGAAAGTTTTATCCTTTGTGACAGTATGGATGGACCTGGAGAACATTATGCTAAGTGCAATAAACCAGGCAGAGAAAGACAAATACCATATGATTTGACTCATATGTGGAATCTAATAAACAAACTGAGCTAACACGCAAAATAGAGACAGACTCACAGATAGCAGGATTACAGCTAAAGGGAGCAAGGGCAGGGGTGGAGGGATTGAAATAAAAGGAAAAGAACTCATGGACATGGTCAACAGTGTGGTGATTGTGGAGTTGGAGAGGATATAAGGGGACTAAATAGTAATAAAAATACAATAAAAGATTATTTAAGAAAATAAATGCCCACATTATTTTTCTATTTTAAAAATTATTTTCTTAATGTTTTTCCTGAGGATTACAACTACCATCTTAATTTATGACAATCTAGTTCAGATTAAAACTACTTTAATTTTAATAGTATATAAAATTTTTGCTCCAATATATCTCCACTTTCTACTCCTCCTTTATAACATATCAGCCATAGAAATTACATTATTTCGTGATTCCATCAGTATAATTTTATAATTATTGCCTTATGCTATGGTCTTTTAAAAAGAAGACAAAGATTACAAACAAAGACACATTTATTCTTTTATGTTTTTCGATGGGATTATATTTACTAGTGTTCTTTATTTCTTCATGTGGATTCAAATTGCTATCTTGTGTTGTTTGCAAATGAAGGACTCCCTTTAGTATTTCTTGTAGGATAGATCTGGTAACAATGAGCTCTCTCAGATTTTGTTCATTTGGTAATGTCTTAACTTCATCTTCATTTTTTTCAAGACTTTTTCAGCCCACTAATTTTCCATGGTTGCTCATGAGAAATCAGCATTTAATCTTATTGAGGATCTTTTATACAGGGTAAGTCATTTTTCTCTTACTACTTTCAAGATTTTCTCTTGTTTTTCACTTACATCAATTTGACTATAATGTGTCTAAGTATGGCTGTCCATGCATAAATTCTACGTGGATGGAATTCTTTGAGTTCCTTGGATGTATATATTAAAATTTTGCATAACATTTGGAAAGTTTTCCGCCATTGATCCTACACATATTTTTCTTGGGACTTCTTCTGGGACTCCCAAAAGACTGGTCGGCGTCCCACAGGTGCCTCAGCCTCTGTTCATTTTTCTTTGTTCTTTTTCTGTTTCTGCTCCTCAAATGGAATAATTTCTACTGATCAATATTTAAATTCACTGATTATTTTTTCTGATAGCTCATATCTGTTGTTGAGCTTCCATAGTAAGTTATTCTTGTCAATTTTTGTACCTTTTAACTCCAGAACTTCTAAAGTTTTTCTAATTTTATAATTTCTCTTTATTGATGCTCTATTTGATGAGACGTCATATTCTTACTTTCCCTTAATTGTTTAAACATAGTTTTCTTAATTTTTAAAATATATTTATAAATAGCAGATTTTAAGTCTGTGTTTACTAAGTCCAAAATCTGGGCTGCCTCAGGGGTATTTTCTCTTGGCTGGTCTTTTTTTCCTCCTGTATGTGGTATACTTTCCTGCTTGGTTACAGGTCTCATGATTTTTTTGTTGAAAACTCGACAGTGAAATGACGTATTGTAATAACACTTTGTGTCAGGTGCATTTTTTAGAACATTTTTTAATGCCTTATCTGTATGTTTTTCACCCTTTGCCATGGGAATCTGAGAAGATGTGTTTTCAAACTTGCTGCAGTTCATAAGGCTTTTACTTCCTGCTTGTGCAGGACTTCAAGGTCAGCCAGTAGTGAGTGGATGTGTTCCTTTTTCTTGGGTCTTCCCTGATCCACCTTTTAAACCTCAGAAATGTGTCAGGGGTTTTCAGAGTTACTTACAGTCATCTAGTTCTCTAAGATTTCCTTTCAAATTCCTGGCCAGGTTCTTGTTTGCCTAAATGAAGTCATATCCTTAGGTAGCTGCTATGTTGCCACCCAACTGCTATTGTTTTGATAGTGCTCTGGAGAAACAGCTTCCCCTGCCCCCACAAGCTGAGCTCTGGGTCAAATCAAATACCCACAACACCCTGGAAATAGAGATTTTCCAGGGAGCTTCTTGTTCTGACAAAATATTGACAGTGCTCTGGGGATGATGATTTTAATGTAGCTCTAAAAGCAGTGTGTTTCCTCTGCTGCCTACCAGGCTGCCAATGCCTTACAGCTATAGTGTCACTAATATGGGGAGTGAGGAATGATGGGAATAGCCTCAGACTAAACTGGTACAGACCCCACTGTTGTACAGAGTTTCAGTAGTTTCTCTTAGATAATTTTCAATTTATTCTGTGCCTCTGGTTAATTTTCAGGGTTTTTCAATGATTTTCATTGCTGTGCCAGTATTTTCATTGTTTTTGCAGGACAGTGAGTTCATGAAGGTTCTCTGCCTGCCATTCTGGAGGTCTGTCTCCTCTGGGATCCTCTATAGATTAAAGAATAATGACAAAGCAAAGACAAACAAAAAACAGCCTCTTGCAGAGAAATGTTACTCTTTTTCTTCTGACTTTGTCTTTTTCAGCATCTCTTTCAGTGATGGTTCAGTGTAGTGAGTCTTGGCATTGGCATTTGGGCACACCTAGATTTAATTACTAGCTCTGCAACAGTGAGCAAGATATTTACTCTTCTTGAGCCTAAGGTTCCTCATGTAAATTGGTGTTGATGACACCCATTCTCATAGAATCGTAATGGAGACTAAATGAGAAAACATTTAATGAGCTTACTTCAAACCTGCACATTCTAGGTACACATTAAATCTTCCATATAATATACTGTTTATTAGTGTTACATTCCCTTTACTTGCTTCTTTCATATTTCCTTCCTTTTTTCTTTTACTATTGTGTCATAATGAGTCCTGATATAAAAATAGTAATTACTTAATGGTTTTAGAAAAGTAACTGTAAAAGAAAAACAATGAAAAGAAGATCATTACTTCCCCCCTAAAGGGGTGATCTTAAGCAAATTATTTAGGCATCTTGAGCCTTAGTTGCCTCACCATTATTTGCGAATCAAAGTGCGTGCCTCTGATGTCTTTAGGGACTTGGTTTGAGAATCAAATGAGTTCATTTACCCTACAGGCTTTGTATAGGCTTTGCACTCCCCACTCCATACAAATACACAGTGGTCTTTAGTTTGTGAAGATAAGTATCTGGTTCTTAGGTTGGATTTGTGAGATTAAGATTTTTTGTCCTTCTCAAAACAAAACAAAACAGATGACACAGTGTAAAATAAGTTGATTTTTATGTATGGCACTGTTTTTCCCTAACCCTAGATTTGACTAAACATTTTACCATATTTATCCATTATATGAGGGGGGGACAAAAATGAAATTTATTTATAAAAAATTATGTATTTCCTCAAAAAAACTAAAAATGGAACTGCCTTTTGATACAGTGATTCCACTTCTGGGAATGTACCCTAAGAATCCTGAATCACCAGTTCAAAAGAACCTATGCACCCCAGTGTTCATAGCAGCACAATTTACAATAGCCAAGTGCTACAAGCAACCTAAGTACCCATCAGTAAATGAATGGATCAAAAAACTATGGTACAGATTCCAAGATGGCGGCATGGTAGGACGCAGCAGATTCTACTCTTCCACAACCAGGAAAAAAATCCTAGCCATTCTAGGTAGGAACAGAGCAAAGAGCCAACATTATCATGACATAAATGAAAATAGGAGATTGCAAATTGTAGCGGACATTGAAAAACCCGATGGTAAGGAGACTATGTGGATCAGCACGGGGACCAGGGAGGTCGCAGCTCCAGGCCCGGCGCGCCGGGTCAGCAGTGGGGCTCTGGGAAGAGAGCTGAGTCATCCACTCCCTCCCTGGCCAAACAAGGACTGAGCAGCACCAGGGGAGGCCAGTGTACCGGAGGGCACAGAGAGAGGAGTGAGAGAGGAGTGAGGACAAAGAGGCAACCACACAGGGTCTGTAAGCACCCACACAAAGCCCTGGTGAAAGTGTGCACCCCACCCGGTGCATCCAAAGGCACCCGCCTCTACGCCCATGTCCCCAATGCAGAGAGAGCGTGGTTTGGTGAAAGTCTTGGAAACCACAGCGTTGAAAAAGGAAAAGGTGTGGGCGATCCCCAGGACCTGTGAGGACCAGGGTGTGAATTTGGGGGAAGTGGGCGCCCCTCGGGATCCAGAGGGTGCGCACCCGTGAACCCGAAAAAGCCACAGGCATTCCCCAGGACCAGTGAGGCCCAGGCCCTGAAGGTAGGAGAAGTGGGCACCCCTCGGGATCTAGAGAGTATGCACCCGTGAACCCGAAAAAGGCGCGGGCACTCCGCGGGACACCGGAACACATGGTGGTGAACTCCCAAGTATGCACATAATTGCACCCAACCCCCACACACAGATCCCTTCTGGGAAGCACCAGACAGGCTGGGGGAGAACGCGCACCTACACTATGAACAGTATGCCAGAGGCTGACTGAGTCCTGAACAAGAACAGAGAAAAACTGTCTCCAGTCACCCCTCAGTGTGCTGAAACCAGCTAGAAAACCAGTTTGGCCAGTCTGAAACCAACAATAGGTGTTTTTTGTTTTGTTTTGTTTTGTTTTGTTTTGTTTTTTGTGTGTTTGTTTTTGTTTTCTTTTAATTATTTTAAACTAACCTTTCATCTTTTAATTCGTATTATTTTTTGATGTATCAATTCTTTATGCTTCTCTTTCTGTCACCCTGGTCTTGACCCTGCTCCCTTGCTTTCCAAATTTATCTTGTCTTCTTCCTTCCATCGTCTGCTTGGTTCCTTCCTTATTTTTTTTTTTTTTGGACCTGCAAGTAATTGCATAATTGTATTATCATTATTTCATTATTTGTACACCTTTTATTTTTATAGTATTTTGGTATTCCTCTTCTTTTTGTATAGACTTCTTTGCTTGGCTGATTATATTGTATCATTTGATAGGTTCCCCCATTATCTCATACATAGTGTATTGCTAATATACTGT
>CM052540.1:66041365-66115184 GCA_028533065.1 Trachops cirrhosus | reverse complement strand
AATGTAATTATGATGTGGCTGGGTGTGTTCCTCCTTGGGTCTAACTTCTTTGGGACTCTCTGAGCTTCCTGGACTTCCTGAAAGTCTATTTCCTTTGCCAGATTGGGGAATTTCTCCTTTATTATTTGTTCAAATAAGTTTTCCACTTGTTGTTCTTCCTCTTCTCGTTCTGGTACCCCTATAATTCGGATTTTGGAGCATTTAAAGATGTCCTGGAGGTTCCTAAGCCTCTCCTCATTTTTTTGAATTCTTATTTCTTCATTCTTTTCTGGTTGTATGTTTTTTTCTTCCTTCTGCTCCACTCCAATGAAGTGACACCCCTCTTTCATTCTGTTACTATTGGTTCCCTGTGCATCTTTCTTCATTAAACTTATTGTAGCCTGCATTTTTCATCTAATTTGTGACCAAAATCAACCAATTCTGTGAGTATCCTGATCACCAGTTCTTTGAACTGTGCATCTGACAGGTTGGCTATCTCTTGGTCACTTAAAGGGATGTCTTCTGGGGCTTTCAATTCTTCTGTTGGAGCCATCTTTTTGCTGTTTTTTGTTTTTGTTTTTGTTTTCTTTGTTGTTGTTTTTTAGTCTTGTTGAGCTCCTGTAGTGAGGGGCGGGGCCTTAGGAGTTCACCAGGGTGGGGCACCCCAGTTGCTGGGTTGTGACGCTATATGTGGGGGCGGGGTCCAAGGAGGAACAATGGTGCTTGCTCTGCTCTCTGTAGGACATCAGACCCTTCTGCCGCTTTCTGAAAGCCAGCTGGGTGCCTCTGGTGGCAATTCCCGTGTGGGTGGGTCTGTGCACCCCACGGAACCTTCCTTTTCAGTCAGTGACCCAAAGCTCTATTTCCCGGTGCTGGGACCCTGAGCTGCTCCCCGTGCCTTGCTTCACAATGGCCGCCTCGCTGGGTCTGCTGGTTGCCACTCCCTGGCTGGGGCCCACCAGTCACCGCTGCTTGTGCGCCCAGGGTCTGCCTGCTGTGGACTTGCGCACCTCCCCAGTAGCTCTGTGCTCTGCTCCGCATCCCTTGCCTGGCGGCCGACTCCGCCCCTCCTACCAGTCTGGATGAATGCATCTATTTTTAAATTCTTGGGTGTCCAACTTCCATACACTTCAATTCTCTGTCAGTTCTGGTTGTTATTTTATTTCTATATTGTTGTTGTCCCTATCTTGGTTGTAGGAGGAGGCACAGTGCGTCTACCTATGCCTCCATCTTGGCCGGAAGTCTCGTATATCTCAATCTTTAAAAAAAAATTTGTTACAAATTTCCTTAGACATTTTCTTTAGCTTCCTATTCTTCACCTGAAATTGAGTACTTAGGGATAATATTTTGTCAGGTAAGGTTGAATTTTGGATAGCCATATAACACTGCAATATCTAAGATTTTTTTCATTCCGCAAGAGCCAATTTTGTTTCCTCAGGGGCAATACCATCTACCTTGAGGATGCATGGCATAACTCAAATAATACAGAAAAACATTTCTTAAAAAGCAGCCAAAGACATGTCTCTTTCAACTATCTTATATAGACCCTTTAATACATTGCTACAGAGATATATGAAATTTTAATAATTTCATGAATATAATCATTTATATATATGGTTTGTCTAACTTATTTCACTGAAGAGGGTATCATAGAGGTCTTTAGTCAGTTCATCTAGAATCTACGTTAATATCTAAATCTAAATCATACTTTTTAATGACCGTGTGATACTCTATTATATACAACTACAGTTATTCCATTACATGGAATCTATACTACAGATGAACCAGACACACTTAAGTAATTAGATTGCTTACATTTTTTCTACCATAAGTTTTGTGATAAATATGTGTGAATTCTAACATTTTCTCATACTCAAGCCTCTGTATCCTTAGCATAAATTCCTGTGCAGAGAAGCTAGCAGAAAGGTTCTGTATGTTTAAAATTGGTGAGCATTTTTAACTACCCCACCAATAAGGTAGAAGAATATGTGTTTTCCTTCATACTTTGCCAGACTATATCATTTACCCTTTTTCAGAATGCACAGGTGTAAACCAAAAATATTTTAGTTTTTTTTTTATTTTCATGAAGTTGAAGACCTTCCTTCTAAAAATTTTTCTCTTTAAAAATTCCTTCTTTGCATTTTTCTGCACTCTTTTGTAAGTGGCCTATTCATTTGGGACCACCTTTTGCATATCTCCTTTTCCTCTGTCACATGACTTCAATGCAGAAGTTACTTTCAAAGTGTAATCAATCTCTTTTTGGGTGGTATTCTTATTTTGTGTCATATTTAGGAAAGTTACTATAATCTCAATAATATGAAATCTATTCATCTATCATTTTGTTATGGCATTTTTAATGTACAACACCTTAGGTAGACTTAAATACTTCATTAATATTTGGAAATCCACTTCAGTTAGTATTTTTATAGTATTCTAGCTTTTCCCCCTTTTTGTCATATCAGCTGTTGCACATAGATATAGAACACAGGTGTAAGTATATATTTTAATTATTCCCATTGAAAATAGAGATGGCTTGCAAGCTGTCACAGGTGTGGTAAATTATGATATAAAACTCAAAGACTCAAATTTAGACATGCTCTATCCAATATTCAAAATATATTAGCTTTGACAAATATGAAGTCCTTATCTTTTTAGTAGTTCAGTAGATTTAATTCTTTTCCAACTTAGAAATGATTATGAAGAGGCTTGTTCTCACCTGTTGGGTCCTTTTTTAAGATAAAAACAAATGTTCTACTAGGCTATTGTCCTTTATTGTGTTCTACATGTTTTTATGAAGCAGACAGTTTTTATTATCTCAGGAGAAAAGTTCTTGTATGTTTCAGATGTGTCTGCAAGTGACAGCAAGACAACTGGATTAAAGAGAATGAAATGATGAATGGTAGACTAACTGTAATAATGACAGGCCTCGTAATGGACAGACCTTAAAGGGGAAGTACATTTGATGTAACAACTATTAAGCTATCATTTATGAAGGAGTAGCTGTATACTATGCATATTTGCTATCTTTTTTAAAAATTAGTATAAGTAGAGGAAAAATGGACTTTTATTTAAGCAGTATTTTTGGATTGAATTCTCAATTTTTTTAGTTGTTTGTTTGGATAATGTATACCCACTCAGCAAGAACAAGTGCTTCTCAAATTTACATGCATAGACTTAACTGATAATCTTCTTAAAATGCAGATTCTGACTCAGGAGATCTGGGAACAAACTCGAAGTCTGAATTTATAGCAAGTTCCCAAGAGCAAGAAGCTAGAGCAAAGGAACGATTTGCATTGAGTTGTATTTTTAGTAATACCTGATGGTAGTGCTTCTTCTCTAAGAAAGCCTTATATTTAAAAAATAAAATCCAATATATTATTTTAGAATCTCCCAATACTTCTCATACAGAAGAATTTTCCCTTTTACAACAGGACTTGCCGAAGAGAGTCCAGCAAATTCTGCTAGTTTATAATAATAACTTAGAGAAACTTTCTTAAGAATCAGTTAGAGTGAGGGGATCTGGGCTGGGGTTAAGGGTATCTGAAAGAAATCCTTGGACTTGAGCCCTTCTGCCCTCCTGAGAGTCATCATGCGTCCTGTTCCTGGGTGTGAGCATTTGTACCGCACTCACCCGAGTGAGTGTTCAGAGTCAGTGAGTGTGATCTGAGACCAGAAGACCTTGGTGTGTGTATCAGCCATGCTCTACGAGGGGTCCTCACTTTTCTGAGCCGCATCCTCCTCACCAGTAAAAATGAAGTCAGTACGTTTGCCTCTCTGGGTTAAGGTAAAGTTTAAATCAAAGTCCTTAGAATAGTTTTTTGGCATGCTTAACATGTGCTGCTATTAATCATATAATTCAGGGAATAGTAGGGATTGTTTTGTTGTTGAAGGTTATGAATACTTGGATTCTACTAGCCTACAACCTTACTTAATGTTAATCAGAATTATATCATTTCAAATCTGAGTTAGTAGACTCTAACCTTACCACTACTCAAAAAAAAAATGTTGTTTAAATTTTATTAAACAGCTTGTCTTCCCCCTCCCCCTTTACAGGAATTATTCTCTAAAGACAGCTTTAACACTTCCTTTCAACCGAAGAAGAGTTACATGAAAATAACTGCCCCGGACCCAACCCTGACAAACCAGGAGGTATTCCTTTAAACCCAGGCATGACAAAACCTCTTGTGAATGATGGTAAGTATATGGGCTGAAAATTATGCTTTTTACATGCTATGATTTGAATCCCAAAAGGATTATTTTCTTTTATATTTCATTTCTATTATCTAAATACTTAGTTTTATTTATATAATCTATTTTATTAAATCTTCTTAGCAATCATTTTGGGTAGTGAATAAATAACATAGTGAAGTAAATCAGGTAAGTTTAACTTGAGTGTTTCAAGCCCAGAGATTTTAATTTCAGAGGGTATGAGACTGGGAATTCTAGAAGAGAAGGAAGACACCCAAAAATATTAAGTGTAGCAGGCAGACCAGGTGGACAAACCAAACCATACAGCCTAATGAACAGAATGGGCACTTTGGAGCCAGCAGACCTGACATTTTAGGCTATTTGCCACTTACTTTCTGTGGGACCTTGGGCAGGTCACCTATGCTGTCCGAGCTTTTGTTAGCACATTCATTGGATGAACTTTGTGTGGCAATTCAGTGAGCCAGTGTGTCAGAGTCCTAGCATATAAGGAATGCTCTGCTAATACTGGTTCTCTGCCTCCCTTTTCTCACCCCAGGAGAAGGTAAGATAAAGCTCTGGGATGCCCAGATTGGGTGTCTAATATAAGGTTGGTTAAGCAAGAGCCATCAGTGCCAGCCTGAGAAATTTGCAGTTGATCAGTAATGCATAAGTGAACCATTTGAGGAAAGTGATACAATGAAAATGAACTTTAGGAAAGTCACTCTAATGACATTTTATAGGATAACTGGAAAAGAAACCACTGGAGGCAGAGGGATTTGTTAGGGAGAAGTTGGGAGAACATTGCCTAGGGCCAGAGGGAAGAAGGGCTCAGGGTGGACTGAGGGCACACATGAGATGGGAAATGGGATTGAGGTAGGAAAAGCTATGAAGGTTTGGGATTGTCGCTATGAAAATGTGCAAAGTGCCTGGTCAAGGATGTGAAAGAAGTGGGGGAAGGGGTGTCAGTGTTTTGGAGGTCCAGCCAGGGCTGGAGACTACATCTGCATTGTGGTCTCCATCTGTATGACTGAATGATGTGTCTTGGGCCAGGTCAACAACCAAGATACAGGAAGGGAGAAGGTGGTAGATTGAGCCCGTCATCCAGAGGGCTGTAGCAGGAAGAAAGGAAGGTGGTCAGGAAGTAGGAGAAGATGATGGGAGATAGTTGAGGTGGAGTCATCACAGGATAAAGAAGTGATGCTAGAGAGGGGTTGAGGGAGCAAAGCAATTGCTGAGAGAAAGGGGAAGAAGACGTTAACGGTGTTCAGGACACTGGCAATTGTAATTCACCGTCAAAGAATAATCCCTAAGAACTGTGCTTCCGGGAATCAGTTTTTCCTGTTCATTATGTAATAACCAAAAGAGTGAATGTGGAGAGTGGTGACGTCAGATCGCCTGCACAGTACAGTCCTTAGAAGTCTTTGAGGGTAAGAGAAGACACGTGACCTTGGGGTTAGTCACTCTGCCTTGTGAAGCTTGCTTGTTTTTTATTTTTATTTTTTGGTGGTTTGCAGTCCTCACTGGCTTAAAGACGTGGTACAGCTGTTGTGAAGGTGTCCGTGGATCCCCGGTGCCAGGCTGCCAAGGTAGAATTTGTCACCCAGAATGTTGCTTGCTTCAGAACAGGAGCAGCTATCTCCAGCAAAGACCTTAGGGATAAATAAGCATTTGATAGAACTAATGAGCTAATTTTCAGTTGATGAAATTTTTATGGGCTTAATTGCTCTTGCAAAAAACATACATTAATTTATTTGGCAATGCTTATTTCAGTTTCATGTTCATGACCAAAAAGAATACCTCGAGGGCTTTGTGAAGACTTTTGTCAAATTCCCACCCCCTGATGGTTAGTCATGGTGTTTTTGCTGTGAATTGTTAGGTGGTATGTCACTTTTATATTTTACCTTATTGCATAAATTACAACTGAGTGTTTGTGGAACACTCTGCATTATAGAAAGCACTTCCTAGGCTTTATCTCTAAATTCCATGTAGCTCTGCATTGTGGTCCATACACTGCCAGATGAAGCAACTGAAGCTGAAAAGGGTTAGGTGACTTGGCAGAGTTCCTGCACTTAGTAAATTGTAGGGGATCAGTTTGTTTTGGCAAATGTCACTCAGCTCTGTATGGAAAACCTACAGAAGTGAGGTGGTGGGCAGGAGCCAGAACTTCAAACTGAGTTTTCCCGTGGGAATCAGGCCTAGAAAATGCATACAGACTGTTAAGGCTTGCTCTTGCTAAACTCCCTCACCCTGGTCTGAAACAGTAAATGTATATTGTCTATCTTCAAGGTAATTTCCAAAGCCTATGTGAATTTTCCCAAGGACAGAGCTAATCAGCTTGCTGCCTTTTCCTTTCTGCATGTGTTATTTTCATTTCCTTGATTGTACCTAAAATGTAGACAATAATATTCTATGTAATAGATAATAAATCCTTCTTTGATGTAAGACCCAAGAAAAACAATAAAAGCTTGTCTAGGCAAGGGTTGAGGCACTCTCCTCTTGAGAGAGTGGCCATGCCGTCCCCTTTTTCTCCATGGGATTGCTGCAGCCTGTGCATTTATCCTTGTCTTCAGTCACACCAGGTGGACTCTGCAGGCTGAAAACTGCCACAGTAAATAATGGAGCCAGGAATTGGTCCATGAACCTCTTTTTGTTTATCATTTTTTCCTTATATATTACCAGTGGTGGGTGGTTCTACTCATCAAAATGTTGATATTATGTGTATGGAAAATGTAATGAATACTACTGTTATCAGCATAAAAGTTTTACTAAGTACTTTGAAAAACACTATTATTTATAGTAAAATGTTTATAGGGATTTATCATTCATGTGAGAATCAATACTAAAAAGGAAGGAAAAAACAGAACTTGGAATCATGAGAGTGGGGAAGTTCCACCCCTTACCAGCTGTGGCCACAGAGCAAGTCTCCTCAAAGCTCTAAGGCTCTAAGCTGTAAATTCTGGGGTTAAAAACATCATAGTGACTGTGAGAATCACATGAGCTAACCTATGGGGAAGTGCTTTGTGCGTGTAAATAGATGTGAACAGTCGTCTTCAACAGAACATATAAATTAAATTGTATTCCCAGTAGTACATTAGGAGAGCAGGTGTGTAAAGTTTAATTGTAATAGCTGTAGAAGGGCATGTTCTGTTCCAGGCTCAGATCTGGACCTGGATACAGTGCAGACTGCCTCTGGCTTGGCAATCAACACCATTGCCGTGTCATCCTTTATGACGCCGTGTCTCTGTAACTGAGGCAGGGGCTCTTATTTGTCAATCAGCAAGGTCTATAACTGCAGTTTCTGATATGGTAACTACTTGTCACATGTGACTATTTAAACCTAAATAAATTAGTATTAAATAAAGTTAAAAATTCAGTTGCTCAGTCTACACGAGCTATATATCTAATACTCAATGGCCATATATGGCAAGTGCCTAACATATTGGACTGCACAGAAATAGAACAATTCCTCATCACAGGGGGTTCTATTGGATGGGGTTGATCTCTAATGAAAATAACTGTAAAGACAGAGCCAACGAAATAAAATTATTTTGTTGGCATAAATATTACTAACACTAAGGGAAAAAATAAAGCTTAGAACATCTTTCACGTGACTGTCAGATTCACTGGCTTTTGTTGTCAAAGCTGAATGATATGAGTAAATTATATTCCAGCTAGAAATATTCCTTTAATATATCTTAGATGTTAAAAGGAAATATGTTTTCTTAATATGGCATTAATATTTCCCCCTTTCAGGTGCTATATAACCAAAGGCCTAGAACTTAGTCCCATGACCGTGGTTGACCCCAGCCTCCAGGTGGTCTGGTAGATTTGTGAAACCAGATGAGGAAGTCATTGACTACAACACAAGGTATATATTATATAAAGCTATTGCTTTTCAGACTGTAGAATATTCAATGTATAGTTTCTGTGAAGTTTTAGCTTAGGTACTCTTATTGGAGTCAACCTTAGAGTACGAGTTACACTATTTTCCTTTAATTTATTCATTCAAAAATATATTTTATGAAGTACTTGCTAAAATTATACATACACTGTGCTAGGCCCTGAGTTACAACCTTAAGTAACAGACAAAGCCACAGGCCTCATGGTGTTCACATGTTGGAGTGGTAGGTAGGAACCTAGAGAAACTGGCAGAAAAATTACACAAAGTATCTTATTGATTCTTTTGTTCAATCATTAATCAGTTCCTTCTCAAAACACCATGGTATCATTCCCATTAAGTAAGCATTGCTATGATCTTGTAGATGTGACCTTGAATATACATTGCTTTGATACAGCATTCAGTGTAATAGTTCCATGCAGATTCTTTTTTATTAAACATTATTATTAAAGTATGACATATTTCTGATCCAAACTCAATACTAACTTGAGACAGCACTACATAGATATGCCTTTAATTTTTTAAAAACCTCATATGAAACACCAATGATATCATTGATCAATTTAAATTGAGTTTCCTAAAGGCATATGAGCCCCGGCATGACATATTTATACATTTATTTACATATAAAATAGAAGGCACTGATCTTTTCTAGAGTGAAAATTTTGAAGTATTTATTATTAGTGCAGTTGTATTCATTGTTCAATTTTCTTTAAATAATGAATTCCCCAATGACACTTAAAATAAGACTTTTTTATATATAATCAAATATGTACACACATATAGTATGCATTATATGATATATAGCATATATAATTATTAACTGTTAGTATAACAAGGACAGTCTGTGTGGCATTAATATAACCTGGCAGCCAAGAAGAGTGGGCTGGAATGCACATGTATGAACAATGACAACTCCACTGTACTAGTCAGTGGGGATGGTAGATGCCATTGAGTGAGCATGTGTACTATGTGGACATTGCATTCAAAATAACTGAGCAAGTAGAGCAATGAATCTGCATCAAATTTTGCATTAAGCGTCAACATTCCTCTGTGGAAACTATTCAGATGATTCAGAAGGCTTTCAGGGACAATGTAATGAGTGTTGCACAAGTAAAAGTATGGCACAAATGCTTCAAAGATGGTCAAGAATCTGTTGAAAGTGATCCATGTTCTGGGAGACCTGCAACAAGCAGAACACTTGAGAATGTTGAACGTGTATGGGCTGCAATCAAAGATCAGCAACAGACAGAAGAACTAGAAGCTGATCTGAGGATTTCAAAAACTACTGTGTCCAAGAATTTGACACAGGATCTTGGCATGAAATGTGTTGTGGCAAAATTCATTCTGCAGCTTCTGCTATCAGAGCAGAAGGAATATCATGCTGCAGTTGCTAATGACTTGATTCAAACTGCTACCAATGAATGTTCCTCAAGAAGGCCATAACTGGACGTGCATTGTGGGTCTATGGCTATGATCCAGAAACGAAGGTCCCAATGGAAGTCGCTTGGTTCTCCATGCCCAAAGAAGGTGCAGCAAAGTCACAGCAAGATCAAGACCATGTTAACTGTATTTTCTTGATTGGAAAGGTGCTGTCCATCATGAATATGCTCCTCCAGGCCAAACAATTAATAAGGAGTACTACCTTGGTTCTTCATTGGTTGAGAGATGCAATACAATGAAAATGGCTGCAGCTATGGGCAACTGACTTGCAGCTTCACCACAACAATGCACCCACTCATGCATCATGTCTTATGCAGAGTTTTTTGGTGAAATATCAAATCACCCAGGTGACTCAGGTCCCCTACAGCCCAGATTTGGTGCCCTTCAACGTCTGTCTTTTCCCAAAATAAAATCACTTTTCAAAGGGAAGAGGTTTCAGGCTGTCAATGAGATTCAGGAAAATACGATGGGGCAGCTGATGGCGACTGGGAGAACTGTGTGAGTGCCTAGTTTGAAGGGGACTGAGGCATCATTGTCCTATGTACAATGTTTCTGGTGTCTTGTATCTTCTTCAATAAATGTGTTGATTTTTCATAGTACATGGCTGCATACTTTCTGGACAGCACATGTACTATGTTATATGTGTGTATGTCTAATAATTTTGGAACACAACAAAGCAAGGTGGTCATGTAAATTAAAAATTGTTTTGATGATAAATATTGAATAATTATAGAGAATGCTGTTAACTAGAATTTTTTAACCTAAATTCTTTCACAGTTCAGAAAAAGTGTTGGATGCATAAAAACTCAATAAAGGTTGCCATTATCAGAAAGTGTATTTTATGTACTAATCTCTTCCTGACTTCATTTGATTTTTTTCTCTTCTACTCATTTTGGCCATATCCCAGCAGTGCCCTCTATTGTACTTTCCCCCCCAGCTTTATTGAGATACAATTGATAGATAATATTGTAATATATTTAAAGTTATTATACTGTTGTTGGTCTTATTCTTCCATGCATTTAATCAGATCTTCCCTAACTCCTTGGAACAAGTCAGGACATACTTTGATAATTATTGGTAATTCAGAGTGGCAAATGATAAATGAAGGACTTGTATTATACATAAAAGAAACATTGAATTTTAACAAAAAACTTCAAATGTATTCAGTGCATTGCACTCTTTAAAAAATTTTACAAAATGAACCCAAGTGCTCTGTCCATGAAAATTTCCTCTTAATTCAAATATTTGATTATGTATTGCATTCCCTAACTAAGCTGAATGAAGGAACTCTATGAATCTATAATATGTCTTTCCCCCTCCCCCAAATTATAAATTTTACTAGGTTACCAATATAACCTAGTCAACGGGTAGTTGACAGTCATACAAATAAGATCTCTGTTTTGTTCAGTGAATGTTGTCACATTGGGTCAGTGATGTGTTCTAACTCACCAGTGAAATCCACTGAGTTATATTCTTGACTGGTGTGCATTATGCGTCTCATCAGGGGAGGTTTTCTGACATGGTGGTGGAGGATGACCTGAAGAACACTGAAACGTCAGTCCGCGACGTGCAGGTCATCTTCTGAACCTGTTTACGCTGACACTGTATTAACTGGATATAACTTTCAACACAGTCTATTTGTTATTAAGGTAAAGAATTACAGGCTCATGTTTTTTCAGAACTGTATGTGTTAATCTGGTAGTCATTAACATGGTGTTTTCATTGATGCTTAACTTGCGCTATTAACCAAGATACAAGAATCACTGTGCAGTATAAGACAGCTAACATCATTTGGCTAATCAAGATTAGAAAGTCTGTCATCAATTATGATTTTAAAAATCACCATTTGATTTGGCATTGTCTTTAATCATCAAATGAGTAAGACTAAGTTTCTTACTAAGTTTCAGGGGTTTTTTTTCACATACTTGGAGACACATTTTTAAATTAAGTCTGGTAGGCTTGAAATCAAATGTCATGTTTATTTCTCTTGGCATAGTGGACTTGAAAATCTCACCTTTAACACTTCTGTTAGGAGTCTGTTCTTTGCTCTGTGTTCTAGAACAAGAGTCAGCATGCTATGGTCCGTGCTGGCCCCTGTTTTTGAAAATATTTTACTGTAACAGAGCTGCCACGCCCATTCAATTACGTTTTTGTCTGTAGCTGCTTCACACTACAGAGGCACTGCTGAGTATTTCAACAGGGCCCAGGGTCCAGCAAGCCTAAAATAGTTACAATTTGACACTTAGTTTGTTTGGCCACCCCTGTTCCAGAACAGCACCATCCGTTCCAAATATCTAGAACTTTCTGTTCTATGTTTTCACTATCCAATACTTCACTAGCCACACGTGGCTGCTGAGCACTTGAAATACGCTTGATGTAACTGAGAAAATGTTTTCCTCTTGTTTAACTAATCTAAATGTAAATAGCCACATGTGGCTGCTGGCTGCCACATTGCCCAGCACAGCTCTAGACCTTCAGGGACATTGGCTGAGTATTTAAGTCGGCCTCCCGTAGGACTCACCTTCATGCAGCATAGGGCTGGTTCTTCAGTGAAAGAGTACAAGTAAGGCCCTTTAATTTTCATAGGTGTGTGCTAGCCTTCTTCTCTGTAAAGCTGGCATCCAAAGTATAGATATTTATTTCCCACAGCAATGCTCCCTTTGCATGTGACAGATAAGGCTGGAATGTGCTTCCATTTAGACCCTACCAAACTGTGGGGAGAGTTGGGGACATACATTTTCTATAATAAAGCTCTTCATAGGGATGTCCTTTGTCACCTCAGAGACATCACCTCTCAAACTGGACTTCTCACAATGACTCTCCTGTCTCTCATTTTCCAGGAATCATCCTAATTCCACCTGCCACCTAGACTGGAAAATTTCAAACTATCGTGTATCCTTTATTCCCTGCAATCAGTCTCTTTCTTCCATTTAGATAACTCATGGATTTTTCTATTTTCCTCTATTCCCACCACCACATTCTTCTTTACTCAGTACCTTGTAGCCAGCAACCCATTCCTAGGTGGTGGCTGACACACTGAATGACAATTTAAGGTGCTTATGGATGTGGAATAGTGGGTGCTCAACATTCAATTTCAGACTCTTTACTTCTCAGTCAGTCTTTAAGTTACTCTTGTCCTGAGACTAATGCTATTCAGTGCTTTTCAAATCACAGCTCTCTGAACAACAAATCCAAACTGACCCCACTCTAGGTTCCATTATCTGACCCTCTCCATCATACTGTCCTATCATATTTTAGGCTTTGCCAAATCATAGTAAAATTTATTCAGCTTCATTTGTGAGCACAAGGGATTTGGATCTAGATGGGACTCAGCGTTTGTCCTTACTCCCTTCACAGACAGACCAGTGAACCACTGAAATAGGACTTGCTCTGAGTTGAGATGCACCCCACCCCCACACCCGCTCAGCTGCGTCAGGAGGTGGGCGGAGCCTGGCTTTCCTGGTACCCTGTATTGCTGGAACCTCTCTGTACTTACGCTGCCCCCTGGTGCTCTCCTGGTAGGAAAGCGGAAATCAGATTGCTTAGATTTGATTTTCTTCTGCTCTACTAATTCAGTTTAGGCAACTTTTTTAACCTCTCAAAAACTCAGTTTGGTTGGCTATAAAAAGGGACAATGAAATACCTCATTAATTGCTCAGCAAGTCGTAGTGAGATAATCCATGTAAAGTGCTCAGTGACTGACACCTTAACTGCTCTGTTACTTGCTGTTGTATCATTTATTTCTGCTAGTTACGTTGCTGCTATTAGTGTCCTTACTCTCTGGTAAGAGCTTGTGATAGGTTTTTCTTTCATTTAACAGTTAATTCATACTTCAGTTGTGGACGCAAGTTATGTTTCCTCATTGGCTAGGCTTGCCTCACAAATTATGCCTGAAGAGTCTGGTGGCTGACTACACACAGAGAATCATTCAGAATAATGGTAGGAACCCGTTTGCTTATGATTACTATCAGAATCCTGTCTGACTTGACTGAACAAACCGTGGAGTCTTGGTAAAAGTCTGCTGTCTGAAGTGCTTATAGTGGATTATTCTCTGTGGATTCTCTTAACCCATGGAGGCTAAAGCATCTGCTTGTGTAAAATGCATTAAATGCCCACTGTTTTGAATAGTCTTGGGTGTTCCATGGGCATCAAAGCAGCAGTTACCCTGAGAACGGTGGCTAATGGTTTAGCAGGTGGGAGCCTAGCATTTGCTTTCAAGCATAAACTTTAGTTGGTATGGAACGCCATTCTAAAGTCTGCTGAGTCCTTCTTTTCAAATGTGCTTTTCTTTAAAACAAATGAGATTCTACAATTGACTGGACACAGGTTATCTGATCCAGAGTAAATTATGGGTGTGTGCTGTTAGAAATACAGCTCCAAATCAGTAGGTTCATTATACGTGTGCTTGCTTTACACCAGATTGGTATATCTTGCTCTCAGAACTATTTTTCTCCTTTTGGTTTTTCTAATGAAGTATGCTCAATTTTAAACAAGTTAATCAAACGCAACAAGTACACCCACCAACTACCCTGTTAGTGGCATGGTATATGCATAGTTTCCCAATGCCTGGATGGGAATGGAGGTTAGTTACTCTATATATTCATGCATATCCATGTAGACCCTCCCATGTACAAGATGGGAATGTTAATTTTGAATAAGTTAAAATTATGTTACTATGCTATATTTCTGATATACTTAATATATGGGTGTTCCTGATTCTGTTATTAATTATATGCAATACAGACTTTATACTATTGTCTTTATTCTTTTATTCTATATGTCTATTAGACACCAATGCCATCTTGCTGAGGGTCTTTAATTTACATTATCCACTTTGTTAATTGACTGTTTATGTTAGCAGTAAGGCTTCAGGTTGACAGTAGGCTATTTGTTTGAGATGAATCAAAAATTATACATGGATTTTCAGCTACTCAGGGAGCAGCACCCCTAATCGCACCCCCTACTGCGATGTTCAAGGGCCAACTGTATTTGGACCTATTTTCCACGGTTCTGCATCCAAATTTCTACTTACTTGATTAAATAATTGGCATACCAGCAATCTTGCTTTCTGCTCTGTCTCCACTTGAATATGCTATAGTAAATGAAGAGCCTCTACAATAAATTCAGGTTCCTGGTCATCATTTCTGAACACAGATGGTTGACTAGATGGCAGGAGTATGGAACTTGATGTGGCATGTTGACTGTCTAACTTTGTAACACAATTAACAGGGATTCCAGTACTAAGCCCTCAGTTCACATGGGAACACTAGCAGTGGTGTGTTGCTTTGGTACAAGAAACTGGAGTAGACTGTGGAACACTTCTAGAAGATGTTTCCAACTGTGAGCTTGACATACCATGCCTGGTGGAGGACACTCAGCACCTGCTCTACCTGCATATCACTAACCAGTGAGAAAATGATCATGGAAGCTGATTAAAGTACAGTGAAGACCTTTGGAAACACCTATGAAACATGTTCTTGGACAAACAAGTAGGTAGGCAAGACATTTATTCACTTACTGTATAAAATGATAAACGTGCAACCAGTCAAAACTAAAAGTTTTTACAGTGTGCAATACATTAGGGATGTTAATTTGACATGATAAACGTCACACGTCTCCCCAGTATAACTCCAGGCCTTCTATTTTTAATTTCTTCAAATACACAAATCAATGTTGCCAGAGAAATGAAAACCAAATCCCATTAATTTATCTTTTAAACTTATTTATATATACCTGAAAGGCCTTAGGCATGTAAGGAATGAGATTTAAGTCTGTTTTCAGGGTTAACATCCTGGACTGGCTGGGCACTGGAGACACGTGACCAAAGCTGTCTAGTGCTCCAGTGAAAGCGGGTGGCTTCCTCCGCTGAGGGAGAGAACAGGAGATAGGAGAGTCTGGTTCACATCCCATGGGTTTTCAGTCTCTTTAATGTTAACCCATGTCCTGTCAAGAGTCATACAAATCCTCCACTTTTCTTACCTGTGCTATCAGGGTCAGTGTTAGGTTTGTTAACAATATTTGACTTCTATACAGCAAAACATTTTATAGCATTCAGTACAAAGGTAAATATCAAAAATATCTAGGACAATAATGAGTTATGCATTGCAGTCATTGTACTTTCCCACCTTCCTTTAAAATCCACATATTTAGAAAAATATATTATTGCATATGAAACCACAAACAGGCATTCTGATTTCAGTACATTCTTACTCAAAACAGTATATACAGTTCTTTTTTAGAGTCAGAGTGTCCTAAAGATTCCCACACAGGGGTCTTCGGGGTGAAGGCCCCAGGCATACAGTAATACATGTACACTTCAGTTTTCTAGGTCGCCTCTTCTGGCAGAGGCTTGTTTGCTTCCTTGGCGTCAAGGTATCTAGGGTCTCTCCCGCCAGTGAAGGGGAAACAGCATATACAGATGAAATGGGCTGTCCTAGGCAGCTTCTTCAGCAGAGCAGTCGATCCCCGCGTAGGTAAACTTCTCATAAAGCGTGGTATTCACATAGGTCTAGGAGAACAAGAGTGGTTCAGAGAGACAGGCTGCCCCAGCACTACCCTTCTGGGGCAGTTACAGTAATGCTCTGGTGTCCTTAGTCTGGTGTATTTCAATTCAAATACTAGGTACTTAGGGGACATTTTTCTGTCCTCAGTTCCTTCTGTATTTGACAACTGTCTTTCTGGAATGTAGCCCTTGACTTCTGCCAGTAAGATTTCATCCTCTTATGTTCCCCAGTTTCTGAACTTCTTTCTCATTGTCTCTCATCAGTCCCTCCTGAAATGCCCAGCTCTCTAAACTCCTTACTCGGCCCACTTCTCAGCTTCACGGCTCCCGTTTGATTGCGCCCATGTCTCCAGTTTAATCACCACTTGGGTTATGATGACTTTCCAAATCTATTTCCCTAACCTCAATTAGTCTCTTAAACTCTAGGCTACCTCCTAGAAATTTTTGTAGAATTCCTGACTCTCCATAGGAACCTGTGGACCACACTCCGGTGCTCCCTGCCGTGTACCTGTGCCCTGGGGTGAGTCACTTTTACCTCTGAGTCTGTTGCCTCATCTATACAATTGAAGGGTCAGGCTACATGACTGATAAGAATTAAGATTTCAACTCAAATAGCTAAATATATATGTTGCTCTGTGACTGTATCTCATGTAAATATCTTTTTTTCCTCCAAAATTGGAACTTCCTCAAAGTTGGGGGTCACATCTTTTATGTCCCTATAATACCCAGGGCTATGCCCAGAAGAACTTGTTGAATTGTATCAACTATTTTTAACAAGCACACATGAGGAATTCCAGTTAATGAGCCCCCACTTGGTCTCCATACGCACCTTTCGTTCTTCTAACATCCTGTTTAAGGACACCAATATCTGGGCAAATGAGGGCCTCTCATATGGCTTTTCCCTCCAGCACTGTCTCATTAGATCATACCTTTGAAAGCAAAGAGTTACAGGATTAACTCTATGGCTGTGCTGCAGTCCTGGGCACGGCCAAGGGTAGGGTATGGAAACAGGAGAGGACAATGCAGCCATTCAACATGTGGTTGTTAAGCTTAACCAGCAGAAGATAGATGAATGGCACCGAGGAAGTTTCTATTAGGCCTCCCACCTCCCTATGCAAGTCCCCTTTCTTCTCCCAGTAGATCTGGTACGCTCCCCCCGCCACCCCTGTATCATTCCTGCAGCATCTTGGTCTCAGCTATTCTGATCTTCTGGAAAGAACTGGGTTATGTTTCCAGGGCAGCATTTTCCTTGAGATACTATCTCTCTCACAATATTAGTGTTTAATTTTTTTTTAAAAAATTGCTTTAAGCTCAAATTACTGGGTAAAATGCCACTTCTCACATCTCCATCTCAGGGATTAGCCCAGTAAATCTTGAGAAGCCTTGCCATTATAAACAAACAAACAAACAACCTGTTTAACCAGGTTTATCATGACACTTCCCAAACATAATTGACACAGAACTCCTTTCCCCCTGTATTATTTATTCGCATCTTGCATGTCCCATAAATGCAGCTGCAGAAGCACTGGTCTAAGGAAGTACTTTCTCAAATGTGGTCGGAACTGCCTGCATTATCAGAATGCAGATTCCTGGGACCCACACTAGACCTACTGAGTCAGAACGTGTGGGAGTGGGCTCAGGATTTCACACGCTGAGTGAACGCCTCAGGGGAAGCTGTGTGCACAGAACACTATCACCCATCGGCCTCGGGTGTTGCGGATTTCAGAACAGTTTGCACTTTAACAGAAGTTTCATAACAACTGAAAATTCTCACTCCTTATGGAATGAATCTCAAAATGTGGACTTTTGAAGACTTGGTCCAGTGATGGATCAGGTACATCCAGGGTTGCCCAGGATGGAATAGGTTTGTGTCTCTTGTACCAGTAACAAAATTAGTAGCACCCTCTTTCATGATCTTGGAAGGGGCTTAGTCCAATAACGACACATTATTTACTCAACCTAGAGCCTTCCATTCTTCAAAGTACGCCAATTAGGCAGATTCTCCCTCAGCTAAGTTGTGGGAATTCTGGTATCACTAAAGTTAATCATTCTTTCCTTCAGAATAATTCTTACTCTGGAAAGTAATCTCTATAGAAGCAAAATTCCATGAAGAAAAATCCATCTTCCTTAATGTAACAGCTCTGAAATCGCTACACCATTTATTTACTTATCCATACATTTACTTATTCTTGAATAATTTCATCAATTTATTTCAGATCTTTTCTGCATTTGCTCACCTTCTTCATATCAACCTTCACAAGAATCAGCACCTGGACGTCTGTGCCTGGAAAGCCCTTGTCCCTGCCCACTGCCTAACAGTCCTAGTTTAAAGAGCCCCTTCATGTCTGGCATTTTTGTGATCTCTACGGCGTGTGCCTGCATATGCATATAGGTGCACATGTGTGTGCACAAAGCAGGTAATTTCTTAATGAGAGTCAATCTGTTCACAAAACACGCAGCAGGAAGATTAAGACCAAGTGGCCCTAGGAAGAGGCCTAACTTACACCTCATCATCACAGTTCAGGGGCTTCTCCAGCCTGTAGCCCTGTGGCAGCTTCTCGTAGAGCTCAGCGCATGTCATCCCACAGTAGGGGGTGCCACCTGGAAGACAGGAAATGGTGTTGCCCTCAGCCCCCTCAGGTGCAGAATGCAAAGTCTTCTGCCCAGGGGCTCAGAAGCCAAAAGATTGGGAGAACAAAAGGGTGTGTGGGGCGTGCATACAGTGTGATCTCCTCTCTGAGCAAACCCACTGCACTCACTCTGCAGACCACACTAAGGCATGTCCATTCCTTCTGAGGGAGATCCAGGCACCGTGCCTGACTTACAGGGCTAGTTCTCTTTCTCAATCTGTCTACACACAGCACAGCCACTGTACCAATGACATGTCTGTCTTTCCTAATTGGAAGTAGGCAATTTTGTAATTCCTGTTCTAGCTACAATAGTTACTGTCCAATTTTAATTATACAATAAAAGCAATGCACAGTTGTTACAGGGTGCAGCCAAGGGGGGGGGGCCCAAATAGGGATTTGGAATGGGGCCCAGAACTCAGGGTGTCCAGGAAATGTTAGGATGTCCTCACCCCCCCCCCAATCCACAGGTGTGAGTTAGGGGAAGGGAAAAATGGATCAGGGCCATTGAGAGCTGTTTTGCATAGCAACAGCTTTGCAGCTAATGTCTGGCATGGTCATTTAACATATCTATCACCTTTAACTGGTTGCATAGATATGTTAAATAGCTGTGGCCATGCTCTGAGTCAGGGGAATGGAAGTAACTTCCCCACTAAGACGTAACTGGGGGCAGGTCTTCCAAGTTACAGCACCTGCAGGGGAGCTTGGAGAAGATTGGCTCCGTGACATGGGGCCACGCCTTCCCAGACTCATGATGGCAGCCCAGTAAAGCTGGAAGGATATGACAGTGTTGGCAAGTGTAGCTGATTGTGGGAGGAGTCAGAAATGGGGCTGCAGAGGAAGATTGGTGTGGGGATTTAAACGGAGATGCAGCAGCCATTGAAGGGAGGACCACACAGTTTTAGCAGAGTGGGGACTCCCACAGCCATTGCGAGGAGAGGACCACAGCCAGTGCAG
Organism: Trachops cirrhosus; assembly: GCA_028533065.1. Classification (NCBI taxonomy): domain Eukaryota; kingdom Metazoa; phylum Chordata; class Mammalia; order Chiroptera; family Phyllostomidae; genus Trachops; species Trachops cirrhosus. The sequence goes on along the minus strand of CM052540.1, from coordinate 66,095,590 downwards.
GTGGAGAGAGACTCGGCAGTCATTGTGAAGGAAGAACCATACAGCTCTGCCAGAGTGGGGACCCCTGCAGCTTTAGAAGGGGGAACCACCACCTGGCTTTACCAGAGATCCCAGTGACACAGTTGATGATGCTGGGAACCCAGGGAGGCCTATTGTTACATTCAGCAACCGCGAGAACAGATGCAGGAGACTTTCAGGGTTTCAGAGATGTTACTTTATTGGCCAAATTTTCCTTTTTTAACCTGCGCAGGGGGTGGGGCAGACTCTCTCCAAATGTGTCCGGAGACACAGTGCTCATAAGAGCTGCAAATGAGTTCCCCCCCGCACCTCCCCCCTCCAGCGCTCTCAGCTCCATCTTTACATAGGGGTATGCAAACAAGTGTTTATACAGAATCAGACGTGGCAGGTAACCATTTGCTTACAAATCTCATGCACGGGAACAGGGTTAGGCATTGGCTCACGGGTTGTAAAATTTCAAACCAAACGTGTTAAATTACACCTGATTTACGATCCTTTGTTCTTGCACGAGGCAGGAGAGCAAAATGTCTGTTTAGTAACCTCCTGTGCCCTGGGATCTAACCAATTCCTTTGCCCTTCAGCTAGGTTCCTATTTTCTCATGGTCTAAGTTTTCCTTGCTCCTTACACCTACCAGCCGAGACGGATTACTGGAAAGAACTGGGGGCTGCCTGAGCCATGGACTTCTATTTCTTTTCCTGAGATATGGTACCCCGGACTGGGCAAAGGGGGAGGGAAGGACTGTGTGTGTTTGTGGGTGTTTTAAGGGACTTTGGAATTTTGATGAAGACATTAGGTTATTACTTTAAGTCTGTACAGCATTAAATAAACACTTCCTTTCCTTTTCATGAATCTCTGACATTGAGAGATGTCTTTCCTATAAGGCGGCAGACATAACGAACCTGGGGGGCTCCTTTCGGTAATAGTATATCAGCCTTAGCAACCCCCCTTGGCCCCTTGTGTTCTGTAACATAGTTACTGTAGAAAACTTGAAAAACAAGAAAGCATGAAGAAAAAATGTAATAGCTTTTCTACCCTTCTGTGTTTTTTAAAGTGTTAGTATTTTAAAATTGGGATCATAATGAATGTGCACCTTATATTTTTTTTGGGCATGCACATTTTTACAGGTTAATCAATAGCTTTCAAAATGTGTTTTTTTTCTTGGCTACATAATATATCACCTTAATAAAGGTGAAAATAAACTTGTGGAAATAAACTTGGAATAGCTCTATGACATCTTTGCACAAGCAGAGGCAATGAACTTATGACAAAGTTCATGACCACCAGATTTACTATTACATATGACATTAGATATAGAGAAACACAGGGAAAAAAACCACACTGATAGATAGAGACCCGTAGGCTCTATTTCCTAGTCACATCTGGTGGCACCACATACAAATGGTCCCCCTGAGATTTTACAGTGAGGGAGCACAGGGAGGGCCCAGTGCCTTTGCCAAGAGCCTTACCTGGGAGAGAGACATGGATACTCACCTAAGCTAACAATCTCCCATAGTAACACTCCATAGGACCATCTGTGGATGGGAAATAGGGACACCAATAATCAGCAAGCATTAAAAAGGTGAAACAATCATTGTCTGCCCCAAAATCGAGGATGACTGATCTTTTGTCAGAAAAGAAAATGTTAAATGTCTGCTCGCTGGGACAGGACCATCACACAGCATGTATTTCTCTCCTCTAGGCCCAGGGGAGGATTATAACAGGGAAACAGTGTTTGTTTTCTAAAGCCCCCACTTAATTTAGGTAGGGAATACAAGGTGGTATTATGGAAAGCAGGTGACATTCTAGGCCAAACAGATTGCTCCCATCTCTGCCACCTGATACTCATGTGACCTGGGACAAGTTACTGAACCCCTGAGGCTTCTTACTATATTGTTCTAAAAACAAGGACAATTTCCATCTCAGAGCTATGGAGAGATGTGAGATAGCAGATCAAAGGTGCTGTACACACCGTGAGGAGACAGCTATTGCCAGCCTCCTCCTCACCCCCCAGTGTAAGAAAAACCCCTGGACAAGTCCCCTCAAACTTTTGGGCCTCAGTTTTTCCTCCTGGAAATAGGGCATGTGGGCAAGATGGCCTAAGTGTCAATCCCAACCCTTCCTTCCACCATCAGCCTGAGCCTTGCCACTGTAGGCCAGAAGCAGAGATGGTCTCCTTGTCTGACCTTCCTGTCACCTCTGACCCTCAGCAGCTATCTGGGCCGCCTCCTCTGACTGCTGACCTCCGACTTCAGTCCCAAGCACTGAGTGCAGTCCGGGGAGTGGAGCCAGGAAGGCTGGCACACCCCTTGCTCCTCGGGAGACCAAGCCATTGCCACTGATGTTGCTCCTTGACAAACAGAAGGAAACCCAAAGCCTGCCACCTGTGACTCACACCCTGAAAATTGTCCACACTGTGGCTTCATTCTATGACTTTATTTCCTGGGTTTACTGATTAGCTTTGTTCTCAAAAGGACGTAAGGATGTTATCACCTGTCAGATGTGTCTTTTTCTGGGGAAAAAAGAAAAAACCCTCAGTCATGAGGCTTACTCACACATCACTGTTGGTTGTATATACGCTGTAATTTAGGGACTCAATTGCCATCCAGCGCACTGGGAGCCTTCCCTGGAGAAAACAAAGTGAGATTCCACTTAGGCGGGGCAGGGTCCCTTCACAAGGCTGGCAGCTTACCCAATGCTCTGTGTGGCTCACTCAAGTCCACAGGGCACCCTATTTGGAGTTCCCCAGACATAAGGAATGACAGACTCAGGAGCTGATGTTTTGTATAAGTTCCAACTACAAGTGTGTTTTCAAATTCAAAGACATGCAAATAATGTAAGTCCTACTTACCTCAAGGGGTCCTACTGCAGTTTACATAGAGAAAAGTGTATGTGTGTAACTGTGAATGTATGTGTGTACTCGGTAGTCATTCATTTATTCTTTGATGCACTTTGTGGCTCTCAGAGAAACCGAGAGGTTTGAAAGGGGAAACACAGGCATAGACACCAAGAATCAAACTGTAATGTGGGAAAGGCTCAGGTAGTGTGAGGAAAACAACCATGCCTGGAGGAGGTGAAGGAAGAATTTCCAGGGGAGGGGACATTTGAGCTTGGTTCTCTGAGACATGTAGGTGTCAGCAGGTGGGGCAGGGAAGAGAGCACATGACAGGCCAAAGGGAACAGGGTGCATACATACCACCAGAAGAGGAAAGCTTCTAGCCAATGAGTTTACAGTGGGTTTAGAGATGGGATGAGAGACACATCCTTTGGGTGCCTGTCCCTGACTCCCTCTAGGTTGTCCCCATTTTTGGCTAATTGAGTCCAGTCTGGGAAGAGTGAGATGTGGACTAGACATAGGGGAATGTGACTTTGGAGTTTTTTTCCTGATTTCCTCAAATTCACTATGATTTTGGGCTCCCTTCCTATCAACGCACCCCAGGTATCCTAAGAACCTTATTGAGAGACAGGGATTTGTCCAGGTGCTAACAGTGGCATTGCAGCCACATTCGCCAGTGAATGGGGCAAGATCAGGCGCATTTAGGGGATCTTTCTCAGCCCCCTGAAACTGGAGTAGACATTCTCCCAGACCACCCATCTATGACAGCAGCCCTGTCCCACCCCCGGGATTACGCCTGAATGCTCGATTCTCTCCCAGTTCTTTGTGAAGTGGCAAGGATGTGAAGCTGACCATTAAGTCCCAAATGGTAATTCCATACTTTAAGGCTCACTTATGAAAGTGTCCTTTCTCACATCTACCACTTCAGTATTCTCAACATTCCCACCTCGTTTCACTGTTCATCCACCCCACCCACATCCCCCACCTGTCACTGTAGTTCTCTCTTTCCCTTCCCAGCTAAAGAATGGAAAGAGTGGTCTACATTCTCTGTTTTGTCTTTGCTTTCCCTTACCTACTGGCTCCTGACCTCATACCTCCTAATTACTAATTTCCAGGTGCACCTTTTCTTTTTTTTTCTTATTTTGGGTGTCTCCACTTCCATCTGTTCCTCCTGCTATCACCTATTGCTATCTGGCCACCGTCATCTCTTACCTGATGACCACCACCTCTTAACTGATCTCCCTGCCTCAGTTTCCCTCCCTAAGGATCTGTTCTCCACACCACAATTAGAATGATCACTCTAAATGGTGAATCCAACCACAGGGTTCCTTTTCTTAAAGTTCTTTAATGTCCCTATTGTCCCAAGATCCCAAATCCTTCGCTTAGTCCAAAATCCCTAGCTGGAATTTAAGTTCTTCAAGAAGACCTTATTCCTGCTTCCTCCTCCAACTTTGAATTTTTAACAGCCTTTTTTTTTCAGATGACACTCCAGCCATATTGAATTGCCTAATTACTGAGTGCTTCATACTTTCCTTTGCATCTAGGCTTTTACATATACTGCACCCTTTAGATCATCCATCCATTCTCACATCTCCACTATTTAACAACTACTGTGAAACTCAGGAGTTAGCCTCCTCCAGGGAGCCTTCCATGTTTTCCCACATGCTTGATTTGGTGTGCTTTCTCTCTGTTGCTGTGGCATCTGTGTTTTCCTGGCCCTTAGCACTTGTTACCTGTTACAATTGTTTACTACGTGTGTATCTGTGAACTCCTTGAAGGTGGAGACTGAGTCTGGCTTATTTACCTCCAAACTTTGTAGTAAACATCGTAATAAAATAAATTGGTTGTGAAGGGATGCATATATTAATCAGTGAAAATAAAATCCCAAATCATTTAGTACATTAGTTTGCAACAGTTCCCATATTAGAATCACCTGAAATGAAAATAAAAAAACTGATACAGAAGCCCCACCAGAACAACGGAGTCAGAATAACTAAGCAGTAGGGTTTGGCATCTCTGTTTTTTTATAAGTTCCCCAGACGATTCTGAAGTGCAATGAGAGTCTGAAGTTGAAAATTTCTGACTTGAACAATAGGATAGAGAAGGTGGCCACTCTGCCCTCTCGTGGCGTCTTTGTACACTGCACCCTTCTTGTAGGAACTTGCTCCTCTCCAATCCCTGTACCTTTCTTTCCTCCTCAGACCCCATGCCACCAGGGAACACTACCATGCCATTAGGAAATAGCGTGAAGCCCTGAACTTAATGCTCTGTTCCTCTAGAATTCCTCTTAACTTCTCCAAGACTACATAAATCCCTGCCCTTTTTGAAATGCCAAGCAAACTAGCATTTGCCTTGGGAATCTGAAAGCATCCAAACAAGATGTGTAGGTTGTGGGCATAAATTGTGTTCCTTCCTCCATCCCCTCATCGAGGGCACCACATCGCCCAAATGCAGGAGTGAGGCAAGGAACGGGATTCTGTGAAGAAGATGGGAGGCTTCCAGGTGGCACAGGAGGAGGGGACAGTCAGAGGGGAGGGGTGAGCGGTGGGTCCTGCTTCTTTAAGACCAGCCCAGCAGAGAAACATCTGCTTTGAGTGGGGTAAATTCTGAAAATCTTAGGAAACAAGTATTGTCTGGGAACTAACCCTCAGGGAGGAGCCCATGGCTTCAGAAAGTGTCCCTGTTGATAAGCACCCAGGGCCAGGCTGTGAGGTGTCTCTAAAAGCCAAAGGGACCCCACTTCAAACCCTTATCAAGAAAGGAAGTGGAAAGGTCCAAAATGGTTAAATTCACTATGAGTATAACTGTAAAAATGCGTATGTTTGCGGAAAGCACTAAGTAAAAAAATGAAAAAAAATGTGTCAAGGTAGTGAACTATGGGTCATTTCCTTTTCAAAACATTCTTGAATATTGTTTCTGTGTTATCTTGTCAGCCAGTAAAATAAGTATATTGAAAAGAAAGGAAACCTGAATTTGAGGATAAATACAGAACCTGAGCCTTTTGGAGGCAATTTGGTAACCACAAAGTAAAAGGATCCTCTATATTGTGAAAACTGGCATAGTCCTGGGAAAACTGAGCCCAGGTAATGTTTATCAGACCTAGAAAAGGTCTGGAGTGGGCCCATGAACACAAGGGTATAGGAATTGTCACCCAAGGCCCCACATTTGCCCCTGGCTCAGGGAAATCAGACGTGGTGGCATATTGTTGGGGAGACAAGCTGAGGATGTTCTTCATTTATCTTTTTGAGCCTCTCCTAGATAAGACTGAAGTTTCTCTTCAGCAATCCCCAAACCAATATGCCTGCCCCTGTCCCAGTCAATGCCAGCCCACAGGGGAGGCTGGAGAATGAAAAAATAGACACTGTGCCCTTATGAAGAGCCCAGCCCTATCTAAGCCGGATGGGCAGCAGTTTGGGGAGCCATACTCTTCATCAGCATGTGCTCCCTTGATGCATCATTAAGCTCCCTCCCTTTCTCTGTTCCTACCACCTTGCTTTTAGTAACCCCCTTTTGAATCTGTTTCCTCTCTGCTCTTGATTCCTATCCTGAGTGGGGGGCCAGAGCCCCTTTGCTGGTGACACTGTCACAGTACGAATGTCCAAGGTGTGGCATTTCCAGGGCTTTATGATTCCAGGGTGGGCAACAAAGGCAGGATGAGTCCAGTTTCTCTCTTCTGCTAACACTGGTTAGGTTTTCCCGGGATCTTAGACTTGAGATACAATATTATCATTTGGAGACTAGGTATCATCAGGTAAAAGTGAACTTGATGGCTTTGTGTTTAAAGGGAGAGTGGGGGAACTTTTGGCAAAGAGGGAGTCTTATGAGTGCCTTTAGAAGTTCTGAGTTTCTCCCTAGGGCCTCCTTGTGATTTAGGAGCCTCATTAATTTACTTCCCTTGTATTTGGAAAGTAAGTTAAATGTCTTTTTTTGCTCCTCCTATATTTGCTGTGTGTAGAAAGAGATAGTGGGAACGCCTCAGAAGTTTATTTATTTCTGTTTAAAAAAAATTTAGTACTCACATTATCCATTCCTCGGATTTCTCCCTCTAGTCTTTTTTTCTATCTAACTTTTTTAAAAAATTCATTTTTGTTGTAATTTTCCATTACCATCTATCCCCCTTATACTCCCCTCCCCTCCTGCAATCACCATACTGGTGTCCATGTCCATGAGTCCTTTTTCTTTTTTCCTTAATGCCTCCACCCCCTCACCCCGACCCTCAGAGATGTCAGCCTGCTCTCCACTTATGAGTCTGTCTCTATTTTGTTTGTTAGTTCAGTTTGTTCATTAGATTCCACATGTGAGTGAAATCATATGGTCCTTGTCTTTCTCTGACTGGCTTATCTCACTTAGCATACTGTATTGCAGCCTTATTTACAATGGACCCCTCGGAGGTTTCTGAGTGAGACATGTTAAGGTCTCGTCTGGACCCAGACCTGGGCCCCTGCTCCACAAGGCTTGCACAGGCAAGTGGTTGGCCAGATGTCATAGTGGCTTCTCTGCTGGTAATATGGACCCTCCAGTCATTTTAGGAATCAAAACCCAGAAAGGATGTTTGCTGGGCCAGGACAGTATCTACCGGGATCACGGTCAGATGCCTCAGTCCCCACAGAACAGCGGTCGCAGAGAGCCACACCAGGACAGGGGGAGTACCTTGGAAAGGATACTGCTGGTGTCTGGTTGGAACTTACCATCGTCTTTTTCACATAAACTTCTTGACCTCGGGACAATCCAAAATCTGCTATTTTGGCTACATAGTTCTCACCAACTAAAATGTTCCTGGCAGCCAGATCCCTGTGAATAAACTGAAATTTTAAAAAAACATCATGTATTTTCAGTTTATTTACATTTTTTACTTCATTCTGTTAGCGCAATACCCTAGGGGCAAACATTTTGGGAAACAGAGATGAGAGGATAGTATGAAAATGAGTTTTTAAAAGTCACCAGAATCCAGTGCCCTTAAAGTTGCTCTCTAAAACATCAGTTAGTGGATTCTGACAAATCTTGGGAGAAGCATTTCAAAAAAAAAACAAAACAAAAACAAAAACAAATGAACAAACAAAAAAGTCATTAAATTTTCCTGCTGCCATGTAAATCATCTGCTATTGGGCATTATTTGGGCTATGATAGGTTAAGGCAACTCATCAAATACATAAGATTAGATTTACTACATAAACATATTGTCAGTGTTGACCATTAATGTCTGTATAAATAGATGGAATATTAACAAAGAGATTAAAATAAGGGAGATTGTAAGAGGAATTAAAGAGAAGTTAACTGAAAAAAATACACAAATTTAAAGTGATTTTAGAGAGAATTTCAAAGGAAAGACGTCCAAAAGCAGCTTCCTCATCACAAACCTGTTTTTGGCTCAAGTAGTCCATACCCCGCGCCACATCCGCGGCGAAGTGAAGGAGCTGCTGGGAAGAGAGCGTGGAGGCCGTGCTGTTGGCGATGGCAAAGGCGGGGTCCGTCTCCAGCACCCGGCTCTTGCGCAGGAAGTCCAGGAGGTTCCCGTGGGGGGCGTACTCGATGGCCAGGTACAGGTAGCCTGTGGGAAGAGGGAGAGACACAACCTAACCAGTAGACCCGAAACGCTTTGAAATTGCTGATGTGCTATGGTCCTTGGGAATTGCTTATAAAACTCCATTTCATCTAAAAGTAACTTATCTATTTGCACCAACCTTGAGAATGCTGGGGACAGCAGGGAGTTAAGTAACCCCCTCTGGATTACTTGAAGGGTGCCCTGCTTGGACTCAAGGTTCCCCTCTTTCCCACTCCCCTCCCCTTTCCCACCAAATGTGGACTAACATGAAAAGCTTCCTGAATGCATTCACCTACTCCGCAATGACAGACGCAAAAAATCAAAGCATTTGCTTTCAGGGAATCTAATAAGACAGCTAGTCCACGACATCTTACATTGTTTTTTATTCAATACTGAATCAAATATGAGTCAGCCATGCTCTCTCTACTTTTCTTGAGGTTATTTAAATAATAAAAAAATGAATAAAAACAACAAAGCAAACAATGATTACATGTCCATAGCTGAAGAACCCACATAGGTGACTTCTCTCTCCTGCCTTCCGCTCTGCCTTACAGCCCACACTAAGTCACCACACCCTGATTAGGTCACTGGACAGCAGAGTCCAGGGTCAGCGATGCTCACAGAAACTGGAATACTCAGACTCTCAGGAACAAATAAAACAAGCTTTTCAAACACATTTTGATCCATTGTCTTATTTTTATTACAATTTTTTCTTTTAATAAAAAGTATTTTTTTGATAAAACATTGATCTTTAGAGCCAGTGAGAAGTAGAATGGTTTTACTATCTTTTAAAGGTAAATTATTTTATATACCATTTTGTAAATTTAAAATGTCAAATGATTTTGAACTTAAAAGATATCCTAAGAAACTGAAATTCTGGCCTAAACAACAAAAATCTTCTAGCACTGAATCCTACTGTACTATAAGCAGGTGCTTCCTCATTTATTTACTGAAATAGAAATTTTAAGAACCAACCAATTATATCTTAATGTGATGAATGAGCAAAATTTTAAAAGATACATATTTTTCTGTTGTTAGTTATTATTTTTTTAACTTTCATTTATTGCTGTCCCATGCTGATTCCTGTTTTCAGGAAAGTGCTCCAAAGTAAATGTCATTACTTCATTATTTAACGTAAAAGACATGATCTGACTTTCAGAATTACACCCTTATTAGATCACAGAATGATATATTGTTTGCTTTACCAGTATTTTTAGTTTAATAAATTGAGGAAAAGGAAATAGTCTCTTTTCTATTGTTGGTTTTGAGCTGTAAAGTCAACAAGAGGTTGTCAAGTTTGTAAATAATTACTTTGTGGAGCTTTTTTATAGAAGAAAACTTTTCCATGAGAAGTTAAATTTAAGCATAAATTCCAAAATACAAACCCAGGTTACATACAGAGGTAAATCTCTCAATAAATACTTCAATTAATAACATATTAAATACTCAGTAGATGTATTATTAATTCAAATATTTATTGAGTACAAGTCAAACTTTAAGAATATATACAACAGGATAGTTGTAAAGCCTAATGTAACAGTACGGGAAATTGGGCAAGTTAGAAATAATAAACCTCTATCAGATATAAGCATATTATTATTATTATTTTCCCTAAGTATTATGGTAACTGCCTTCATATTACAGTAGATTGCTGGCATTCATGGATTTAACATTCAGAATATCAACTGCTTGAGTCTGGTCGGAAAATGAAAGGAGAGACAAAAAGAACCAATGTGCTTCCTGTCTACCTAGTATCAGTGGCTGAGCAAACCTCTGGATTAGCAAGCACGGGGCACGCATAAGCCAGGGTGACTTTGGGCAGTGATGGCTGAACCACATCACAGGGCCAATGATCCAGCCATAGGTCCTACCTCCAAAACAATGCTGAACCTCAGCACTATCTATAAATGAGACTAGTCATTCAGATTGAAACTGTAACTTTAAAAAGTAGGTAATATTCTTAAGGTTATTATCTTTCCTAATTTCAATATGGAATGTGCCTGTTTCAAATAAAAAAAATCTGTCAGTAAAGATAGGAAAAGAGCATCTTACCACGATGTTCGCATGCTCCCAAGAGATTGATGATGTTTGGGTGGTGTCCAAGTTTGCAGAGAACCTCCAGTTCTCCTGCGAAGTCCCTGTGGTCGTCTTTGGAGGCATATTCTGGGAAGGAAGTCAAGAGTTATGATCCCTGTCTGTTATTCTTCTTCAGAAACAACTGACTCTTCCTCTTCCCTGGGATTGTCAAGCACACCCAGCCACCATTAGGTCTGGAAAACTGCACAGAAATCAGAGATTTCTACAGTAAGAAAGCATATTGTCCCTATAGACACTTTGGGCTAGTACTTCTGTGTTATTAGGGGCTGTCCTGGGCATAGTAGGATGTTTAGCAGCATGTCTAACCTCTACTCACTAGACACCAACAGCCCAACCCAAGAAAGTACCCATACAAATGCTCCTCACCAAGGAGCAAAACACCCCTGGTTAAGAACCATTGCTCTGAAATTTTCTTGTTGACACTCTCAAATACCCAGGGAAATCACTGGTAGTGATGGAGTTGCCTCCACTCTGACTCCAGCTCTGCCAGCTCAATCCACCATCCCAAGACAAATATGCTGAGGAATAGGACCAAATTGTATGTAAGTCTCACCAATCACACACATACACACCTCACTTCACTTGATGATTTTAACTTGCTTGCTTTTTCACAAACCAGTCTGGTGAAAAAACTCAACTCCCAGTGACATTTTTATAGAAGTTGCTTGGTAGTCAGGAAACTGACTTGCATTTGTTTCTTTGTGCCCTGTCTCTCCACTGGCATTTTGATGGGAGGGAGAATTGTCAGGCACCAACCAGGCCAGAGGGAAGGCTCTTTGACTGATACACAACCTGACCGGCTTTGAGTCGGTGACAGTGTGCTATTGTGGTTTTTTGGAAAATAACAGGGGTGCTAGTGTCTGTGTGCATAAAAATTACAGGCCTGGTTCACACTGGCTAAGGGTACCTGTAAGACTTACTAGCGCACTCCTCTTCATACCACAGTGGCCTGAGGTCAATGCCTGCGAGCGTTTCAAAAGTAACGTTCTTTATAATGAGGTTGCCCCTTACTAGAGGAACTGCCCTCGTTTGGATGTATCACTCCTCCTGCAGAAATTTTATGTCCTGGTGCCATTAAGCAGTTTTACCTCCTCACATAGGCAGGACACAGACAATCAGGCTCAGGTCAGACCCCAGTACAAACTGATTTTCCTGGATTCTATACCCTCTCTCCTCTTACTATCCTTACTGCTCCTCCAAACTCCTTGTGACTAAGGTAGCAAAACAAAAAAGGGATTTCTGCCTGCTAAGCAAGGGGTGTGTGTACATGCTAAAACATTACTATCTCTAAGCATAGCTAATATTTTGCTTATTTTTTGTTTGTTCTCTAACATGGTGTTTTCTAACAATGCAGGGAGCAGCAGTGATCGAATAAGATTTAGGGTTAATTCTCATCTGAGGCTCAGTACTGCCATCAAAAAGAAGGAAAACCAGTGGGTGACCTTAGAGAGCCTCATTATGGAGCAGCCCAATAGTCACGTTCCTGTCTCTAAAACCCCTGAGTGATGCTGTGAGAGTGCAGCTTCACAATCAAGACTTCTATAAACTGTCATGTCGCACAGGAGACAGTAGTATTGCCAGCGAACTAGTCAGTTTACTTTCTTAGAAGAAGTTTGTTATCCAATCTTGTTAAAGGACAAGCACCAAGCAGTCTTAAGAGGAACACAATTGAAAAAGATTTAGTTCTTATGATCTCAGATCAGTGGTTTTCAAACCTAAGTGTACAGAAGAGTCACTGAGAAAGCTTAAGAACGCAGATGCTCATGGACCACCCCAGAATTCACAGGCAGTAGGCCCACGCATGGGAGAAGCCCAAGGAGATGCACTTCTCACACTGTGTCCAGCAATGTTGATGCAGATAATCCATGAAGACAGTGGTTTGAAAAATGTGGTCTCCATACCTTCAGCGTCAGTAGCACTTGGGAACTAATTCAAAATGCAGATTGTCTGGCCTTACATCAAACTCACTGAATCAGAAACTGTGGGGTGGGGCCCAAGAGTCTGTTTTTCAAACAAGTCTTCCAGGTGATTCTGGTGCCTGCTGAATTTTGAGAACTACTGCAGTAAGTTAGCAGTGTATGGCTGAGAATCTGTATTATCACATCCCAAGGAATCAATATACCTGGATTGAAATAGCTCATGCCTTCATGTTTACATCCCGACCCTATCATAGGCTGACCTCAAAGAAAATATCGCCTTCAGTCACCGGTAAGGTCTGTATCTGACCTCGGGCCAATGTTTTGCTTAAAGAATGCAAGACCTCAGAGGAAAGATTCAGCAGGAAGTCAAGTTTTCTCCCCACCCTGCTGAAGTGCTGACTCGATTTGGCCACACACTGACCTTTCATCCTTTTGATGGCAGCGTCCATCCGTAACCCGTCCTTCTTGATACGCGCCTTGAGAACCTGGCCAAAATTACCCTCCCCAATCACATCTTGAAATTTGATGTCGTTCCAGTCCAGCACTGGATAGATTGTAGGATCTGGGTTGTTTTTGGCCTTCCTGTTCAGGGCCAGCGTTCCCGAGTTGAACTGCACAGCTGGTTCTTCCCTCTACAAAAAGATGTTTTCCAAAAAACAAAAAAGATGTTTTCCGTGTCAGGATTTTTTAATCACTCTAAGGAACTTAGTGCCTCCTGGTTTTATCTATACCAGGTGGAGAGAGAAATGTGTCTAATTCTAGAATGGAGGGGGGAAATAGGTGTTGTCCAACACACCCATTCTGATGAGCTGGCTGTCCACAGAGATGTGCGGGCACAGCTCCAAGTCCTGGTGGGGAGTGCGTCACACCTGGTTAACAATGTCTACAGAGTTCGAGGGGACTGGGGATGATGTACCCCTGAGCAAGTCACGCCTGAGTTTCTACTCCGCTGTGGGATGAGCAAGTAAGTGTTTAGTCCCAATTTGAAAAGAACTCAAAGATTCTCTCTGAGCAGTCACAGGATGGGCCTCAGGAAGAGCTTTCCCTTGGTCCTTTCTTGGCTCTCACTCACCCCCTCCCACTTGTCTTAAAATTCAGAATCTCTCAGGCCCACTCAGGGGCATACTCTGGCCCCCGGATGACTGATGCTTAGAGCAAATCCCAGCACAGTGTCTCCTTTGCCGTGAGTTTCGGTAGCTTCTGACTGCACTGTGACAAGTGCCAGCACTGCCGACCCCCTTGCTGGCCTTTCCCCTTCAGGCACAGCCTGCATTGAGTCAGCTCTGGCACGAAGTCAGATAACAAAGCTCCCCTGTCCCCCACTGAACAGAATCTCAGGGACATGTGTACATCAAGATATGCCTCATTTGGGACATGTAATTGTACTTGGTGGTTTATACACAGAACTGACAAATGGGTACAAATTAATTTCACAGAGTCTCAAACCATAGACTAGAGTCATGTTCCAGCCATGTAATACCAAAGAACTCCAATAGGATGTCTTTCAGCAAAGTATGATTTGTAGACCTTTGTTACTGGTCAAAATTCCTAGATGAAAGAAAAAGGCCATGCCAATGCTATGAGCTGTGACTGCACACCAAGGGGTATGCAGGAATGGGAAATACGTGTATGCATAACTGTTACACATATGAGGAGTGGTAAAATTGAGGAAGATATTAGGAGAAATGGGAACAGGAAATAGAAAATGTGGGGGAAACTTGTCTAGTGCAACACACCATTACCTATTACACTGAGGTCTGATTACCCTCATGTCATTCCTTACCAAAAATGTTGAGTTTTTCAGATTGGAAGATTACTCTCTCTGGTGACTTACCACTAGGATGATCCTACATCTCATTTTGGCAGCGCAACAGTCATATTCTAGGCGTGGTATCCTGCATAATTATTAAGAGCAACCTTTTCACTCTGAAAATTGTTCCATTTTGGACAGGAAATCTCAGTCATGTTATTATCTCCCATTTAATAATGGAAGTGAAAGAGAAGATGAGACCTGCCTAAAGGAAATATTTACTTTACAAGTGAATTGTCCGGTGCACATCTTTAAAGTGAAGGTCTGAATGTGTGTGGACTTGCACATACTAGCTAGGGGGAAAAGGAGACACTACCACGTTTTGGAAGGCTTGTGCCATTCTCCTCTGAACATTCGCCCTCTTCAACTGCAGCATGATCAGAAAGGCAAACAGCACCGTCAGGCAGGTCATTCCCGCCGAGCCGAGGATGGCTATGAGCAGCATCTTCCCACCTCCGAGCTCTGCTGATGCTGTGCAGGGAAACACAGGGGAAGCAGCAGAGTTAGTGTAGACAGAGAGAGGAGCCAAGACTACCTGTGGGAGAGGTCGCAGTGGGATGAAAATGTGATGGCAGCCCTAGCCCTGCCACCTACCTGCCACATGACCTAGGACTACTCATTTATTTTCTGAAACTCACTGGAGATGACTCTGACTCACGAGGTTTAAGATCCTCAAAAAAAAGGGCAAAAGTGCTTTTCAAATGGCAATATGCTAATCATTAGTTGTCATTTTTCAACTTTTACTTCCAAGTCGAAGCCCAAGCAGATGTACATTATCAAGTAACAGTGGGAAAGGCTAACTAGATGCATAACTTTGGGAAAGTGACTAAACCTCCCTGAACAGTTTCCCCACTTAGAAAAGCTTCATGATGCTAAGAGCTTAGAGTCTATAATAAGATGTTTTGTTTTATTTTTTCCTTGTTTTACAAAGTTGATGGAGAAACACTGAGGATAACAATGGGAGGGAAAGGAAAGAAGGAACAAAGAAAGGAGGGAGGGAGGGAAGAGAAAGGCATAGCGTTCAAGTCAAAATAAACTACTAAAGATTAAGGTCTAATCCTTCCACTTCTGTCCCTTATTTAAGTTTGAATAAAATTCAATTCAGTGTATTTCTATGAAAAACAGCATGGAGAGCATGACCCCATCTTCTTACAAGGATCATTTTGTGATCATATATCTTTCCTTCCATCTCTATGTATGTTTGCATAAAGAAGTATCTGGAATGGTGAGATGCTGTTTTGTTATGCCTTGTTTAACTTTTCTGTTTGTATTTTAGGTATAGCTTGTATGCATTTTACCAAAACACAAGCAACTGTAAAAATGATGTATTTGTTAAGGATGTGACCTCAAAAACTATGATTTTCTAAAGTTCATAGACTCATCATTCCTTGGAACTTTCAAAAATGTTCCCACGAATCAGCACTGAAAACACAGCTTGTTTGATTTTATTCCTTAAGCCCTAGGTAACCCTGAAGAGGAGCAAGAAGTTATTAGTGCTATAAGATTTTCTGTAAAATAAACTCTAGTCCAAATAATAAATTTTCATTCCTTCTATCTTGATTCTCTCACATATGTCACAAATGCAGAGGGCTGGGAGGTGCCATTTCAGATAAATTTAAATGGAAAGGTGTTCCACACGCTGCAGCATCTGCCCTACCCCTAGCTGCCCACCTTTGTTCATTCAATTATATTCAACAGGCTTTATCAATCACAAACTCTGGATGGAGTACGCTTGGCACAATGAGGGATCTCTATCTAAAAGAGCTCACACTCTCTGGGACAGGAGTTAGTAGCAGATGTGTAGATGTAATAACCTAGATCCAAAAAAGTAGGAGAAAACTCAGAATAGCATAGTGTCACCCAAGCTAAAAGAGGAGTTCACTTTGAAAAAGAATGGAGTATGGTTCTTGTAGCTTCCTACTGAGTCACTGCACAGGTATGTCTCCACTAAGCAGGTTTCACCTTCTTCTTTCTCCCCAGGATCAAATTCATACTCCTCAGAGCTTCGACCACTGGATGGAGGATGCTGATAGGCTAATTCAGCCTAAGGTTTAACAATATACAAAGGAGCAACAGGGTATCCTTCCCAGGGGCATTTTCATTTTCAGGACCTATCTGAAATAGTGAAGACTATGAGGACAAATGAATTGTGTCCCATGACATAAGTATGGGGTAAATATCTTAACATGGTGTGATCTTCTTGAAAGTCTCCAGAAATAATTCCAGATCCTATCTGCTCTACCAACCTTGGGACTTGGAGAGAGTGGTCAGTTCATGAGAAAAGGTTGGGTTGCTTGACCCTATGTTGTTCTCTGCAAAAATGTCCACTTGGTAAGCTGTTTGGGGCTCTAGACCTTTGAGCTGATACCGGGTGATAGTGACATTTTTGATCTTCACATCAATGTGCTGGTCTTCATCCTTGCCCTGAACCTTGTAACGAATGATAATAGAAGAAATAGAATAGCCGTCCAAGATGGTCCAAGAAATCACGGCTGAAGAGTCTGTGATGTTGGAAATCTTGATGTTTTCAGGTTGAGGAGGGAGAACTAGAAATTTAAAAAAAAAGCATAACAGTATTTCACTTAAGATATACTACCATCTCTTGGATTATTATGCTTTTGAGAGATCGTTAATGTCAACTCACAAACAGAATGACTAAGAGGTGTTTTCTCAGATGGCAATTCCAAACAATTGGTAGTGGATTGCATGCAGACTTGATGGTGTAACATGAGATGGTAAAGTAACAACACATGTAAAACATATCTGTCATCCTTACACTAAATTAAGGCCCCAAAATTTCTGTTACTCCAGAAACCTATATTATACTATTCTTGATTCAAGGGAGAATAGAAAGATTAAAAGAGCCGGCATTTATATAGGCCCTTCCACATAGTAACTCATTTTATCTTCATAAGATTCTTATCCTAAGTATTGAGGCCCAAAGAGGTTATGTGACTTGGCCAAGGTCACACAGCTATCAGGTAGAAGGAATAGGATTCAATTCCTGGCAATTTGATGCCTGAGTCTATAGTGTAGCCATTGTCCCATATGGCCTATCCTCGCCTGTAATGCATTTATGGAGTAGTAGAAAGTCAGTGTTAAGCATTTTGTAAACAAAGTGCTATAAGGATTTGGGAAAAAGAGAGAGAACATGCCATTAGGGTCATGGGTAGGATGAGGGAGAGATGGCTTGAGGTTTTCCAGATAGGAAGCTGACATGCACAGACTCATTCCTGCACCCCTGCTCTAACTCTTTCAAACAAAGCGCACAGGCCAGAGAAAACTCTGGAACTCTATAAAGCCTACAACTCTTTGACTCAAGGAAAGAATGACTCCAAGGTCTTGCCCTTGATATTAACTGTACCTTCCATTTGTGATGTTGCTTACAAGGTGCTTCCATATACAGGCTCTCCCTTGAGGCTCATAATCACACAGGCAGGTAGGTAACCAATGCTGAGGTTTTAATTTTCCCAACTTTAGGGGTGAGAAAACAGACTTCATAATATAAGGGACCTGTACTGGTCCCAGTAAGCAAGTAATAGACTCTGGCCATTTTACTTCATATAAAAGTTACAGCTTATAAGCAAATTAGAACCTTCAAGAAATGTCTTGATGCACATTCTTTGTATTTTATATCCTCAGAGACTTTTCTTCTAAATTTCCTCTTTTCATATCAAACTCCTTATGGTAACCATGGCAATCTGTGAGAATCAGGTAGTAGATTTTGAGCTACCAAATCTGATTGTTATTTTTCATGTGTAACAGATGCTAACGTCCAAAATTACAATTAATCAATATGTCTTAAGTTCCTTTGCTTCCAGTACCAAGATTTTTGTATATCTTTGCAAAAATATAAAATAACCTTTCTTCCCACAAGGGATTACAGAGTATTAGGAATGTTAACCTTTCATATCAAAAAAATTCAATTTCATAAACCAGTGGTATTCTAAGGCTATTGTCATAAGAAGCAGTGCCTGATGAGCACTGGCCAGAAGAATAATGAATATAATTTTGGTGCCAATTAAAGATCATAAATTTGCCCTGGCTGCTATAGCTCAGTGGATTGAGTGCCAGCCTGAGAACCAAAGAGTCTCTAGTTAGATTCCCAGTCAGGGCACATGCCTTGGTTGTTGACCGGGTCCCCAGGAGGGGGCTCACAAGAGGCAACCACACATCGATATTTCTTTCCCTCTCTCCTTCCCTTCACCTCTCTAAAAATAAATAAATAAAATCTTTTAAAAAATCATAAATTTGCATGTGCCAGTTTATCCATCTGATGCCTGATAGTAGTCTTGGTCTTGCCTAATGGAATCATTTAGATTCAGTGAGTCTGAGCCCAATAACCTACATTTCAGCAGATTCCCCAGATGACTCTAAAGTAGATTCTAAAATACTTTAGGACAAATACCATTTGATTCCACTTATATGTGAAATTTAAAGAACAAACTAAATGAACAAACAAAACAGAAACAGAATCATAGATACAGATAACAAATTGATGGTTGCCCGATGGGGGTCAGTTTGGGGAGCTGGGTGAAAAAAGCAAAGGCACTAAGAAATACAAATCAGTAGTTACATAATAGTCACAAGGATGCAAAATACAGTATAGGAAATATAGTCAATAATATGTATATAACTGTATAGTGTCAGGTGGGTACTAGACTTATTAGGGGAATCACTTCATAAATTATATAAATATCTGTTATTCAATACACCTGAACCTAATATAAAATAATATTTAATGTCAACTGTAATTGAAAAGTAGGAATAATATAAAATAAAACACTTCAGGAAATGATATTTAGATTGTAAACAATTCAGAACATTTGTGGAAGAAAATTCTCCAATGACCAAAGTTGTTTTGAAGCAGTTGGTTGCTCACCCGGAGAGACAAATGAGTAGCATCATTTAGCAAAAGTAAATAAAACAGAGAATTGAAATGTTAGTCATTATCCTAACCCCATGAGTTACTAGCTATATAACTTTGGTCAAGTTACTTACCCTCCTCTGGGTCTCAGATTCCCTATCTGTTAAATGTGACAATTGCTATTCTAATTTCCTCATAATGTCACTGTAAGTGTCGAATGAGCCATACACAGATGCAGGAACACATCACATACCTTTATTATTTTACACAGGTTTGCTGCCATGTGCCAAATCTAATTCATTTCACTCCTTACACTTGGTCCACATAAAACTGCTGGGCCGAGCACGGAGAAAAACTTTAAACTAGAAGCATTACTTTGATTTCTGAACAACATAGCATATTAACAAATATGTCAGTTCAGACTGAAATGTTCTCATTCACATCCTCCTTGCCCTAATTTCCTGACCCTGTAGGGACTGGATCATACCTCACCAATCTCAGCATTTCTACCACCACCACCAGTATAATCCCCACCCCCCCATCAAATTCCATGCAAGGCAAGTCCTTGTGATTACTAGACAGTTTTTATTTAATTCTATAAGTATGATAATTATGGTGTGATTTGATAGTATATAATTCTCATAAGTGCAAAATTTATAAAGAATAGTAAATGTACATCTAAGACAACTTTGAAAAAGAAAATAATGATTCACCCTACAGCAATCAAAATATTTAATAAATCTAAAGTGATTTAAACAGGTTAGAAATTGGAGGAAAACAGAGTGCTTAGAAATTAATGCAAAAGCAATATGAGAACATGGCATAAGATACAGAAAGTATAACAAGTCTCTAGAGAGACTATTCAATATATGGCATTTGGGGCCATTGGCTTGTCCTATGTGAATAAATAAGACTGACATTTAAAAAGATTAAAATACTTAACACTATACACCAAAATAACATGCCTATATCTTAAATACCTATACATGCAAAATCCAAAAGACTACCACTTACTAGAAAAATAGAGAATATATTTATGTTCTTGGGGTAGGGAATTAATTTCAAAACACCAGAAGTACAAACCACAAAGGCAGATATGGCAGGTCTGATTACATGTAAACTGTGCATAAGGTTAAAAAAAAAACTACAAACCAGTTGAAAATAAAGAGATGAGGAAAATATATTTGCAATATACATAACAAGACTACTATCCAAATTATATAAAGAATTTTAACAAATCAGTAAAAGAAGACAAGCAAGCCAAAGGCCAAAGTATATCAGCAAATACAGGGTCCAGAGTGATAATATGGGTGTAATAATTATAGTTTTAATTTGAACATTTCATCTAAAATGTCATATGGTGTGCTTGAGTGTCACATTGTTATGTTACAGAATCACATACTTATGATTTTGTAATAAAAAGGGATGCTATTTGTGCCTGATGCTATACATCAAACAAGAGGAAATCTAAATAACCTCAGAAAAGCCCCCCAAATGCTGAAGAAGAGATGCTTACCCTTGTTAATTATTAAAGAAGTGAACATTGAAGTTAACAGTAAGGCAAAGTTTTTTACTTTTGAGGTTGACAAAAGTAAAAAGGTCTGACAATATCAAGCAATATGAAGATCGTTAAAGAACAGAGATGGATATAGCAAAAAGAGCATGCTCACACACTCCTGGCACACAGCACACACTGAAGAGACACTTAGACCCTTAGAGGGATATGGCCAATCGGTTCCTCTTCTGGACATGTTCCCTAGAAAAGCTCTCATGCCTATGCACGAGGAGACATGTATAAGGATTATACAAGGATTTGAACTTTTGTTTGTGATAGTAAAAAAAAGAAAAAACTAAATTTCTAGCTAAAAAGAAAGGGATAAAAAAAGATGATATAAACTATTATGCAAATGTTAAAGAAGCATATGCCAGATCTAAGCAAATTAACATAGATAAAAATAATAATGTTTATTCAAAAAAGCAAGATAAAGAATAATACGTATGCATATTTATACTTATATGTGAGTACAGTGTATTAAAATGATACAACATTGAATGGAAAAATACTTAATAAACTCATAATTTTGGTTGTCTCTGGGGAGAGACTAGAATTACAGTAGGAATGGTGGTTAAAGGGGATTTTGGTATATCCATCTTGTGTTATTATTTCCACAAATCAACAAAAAAGCTGAAAGAACACATGACAAAATATTATCAGTTGTTAATTCGGGGTTGTAGGAATGTATTTGTTGTATTATTCCCTGCACTGCTCTGTAACTTTTAAATTTCTCAGTATTAAAAAAAATGATGAAGAATCCCTGAACACTGACAAAACATCACCAATACAAGAAGAAAGTGGCTGGAGAAACACTGAGCCGGGTGCCAAACCCGTTCCTGTGGAAGTGGAGACCAGCTGCAGAAGAGAGACACTGACTCGGGGGTGGACAAGGGACCACTCACGTCCTGATTGATGTAAGTGGTTGCTAGTGTGGCCAGGACATGGCTAACCTTTTCAGGGTCTCAACATGCATGGACACAGCTCTAAAGCTGTGAGTTAAAATAGAACTCTCTGCTTAATGATGAAAAAAGACCCACCATTAATTACTACAAAGAAACCCAAGAAGTTCCAAGTATTGAATAACTTTAAATGATCAATCTGAAATTAAGAAAAGCCTAATTTGTAGAATATTTTAAAAGTCATGATATTATTCTCAAATATATACTGTAGCTCCAAAAATTTCTAAGACTATTTTTCAAGCAATGTTATTTGGCTTTTAAGATTAAGAAAGACCTATCTATAATTAATCAACATCTGTGTACATATAGATACATAATAATCCTGAAAACTGTCATATAACAGATTAAATGAGCCTTACATAGCCTTATTCTTATTATTAATTTATTGAATAAATCACTCCATACCAAAGAAAGGTAAATTTAGCACAGTCCTGCCGGAATTATTGTGAACCCATTTACACAGAGCTTTCTTACATGTTGCGGGCACTGATTAGCCTCCATTCACAAGTAAACACCTTTTGTGATTTCTAAGAAACAGCCTGGAAGTGATGGTAGCTAAGTCCAAACAACAGTAGTCAAAAGTCATTTAGGAGAGACTGGGACAGAAGGAGGCACTTACTGTCACTAAGCGTCCAAGCGGTGAGGTCTTCACTCCATTCCCCCTGGGCCTTGGTATTGACTCTGGCTCGAACTACATACTGCTCCCTGGGGTGTAAATTGTTAAGTAGCACTGATGTCAAGTTGCCTGGCACTTTAACATTCTGCTGATCACTTTTCATTTGCACAGATCTCCTCTCAACTTCAACATAAAAGTCATCTTCTGAGCTTGGGAATATTGGTTGCCAGGTCAAATTTAGAGTGGTCTGACTTTTCGGTAGAAGACTGAGACCTCTTGGAGGAGGGAGACCTGGGGGAAACCAGGAAGACCATTATTTGCATACACGGTGAATGAAGGTAACATGCAGCCCCAACGGTGCGGCTCCACAGAATAACCTTGGCTCCTAGGGTGATATACAATTTCACAAGCTATTGAATAAACACAAGCTAGCAGCCACTTGCTACCCAAATAGTAAACCTTGAAAATGATTCTAGTATGTAGTTTGGATAATTATAATACAGGAATACAACCCCTTTGGGGAATAATTTGGGAATGGTTTTCAAGAGCCCCAGAAATTATGCATAATTTGGCTGTATAATCTGACTACTAATGATTTACCCTAAAGAAATAATCCAAAGGAAGAGAAAACCTATGTGCATGAAAGTGTTCATTATAACATTATTTATAATGGCAAAATATTGGAAGAAACCTAAGTGCTCAAAAATAGGAAAATGTTTTAATAAATTATGAAATAGCCATCCAATGGATTAAAATAGATAATTGGGAAAAGTATGAAAACCCAATAAAATATGTATAATACATGAGAAAAAAACTGTCATTGCAACTTGGTAAAAGTAATGTCTACAACTGGTGAAAGATAGAAAGGAAACTGATAAAAATGAAAACAGTGGATTTGCCAAGTTTATGGGTTTGTAGGTGAGTGTTTGTGTTACCATTTGGAACAACATGTTTTAAAGCAATTTTGAGATTACTTCCCCTAAACAGGGAGAATTTCAGACATGACAACAGCGGTGGCAGCAGGGCCAGAACCAGCCCTGCTCTGATCACAGGAGGGTATGGCTGCCAGCGTGGTAACAGAATGGAAATAATGTTGGCTTTGAAATCAGAGAGCATGCCACTTTAGCCTTGTGACCTTGGGAAAATTCATGACTTCTCCAAGTTCATGTGTAACACACAATGAAAATACCAATCTTCCAGTCTCAGGAGAAGCAAATGAGGTAATGGATGTGAAAATATATTTAGAATGTGTTAGATGTTCTATTATCATGACCTGCCTCTCTCTCTCTCTCTCTCTTCCCCCTTACTTCCTAAAATATCTTATCTTGTGTCAGTGGACAGAAGAGGAATTTGGATGTTTTCAGTTAATTATAGTAAATCGATTTTTAAATTTCAGATATAAAGCAGTTTCAAAACATAGACTAGAGCTTCGGCTGGGTGACTCAGTTGGTTGGAGCATCATCCCATACACCAAAAGGCTGTGGGTTCAATGACCAGTCAGGGCACATACCTAGGTTGTGGGTTCGATCCCCAGTTGGGGGGGGGGCATATAGAAGGCAACTGATAGATGTTTCTCACATCTCTCTCTCTCTGTCTCTCTTTCTCTCTCTTTCTCTAATCAATAAGCATATTCTCAGGTGAGTATTAACAAAAAAAGAAAGAAAAAAACATAGAATAGAGATCCTCTAACCCACACATTCTCAGTGGGGACATTATTGCCTGTATGGTAGCAAAAATTGGTTCTTAGGGTGTGAGAAGTTTTTAGATATTACAGTGGTTTAGGAAGGACCACGATATACTATAAAAAGATTTGCAGTATTAAAATTCATGGCAAGAGAGACATTGGGAGAAAATAGCCATTTCTCCTAAGGACAAAAATATCTAAAATCTCCTAGGGGGGTGATACTTTAAAAATAAAAATAAAAAGATTGAGAAACACTGCTCCAACTGTTGGTTGGAACTGAGAGGAAGGGTCTGTTTCCATTCAGGGGGAGACTGACACTCCAGCTCCGGCTGCTCTTAGACTAGGGAGAACCTGCAAGCAGGTTCTGCAGTAAATGGACTAAAAACTAGGAACATTTGTCAAGTATAGAATTTCTTTATCAGGCATAAAGAAAAATGGTGCCTTTGGACTCCCAGGTAAAAACAATAATTGGAGAAACAAAACATTAAATCTGAGTATCTAGTGTGGTGATGCATCAGATACATCACCATGGGCACATTATTAATCACTCTGAGACTGTAGATTTTCTATTCCATAGATTTTCAATCTATAAAATAAAGAAGATGCTAATTCTTACTCTTTAAAGTAATATGAATTGAATATATGTGAACTTGAAACCACAAAGCACTGACCAGGATAGTAACAGATGACTGTACACAGTGAACACTGAAAGAGAGAACTTGACAAGAGATCATTCCAATGTTTCAGAGAACATCTGGGGAGCAAATCGTTGGAGCCCCAGTTAGCACCAAGGAAACTTCACAGATTTAAGGGCCCTTCAGTGAACACAACAGAAGGCCACTAGATAGTGACTAACATTGATTAACCAGGAAATATTGCTACATGAATTATTTAGATTGTGTGGACCCAGGATCACCATCATTTACAAACTTTTTAGAAATGCAAATTCTTGAGCTCCGCACCCTATCCCAAGCCTACAGAACCAAAGCTCTGGGTTGGGGCTCAGAAATGTTTTAACAAGCTCTCCAGGTGATTCTGATGAACACGGATGTTTGAGAACCAGCAATTTAGAAACTTGGAGGTATATACAATAAGAAATAGCTTAAGGAGACAAAAGTGGCTCTCTATAGGAAGTAGGACTAGGAGGTGGAGGGGAGGAGCAGGGGACTGCTGTTAGTTAGATAAAAGCCTTTCATTTTATTTGATGTTTTAACTATATGCATGAATTTCTTTGAAAAATTAAAAATTATTTTTAAAAACAAATGAACTGGGATTTCTGAAGTATGTATGTGTCAAGAACCTGGCCTGGGCCCTTACGATGGAAACAGGAAACTGTTGGTAAAACTTAGCAGCCAAGGCTCAGCACAGTCGCTGCTAAGTAAATCCCAACTCCTAAGGGAGGCCCCTGCCTTCCTGAAGGCTCATCTGCTTCCTTCTCTGTCCTGCAGGACTGCCGCAGACCCCCTGCCCCAGGGAGATAGACCAGTGCACAGCCCAAATAAAGGATCAATTTGGCTCCAAGTTGCTACCTTTCCTGTCACTTTCCCACCCATTCAAAAGCGAACTCCTCCATCCCCACCCACCCACTCACCCACCACCACCCTTCCTGGTCTTCCTTCCTCTTTCCCCTTCCTCCCCCTCCCACCCAGCTCGTGAATAAATGCTGTTTGCTTCAACTGACCGATAGAAGCTGTTGTGAACCGTCTCACGGGTCCAGGATGCCCTTCCCCACCCTCTCCACGCCGGACCAGCTGCACGCAGAGCTCGTATTCTGTTCGAGGTTCCAAATAGTTGAGTGTAACAATCTCATTTGTCACTGAGAAGAGGGAAAGTCCAGGAAACTTAGGTTGGCACTCTTTTACAAATTCTCTAAACTGAAATGTCGTTATTGTGATGTGAATTAATGTTAAGTTTTTAAAAATACAATGTCTTAGTGAAACAGAGAGGCAATTCCATTGTCAGGGACTTACCATTCCTAATTTAAGGAAAATAAGGCTGCTTAAAGGAAATTAAAGGACAGGTTACACTGTATATACTGACTATTCCTGTGCTGATTACTTAATCATGTCTGCTCTAGTCTTTTCATTTGTAGAGTAAATCACACAAACATTCAACTCTATGGAACACCAATCTGATTTAGGGGGGAAAATCTCCATTGAGAACAACATAAACAATTAATTTTTACTGTTTTCAACATACAGTGATTGCAAGCAAGCTATTGAGAGGAGAAGGCTCTGAGGGTTTGCTTACAACGAAAGAATAACAGATTTGTACTGGTTCTATCACTACAAGGGAAGGATCTGCAATGCTTGAAAACAGAGCCCATTAACAAATGGTACATGCTGCTTTTCTCTTCAGCCAGCCTCTCTCTCCATGGATCCTGCAAAGGTAGATTTTTGCCTCACTGCATGATAAATTCCTGGTGACTAAGAAAAAAGTGGGCTGTGTTTCAGAGTCCCTAAAAGACCATTCTGTGCATGTCTACTTGTAAAAAGAGGCTATGAATTATTACCAACATATTTATTTAAAAGCTGCTTTTTAATAAGACCTAGCCATCGATGTTGGAAGCAGCAGTCCCACCCATCAGCCTTATGTTGCTGGGATTTTTAATTTTAGCTGAGTCTACAATAGCATGTGAAGAGCTCAGTAATAATACTGTGACTTTATTCAACATACCCAAATCAGCAAGTGTTATTAAGCCCCTAACCCTCTATTTCTTTTCCTTTTCTGTAACTCCCTTAAGTATCTATATACAGTGGGCAGAGGGCCTTTTCCAGAAGCTCACAGGCCTAGTGACAGTAAAGCACTAGTGGAGGGACGTGAGTTGCCTACAAACATGATATTGCAGGTCTCGCTATAGATGGCACAATTCAAGCAGCACTGTTGAGATAATTCTCAGTTTTCTTTTTTAAAATGGTGATTTTACATCATCATGCAATAAACAGAACTCTAATTTGGGTTTCAAAATAAATTTGGCACATGTATTAAACTGTTTTCATGAAACTTTGACATTTTATCACATTTTGTGGAACTATTTTTTTCTTTCAGGAAGTGGGGGCAGGAACATGCACTCTGCCCACAACCGCCACCCCCCACTCCAGTCCAGTCTGCCACAACCTAAACTTTTCAGGCCCACGTTCCTCTCAAAATATTGTGGGTTAGGAGCCTGCAGGACAGGGCAAGTGAAATGTGCAAAAGAACAAACAACTCAATAAAGCAGCAACAATTACCCCTCGAATTTGAGCAGATTGGGTCTCTTTGTCTTTCCAGTAGCCCCTGGAATGTCCTGTTATCATATTTATGGCACAAACACATATCTTTAACCATGACCAACCAAGGTACAGTAACTGAAAATGGGACCAGAGAGCCATGGAATCCTGAAAACGATCTATTGGTATACAGGGTCAGGCCTTCATTGGTATATAAGTAATGCCTTCTTGAGTGTGATTGGTAGGGTAATAATATGGGTATAATAATTTATAACTTTAATTTGAACATTTCACCTAAAATTTCATATGATGTGCTTGAGTGTGACATTGTTATGTTACAGAATTACATGCTTATGATTTTGTAATAAAAATAGGGGCATTATTTGTGCCAGACCCCTGTAGATAGTACCTCCTGATGCAGTCTGTTCTGTGTTCCATAGCACACCCCCACCTTCAGAAATTGGCCTCAGAACTCAGAGGGTCCTATCACACTCTATCTTTAATACTCTGAAATGAAATCCTCTGCTACAACTACCAGCACAAGGCAGAGGATTGAGGCAAAAAGAAGTATTTCTATATTTGGGGGGAAAATTCTTTTCCTGCTGCCACATCCCCAGCTACAGCCTTTTCTGTTCAAACCTTACCTTGAATGTGTCGCCATGCCTCATAATGATTGACAGGTTTGTAGAGAAGCTTCTTCGATTTGATTGGTCCATCCCCAAAGTAAGGCTCAGAGCTGATGTTGATGACAGCAAAGTTATGTCCAGTTTGAATCACATTTGGGGCATTCAGGGGCTTTGGGAGAACTAAACAAAATTTCAGCAATCAGATTAGTTCTTAGATTTAGGGTTTTCCATTGTTGTTAGGTGCCTTTATAGTTCCAACAACACCCTCTTAGAGCTCTCCACTCAGATTCAGTGTAATCACCTGCTCAGTGATCTACCCACTTAGCTCTTGTCTGTTCAACCCATTGTCCACAGTCAAAGTGGGTTCTTAAAATATGAGCACTCCTCTGCTCAGGGCCTTTCAATGGATTTCCATTACAAAATATAAAATTTGTACCCTGACCTGCCAGGTCTTTCACAAATGAGTCCTTGCCTCCCCTCCAGCCTCCTCTTCCTCCCAATATGCTCCCATCCCACTGAACAACCTTCAATTCATCCAACTAACAATGCACCAGGCTCGTGTTTGCCTCATATTTTTGTAGATGTTGTTCCACAGGAAAGAGATGCTTCACCTCCCACTATTCTCTAGTTAATTCTTACCTATCATTCAGTTCTCACTGCCAGTGTGACTTCTTCACAAGGGCTATCCTAGAACCTTTGTTAGGCTTTTATACAACTTATACTTCTGCTTCATTGTAATTATCAGAATTTATTATTCTTTGTGATTTAGTATGATTATTTGATATTGGTCTTCCCACTAGACTATGTATTTATTCTCTCTCTCTTTCGGGGGGGGTGGTGAGGGGGCTGAAAACAACACAAAAGTATCTTATAGTTCTGAAAGTCAAAGTCAAACATGGGTCTCCCTGGGATAACATCAAGGGGTTAGAGGGGCTGTGTTTCTTTCTGGATGCTCCACAGGAGAATCTGTTTCTGAGTTCTTTCTGGCTTCTAGGAACTACCTGCATTCCTTCACTCATGGCCCCTTCCTTCACATTCAAAGACAACGAGTTGTATTTCTCTGACCCTTCTTCCACTGTAACATATCTTTCTGACCAGAGCCAAGGAAGGTTCTTTGCTTTAAGAACTCATGTGATTGGACTGGATCCCACCAGATAACCCAGGGTAATCTCCACATCTCAAAGGCCGCATGTTCTCAGTGTGGAAAATAGCACCCCATCAAGGAGGTAAAAATTGGTTTTGAAGGGAATAAAAAAAATCATTATCTATTATAATGGTTTGTGGCCTTCCAAAGAGCCACAGTACATAAACAGATATACAGTATATCTGTGATGTTAACATTTTATGGTGACAGAAATAGAGTTTTGGAGTAAAATTTCTAAGAGGGCTCATAAATGGATAATGATGAAGAGTTTGTAAAACACTGAAGTAGAATCTAAACTCCATTAGGGGAAAGACCATGTAGGTTTGTTCACCAGATGCTGAATAATTGTTTGCTAACTGAATTTCCAGTAAGCTGAAGCTCTATTAGCCTGCCTTTCTGAGAAATGCATAATTGTTGCTTTCTTTCTTTCACAAAAATGTATATTATATAGTATAGACCATTTCAGATTTCAGGGCACATTACAATGTTCAATAACTTTACTTTATCTCTGTTCTTAATGTTTTAACTCACCATCCATAAAAATAACTGTCAACTCTTTTCTCAATAGCATCTTCTCAGGGAAGCTTGACTACCTCATTTAGAACTGGCCACCCCACCAGCCCTGCCCAGCATTCTCTACCCTCATTTCTGCTTTATTCCTCTCCATGGCCCTTAGCATCTTAGCAAACCAGTCATTTTACTTATTTATTTGTTCACTGTTTATATCTCTACATGGGAATGAAGCTCCATGATGGAAGGGCCTTTTTTTTTTCTTCCTTGTATTGTGCATTGCTATATTCCCAAGCCTAGAACATAACAGTCCTTTAGTAAAGTCTATCGACTGACTCAGTAAAGACTGAGGAGTAAGCTGCCTAAGGTCAGGATAATAAATTCAGTAAGAAGCCGAATCGAGGAGTGCACCCTGACTGGAGGCCGACTATGCCAGTGTTGAGTCAGGTAAGTCTGCATACACATTTTCTTAGATCAGTTTCTGAAGAAAGCACTCTGAAAAAAGGGAGTAAATTCATTCATTAAGCCATGCTTTCCTTGTATGATCACCAGGACCAACTGTTTGTTTAAATCACCAAAATGCATTTTTTGTTATAGTCCTTGGTGCCAGTCTCTTATAAAAGAGATAATTTGATAAAGGTAAAAAGATCGCCCAAAAGTTTCCTCTTAGTAATTTATCATTGTTTCCTTTTAATAATTCTTATAGATATATACATATTGTAAAGCACAAAAATCTAGGTGTATTTAGCTCAAGGGATCTCACCTATATACTCTCCGATGTAACCACTAACCAGAATGAGATAGAGAACATTTCCAGCCCCACCCACTCCAAAAACACCAAGCCGGGTATATCCCTTCCCAGGCAATAGAGAACTACTCTCCTGACTTCTGTTACTATAGATTAGTTTTGCCTGTTCTTTAACTTTATATAAATGGAATCATAAAGCATGTACTTTCTTTTGTTCATTATTATGTAGCAGGAATTGATTCTTTTTAAATTGCTGTTTAGTTTTCCACTGTATGATGCTATGGCTGAATTGCATTCTCCTCTGAATTCAAATGTTGAGGTCTTAACCCCCAGTACCTCAGATATAACTGCATTTAGAGATAGGGTCTCTAGGGAAGTAACTAAGTTAAAATGAGGTCATTAGAGCAGTTCCTAATCCAATAGGACTCTTGTTCTCATAAGAAGATTAAATTAGGATACACACATGTACAAAGGGAAGGCCATGTAAAAATAGAAGGGGAAGACCCACAACAAGCCTAAGAGAAAGGTCTTAGAAGAAACCAACTTTGCTAACATCTTGATCTTGGACTTCCAGGCTCCAGAACCATGAGAAATCAATTTCTGTTGTTTAAGGCCCCAATCACCGTATTTTGTTACAGCAGCCCTAACAAGTAATACATATGAATGTACCACAATGTATTTACTTCTATTGTTGATGGACATTGGGGTTAATTTCAGTTTGGGGCCATTATGAATAAAACTGTTCTGAATAGTCTTGAAGGTGTCCATTTTGAACGTATGAACACATTTTTTTTTTTAGCATATACCTTGGAGTAAAATTGCTAGGTGATCAAGTATGGGTATGATTAGCTTTAGTATATATTGCCCATTTCCCAAAGTCATTGTACGAATTTGTACTCTGGTAACAAAGCCTAGTATCTATTTTTTAATACATGGTTAAAGACACTGATTAATTTATCTAATGGCTATTTCCACTTCATGAATGTCAATCAATATGACAACAAAGAGGCATCAGTGACTTAGAACTGGAGATGCATCTATGCACTGACATCATTTGCTGTGTCTTTCATTGAAAATATAAAAAGTAAGGTTCTCCTGAATCTTAGCAACATGGTTTGCTTTTTTTAATCATTATTATTTATTTTCCATGGATAACAAATATTACCAAAGCTTTAAAAATAATATAATTTGCTTTGTCTGTATGTTGTTTCCTAGAAATTATTTTGATAACATGAATATTCTAAATAAAACAGATCTGGGATTTTTCCAGTAATCCAAAGAATATTGAGGATTCTGAGGTGATTCACATGGATTCCCAGGGCAGAGAATCCATATCTATGAAGCTCTATTTATGTTACTATTGTGATTGAACTTAAAAAAAAAAGATTAAATTCTAGGTATTTACATTAATTTCATTTATAGAAATGACCTCTTGGTTCTCCCAAAGATTCCTAACCAAGTAATAAAGTGGGTCAAATAGAAATCAACCTTCGTCATCTTGCTTCCTAATCTGTAACATGAGAGACACAGAAAGCAAAATGATGCAGGATTCGGAGTCAGGAGACCCAGATTCACAGTTAAGATTTGTTGCTTACCAGATATACTACCTTAAACAATTTAACTAAACCTTCTGAACCTGTTTCTGAACTGGTAAAGTGGGGACAACAATATCTATTGCATAAGTTTCTTATAAAGATTAAATAAGAAGAAGTTTGTGAGGTAGTTAGCTCACTGCCTTTCCAAGAACATATACCAACAGCTTTTAGGAACCTTTGTCTAAGTGGATTCATAAGTAACTTCCAAATTTAAAATTCTTTGTTGTATCTATGTATACCAGCCAAGCTAACTTGGATTCATCTTTACTTTATTTCTTCCCTTCAAGCTGCAAATTTATATACACACACATAGATTAATTTCAATCTTGAAAAACAAATTTGTAGCAGGATAAATACAATACTGAATATGTGAAAAAAACATTTATGTTAGTTTGATAGGATAGCCTGGGCATCCTAAGTGAGTAATCCTCAAAAATTTTCCAAAGTATTCTCTACAATAATGAATAGGAAGTCATCACACAATGATGACACATTTTATGAAATATAAATATGACCAGACATTTTGTATGAGATGCAATTGTAAAAAGTGTTTTATATACCTAATAAATCTTCACAATAACCCTGAGAGGTAGATAACTAAGTTTCATTTACAAATAAAGAAAGGCTCAGACAGGTTAAATTCATGTGCCTAGAGCCACACACATTACTAGCTATTAGGGACAAAAATCAAACCCGGGGCTATGTGACTCCAGAGGTCATATACTTAATCCTTGCCTTACATTTTCATGCACATAAAAAATTTTTAAAGGCTTAGTATCTTGGAAAATATCCAAAAGACATTTTAGTGGTCAGATAACATTTTTATCTAGAAGCAGCACCCAGCAATGCATAAACTAGGCTCATGAAGGATACAAGCTCTTCCTCTGGAAAAATGTAGCTTACCTTTAACTGAAATGTTGAAAGGCTTTTCCACCATCCCAGCCACGGTGTTCACACTGCAGACCCAAACTCCTGAGTCAGGGGGGAGGATCCGGTGGATGGTGAAGGTGGCCACTGAGAGATGACCCGTATGGTTAAAGTCTTTTGGCTGGAAAGGTCAAAAACAAAAAAATAAAAGCTTCTAGGGAGGTGTAAACACAAAAGTTCATAACACTGACCCCATCTAATTGTTTAATAAGAAGTTTTCTAGGAGAGATTAAGAAGTTCAATGCAATGCTTGTATAATCATTGGCTTATTTCCAAAGCTATTGTAGTAGCCCTGAAAGTTTATATTGGGCTGACGCCCTCACAGATCCTGTGTTGTATTTGTGTGTTTGGGATTATGGGGTAAATAGTTACGAGCAAGAAGTCTAATTCCTTTTAAACTGCTTCTGGCAACATTTGCTCCTTTCTGGTCTAACACAGAGATGGCTGGGTGAGAGGATAAAATGGCTTCCTCGAGTGTCTGAGGGGCTGCCAAGCGTGGTGTTACGGAAAAAGCCAGGGCTCTGAAGACACACAGACTTGAGTTCACACACCAATTCTACCACTTGTGACCAATGCCTTAGTTACTTAACTTCACCAGGTAGCTTGCACTTCTACAAAAAGGGGATAGGTGATGTTAAGTAAGAAGATGGATACAGAATAGGTGGCCCTGACTAGATAGTAGCTGTTGCTTCCATTAACTTTTGGAAAGACCAACCAGATTTTGGAAGCTATCAATTGGCTTCTACTACCTAATGGGCTGTTTGTGTGGAATCAGAAATGTCTGATATGGAGACATTGGTAAAGGCATATTCTACACACATACATATCCTGCCCCCAACAGGTTGCTTGTATCTACCTTCCTGCCAAGTTGATTTTCAGTCATCTTTAAGAAACATATAACTGTTTTAAAATCTTTAGATAATAAAATACACTAACTTCCTGAGAATCATTTGTGAAACAGAGAAATTTGGGATAATGGAAGAGAGAAAAGGGAAATGCATTGGAAACCAGCTTAGTCATTTCCAGCAAAGAAGAACTGCTATCATAGTGCCTTCCTTAACCAGTGGTGAGCACCAGCAATGAGGACAAAATGAAGGGGCAGGGAGACCCAAGGAATCCATGCATTCAGACCTATGGTATTTGGTGGATCATGGTTTCTGAACTGCAGATGTGGGAACAGGTCTATCTAAAGTCAAGCTAGCAACATCCTAGTCAAGGAGGACACAAGCTCTGAGTGGAATCTGGCCTTAGACAAGGTCATTACTACACTAAAGTTTCTAGTGGTATCAGGAAGGTAGATTAAGAATAAGTCTTACATAAAGTACTGTCCCATCTGGCTTCACCAGGGTCACTTCTTCATTAGCAGGTAGTGGCCAGCCAGACGCTTTGCAGATGGGGTTAAATTTACCACTGTTTACTTCTATGTTATCTGGCAAATCCTCTATCTTTGGGGTTATCCGTGGCATGCCTGAATAAAGAAAACAGCACTGTGAAATCTAATCTTTAACACAGTAGCAATAGTAATAATAAAACTAGCTACCATTTAGCAGATCACGCCTGGGGAAAAGCTTTCCAAATATGATCTTGCTTTATCATCACATAAGAAACTTGTGAGGTGGGTCTCACTGTGATCTCCATTTTATAGATGATGAGAGGCAGGCTCAGAGCCCAGATTCGAGTTCAGATCTTTGTGAATCCAGAGTCCACACTGTTTGCCATAACACTGTGCTACATGGTCATCAAGGCCACATCTCCCCTGCCCTTATCAGCCTCTTTCTTGTTTTTTAAAAGAATTTTCACAAGAACAAAAGGAAAAACAAAACTAGTTCTTCCATTCAGTGAACAACACTGTGATATTGCTCATCAACAACATGATCATTAGTTTTGATATATGATAGATGCCTCATTGATTGGGAAGTCTGCAAATGATTAATAATAGATTTATATCCAAGAAGTAAAGTGGCATATAACTCCCCTAAATTAATTTATAGTCAACAGCCAAATCAAAAATGTTGTTTCTAATATTGAAAGAAGAAAAAATACCTGTGTTTGCCACGAAGATATCAGGATATATAACTATTTTATTCTGAACTCTAGCATCTTAGAGAATCTTGGACCACTGTAACAAAATGTGAGACATGGTTGAAAGCAGTCTAACACATTCTTTGCTAGGAGATGGAGGTGCCACCAAAACGTGCCGCTCCATATCAGTGGTGAGGACAAGGTGGGGTCACGAGAAACACATCCATTGTGATGGTTTATATTGATATCCTATTTCTCAGACCTAGAATGAAACAGGTAAAGTGTGTGGAGCAGGAGAGAAAAGGGTGTATGACCACAAAGGTATGTCCTTGATATATCTGTAGACTTAGAGAGTTTGTGATTAGAAAATTTATCAGCCATGGCCAGTGTGGCTCACTTGGATGGAGCAACGACCCGTAAACTGAAAGGTCATGTGTTTGATTTCCAGTCAGGGCACATGCCTGGGTTGTGGGTTTTGTCCCCCACCTTGGGTCACATACAAGAGGCAACCAATCATTTCTCCCTCGCATCCATGTTTCTCTCCCTCTAGCTCTCTCTCTCTTCTTCTCTCTCTAAAATCAATGGGCATGTCATTGGATGAGGATAAAAAAATTATCAAAATTATCAGTTTAAGTACTTATTCATGTAGAAATTTTAAAAAGTGTGTTGGCACTCTGAAGCAATTTCTTTCCTTCACTGTCCCCTTGCATTTTGTGCAGGTGATGTGCAAGTGGAGCATGAAGTGGTGTTAATTAGGGAAAGGGGGCTGCTCTCTGGAAGCTCAGGTTCTGTGTCTAGGTCTGAGATTTCTCACATCTTTTGCAACATCAGCCTTAAAACACAAAGGAAGGAGGAAATACAAAAGGCAAATCCTAAAGCTTGTTAGTTGTCCATTTTCAAACCAGTCCTCTGATAGCCCCAAAGCATTTCCTTCCCTTCCTAGACCCTCCCAGATTCCTGCCCTGTAACAAAGTCCAAACGCTGGGAAAAGAAGAGAAAGTAGAAAACTAATAAGCTAAACCCTTTGAAAAAACAAGTATTGGTATTTCCCCTTATAAATGTTCTAATTTTTAAAACTTACAGAGTAAAGGCTACATATGTCTTAGATTTCACTGGGTGTGTGTTTCTTTCTATAACATTTCCATTCATTTGATTGAAAAAGTGATATATGTATATTATTTTTAAATTTTGAAAATATACTTTTAATTTAAAAAATGTATATTCTGGGGCAGGGAATAGCAAACTTTTTTCTATAAAGAGCTAGATAGTATTTTTAACTTTGCATGCTACAAGTTCTCTGCAATAACTATTAAACTTGTGTAAAAGCAGCCACACCTGATACATTGTAAACAAAAGGGTGTGGCTGTGTTCCAATAAAATTTTCTTTACAACAGATGGTGAAGAAATAAAAAGGAATGAAGTACTGATATATGCTACAACATAGATAAATCTCAAAAACAGCATGATAAGTGAAAGAAGCCAGCCACAAACAAGCACATATTGTGTGATCTCATTTACAGTATATGAACTGTCAAGGATAAGCAAATTTGTACAGACAGAAAGTAAATTTATAGTCACCACGGGCTGAAAGGAGGGAAGAATTGGGGTTACTGCTAACAGGTACAAGATTTCTTTTGGTTTGATGGAAGTATTCTGAAATTAGGTTATGGCAATGGATTCACAACTCCATAAATATACTAAAACTCACTGAATTGTACATTTTAAAGAAATAAACTTCAAGGTATAAAAATTATATCTCAATAAAGATGTTAAAAAATAATGGAGCAGCTATGGTCTGTGGGTCAGTATTTGTTGACCTCTGCTCTGTGGTAATTTATGAACTAGAATTATTTAACATTTCATTTTGAGAGTAATCTTTTCTATTTTTTTATACCTTTCTTTTTAAAAATATCCTTTATCTAAATCCATCCAAAGTAGTTTTTTCCTGTTGCTCATATCTAGGAAAAAGGCTGGTCCTAGAGAAGAGAGCCAAAGAGGTAGGCAGAGGTCTCAGCTGGCCAGTTGTCACTTAATGTGCTACAAAGAGCATATGTTTTATCTCTAGCAGAAAAGAAAATGAGATCTAGCATAAGAGTCCACAGAAAAGAATCAGAAAGCTGTCCTTTAGGACTTGGGATATAGTCTTTGCAGCTTCTGGATGGAAACAGAAGAGGTTTGAGAATCTTGGGCTACTGGCGGAAGAATGATACCAGCAAAGCTTGGTTCAGATGTGCTGAACATGGCCCTGACTACAGTGTTACCTTGCTTTACCTTCTTTCTCACACTGGAGCCCTTGGTGTCCTGGAGAACAGAGGCATCCTTGGAACCGATCACAGATCTCCCCATTGGTGCACCTGCATCTGAGTTTACAATCTGGCCCATAATACCCAGGCTGGCATGCTGTAAACAAAGATATCAAAAACCAGTGCTGAAATAGGAGAAGGGAGAAAACTCAGGCTACAGGTGGCTAGTTTCATTTTTCTCTCCAATTAACCTCACTGCTTAATTTAAAGTAGTATGTGATTTATTAGCATTATTTATCTGAATCACCAGGGACATAAAGGGTTCAGAAATTCTCCTTCTAGGAGAGTTGAATAAGCTCTTACCAGGTCAACCTTCTTATAAATAACAACTATATTTAAAAAAAGAAAAACTACATGAAAACACTGAAGAGTAGGGGTGGGAACCAAGCAGATTCTAAAGGGGAACTGAAATTTGAAAGCTGGGAATACTGAAAAATGTGCTTCCCATTTTTTAGTTTTTAGTCTAATGGTTGGGCAAAATTGATATCAAGTGGGGAAACTAAACTCCAAAGAAAAGCTGTAGTTTACTGACCTAAAGAACCAAAAGATGGAGTCCTGGCAACCACAGCCACTGGAGAGTGAGAGGGAAGGTCTAGAAAGAGAAAGCCAGAGGGAGGAACTCCAGAATCATGGTCTGGTCCCTGAACCACATATGCTAAGTGCAGATTTAAAGCAGCTCAGCTATGGATAAAAGAACTGAACTGAGTTTGAGCTGATGTCTAAGAGTCAGAGTATTTAGTTTGAGTCCTACCAAGTTAATCGCTTGCTAAAACAACAAAACAAAATCAACATTCATATCATACTTCATAGTCTCCACAATGTAACATTCACAATGTCTAAGATACAATTCCAAATTACTCAATATAAGAAAAGAAAATAAAGAGCAACTGACCTTGATGACCCAGCTGTTACAAAAAGTAGACAAAAATTTTAAAGCAATCATAATAACTATGCTCAGTGAGATAAAAGAAAATATGCTCACAACAAATGAAACAATGAGAAATAGAGAAATAGAAGCTATAAAAAAATAGCCAAAAGAGGATCCAAGACAGCAGTGGACTAGGTGGAAGCAACACTCACCTCTTCTCAGGAGCAAATTGGAATTACAACTAAAATATAGAATAACCAACCTGAACAACCAACTGAAGACTAGCTGAATAGAAGTTTTATAATCAGGTATTTAGAGAAGACAACACTGAGACTGGGAGGAAGGGCGGAGACATAAAAGGGTGTCCTTTCTCCCATGGGTGGTGGCTGATATTCCAGAGGGGTATCTCAGCTGCAAAGCTTCCCTCTGAGGAATGTGGGGTCTCAACCCCATGCCAGAATCCCCAGCCCAGAGCACTAGAACTGGCAAGAGGTACTCACATAACATCTGGCTGTGAAAATCAGTGGGAATTCTGTCTGCCAAGGAGAGACAAGAGATTGCCAAAGGTACATGTACACCTCAAAAGGGTCAATGCATGAAATTTCATTTGCAGTCCCTCGCCCTGGGCTCCAGCAGAGCAGACTGGAGTCATGTGAGGAGAGACAGGTTTGTGGCTCTAAAGAGAAAGCTGAGGGTACAGACTCCAGGACCTCTGTGCCAAGTAACTCTC
Source organism: Trachops cirrhosus (assembly GCA_028533065.1). NCBI lineage: Eukaryota > Metazoa > Chordata > Mammalia > Chiroptera > Phyllostomidae > Trachops > Trachops cirrhosus. The sequence continues at coordinate 66,057,007 of CM052540.1, read as the reverse complement.
CCACACTGTAGATGCCATCTTTCTTAGGTGGAGCACTCATCTCCTTATGGCATCAACCTAGGGAAATGCCAAGGCCCCACACTCAGCTCCCTGTTCCCGCCCACACTATGGATCTTATCTCCTGTGAAGGACACAGCTGCCAGGTTGAGGGTGTAGAGGTCTGGGCAGACTCAGTGGGTGTGAGTGACTGAGTGATGTGGCTTTGGGGGAGGGCCATTCCCATAACTTTCCTGTGAACTTGACTGGCACATCCCCTTCATGAGAGATCCTCTAACCCCACACTCTGGGCTCCAGGTGGCCCCACCCTCTCAACTCCAGGTAGCCTTGCCCTGCTGAGGTCTGGGCAGAATCCAGGACAGACTGAGTTGTGTGGCTCAGGGGTGCGAGCAACTTCTCCCACCTTCCCCCAAGCCTGATTGGCACCACCCCCTCACAGAAGATCCACTAGCCCCATCTTCCTGACTTCCAGCAATCCCACCCTGTTGAACTCAGGCTCCTGGCAGAATCTTGAGCAGCCTGAGTTGTGTGGCTATAGGACAAAGGACATTTTTCCCTTACATGTGGTGCAGAGCCTCCCCTTCATGCAGCCAAATCTTGGTCTGTCTATATCTGATAAACTCTACTGACATCATGTGGATGACTCCCTGAGATCTCGCTGTACCACAAAGGTCTGCGGGCACCCAGTGGGTGGCAGCTAGACTTGGCATACCCTGGTATATTTGCTGGGTGGCCTCAGATTCAGGACTGGCACTGAGCTTAAACCTGTATCAATCAGGTAATCACTACTTGCTCCTACCTGGTGACTCACTGAGAACCAACCGCATGCAACTTGACTACTGCCTCTCTTTCACTGACTGAGCCTATCAGGCAGCCAGCAGGCAGAGGCAAGTGGAGGTGAATCTCAGGGTGCCTTGGGACTTTTGCTGACCTGCCTCTAGACACAGTGCTGGAAAAAAGCAGGACTGATGCAGAACTGAGCTGGGTCCCTCCTAAGAACACCCAGGCCCAGCAGAGACAGGTCAGCAAACTGTAGATCACTTTGTAGTTCCAAACAGGTTGCCCAAAGCCAATAACAGGCAGCATCAGACATTGGTCTGCACGAGCATCCCTCCCAAGAGGCTCCAGAACCAATACACCCAGTGGCCAGCTTCAGACAACATCAGAACAAGATCCAATTTGCTTCATAAGCAGCATATCGAAAGGGAGATCTTGGTAGGTGCCAGATCCTGCTGAGGCAAATTCCACTTCATGTGGTCAGTACCTACACAGCAGTTCATACACTGTGGTCAGGATTGATCCTCACAGTCAGCCCAAGGATCAACTCTACAGAGGAATGGACCAAGAGAAAACAAGACTCAATTACAACAGGAGGGCCCACATAACCCACACAAGGGACATTCCTGGAGATCCAGAACAGGTGAATAAGAAGACTGCACCACTGGGTCCCACAGGACATTTAATACCTAAGACCACGTACAAAGACTAGGAGTGATAGTAGATCTAACTAATACATAGAAACAAACACAGCCAAAATGGAAAGACAAAGAAAAATGCCCCAAATGAAAAAAGAGGAGAAATCTCCAGAAAAAGAGCTAAATGAAATGGAGGCAAGCAATTTACCAGATAAAGACTTTTTCAAATGGTTATAAGGAAGTTCAAATAACTTAGTGGGAACTTCAACAAAGAAATATCAAGCATAAAAAGAACATAGAAACCATTAAAAAATTAAGAAATGAAGAATACAATATCTGAAAGGAAGAATATGCTAGAAGGAATGAACAGTAATAGATGAAGCATAAGATCAAATCAGTGATTTGGAAAACAAGGTAGCAGGAAATGCCCAATCAGTGCAGCAAAAAGAAAAAATGTTAAGGAACCTTTGCAACAACATCAAGTGTAATAAATTTTGCATTATAGGGGTACCAGAAAGAAAAGGGAGAGCAAAGGACCAAGAACCTGTTTGAAGAAATAATGACTGAAAAGTTTCCTACCTGGTAAAGGAAAAAGACACACAATATCAGGAAACACACAGAGTCCCAAACAGGATGAACCCAAAGAGGCCCACACCAAGACACAACATAATTAAAATAGCAAAGTTTAAGGACAAAGAGAGAATCTTAACAGCAGCAAGAAAAAGACAGTTACCTACAAGGGAGCTCCAATAAGACTGTCAGCTGATTTCTCAGCAGAAACACTTCATGCCAGATGATGATGGCATGAAATATTCAAAGTGATTAAAAGCAAAGACCCACAAGCAAGACTACTTACCCAGTAAGGCTATCATTTAAAATTAAAAGAGAAATAAAGAGCTTCCCAGAGAAGACAAAGCTAAAGGAGTTCATTACCACCAAACCAGTATTTCAAGAAATATTAAAAGGTCTTCTTTAAGAGGAAGAAGAAAAAGAGAAAAAGAAACACCAGAGGAACATAATTATGAGGATTAAAATCACAATAAATACATATCTATCAAAAGACATAGGTTAGAAGCATGGATAAGAAAACAAGAGCCATATATATGCTGTCTACAAATGACCCGTCTCAGATTGAAAGATATACACAGACTAAAAGTAAAGGGATAGAAAAAGATATTTCATGCAAATGAAAATGAAAAAACTGGGGCAGAAATATTATATCTGAAAAAATAGACTTTAAAACAATGGCTATTATAAGAGACAAAGAAGGACACTACATAATGATAAAGCGGTCCATACAACAAGAGGATATAATCCTTGAAAGGATGTATGCCCTCAATATAGGAACACCTAAATATATAAAGCAAATCTTGATGGACAAAAAGGGAGAGAGCAACAAAAATATAGTCAAAGTAGGGGATTTTAATACCACATTGACATCAATGGATAAATCTTCCAGAAAGAAAAACAAGTAAAAATTACACTAGATCAGATAGATTCAATTGATATCTTCAGAGTATTTCATGCCAAAGTAACAGATACACATTCCTTTCAAGCACACATGAGACATTTTCCAGGAGAGATAATGTTAGGACACGAACCAAGTCTCAATACATTTAAAGAGACAGAAATCATATCAAGCATCTTCTCTGAACACAATGGTATGAAATTAGGAATCAATTGGAGGAAAAAATACTGAAAACATACAAACACATGCAGTCTAAATAACATGTTACTAAACAATGAATGGATGAACCATGAAATTAAGGAAGAAATCAAAAGATACCTTGAAACAAATAAAGATGAGAACACAACAACCCAAAATATATGGGACACAATGAAAACAGTCCTAAGAACAACATTCATAGCATTACAGGCCTATCTCAAAACAACAAAAATACCAAATAATCTGACTTTACACTGTTTGAAAGGTATTTCAAACAGAACAACAAACAAAACCCAAAGTAGTAGAAAGAAAGAAATAATAAATATCAGAGCAAAAATACATGCACTAGAGTGTAAAACACAATACAAAAGATCAATGAACCCAAGGACTGGTTCTTTGAAAAGATAAACTAGATTGACAAACCTTTAACCGGACTCATCAAGAAAAATGGGAGAGGTCCCAAATAAATAAAATCAGAAATGAAAAAGGAGAAATAACAACTGACTCCACAGAAATACAAGGGACCATATGAAAATATTTTTGAAAACTATATGGCAACAAATTGCACAACCTGGAAAAATTGGATAAATTCCTAGAAACATACAATCTTCCAAAACGTAATCAGGAAGAATCAGAAAGTTTTAATAGACCAATTGCATCTAATGAAATTGAAGCAGTAATAAAAAAACTCTCAACTAACAAAAGTCTTACACTTCATGGCTTCACAGGTGAATTCTACCACACATTCAAAGGATTGCTAAAACTTACTCTCCTCAAACTATTCTAAAACATTTGGGAGAAGGGAAGAATCTTAAGCTCATTTTACATAGGTAACATTATCCTAATCCCAAAACCAGGTAAACACACTATAAAGAAGGAAAATTAAAGGCCAATATCCCTGATGAATACAGGTCCTAAAGTCCTCAACAAAATATTAGCAAACCAGATCCAGTAATATATTAAAAGATCATACATCTTGATCAAGTGTATGATTTATTCCAGAGATTCAAGGTTTGTACAATACCTGCAAATCAATAAACATGATACACCAATAAACAAAATGAAGGATAAAAATCACACAATCATTTAAATAAATGCAAAAAAGTGATAAAATCCAGCACCCATTTATGATAAAAACTCTCACAAAATGGAAATAGAGGAAAATACTTCAATATAATAAAGGCCATATATGACAAAGTCACAGCAAACATCATAGTCAATGGGAAAAAACTAAAAGCATTTCCATCAGGAGCAAGATAGGGATGTCCACTGCACCACTCTTATTCAACATAGTACAGGAAGTCCTAGCCACAGCAATCAGCAAGAAGAAATAAAAGGCATCCAAATTGGAAAGGAAGAAGTAAAACTGTAATTATTTGAAGATGACATAATAGTGTATATAGAAAACCCTAAAGATTTCACCAAAAACCTACTAGAAGTGATAAATGAATTCAGTAAAGTAGCAGGAGACAATATAAATATCCACAAATCAGTTGTATTTTTATACACCAATAATGAACTATCAGAAAAGGAAATTAAGAAAGCAATCCCATTCATGACTGTCTCAAAAAAATAAAATATCCAGGAATAAATTTAACCAAGGGCATAAAAAAACATGTACTCAGAAAATTATAAGATATTAAAGAAAGAAATTGAAGACTATCCAAATAAGTGGAAAGATTACATCATGTTCACGGATAGGAAGAGTTAACATCATTAACACATCCATACTACACAAAGCAATGTCTAGATTTCATATAATTGCTATCAATATACCAATGACATATTTCACAGAACTAGAACAAACATTCCAAAAATTTATATTGACCTTAAATAAACACAACAGTCTTGAGAAAGAAGAACAAAGCTGGATGAATCTTGTTACCTGGTATCAAAATATACTACAAGTCCATAGCAATCAAAACAGCAAGGTACGGGCATAAAAACAGATATATAGATCAATGGGAAAGAAACTCCAGAAATAAACCCATGCCTTTATGGTCAATTAATATTCGACAAAGGAGGCAAAAACATACAATGAGGTAAAGACAGTGTATTCAATAAATGCTGTTGGAAAAATTGGACAGTTATTGCAAAAAAAAATGAAACTAGGCCACCTTTTTACACCATTAACAAGAACTCAAAGTAGATTAAAGACTTAACTTAAATGTTAGTTAGATTCAACCATAAAAATTCTAGAAGAAAACATAAGTAGTAAAATCTTATAGAAATAGTTTTTCCAATATGTCTCCCTGGACAAGGGAAACAAAAAAATAAATAAGCAAATAGGATTATGTCACACTAAAAGGTTTTTATACAGTAATGGAAACCAGCAATGAAATGAAAAGACTACTGGATGGGAGAACATATTTGTCAATGATACATCTGATAAGGGCTTAATATCCAAAATACATAAAGAGCTTATACAACTCGACACACACACAAAAAAGAGAATCTAATTGAAAAATGAGCAAAGGATCTGAATAGATACTTCTCCGAAGATGTCATACCAGATGGCCAATATACATTTGAAAAGATGCTCAATATGACTAATCCTCAGAGAAATGCAAATTAAAACCACAATGAGATATCACCTCACACTTGTCAGAATGTCTATCAACAGTAAATCAACAAACAACAAGTGTTGGCCAGGATGTGGAGAAAAAGGAACCCTAGTATACTGTTGTTGGGAATTCTAATTGGTGCAGCCACTGTGGTAAACATTATGGAGTTTCCTCAAAGATAAAAATGGAACTGCAATTCCACTCACCAATTCCACTTCTGAGAATATATCCAAAGAAACCCAAAACACCGTTTTGAAAGAATATATGCATCGCTATGTTCAATTTGCAGTGTTATTTACAATAGCCAAGATTTGGAAGGAGCCCAAGTGCCCATCAGTAGATGAGTGGATAAAAAAGCTGTGGTGCATTTACAAAATGGAGTACTACTTGGGCATAAAAAGAAAGAAATCTTACCTTTTGTGACAGCATGAGTGGACCTGGAGAGAATTATGTTAAGTGAAATAAGCCAGTCCAAGAAAGACAAATCCCCTGTGATTTTATTTATATGCAGAATTTAATGAACAAAGTAAACAAACAAACAAAATAGAAACTGACTCATAGATACAAAAAACAGACTGATTGCTGTCAGAGGGGAAGGGAGTTGAGTTGCTGGGTGAAGAAGGTAAAGGTATTAAACAAAAACAAAACAAAACAAAACCCTTATAGACACAGACAACAATATGGTGATTACCAGAAGGAAAAGGGGGTGGAGGGAGGTAGAAGAAGGTAAAAGGGGAATCGATGGTGATGGAATGATACTTAACATTGGGTAGTGAATATGCAATACAATACACAGATGATATATTATAGAATTGTATACCTAAAACCTATATAATTTTATTAATCAATATCACCCCAATAAATTCAATAAAAAAATTTGAGAAAGAACCAAAAAAATATTCTGCAACTGGACAACTGAAATTAAAAATATTACTGTGTGTACTTAGAAACATAGTGGAGATAACAGAAGACAGAGACAATGAATTTTAAGTTGCATCAATAGGCATCCAATCTGAAGAACACGGATAGGGAAAAATTAGAAAGAAATGATTAGTCTGAGGGACCAAAGGGACAATAGGAAGGTCTAGCACATTAGTATTTGGAGGTCCTAGGAAGGAGTCTGGGAGAACACTAGAATATTCCCATTCATAAAATCTTAGTGATTTCTTGAGCCAGGCATGGGTTGGGATGAGTTAATAAATGTACTCTTATAAACCTGGATCTAGAGACATGTTCACTATGAAGCTAATGAAGCTTATATTCTAGATTCCTTCTTGGATGGACCCCCTCCTGGGCCCTTATAGTGTTCATGACATGCACATGTTTTTTTAAAAACTTGCATATGATTTTATTCTTTTTTTGAAAGGGGACTGGACTGCCCCCACCTGGGACCACTTTTTATTATAAGGTGCACATTTCTGAGACCAGGTGTGAATCCTGCAGTGCTGTGTCTCCCTCAGTGTTCTGTGGCAGCAGATACAACATTTAGAGGGGTTTGAGTGAGGTTTTGTACATAGCTGCAGCTTACTTCTGTGTCACTCTTCTCATTGCCCTCTTATTCCAACCCTCCAAAGCTGTGCGCTATCCAGTATGGTAGCCACTTAACTATGTATGGCTGTGGAGCACTTAAAATACAGCTAGTCCAAATTGACATTTCCAGGACTTAGTGTGAAAAAGGGAATGTAAAACATCCCATTAGTATTTTTAATGATTACTTATTGAAATATTTTTGATGTAGTAGGCTAAATGAAGTGTTAAAATTATTTCACCTATTTCTTTCACTTTCTAAATGTTGCTACTAGAAAAATTTCAGGTATAGATGTGTCTTGCTTTTATTTCTATTGAACTGCCTTGCCCTAGGGCTTGTTATCTGGTTTCTGGGACCCCATCATAGCTCCCTATAGTGCCAGATGTGGAAAAAGCTGACTTATGAGGTAAATACTGAAAATCCTTTGAGCTCTGGCTAATTCACTCCATTAATATTCATTAGAAAATATCTTTCATATTTGGCTACAGGTTCAGGTTCATGTTAAGCTACTGTGTTATAGTAGATGTGAAACACATACTGCGAAATGGATGGGAACCACATGCCTTTGTGCCTCATCAAATGAGAAAGTATATTTTAGAAAGGGCAGAGGGAATCTTTGAGTAGGGGAAGTTAGTACTCCATGAATAAGGCCCACAAAAGATTAAGAGCTTAACTTTCTCAATTTTCAAATTCCAAATCCTGTCTGGATCTGACCTGAAAGTGCTGATATTTATAATGCATTGAGAAAACAAATCTATGGCCTTCCAACTTAAAGTGTGGTCTGAAAACCAACAGCATCAGCACCGTGTGGGAGCTCATTAGAAATGCAGAACTACAGGCCCCAGTCCAGACTCATGAAATCAGAAACTGTGTTTTTATGAGATCCCCAGGTGGTGTGTATAAGAAGCACTCTTCTATGAGGTCCAGAGTCTTCATGTGAAACCATAATTAACTTGAAATCATCTGTGATGCAAAACCCTGTAGCTCAGCAATGGATAGAGAACTGACTGAGAAGTCCAAGTATATCCTACACTATGATTTCCAATAAGTGAGACCTCGTTGATAGACCTGCTAGGACTTCTGCTGTCCAGCAGTGTGATTTGTGCATACCTTCATTGCACTGCAGACTCTTCCAGCCTGTGGCACAGGAACACCCATAGGGGTCTGGGAGGCAGAACACGTAGGACTTGCATCCCTCTGGCCCATTACACCTTTCTTTACAAGTTCTGCCAAATGTGTGCAGTTCACAAGCTTTAGGGGGTAGAAAAAGATGATTAAGAGTCAAATATGCAACCCTTTGAAGTGCGTAATTCTTCTTTTAAAGGGTCTCTCCTAGACCACTGAACATGGAAAATAACGTAATCTCAGCTGTGGCACGGGCAGGGTGAACACAAGCTTATGGTCCCTTTTACAGATGATGACACTGCCCCAGAACCCAGTTATGCAGGTTTTGTACAGCACAAACCTAGGGGGTGACACATCACAGACCTTGTAGACTTATGTATGTATTGCAACTTTTCAATAGCTGATAATGAAAAGCATTTAGGAAAGGGCACTTTTTAAAAAAATTCACACGAAGTTACCACAGGCCTTACGGAGGCCATTTAATTTCCATTCCCAACTTTGTCCAAATATAAAACTCTAGATCCAATGATGTCTTTTTAAATCCACAAGTCACTCATCAAGTACTCTTGACTCACCCTTCTCACATGTTCTCCCCATAAACCCAGGAGGGCAAATGCATTCTCCAGTATCTTCATGGCAGACACCACTGTTCATACATGCAGTGCAGACACGGTTACAGTCAGGTCCCCACTTCTGAGCTTCACATCCTTTTGTTAAGGAAAACAAGGCTGTGTTGAGTAAAGCCCACTGACACTCTGTTACATGTTAGTCATTTTAGTGGATGCTGGTGAATAAATATAAACAAAACAATCTTTTCTCTTTAATAGCTAATAGTTGAATGTGGGAAACAGATATGTTTACAGGAAATAATGATAGAAACAAAGACAAAAAGTACCGAACTCCGTCTTGGGAATGGAAAAGGACAGAAAGGAAGGCTTCCCAGAGGAGGTGAATTGGCAGGACCACCTAAGTAGCAAAGAAGATAGGACTGCAAAGTGTGTTCAGATGAAGGTGAGACCAAAAGTAGGGTCTGGCATGCTCAGGGAGCTTCAGGCGTGGTTATAGACTACCTAGAGGAGTGGTTTTCAAAGTGTGATCCTTAATCCGAAGTGTATCTCCACTGCCTGAGAGTCTATTAGACATGCAGATTTCAGACTCCCTGCACATGACCCGGATGAGAAACTCTGGTGGTGGTCTAGCAATCAAAACTTAACAAGTCTTCTAGATGATTCTGAAACAAGCCAGAGTTTGAGAACCTCTGGTCTAAAGTATGTGAAGAGATAGGGCTAAAAAGGGAAGGTAGTAACATCCACCCATTTTTTCAGGCAGAAAACATGAAAAGTGAAACGAAATACACAAACCTAAAGTACATGGATGATAAAATGCTCCTAGCTTCGTATTTCCTGGTTAGTTCTCTCCAGCACTTGATGATTTTAGATTGTTAATTATGTCCAAGGATAACTTCTGATATAAGGAAAAACTAGGCAGTTTAGAGTGACCTTTTGTGCTCAGGAATTTTATTTAATTTTTCTTCTGAGCATCTTTGTCCCTGAGTGTTAGTTTCATGATGGTTAAGCTTGGACCTGTGCCTACAGCTGATGTAACCTTGTAATTTCTTTGGCAAGAACTACTGGTTATCAGTATTTTCTCTAAAGTAATCAGGAGGACTATCAACACAGACCTTTTCTTACAGGCTTCCACTGACTAGATAAAGCTACAAAATGCCTAAAAGCTAATATTTACATACCTTAATATACAAAAGGAAAAATTATTGTGTACAACTTGTGATTTCTTAACAGCCTGACACCAGGTTATTTGCCCACAGCGAAGACTAATCATAGTAAAAGCTGGAGATGAAAACAGGCTTCCTGTCACATTAAGCTATGTCTCTAGCCCTGTAATTAACTGTCTGTAGACCCATCCCAGCTTCACAGCAGATCCTTGGAAGGAGGAACAAATAAAGCTCCAGGGAATAACTGGGTGATGTCTTAGGGATGGACAAGTCAGAAAAGACTTTGTTGATAAGTAACAAGTATGCAATTGTTATTTACTTAAAAAGCCTCATGGTTTTGTACTTTAGGAAACCACATATTCATGGCATATAGAGAGAAATCCTATAAATTTGGTGCTTGTGAATAATCTTTTGTCAAGGAGAAAACTTATACTAAAAAGAAGTCCTATAAACACAACCAGTGTGATTTTTACTACACAGTCTTTAAACACTGACTGTTCCTAGGTTTCAATTCATCCTGGAGAGAGACACCTACAGTTATGAAAAATGGATAATTGCCTTCAAATGCTGAGACATCAGAGGTGTTATACTGGGGGAAAATGCTTTTAAATGGGAAACTGCACTGAACTCAAACTTCTTAGAATAATTTTAGATATTAGCAGTGATCCTAAAACAGCTTCACTGAAATACTCCTAAGAGCAAAAGAGAATAAACATGTGCTCCTAGCAATCTGAGTAAGAGAAAACTTGAAGATCAAAATGTACTTAGTTCCTTGCTTTATTTTAAAAGTTCAGGTGAATTTTAAATTCCAGTCTATGCTAAGTCAATTTTTAAAGCTTTAAACTTTTTACCACATATCAACATCTGATATTTCTGGAAAACCTGCCCATCTACCCCTGACTCTGAGCACCATGGTACAATTGCTATATCAGACTGGAGAGAAACCATCTAAGATATGAATATGAATTGTGTGAATTGTGCCCTCACTGTGCAGACTTTCCTAGTGTAGTGGGATAAAAGGGGGTATCACCTGCCCAAACTAGATGAACCACACTTTTCATACTTCCATAGTCATATTGCAATACCTGTTTATGTATATGTGTGTGTGTGTATTTGCTCTAATTGGGAATTATCTAAGGGACAGTGGATAATTTGATTATCCTTGTATTCTAAATACCAACACAATGTCCGACACAGAATCAACACGTATTTGCTGAGTGAATGAACAAATGAATGAATAAGTGAATACAGTGCAAAGCAAAATAAATACTCTTCATGAGTTAGAGATCCCAATCATTAGGGAGTGACAAAGCATCCCAAGTACTTAGGCCTGAAGCCTGAATATTTAATATCATGGATACCTCACACAGCTAGGGAAAAGTCAGGGTAATTTTTCTGTTTTCTACAGATCAGTTTCTTGTAAAAACTACTGGTGATGATTACTTCCCATTTTGATATCTATAATGCGGTGGGGGTAGGTTCCACTAGTTCTAACTCTTGCATATTTTAATTCTGAAAATAGAAACCATACTGAGAGTTAAATGATCTGGACAGTGTAAGATTTATAGGAGATGTATTGTTTAATAAGATATTAGACCAACCCAGAAGGCCCACCTCATTCCCCTGTGGGACACTTATGGAGGCTGCCCAGCTCACTGTGATTTCCTCTTTGTGTGGGAATGGTGCTGTTACTCAAGTATGAGGTCCTAGTGCCTCATACTAGTGCCTAGTGCCTACATAGTATGTAGCTCCACACTTATCTAGAGCTTGTTGGTTAGGTGAATAGACATCTGACATATGTTAGTTAGACCAGTTTTATTCTCTGTCATGGGAAGTCAAAATGAAGAAGTAAAAGACACATCACTGAAGCTAAGTTAGGGAAATGATAGGTAGCATCCTAGAGAGAAAGCCCACTCTTTCCCATCAGTGCTGAGCCCCAGATCATCCTTGGAGGCTATCTTTTCTGAAAAGTTACTTGTCAGCTTTTCCATCAATTTCTGAGTCCTTTGCATACTTCCAACAAGTTCCTGGCTTTTGCTTAAGTAGCCACAGTCAGTTTGTTACTTGCAACTAAAAATCCTAACAACTACGCCATCACAGATGGTGGCCTCTCAGTCACTTACTCCGGACAATCAGCCTGGTGAATGCTGAGGTGAAGAGGTTTCCTCCTATGTACCTGGCCGAGTACACTCCAGCATCCTGGGGCTGAGCATGAGGCAGATGCACTTCTAAAATATCAGGTACTTCGTGCCGGGGCACTGAATGGATGAAGGAACCTGGTGAAGGAGAAGAGTAGGGAATAATGGATAACACTCCAACACTCCTTTTTCCTTGCCTGCCTCCTCTACTTGGTCAGCTTCCATGACCCAATAAAAAATATGCTCTAGCATACTAAATGTAGAAGAATGAAAAGGCTGAGCTGCTCATTGCTTCCCAACAGTCAAGAAATGTATGGTGATAGAGCAGATAGGCTGTGGGATCTACTGCCAAACAAATGAAGATGGGGGCAGATTAAAGTTTTTGTCTTCTGCAGGGAGAGATGAACAGGCAAATCTGGGTGGGAAATAATCCTGCCAACTAATCAATTAACCAGAAGATACCTAGAATTACTACTCTAATCTAGAAGTCCTATCTACCTGCAGAACTCAGAATAGTCCCCAGCAATATTTTAGCAGAATCAGGTAACTGCCATCAAGTGGTGGCAAACTGAAGTTGGATGGAGACAGATTTGGATTGCACAGTTAAGACCCCAAGAATGATTGGCAGTTGGCTTTCCAGGCTCACTGTGGTCATTTTCTTAACTTTGCAATCAAACAAGCAAACATTTTATATGGCAGAATTTGGAACCCCACTTATCACATCACAGTGGGGTTTACTGTACATTTATAGTTCATATTGTACATTCATATATGTATATGCATCTCTAATTTACATAAGTCACCAAATACATTGCCAAAGAGAGCTTCTTTTACATAATACGATTAGCTTGTAACATAGTGGCTTTACTTCAAACATCTGCTCCTAAGACTGCAATAACATAATGACCTAAAATGTTTTGTGCTATCTGATATCTCACACCAAACACATACTCACCATTTTTGTAAATCACTGCATCTTCTTCTTTAATCGACACCTTTTTGAAAGATATATTCACATTATCTCCCCTGTCCACAGTCATAGTTAAAGTAGCTGGTAAGAAGGAAGCTTTTAAGAGAGAGAGAGAAAACAAATGAGAAAATGAGGTCACATTTTCTCTAGGAGCAATTGAACCTTGAACTTTAGACAGTGAGAGCTGGTCCTGAACAGGAGTCACCTAGTTTTGATATTAAAAACAGTGGTAGCTAATGGGTTTTTAACCTTTCTTAAGGTTATTTTTTTAAAGACTCTGATGAAAGGAAGGGTTATTTCCTCTATAAAAATGTAAATATATGCACACAACATACATTTTTCTGTGCAACTAGGAGGGAGGTGAACTGTTGAATACCCATTACCAAACTAATACCTGATATTAACTATAAACTGATTCACTATGAATCTGCCATCCTTCTCCAATGCCTAGAGAGTTTCCTCAAAGCTGCATAGAATATGGCTGGCCAGATATTTGCCAAAGGCTTTTCCCTTGGTCCTTTGGGGTTGTTGCTGCTCTGCATAATTCCCATTACTTTAGAATGCCCCAAGCATTGCTCAAATAGAATCACCACAATGCTGCACTTATTAATGGTGTAAATATTGAAATATTGAAAAATAAGGCAAAGATTGGGTCCAGTATCTTGCCTTTCATTCTTTAGCTATCTATATATGAGCTGACATGGTCATGAGACTGAAGTACTGAGATGAAACTGAAAGGGTATTGTATATTTGACTTATAAAATCATTTTGGAAACTTCTATCTCTGCTTTAAGGTTGGAACAAAACATTGCCTGAGTTCCTTGTTTTTGGTGACAAGATGTGTGAACAAAATCATCTAACATTCTCCCAGCTACAATAGTTCCTAAATTCCTTTAACTTATACCATATTTGGCAGAGAGCCACAACTACAAGCATAAGGGGGATTAACTCTAGGCTTTAAATTAAGCCAATTTTTAAAATGCCATCTTTATTGAGGTATAATTGACATTAAAGTTACACCAACATAAAAAAATGTAAGGATAATCACTAAAAGAAGAGAAACAGAATATATAACTTTCCTAAATATGAAGGGAGGGAAGAATGGAAGAACCCAGAAGACATGTCCCTGACTGCCAAGTTACACTGATGTTATACAAACTGTTCTCTTTATATTATCAATGGTTGGACTTTTTCTGGACAGACCTTGTAAGATTGAGAATAAAGAGATAGAAAAATATGTACTGAACAATTAACTAAAAGAAGCTGATATTGCAATATTTGTATCAGAAGAAAAATCTTTTCTAAAGTAAAAAAAAATTTTAGGGATAAAAGTGGCCTTCACATGATGAGAAAAAGAAACAATCCAACAGATAGATTAAATTATCCTGAACTTGTATAGCACCTAACAACAGAGCTTCAAAACCCATGAAACAAAAACTGACAGAATTAAACAGAGAGTGACAAATCTACAAGCATTACAAAAATGTTTAAGAACTGATTAATCAAACAGTCCAAAATTAGTAAGGACAAATATAGATTTGAGTATGACAATTAAAGATCTGTTGGATATTCATGGACCCCTGTTCATAGCTACCTGAATACAGGTTATTTTGAAGTATATTGCCTTGCTATTAGCCACAAAGCACAGCTCTATAAATAATGAAGAATAAATATCCCATAGAACAAATTCTCTGACTAGAATGCGCCTAAATTAGAAATCAATAACAAAACACCTCCACCCTAATGTCTGACTCCCTATGGACTGGCTTTTAGGTTGGGTGGCTTGAAAAGAAACAAGTGCTTAGAGAGCTACACTGTGAGGGCGGTGATACCTCTGAACCATGCTCAAGATCCAGGCTTTAGGTTTGTCTGCTTGCTTTCCGCTGTGACTGCTGACCCCAGCATGGTGCCCTGCTAGGACTCCCATATAAATGTCTTGGTGCAGATGGTGACAAGCACAAACCCAGAGGGAGAATGATGTAGACCAAAGGGCACTGTGAGCCCTGGGATAAGACAGTCCTGGGTTTGAGACTGCCCTCTACCACACACTATGCCTATTTGAGCAAGTAACTTAGCCTTTGAACATCACAGTTTCCTTATCTGTAAATTGGAAGTAAAAATACTTACTTTTAAATGTTGTCAGAAATATTAAATGATGTATGCCAAGCCTCTAGGTGCTTAGAAGAGGATGGTATCCTTCCCAAGTGTAAACAAACAGCAGCACTGCTGTGTAGACATTTGTAATATGGACTTGAGTGGCAGCTTTCTCAACAGGACTGAGATAAACCAACTATGTTGAAGGCAGGCAGGGGGCCTGGGGTGGGGACTTTGGTGGGCTCCCTTTCACACTGACAAGGTGCTTTTTTTAATGTATTTTATTGATTATGTTATTACAGTTGTCCCATTACCCCCCCTTCATTCCCCTCCACCCTGCACACCCTCTCCCACCCACATTCCCCCACTTTCGTTCATGTCCATGTGTCATAAGTTCTTTAGCTTCTACATTT
>CM052540.1:65987777-66040865 GCA_028533065.1 Trachops cirrhosus | reverse complement strand
TTTGCTGGGTTTTTTTTTTTTTTTTTTTTTGGTCTTGTTGAGCATCTGTAGTTAGGGGCAGGGCCTTAGGTGTTCACCAGGGTGGGGCACCCCAGTTGCAGGGTTGTGACGCTGTATGTGGGGGCGGGGTCCGAGAAGGAACAATGGTGCTTGCTCCACTCTCTATAGGACCCCAGACCCCTCTGCTGCTTTCTGAGAGCCAACTGGGCCCCTGTGGTACCAATTCCCATGTGGGTGGGCCTGCGTACCCAGCGGGACCTTCCTTTTCAGTCAGTGACCCAAAGCTCTATTTCCTGGCACTGGGACCCTGAGTTGGGCGCAGTGCCTTGCTTCACAATGGCCGCCTCGCTGGGTCTGCCAGTCACCAACCCCTGGCCGGGGGCCCACCAGCCACCGCCGCTTGTGTGCCCAGGATCTGCCCGCTGTAGTCCTGTGCGCCACCCAGGTTTCTCTGCTCTCCGCTCTGCATCCCTCACCAGGCCCGACTCTGCCCCTCCTACCTACTGGTCTGTATGAACGTGTCCAATTTTAACTCCTTGGGTGTCAGACTTCCAACACTTCAATTTTCTGTCAGTTCTGGTTGTTATTTTGTTTCTATATTGTTGTTGTCCCTATCTTGGTTGAGCGTGGAGGCATAGTGTGTCTACCTATGCCTCCATCTTGGCTGGAAGTCCCTGCTTTTTTTTTTGTTTGTTTTTAGCAATCCTCACATGTGTCGCTTTTGCTCTCTGTAACATGCTCCTGAGTTACTGTGATATATTTTTTCTGACCATTTCATGCTGTTGTTCCTTTCTATGGGGTTTGTTTGTATTTTCTGCCCCTTGTGTGAAGATTGCTTAGCTAACCATGGGACTTCTCACTCAAAATTGTATCTGAAAAGGAACCAAGATTCCCCCCTATGCTCAACTCCAATGTGCTTTTCTTTTACCCCACTCTGTGGCTCTTTATGATTTCAGACTGTGCCCTTTAAGCTCCCTGTTTTCTTAGGTTGGAAGTCACACCAGAGTTCCATTGCTGTCTAGCCTGCTACCTCCTGCGTTAAAGTTTCTAGGTTATTTGTACTTTATGAGTGTTGTACTTTGAGCTTCCTAATGACACAGGAGCCCAGCTTTGACATGGTACACATAGATTGATTTCATTTGTCTTGTCATGAAAACAATAATCACCATTCAATAGTGCCTATGAATACCAGGCATTCTTCTAAGGACTTTACACATATTTAATTTTTATAATATATCTGTGAAGTAGATACTATAATTATCCTAATTTTACAAATGAGGAAAGTAAGGTACAGAGAGGTTACGTAACCTGTCCAAGATCACACAGCAAGTTCATGGGAGAGCCAGGACTGGAATCAGGTAATTTGGCTCCAGAGACTTTTCACAGGTTATACAGAATTAGTCCTCTAAATGCTTAAAGTCCCACCACATCCTTTTATAAAGGAGGTTGCTGAGGCCTAGGTTAGAAGGTGAGTTGCTCAGGATCACTGAGATGAGCTAATGAATAGACAGAACTTCACTAAAACTATAATTCACTTATCCCTAAAAACTGGAGCAGAAAATAGATGTTATTACAACTATTGTTATAACTATTGTTACAACTTTTATAACAACTCTTTCAACCATTAATGAAAAAGTTGTTATTACAACTTTTAATAAATTTGTAAACAAAAATGTTTCTCATGGATAAAAAATAATTGAGAAAAATTTCAGTTGTCTCCTTTAATGATGGTTAAGGACTAGGAGTAATGAAATTTATAAGGTACTTTTATGTCCGTTATTATTTTGTATAATTTCACAGAAGCCCTGTGAAAACAGGATATCCACTGTTTACTGATGTGGGAGATAGAAGTAAGGGTAACTGATTTCCTTACTCAAGGCTTCCTAACATTGAATAAATGTGGAAGTTAAGACACAAACTCAAGAGATCCACACTTGTTCCACAACACCAACTCTCCAGGCTCATCACATTGCAGGTCTGCGTCCTTAGCTCTCAATTCCAGCCATCCTGAACTACATGGGGTTCTTCAAATAGTCTGTGTGATCATTCATGTCTAAGTTATGATGTTCACCCTTTCTCTTCTGCTCCTTCTTTTCCCCTATGTCTCACCAACTCCCACTCATTCATCAGTCTTCTTTTAGATGTCACCTTTTCCAGAGGCCTTGCACAACCCCTGGAATCTAGGTTAAATGCCATCATAACTGCATTTCCCCATCACAGTGCCATTCCTAAGGTGCCCCACATACTATACCTAGCATTCTAGGAGGGCAGGTTCATTGAAGGGCAGCACAAGGTGGTGGGTAGGGTCTGGCCTCTGAGGTCAGGCCAGTGTTAACCACACCAGGTCCAACAAATGGAAACCAGGTGTGCAAATATACCTAAGTTTTTACAATAGCTATAAGTCTCATCTACTACTATGGGGTCATAGTAGTCCTCATCAGATATGCATTTGGTAATGTATATGAAGTTGCTAGAACACACAATAAGTAATCAGGAAGTGTGAACATCATTGCCTCTGCCATGCATGGCACCAACAGAGGCTTAAGAATACCTGTGTAATGAAAGAATAAATAAATGAACCTGATTTCATATTTCTCTACTTTCTTTATGCTTTTAACATGTTCATTTGTGTTATTTAGATAAAAATGGCTCACTCACCCCTCTCAACTTTTGTGAAAAGTTTGAGGTTCTTAAAGTAAAGCTATTTCTAAAATCAAAATAGGAAGAAAAATCTTCCAAAATAGGAAGAAACCTATGTTTCTTCCGATGGAACACTCTGACAGAGATCTTTGGATGTGAAAGTGTCTCAAACTTCATATCTACCTCCCTACTCCCAAATGAAATCAGCAGTACGGTTTGAATAAACTGCTTTGGACTGTTTTGGATGATGCCATTGATAAAAACAGGTTGGCCATTTGGTGTATGAGAGCCAATTTAAGCCGTGTTTTGGCACATCTCAAATGGATTTTCCACTTCCTCCCCAGATGCACGAGTCAGCAGCAAGCAGGACTATATTGATGTTTATGCTATCCTGCCATGCCCCTGGGCAGGCACTTCTCAGTTCCCATGATGTTTTACCAGGGACTTAATAGTGTCACGAAGACAGAGTTTTGGAGGTTTCCTGATTCACTGTAAAGGATATCACTTTCCTCATACCATATTTCAGCCATTGTATGGTCAGCAAAAGAAACAGAATCAGTTCAACAGCCTGAGCTGTTATTATTAAAATACAGGAAAGTACTACCTATTTTTCTATTTTGTATAATCCTTCACAATTATGTTAATAGATGATATTAAAATTTTCTACAATTGAGTAGGAAAATTAACAGTATTGCTAAATTATTGGTTATTCTAAGACATTATAAAATGATAATTATTGAACATTTACTGTGAGCCAGATAATGTTTGTGATCTGATTTAATTCTCAAATACATGTAATTTAATCTCTACCCTTATATATTTTTTCAAATGAGGAAACTATGATTTTAATTAATTAATTTGCCCTGAGTCAGATCATTCAGTTGCAGAGCTGGGCTCAAACCACATATGGCTGACTTCTACTCACATACCTCTACACTGTGTCTTGAGTTGCTCTGTAGGGTTTCAGTTGGAGTTGTACTTTATAAAACAAGTGCTCACAATAAGAGAGGGAGGTTGATACTGCAAGTGATATACAAAGGGAAGTGCAGTAATGAGAAATACTGGCTCTGAAATTAGATTGCTTGGCATCAAATCCCATTCCCATCATTCACAAACTGCTATTGTTATTACTATGTAACTTATTCTGCAGTGTCTCACTTTACACAAACTTTTTAGGAACACATCTATTGTTTAAATCATATCTTATTTTATTTATTTTTAATAAAGTGTCTTAAATGATTCTTTTAAGGATTTTATTTATTTAATTTTATGGAGAGGGAAAGAGAGGGAGAAAAAGAGGGAGAGGAACATCAATGTGTGGTTGCCTCTCACATTGTGTGGTTGCACCCTCTACTGGGGACCTGGTCTACAACCCAGGCATGTGCCCTGACTGAGAATTGAACCAGTGACCCTTTTGTTCGCAGACTAGCACTCAATCCACTGAGCTACACCAGCCAGTGCCATATCTTACTTTAAACGCACTCATGGGAATGGGCTTCTCACATATACCACCTTATTTAAAACTTAAGACAATTTTGAAAGTATCATTATACCCACTTCACAGATAATGAAAAATGAGACCTACAGAGGTTAAATACCTTGCCTAAGCCCACACAGCTAATAATTCAAATTATTATTTGAATAATAGTTAATAATAAATATATAATATATAACAATAATTTGAATAATAAATATTTGAATAATAATTGGAGAAATAATTCAAATTCAGGTGAAGGTGAATCTAAAAGCCATCTTCTCTCACCTGTTTCTCACTATCCAAGCCTGCTGTTGCCTCACTTAACTGAATTTACTCTACCCTTTATCTGTGCTGACATGAACTCTCAGTTTGAAGGGTCATTACAATTGGTTTTTGACTCCCATTGTTCTGGTTTAATATGCTCTACAGGTTCTTATTTATACATTGTCAAGGACAATCCCAGGACATCCCAGAAAGGGCACAGTGGCACTTCACATTTCATTCCTGTGAAACCATTAGGGTACAGATCTCAGATTATCTTCATTCAGAATGTGGAAATATCAGCAGAAGGACATAACTCTTTATACAAATGACACATGTAAAACATAATAGAGGTGACTTTTCAGCCATGATAGCTTTGGCACACCTCACATCCCTTTGTTCAACCTCTCTTCCCTCACCGGAGAGCTACATTCCTGGGAATGTCTGTTGTGCACTTTTCCCACTCACCCTGGTGTCATTTAAAGGGGAACATTACAGTTTTGCTAAGAACTCTTTTCCTTCATTTGTAATGAATAGTGATTTTATCACTTTTGACCTTAAAATGAGCTTTCTGCCTTCAAATCTTTTAATTACCACTATTAGCAAATTTAAAGCAATTTCAGGTGAACCCCAGCTAGGGTCCTACTAAACCCTTGCTATTCAAAGGGTGGTCTCTCCCTGAAGCACCTTATCACCTGGGCTCTTGTTAGAAATGCACCAGTCTACTTGCCTATCCAGGCGGGGGCCCTTAGGGTAGAACAGAATCATTAGAGAATATTTGCAGCACCATCTGCTCTGAACTGTCATCAGTTTGGTGGGCTGCCCTAAAGATTTAGCTTAGGACCTACTTGTATTTGAAGAATGAAGCTCCATCACATCACTGCCTTGTGAGGCAGTAGCAAAGAGTAATACTCTCCCTTGCAGAAGGCCTTCAACATCCTCCTTCAAGGTTCTGGTGTTCTGTGAGCTGGGCCTGGGTACTTGAGTTCTAAAATTAAATCCTGGTCTCTTTCAAGTATGGCAGCCTGCAAAAAAGGCCACAGTTCTTCATTCCTCTTTGGGATGAAGAGTATCTCATCCATAACTCTTTGCCATTTAAGTGAGTAGTAGCTTTCCATTCTGATTTAGGCTCAGCTATTTGACTTGTTTTGGGCAATAGAATGAGGCAGAAGTGAGAGTAGGTTTCAAGAGGCCTCATGTGTTTTCACTTATTCTTGTGCACTTTGCTATCTCCATGAGACAATACCTAGGTTAGCCTGCTAAAGGCTAATATGCACACGAAACACAGTCAGACTAGCCCAGCCAAGGCCAATCTAATGAGCTGACAGCCAGCCAATATCCATACATTTGAGAAAATCCAGTCAGTATTGGCAGAGCCACCTAATTAACTCAGCTACATGGGCTCACTAGCAATAAATGATTATTTTTGCATGCCTCTGTGGTCTATGGTCATGTGCCACACAGCATTCTTGTGACAGAAGGTAACTGACATGTCACTAACCAATTAGGTTGATAATTGATAGCTATTTCTCTTTAATTTTTTATTTCTACTACATTTTTCCACTGAAGACATTAGCTTCTGTTAAGAATACTCAGGGAAAGTTAAAAAAGTAAAGAATCAAATTTTAAAAATCAATGAGAAAGCTCAAAATAACCAACAGTTTGGCAATGCACAGTTGTCTTAATTACTGTGACCTTTATGTTACATACATGTAGCATGTTCTTATTTCCATAAGGGCTATGGATCCCTTAGTAGAACATGTATTTCATTTCATCTTATGAACTAGGCACGATGTCTACTGAATGGGCTTGAATGTGAGGGAGTTGGACTGGATGGTCTCTTTCATCACTAACTCTCAGTGTACTGGAGACATCTTTGCTTACAAAAGAGGCAGACAATGTTTTTAAGCTACTCAGCCAGCTCATGCCCAGTCTCCATGAGCAGCTGTCAAAACAAAAGGGGTGTGTGTGTGTGTGTGTGTGTGTGTGTGTATCTCAGTGGACCTCATTTACCCATCACTCAGGGGCACATTACCTTGTTGGCGCATCTTCATGGTACGTATCTTTACCGCTTCTCCTCGAACTCGACCTTCACAGAAGTAAGCACCATTGATTTTACTAGCCTTTTCTCTCTTCCAAATGACTTTTTTAGCCCATTCTCTGGTCACATCTTGAGTAACTTCCAGTGGATCCTGGTGCTGGTTCATTAAGGCTTCAAAGTCTCTTCCTATGGTGAGGGGCTCCTGGGGGCGCCATCCAGTGGCAATGCAGGTGAGGGATGTTTCAGTGTCAGACACAAGAGGCAGGGAATTGATCAAGATCAGGTCCATGGCACTATCCACTGTTCCTAAAAAGAAAGAGGGATCATAATCTTTGAGGAGGGTTATTATCATGGTGCCCCACAAGATAAACTGGTGCTTACAAAGCCTTGTCTAAAAATAGCTATGTGAGCAGTCTTTTTAAAACGCTTCTCTGATCAGGTGCCTATTTTCCATAGAACAGGATCAACAACTCTTTACCATGGCATCACCTCAACCCTACTAACCACTCCTGCACCACTGCACACCCTAGCTGCAATGGACTATCAGTTTTTTCCATTCCCTAAAACAAGTTGTGCACTACCTATTATAATGCCTAAGACATTAATGAGGCATTCAGTCAATGCTTGTTGAGATAAATTCACGATAATGTCATTATTGTCATTATTAATTTCAGTTAATTATTAATCAATTAATGATAGTATAGTACTGCCAAATAAACTATTCTAAAGAAATATATCAACAGTATACACGTAGGTTGTTTACAGTTGTGAATATGTGAAACAGAGTTTACTCTTATATTATTATTTTATTAATTATTGTATTATTTTCCATAAAAACTGTAAACCTGCTTTTTTGCACTGTTTGCCACTGTGTGAAGACTCTCATCATTATCAAAGAATTGCCCAATTCTATATTAAATTCCACAAGAAAAGACAGTGAGTGAGTAAAATCTACATTTCCCTCTGAGCTTCATTTACGTCATTTTTAAAACAAGGCTAAAAAGACCTACCTTGCAGAATCCTTGGGAAGATCTAAATGAGATAAAACATAACTTGCCAAGCACTGTGTCTGTTATATATGGGGTACGCAATGACCACTATTTCCATTCCCTTTATTCCATTTCCTGAACACCTAGGCCGAAATCTCAACCCTTCCCAAATGTAAAAACAAAATCCTGCCTGATCCTCAAAATGTAGTCCACAAATGATGAAGCACATTTTAAAAAAGAAAATCCTTTCATTTCTCTCTCTGTTTCTCTCTCTCTTCTGTTTTGATTTCTAAAGTCTCTAAGATGAACAAACAGAATCTGTGCCTATTCTCTCCTCTTGTTGAGTATGGAAATACCAGAAACGGTTGATTCCCAAGTCTACATAAAATGATTAGGAGGTCAAGCACACTGGGTGGTGAGGGCCAAATGGAGTCTCAGAGACCTTTGTGTAGTTGTAAAGTGATTCAAGTAAGCTATGGGTTATCTCACTAAATAGCCATTGTGTTTTCTCAACAACCCTGTGAAGTATGCACCATTATCTTATTTTCAAATATAAAAAAGTGAAGGCTCAAAAGATTGAGTAGCTTATTCTATCTTCCCCAGCTGTTGAAGTCAGAGCTGAAATTCAAATTCTCATGTATCTTTCAGTTCCTTTCCCACCTCAAAGTCTTTGCACATGGGGATCCCTGTTCCTGGAATGCATTCTGCACTCTCTGCTTGGCTGACTTCTGCTCATCCTTTGGGTCTCAGCTTAAACATCTTTCTTATAGATGGCTTCTCTGTCTGTCTTATCTATAACATATCCACATTCTCATCCCATTAACTTCTAATTCATTTATTTCATAAAGATTGCCATAATCTGTGATTATTATTTTGTTTACTTTCTCTTCCGCTAAATGGTAAGTTTCATGAGGACAAGCATTGAAGCTGTTTTGTTCATATTGGTTTACAAAGGAATATCCTGCTTAGTCTCTGCATATAGAGAATTTAATATTAAGTATTTTGGGGGTGGATGGACACATTTTATTATAGATCTGTCTGATTCATATCCATCTAGTCACTTAGCTCTCACTTCTAGAATAATGAAGTTAAAAATGAAAGTGCTCTCCTGAATCTAAATTGACTTTCTTGCCCATATTTAAAAGACTGTTTTGACAAATAGTTTATAGGGAAAAAAATCAAATGTTACAGCTTTTACAAAATGTGATAGAAAGATGATCAATGGTTGCTGAGCACTTGGGGCTGACTGGTATTCATTTTCCAGACCTTTTTGAAGTGCTTACCTAGGCCAAAGCACTGTACCTGCCAGGAAATCCCCCTACAACTTGTTCTTAATGGCAATTGCCAATGTTTGATGTATGCAGTGAGGTTTGAGGATGATCCTACTAGGAGTTACATTTTTATCTGACTAATTAGGAAGAATTTCTAAAAGTTATACCTCAATGTAAGTGGGAGTTAGAGTTTCATTTTTTTGTAATAACTCAAAACATGGGATTGAGGGAGAAAAATCTTGACTCTAATGGGTTTCCAAGGCTGATATGAAGCACCTGCCTTTTCATCCTCAGCGGTAACTTTAGGATCCTGAGAAAGAGAGAGTTTACAATAAGAAAAATGTCGCTAGAGAATGAGCTAGGACACCTAGCAGAACCGCAGCATCCCAAAATAACACAAGAGCATAATTCCCCTTCCACATGCACATCCAGCCCTGCCGCAGAGTGAACACCACCTCATCTCCTACACTCGCTCATTCCAGGCATGCTCCCAGACAGAGTCATCAAGAGGAAGGAAACACGGTAATTCTTTCATCTCTGGGTCCATCCAGCCCCATTTCTAGGGCCAGCTGAGTGACTTGCCAAAACCAGGGATCTGATCTGAACTCACTGAACTGCACCGGCACTGGCCATGTTTTATTTAATGACTTTAGGAAATAATCAAAAAAGCAGTTGATTTAAAAAGACAACCACACTTCATCTGTAAATTGTTTCTAGGTATTGATATGGTTTCTTTTTCCTTTTGCTTCTCCCAGCTCTCTCCTTTTACTTTCAGAGGTAGAAAGGGAAATTGTGTATCCAAGAGTCTGGATTTGACAACAGTTTATTATGCTTATTCAGCATGCCCATTATAGGAAGCCCTCTTCCACCAAGTCTTCTGTCCTTTGTAATGCCATTTACAATAAAATACCAGAAGGATTTTGTATGTGAGCTTTGGATATGAGAATAAATCCTTATCAGATTCCTGGGACAGATCTCAAAAATCCTCAACTCAGTTTTCCTAAAACAAGAATCCATATTTATACTTGTTTGTGAATGCCTAAACAATTTCTGGAAGGTGATACATGAAACCAGGAACAAGGCAACCCATTAGGGGAGAGTTGAGTAGTTGGGGAATAGTGATGGGAGGAAGTCTCCTCATATATATATATATATATATATATATATATATATATATATATATATGGCTGGCTTTTGAACCATTTTAATATTACCTACAAAAATTCAAAAATGTAAATGTTATTGTGCTTCCCTTAAAAAGGTACATTTGGAAGGGAATCAAGAGCCATAGAAATATGTGTGTCTCTCATCGTTTATCCCTACATCCTCTCCAAAGCTCCTTGGATTGCATCCAAATAATGCATTTTCTCTTTCTCTCTATGTTGGACTAATAATAGGAAATGTGATGTCATTCCACAATGTTGGAAAAAAATTTTAAACATTGGTTAAAATGAAATTTAAGAAAAGGGAAATGAGGGTGACCAAATTTAGCCTTTTAAAGAAAATAGAGGAATAGAGGCCCTATTGCAATGGGTATATCTGTAACCTGTGGATTCTTAAAAGAGTTCTATGCAATTGCAGGGCTGAAATCTTCTATTAGAGACATTTTCCTAACAACAATCGCCAAAAGTTAGATCCCATCTGGGCTCACACAAATATCAGTCCCTGTGCCTAACACCTTTCCCTTCATGATGGTATTATCCTTTCCAGTCACAGTGAGTTGTTTCATCACAGCCACAGTCTGAAGGGCTGTGATCAAATCCATTAATTAGTTCAATTTACACTTCTATCATCAAGGCTAAGAGTTTGCTATAAGTAAAAGTAAGATGCATATTGAATTTCATACATCTTATATGTTTTGGAGTTTTACAGTATTTTTCCTAAACAAAGACCGTGCAAACACTTTTCAATATTTGCACAAAATGTGTCTTGTTCACAAGGAAATACTTGCCATATTAACATGGTGTCTGCCAAGTTAACAAATGATTGTTCATCACAATTGGAGCACATCAGTATCCTAAAATGCTGTTTTGTTAATTGTATTTTTTGTGATCAGCATCTAATCTTTACAGTAACATTTTCTCACTAAATCACATTATGGAACACTCAAAATGTTTTTTAAATCTTGTATTTGCATTTAGATTTTCTTATATCCAATATTGCTTTGAATAATGACCTGTTAACTAAGACATAGAAATAGTTTTCTTTACAAATAGTAATATAAATAACTGTAGACCAAAATCACCACCCATATAATAGAACTATATTGAATTAGAAATTAAAGACAGAGTTGTGTTTCCCAAACTCTTGTTTCAAGGAGTTATTTCTCACTTTTTAAAAGCTTTTGAGAATGGTGGAGGTGAAATCAAGAACAGATTTCAGACACACCCACACACACATATATACTCTCATTGGGCTGCTCAACTTTTGTCTGTTTTTTTTACATCAGGCTTACATTGTATTCATTTGGAAAAAAATAATTTTGCTTAAATAACATATAAAACCTCAAAGGTCATCATTTTAACTATTTTTTTTACAGATGAGAAACATGAAAGGTCAAATATAAATATCGATGAAAATACATTTCACTACGGCACAACATGCTTATTCCAATTAGCCTCCTGTCCTCTTCCCACATTCAAGTTCAGCATTGCTGCAGATAATTAAGTTCTGATGAACCCAGCTTCCTGCTCCTCAAAGTGTTGGCAAGCTAAGAGGAAAAAGCAAGTTAAATTATTGCAGAGTGAGGCTCTTTCTTTGTGCTTCTTATCACCCAAGAATTGTAGTGCTGTGTGGAGTTTCACTGCTATGTACTTAGAATAAGGTCCCAGGGGTTCAGAACTGTCTGTATGGTTTCTTGGAAGTCTGGTACTGACTACGTTGAAAAATTTTCCAAGGATGTTCTTGGTCATCCCACCTTTATAACAGCAGCAGATACCTTTAAGTTTTAAATATTTAAAATGGCACTACCCAGTGAGCACTACCTTGGCCAAAAGCAATTTGAAATTAAGTGTTTAGCAATAAACTGAAAAGGTCTTAGCCAAAAGTATTTCTGGAATTAAAGCCCTGAGTAATGAGCCAAAGAAGTAAAGACAACCCCAAAACTTTCCAGGAGATTTGTGGAATTATTTGCATTTTTGTTTATGCTGTCCAAAAAGAAAAACTGTCTTGAGTTAAAAAAAACTTTCATTGAGTCTTTTATATGTCCAGTCATCCATTTACTAAACAACTATATTGAGTTCTGCCAAGTGCCAAGCACTACACTTGGCCCTGGAGACACAACAATGAGTAAAGCAGATATGATGTCAACCCTCATGTAGTTTACAGGCAAATGTGAAAAACATACATAAAACTAAGAACATAAATAAATATAACACTGGAACCATAATAGGTACTATGAGAAAAAGTTTCAAGGTACTATGGAATAGCACAATGATGAACTCAATCAGACTTGGTTGAAGTGGGCGAAGGGTTTGTGGAGCAAGAAGCCTCCCTGAGGAAGTGGCATCTGGCCAGAAGAAGAGGTGGAGTTACCCAGGCAAAGAGAAAGGGATATGAGAAGATAGTCAGAAAAATCTTCCCCAAGAAGTACTACTGAGCAGGGTTTTGAAAATGCATTAAACTCAAATC
This sequence comes from Trachops cirrhosus, assembly GCA_028533065.1. Lineage (NCBI taxonomy): Eukaryota > Metazoa > Chordata > Mammalia > Chiroptera > Phyllostomidae > Trachops > Trachops cirrhosus. The sequence continues at coordinate 66,028,556 of CM052540.1, read as the reverse complement.
TAGGATTTTCTTTTTTTTAATTCTATCCTAAACTTGATATTATTTTCTTTTCATTGGATCCTAAGAACTACTGGAGCCATTTCTAAATGTTAAACCTATGTTAAAAATATTTTAGCATCTTCTCTGCCTTCTTGTCTCCCCTGAAGAAATCCACCAAGTTCCCAGGCATGCTTCCAACACTTGAATGTTTTTATTGTTGTTGTACTCCATGATCCTTTTCTATATGTAGTAAGTCTCTGTGCAATAACTTCATCCTCCAGTTTCCTTCCAGGAAGATATTGGGTAATTAACAAGAAGATACCCAAATTCCCAAGATTGGAAATAACTGAAGGGAGTTGCTAACTTTTGAATGTGTAGTTGGAAATGTGGAGTTAGACAAGGACATCCGTGATGTGACTAGACTGTGTCTTGCTAACAACAGACTGTTTTAACCCAGGAATTGTGCCAAGCAAACCAGTTTGCCCAAAGAACATGCCCATTTCCCATCGCTGCCTTCCAGCCAAATATGATTGTTTGTCTGCTGGAGGAAATGGCATCCTCTACCCACTTTCAAACACTAGAAATTTTCCATCCAGGATAAATAACACATGTTCTATTTAGATTGGTTTCAGTCAGTGGCAGGAGCCTTTTTATTTCAAGGGAGTAGACAGAAAGTTGACACAGTGGGACTTCACTAAATATAAAATAGACATGTATGCTTAAATGCATACCCCATTCTGTAAGATGGGACTGGAGAGAGCATTGTACCATCAAATCAAGGATTGTTTAAACTGGAAGGGTTTTGAGAGATTGACTAATACAAGCTTCACCCTTTATCAAAGGCAAAGAGGCCATAGAAAAGAGACTGGTCAATGGTCACACGAAGACTAGTGGCTAGCCTAGCTAGCTTTCAAGTAGTGGCAAAGCTAGCTTTCTCTCTCCAGGGCCCTTCCCATCACTCCACAGTAGCAGTATAAATGAACCAATATTAAATGTGTTGGAAATTTCGAATGTTTACAAACCTGGTAAGGTGGTTCCTGAAGAATCCTGGAGCTTGACAGTAACTGGGGTAAGGGAGGAAAGACAAGCAAAAAGCTGAAAGAGGAACAGGACAGAAAGACTGGGAGACATGGAACTGAAGTTTTCCCAGCTCACAAATTCCCTGAAACCTTACAATGCTGCCTCCTAATTATTCTTGCACATTTCACCTGAGAGAGGGGTAATTTCTAACTGGACCATGTTCATCCAGGGCCAGAAAATGTACCAGATGTGAGAGGAATCTGATTTGGAGCCAGGCCACCTTCTCTTTCTGGGCTCTTCTCCTGATTCAACCAGCTGCCAAGTTCCCTTCTGCCTTTGTTCTGCCCAAAGATGTACACACCCACTCCCACAACCAAATATCCTCCAAGACAAAATTAAACAAATTCTTTCACTCCAGTGCCCTGATCTTCAGTTCCCAATAGAAAAGGCAATTTGATAGATTTGCCTGGAGAAAAAACAAAAATAGCTTCAAGTGACAACCCACAGAGAACATCAGAAGAAATGAATCTATAATGGAAGAAGTTCAGGATCATGAATTGCTAAGAGGAGAGTGACAAGGGAAGAGGGCCAGCCTTCCTAGCAGGCCTCAGATTATACCACATAAGGATAAAAGCTAACATTGTATGTTATCTACTGCAAATAGATACTATGCTAGGTGCTTTGCAAACATTTTCCATTTCGATACACACAATGATATTAAGGGAAGGTATTTATATTCCATATTATGGGTTAAAAAACCCTGAAACCCAGGGATGTTCAGTAATATGCTCAAGGTCACACAATAGAAAGATGGAATTTGAACCTATGTTTCACTGATTAAGTTCCATTATTACCCTCTTTGCTTCATTCTAAGTACCACGAGAGAAGTCAATTTTGCCTTTTGCCCATTATTGTATCTAACAATTAGGCCAGTGCCTGACATATCATAGATTTTCAATAAGTACTGGTGAATGAATAAACATAAATAAATGAGTGAGTAATTAAGATTGGTCTTCAGTGAATTAATTCATTTAATAACTGTTTACTTAATAAATACCATGAACTGTGCTATATGCTACATCCTTTGGTGAAAACATAACAAAATATAGTTTCTGCCTTGAAGAACCTTATAGTTTGGTCACCCAAAGGCATGAATATACTAAATGCCATAAAGGAAAACACTAACAGATTTCATTATAAAAAGTGTCCAAAGAGGAAAACTTCCAGCCAGGGTGGAAGGTAGACATGCTTCACCTCCTCACATTACCATAAGAAGGATCACAACTAATCCCAAAACAAAAAACAACCAGAACTGCTAGAAAATCTAACTATGGAAGTCCAACAACTAAGATGTAAAGAAGAAATATTCACCCACATGGGTTGGAGAGGCAGGGACAGGAACCCAGGGTAGAGAGGACACGATATGGTGGCAGTGAGGTGGCAGCAGTGGTGGCTGGTGGAACAGGTGGTGCCACATTCACATGTGGAGGATAAAAACTGGGAGGGACACTGTGAGTGATACCAGTGCCAGGCCAGACCGCACAGCCCAGGGTTCCAGCGCAAGGAAAATAAAGCCTCATAACCTCTGGCTGTAAAAACCATTGGGAGCTAGGACATCAGAACAAACTGCCAGTCTCTCAGGAAAGTCCATATAAAGGGCCCCTACAGTGCTAGAACATACACAAACCCACCCACTCTGGGAACCACTGCCAGGGCAACAGCTAGAAGGGGTACAATTTACATACAGAAAGTGGGTGAAGTGGCTGGAAATAGGGCAAGAGCTGAGCAAGTGGTATTGCTCCCTCTTTGGCACCTCCCCCATATACAGCACTACAAAGCAGTGAAGCAAGTTGTCCAGCCCTGGTGAATACCTAAGGCTCTGCCCCTTTCGATGTAACAGGTGGACCAAGGCAGGGAGTGAAAACAGCTCTACCTAATACACAGAAACAAACACAGGAAGCCTGCCAAACTGAAGAGACAAAGATATATGGCCCAAATGAAAAAACAGATCAAACTCCAGAAAAAGAACTAAGCAAAAGGGACATAGCCAACCTATCAGATACCGAGTTGAAAACACTGGAGACAAGGAAGCTCAGAGAACTCATTGAGTACAGCAAATGCATAAAGGAAGAAATGAAGACTAGATTAAAGAAAAATCAGTTCTGGCTGTCATGGAGGCATAGGTAGATACACTTTGCTTCTTTGAACAACCAAAAGAAGGACAACATCAAATTTAAAAACAAAAAACCCAGAACTGCCAGAAAATGGAACTATATGGAAATCTGAAGACCAAGGAGTTAAAGAAGAAATATTTATCCAGACCAGTAGGAGGGGTGGAGACGCAGAGCCATGGTGGAGAGGACTCACTGCAAGGAGGTGACTGTAGGACCAGGGTGGGAAAGGCAGGGGCTGGAGGAGCAGGCATACCACATTTGCATGCAGATAAACCAGGAGGAACACTGGGATATGAGACAGACTAATCCAGGGTTCCAGCGCATGGAAATAAAGCCTCAAAACCTCTGACTGAAAAAACCTGTGGGGGTTGAGGCAGCAGGAGAAACTCCCAGGTTCACAAGAGAGTTTGCTGGAGAGACCCACAGGGTCCTAGAAAGTACACAAAACCACCCACTCGGGAATTGCACCACAAGGGTCCAATTTTCTTGTGGGTAGCAGAGGAAGTTACTAAAACCCTGACCAAGAGCTGAGCAAATGTTATTGTTCCCTCTCAGACCCCTCCTCAACATACAGTGCCAAAACCCAGCAATATGGGTTGTCCCACCTTGACAAACACCTAAGGCTCTGCCCCTTACTACATAACAAGCGCATCAAGACAAAAAAATATGGCCCAAATGAAAGAACAGATCAAAACTCCAGAAAAAAATACAACTAAGCAATGACGAGATAGCCAACCTACCAGATGCAGAGTTCAACACACTGGTAATTAGGATGCTCACAGAAATGGTTAAGTATGGTCACAAAATAGAGGAAAGAGTGAGGCTGTGAAAAGTGAAATAAAGGAAAATGTACAGGCAACCAACAGTGATGGGAAGGAAACCAGGACTCAAATCAACAGTTTGCAACAGAAGGAAAAAATAAACATTCAACCAGAACAGAATTAAGAAACTTGAATTCAGAAAAATGAGGAGAGGGTTTAGGAACCTCTGGGACAACTTTAAACATTCCAACATTAGAATCATAGGGCTACCAGAAGGAGAAGAGGAAGAGCAAGAAACTGAAAACTTATTTGAAAAAATAATGAAAGGGAAGTTCCCCAATCTGACAAAGGAACTAGACTTCCAGGAAGTCCAGGAATCTCAGAGAGTCCCAAAGAACTGGGACCCAAGGAGGAACACACCAAGCGACATCATAATTACATTAGTCAAAATTAAAGAGGAGAGAATCTTAAAAGCAGCAAGAAAAAGGGAGAGAGTTACCTACAAAGGAGTTCCCATCAGACTGTCAGCTGATTTCTCAAAAGAGACCTTATAGGCAAGAAGAGGCTGGAAAGAAGTATTCCAAGTCATGAAAGACAGGGACCTACATCCAAGATTGCTTTATCCAGCAAAGCTTTCAGTTAGAATGGAAGGGCAGAGAAAGTTCTTCTCAGATAAGGTCAAGTTAAAGGAGTTCATCATCACCAAGCCCTTATTTTATGAAATGTTAAAGGGACTTACCTAAGAAAAAGAAGATAAAAAATATGAACAGTAAAATGACAGCAAACTCACAATTATTAACAACCACACCTAAAACAAAAACAAAAAGAAACTAAGCAAACAACTAGAACAGGAACAGAACCACAGAAATGGAGATCACATGGAGGGTTAGCAACAGGGGAGTGGGAGGAGGAGAGAGGGGGAAAAGGTACAGAGAATAAGTAGCATGGATGGTAGATAGAAAATAGACAGGGGGAGGGCAGGAATAGCATGGGAAATGTAGAAGCAAAAGAACTTATGACACATGGACATGAACTAAAGGGGGGAATGTGGGTGGGAGAGTGTGTGCAGGGTCGAGGGGAATGAAAGGGTAGTAATGAGACAACTGTAATAGCATAATCAATAAAATATATTTAAAAAATAAAAAACCCCACAAATGTGGGTAGACTAGCTTTTAACAATTAAACTGTTACTGTTAGACTAGTTCATATCAAAACATACCTTTCAACAATTCACTGGGAAAAGGTTAGCCTTTTCTGCAAATAGTATTGGAACAATTGGACATTCATATGCAAAAACTAAATAAATCTGGAATGAAAACCTCTCACTTTATACAAAAGTTAACTGAAAACAGATCATGTAAAACATAAAAATATGAAACTTTTGGGATATGTGAGAAAAGTTTTCATGACATTGGGGTTATTACCTATGACACCAAAGCATAATCTGTAAAGAAAAATATTAATAAATTATATTTTACAAAAATTTAAAACTTATTTATGAAGGACACTGTTAAAATAAAAACACAAACTACAGACTAGGAGAAGATATTTTCAAATCACATATGCGATAAACAACTTGTATCCAGCATATATAAAAAGCTCTAAAAACCCAGCAATAAGAAAACAAACAACTCAACTATTTTGAATGTACAAAATATTTGAGACATTTCACCAAAAAAAGATACACATTTGGATGACAAATAAGCACACAGAAAAGTGTTCAACATCATTAGCCATTAGGAAAAAGTTAACTAAAACCACAAGAGATACCACTACATGCCCCCTGCCAAATAACAAAACAATAATAAGTGCTAGCTAGAATGTATAACAACTTAACTCTTATTCATTGCTAGTGGTAATATAAAATAAATGGTCCAGTGATGGTTTAACAGTTTTTTATAAAGTTAAATGTACATGTACCATGTCACCCACCAAATAATTCCTAGGTATTTACAGAAATGAAAATTTATGTTCATACAATGATTACTTACAGCAGATGAATCCATTCATAATAATCCAAAACTGGAAATACCCAAATGTTTTTCAGTTGATGAATGCATATAAATATGCACACACTGGGATACACTCAACAAGAAAAAGGAATAAACTGTTGATGCTTGCAAGCACATAGCATTATGCTGAGTAAAAGAAGACAGTATCAGAAGGCTACATACTGTATGACTGCATTCATATGCCATTCTGGAAAAGGCTAAGTCCATGTGGATAAAGAGCAAATGATTGGTGGCCAAGAAATAGTAATGGGAAAGATTTAACTATAAAGAAGTTACTTAAAGAAGATTTTGGGGAGTGATAGAATTGTACTGTTTTCTCATGTTGTGGTGGTTGCATGAATCTACATAGGCATTGAAACTCATAAAACCATACATATATCCAAGTTAATTATACTGTGTATTAACTTTTATAGTATAATAAAAGTATATCTTCCATATTTACTAGTAAAAATATGCAAAGGTATAGCACAGATATGCACTGCAGACTATAGCCACAAATTAGAAATAGCACAGAGTTGATAGATAGAAGCATGACTAAATAAAAGAAGGTTCACACATATAAATGAATAATAAAGGTTGCATGGAATTATGTTCTTGGTATAGTAAGTGAAGGAAACAAGATGCAGAACCAAAATACAGAGGAAAGTCTAGGAGTCATATACCAACCTGGTTTCAGTGGTACCTCCAGCTAATGAAATTGCCAGGTTTAGGGATCAGGGTGGGAGAGGAAGAAGGTGATGTTTACTTATTGCTCTACATACTTAGTATTATATTTCTTTTGTAATTTTAAAATACAGATTTTAATTTTTAGATCAGGATACACAACGAATCCATGTAATGACACTGTTCTGATGAATTATTGACATAGCTGCCTCCCTCCTTAGACAGTGAGCTCCTTGAAGAAAAGGACTCTGTGGCTCATCTTCAACTCCTAAGAACCAAGCACTGTGTTTAACTGACTGTGTGTATTTTTAATTGTTTAAGCTGAACAGGAAGAATTCAACAGTAATTAAAAGTAATATATCTTAAATCCAGGTCACTATTTTGTGAATTAATCATTGCCCAATATCATCAGTGAAACAGTGGAGTTGTTAAGAGATTTGAAGTTCTGTTTCCTTTTCCTTATCTGTGAAATGGAGGAATAACATCTAAATCATGGTCTCTTGTATGAGGAACTATGTGAATTTGCAAGGCACGAAGCCAGTCTGATGGTGTGAATCTATAAGACACTAGGTCTGCATCAGCCCCAGAGGAAGGGTTTTTCTTTGTTTGTTTTTTAAGTCATCTCAGAGTGAAGGCAGCCACAGAGGGAAATACTGCTTGAGGCTTTGTGTCCTGCTGTGTGCCTACTCTCCTGCACACATCAGTCCCCGTGGGCAGGAAACAGGCCCATCTTGAAGTAAAGAAGAGTCCCTGCATTTCCTTCAAAAGTCCTTTGATTCTTGCCCCTTCTCTTACAGGACTGACCTTAACAGGAAACCAACCTCTACACATGCAAGTGATTCTGTAAAAACAGGTTCACAAGCAGCTTGGTGGTGTGACAGCAGCTTTAGGGGAATAAAGAGGCTGCTTGGAGATCAATAAAAGCCAGTGCTTCATAGGCCTTTGCCAACTAGTTACCTAACCCCAAGCTTACCCCCCGTCCAGCCCTACCACACCCCTCCATCATGTGTCACTGAGCCAGACAGCCCTTTCCTACATTTTCTTCACTGTCTATAAAAGTGAGTCTGCACATAGTCTATTAAAATATAATTCTTATACTTTGTTTTTCTATGCTCTGAAATAGGACAGTAGCTATTCAGAAGCATCAACACCTCTGGTTCACCAACTGAAGGATTACAATCCTTCAACTGAGGATTACAGTCTCAACTCAGTAGTGGAAGAGGGCTCAGTAGGGTTACAATCTCAACTCAGTAGAGTGGAAGAGGGCTCAGGTGCCCTCCAGCTTTTATTATCATCCTGGAACCCACTGTGCTCCAGACCTTACATAAATGATGTCTATGATTGTAAACCACCTATTTGGGAAGCAGTTTTTGTGGTCATATTCCTCTCCTGTGTTTAAAAAAAAATTCTGTTTACTTCCAAATTACAGATACATTGGCCAGGTGGAATTCCAACTAAACTCTATGTCAGTTTTTCCATTATAAAACTGCAGACCTGAATGTCTCTAGAGGTGCTAATGTCTCTATGCGTCTCCATTAAGAAAGAGTTCTTGAGAAACCCTGAATGTGATGGTTAGTGTAAGCCCCTTGGGTCCCTGCCAGGCCTCACATTCACTCCAGTGGCAATGACATCATTGCAAACATGTTGGGATCTTTTCTTGAAATCTTTGCGTGAGCTATTCCCTTCCCTGCAATGTCCTCCTCAAATGGTTCTCCTATTTCCGTGTTCAACTGAATAACTCTTGCTTGGTCACCAAGGTTTAGCCTCCAAGGCTTGGCTCACACTCTCATATACCCCGAGAAGCCCCCCAGATGCCACAGTCCAGGGGCTGTGTCTTACAGACTGCAGAGACATGGCACCTAATAGGTATGGCAGTGTGACAGGCCTTGATCCTATAGAGAGCAGCTGCTGGGCAGTTTATCACTCCAATGGGTTACAAGAGCAACTCCTTCTTTATCATCCCAAGTAGACAGTGTAAGATTTACTTAGACTCTTTGGCAGCAAGGAGACAGAGCCTGTCTGCCTGTCTGTGCAGTCACTTGAGGGAAAACAGTCCAAAAACATAAAAGCCAGAGAGGCAATTTCCTTAAATGTCTGAGATACTCTGGGCATAGGCTAGGTCCATATTTAAGTTAAATTTAGTACACAAATTTAAAAGTCATGGTCTCACTTTCTAAGGCCAGGATATTCTTTGGTTTTTCTTCTACATGTAAGGGTGCACCCCTCTCTAGCTACTCTCCAAACTCTTCCACCCAGCTCTGGGTTCCATGGAGGCTATGTCCACTCGGGTTCAGCTAATAGGAAGCCCCAGAAGGAGAAAAGAGGGTGTGGTCAGGGTTTTTACTTTCCTAGGTCCCTCCCTGCTGAGCCATTTACAGAAGCCACAGCTGGGTGGTAGTCTTCTCTTGCCACTGTCCTATTTAAGTTCAATAATTGCTCCTTCCCCTGTGCCTTCAGGTCTATGTTTGTTTCAAGCAATGGTCACTTTTCAGTTGATTCCTTTACATAAACAAAATTTTGTTCTGATGTCTGATAACTAACGTAGACAAAACCGTGCTTTGTGTGGCTTCTCAGGGAGAGAGGAGCTCAGCTTTGAACCTGCTCCCCCAGCCTTGAAGCAGTCCCTTGGGCACCTCTCTAGAGTTGCTGTTTCTTTAAAGAAGCAAAGTGTTCAAATCACTAATATCAAGTATTTGCTAGTTAGATTTTTTCAATATCAGTGTGTCAATTATACATGAATAAAATTATCAGTAGTAATATAATAGCTACAACTTATTAATACCTACTACAATTCAGATACTTTGCATGCAGTTTTTTACTTAATTATCACAACAACCATATGAATTAGTCATTTATATCTCCATATCACAGGTGAGGGAACTGACTTAGACAAAATAAGCAACAGTGATGACTAAATGAAATCTTGAATGTAGAACATCCAGAACAGTGTTAAAATTCATAACTCCTGCTTTTCCCTGACAGAGAGCTTGGCACAGTAGGTTCTCTATATGCATTGTTTCACTGAGCATCCATGCACCTTAAAACTTTGATCATCCCACTAGAAATACATGAGTACTCTACATGTAACACCATGAATCTAAATAACTTTCTCGTGGATCTAACTTCCCATTCACCTTCCTTGCCAAAACTCAGCAAGTAGCCATGGCTCTAGTCAAGTGATTATGGACTGACCAGTACTACAGTAGACCTCATTTCCATTTTCACAGTGATTTCACCAACCCCGATACTTCAGTTTTCACTTGTTCTAAATCTAGGTCTCTAGCTCTAACCTCTTTCCAGGTATAAACACATGTTGTAAAATGTCTACTGGACACTTAAATAGGCATCTCAAATGCAATATCTCTAGAATGAATTCAGCATCTTATCTTCTCTTAACCATCCCTCTCTCATCTCTTAAGCCTTTACTTTTTCAATAACAGAAGCTTAAAAACTCTGAGTTATTGTCAACAACTCTCTCCCCCTCACTATTTGTGTCTAACCCCCATATTCTGCCCTTTCTAGCTCTGTACTGTCATATTCAACTCCTTCTCACACCATCATTCCCTTTTACTTGAACAACTGCAAAATTTTAGTGCCTTTAGTTTCTTTCTCCCCACACTCGCTGTAGGCTTTCCTTTCCTGGCCACTGCTGACATTGTCCCTCTGCTGAGGAGACCTCTTCCTATATGTATTTTTCTGTTCAAGCCCAGTCTCTTCCAAGATTCAGCTCAAATCTCAATGGCAACAGGAATTCATGTTTAATTATTTTGCACAATTCAAAAAATAAAGTTCAAATTTGCAGACTGCCATAACTGAAAATTCAAATCCATTACACTTGTTTTTGAATTAAAGAAAACAAAAGATTTTAAGATTTGCCAAATGTGAGGTCACACTTAAGTAACAACATCGTGAAATGGAAATATATCCTTTTTATATTGAAGTCTGAATCTCAGACTTAAATTGTCATCTGATTAGCATCTTTAGGATAGCCTCTTTCAACTTCCCACTAAAAATAAGAAAAAAAACAAAGAATTGCAACCTCAGTGTAAATCAATGTACCTTCAGCATCTAATAACCACAAATAATTAGGCAGGAAAATGAATTTTCATTATTAAAATATTTTAATGTCAAAAATTTATCTTAATTGAAAATATGTACTGTAAAAAGTACCTTGGATCTCCACTTCCATATTAATGTAAAAAGGACTTAGAAAGCTAAAGGAAAGATGGGAGAAAGTTAATGTGTGCTGAGTTCCTCATTGATACACAGATGTTCAAAATATGTTTTCACTATTTATTACTATAATTGAAAAAGTATAGATTAAAGAGTGTTTTTAAAGAATATAAGGGGCCCTGGCCGGTGTAGCTCAGTGGATTGAGTGTGGACTTGTGAACCAAAGGGTTGCCATTTTGATTCCCAGTCCGGGCACATGCCTGGGTTGCATGCCAGGCCCCTAGTAGGGGGTGCACAAGAGGCAACCACACATTGATGTTTCTCTCCCTCTCTTTCTCCTTCCCTTTCCCTGTTCTTTAAAAATAAATAAATAAAATATTTATAAAAAACATAAGGGAACTTTATTTTAATAAAATAAAAAACAAGATGTATACCTAAAAATGACTAGAGAAAGTAAGTTTAAAAATATAAGTTAAGTAGGCAAAAGGCAGAAAAAAAACTAAAAGGAAACAACAGGAAATTTTTAAAAAATCAAAGCATAAAACAGTATGTTAGAAGTTAAGTTTAAATGTATTATTATATGATTTAAAAATAAATGTTTGAAATCACCTATAGAATGACAAACACTCTCAGAAAAAAATTAAACCTCCCAGGTTGATGCTTATGGGAGACCCACTTAAAACAAAGTCACAAAATCTTAAAAACAAAGAGATGGGCAAAAAAATTATCAAGAAGTTAAAAGAAAAAAGAAGGAAGAAACAGAAAACAAAGTTATATAGAGACTAATACGTATTAGTTTCAGACAAGGTGGAATTCAAGATAGAAGGTAGAAGTGGAACAAAGCCTATCAATTATGTTATAGAAAATAAAGTCCACCATGAAAGAATAGTGGTTGTGCATCACTGGGGTACAAGTCATATAAAATCAAATATATTTTTTAAAATTGGTAAAGGTAAAAAGACTGTGAGGAAAGCACAATAGTTGTTGGAAATATCATCACACCTCTCAAATTTTGACTGGTAAAGTAGGTTAAAAATCAAACATGCAATTTAATAATATTGTATATTATATATAGATCAATACATGTATTATCTGTTATCTCTGTTATATATGTGCATATTGTGTTATATGTGTATAATAATATTACATATTATTATATATAAATGTATATATCTTGCAGGTATATATAACTCTATCTTAAAATGGAATTTTCCCCATTCACACAGTACTTACTAAAATTGATTATACCAAATGAAGCAATGCATTTAATTGGAGTCAGCATTCTAAAGATCAATGGGTAAGGTAAAACTTATGTATAGACAAAACTACTCTTGACATTCCTTTAAAGCACACATAAAGGATTATGTGGAATTATAACATTTATCCACAAATGTGACATCTAGGTTCTTCTCCAACCCTGGAATAGACCACTGTTGCTTTGGGTGAGAACCAGATAAAGTGCAGTAGCTACCTGCCCTGTCCCATCTATGGTTTTGCTTTCCATGGTTTCAGTTACCCATGGTTAATCATGGTCTGAAAATATTGAATGGTAAATTCCAGAAACAATTCATAAGTATTAGATTGTGCACCATTCTGAGTAATGTGATGAAATGTCACACTGTCCCACTCCATCCCAGCTGGGACATGGACCATCTCATTGTCCAGCATACCCACACTGTATATACTACACACCCCTTAGTCACTCAGAAGCCATCTCAGTTGTCTGATTAGATGTCACAGTATTGCAGCACTTAAGTAAGATAAGTAACCCTTATCTTACTTAATAATTGCCCCAAGATATAAGAGTAGTGATGCTGGCAATTTGGACATGCCAAAAAGAAGGCATAAAGTACTTCCTTTAAGTGAAAATGTACGTACTCTTAGGAACAAAACATAGTATACAGTCTACCCTCCATATCTATGGATTCTGCATTCAGCAAATCACGGATTTAAAAAAAAAATCCAGAAAGTTGGTCTGTAAAGGGTACAGTATTACAACTATATACATAGTACTTATATTTTATTAGGCATTAGAAGTAATCTAGAGATGATTCAAAGTACACAGGAGGATTGCATAAGTATATATGCAAATACCATTCCATTTTATATAAAGGACTTGTATATCAGCAAGGGTCCTGGAACCAATCCCAATCCCCATGGATTCCAGGGGATGAAGGTATATATGATTCTGTTATTTATACACACACACATATATATGTAATTTCAAGCATACACTGTGGGGCTTGAAACATATCCACCACAGATTAGGGGAGACTAATGTAGTTGGCTAGGGGTCAAGAACCAGGTGGCACAAACACAGTTGTCACAAATAGAATATGAGAAGCCACAGGACAGGGACTAGGCTCAGTTTAGGGCTCGTGAAATTAAAAGGCAACTGAAACATCTACACTATTTATATTTGTATGTCTTTTAGACCAAGCTCATGTAGTTGAATTTGACTAAATTAAGTAAGTTTGGTGTGGTTTAGAGGTAATACTCAAAATATTTAACAATCTGGACCAACAAAATTAAAATGGACACTCATCTGAGCACCAGAAAATGTTCTAAAAGACCCCAATAGGCCAGACATTAATTAATGCTTTAGTTACTGAATTATTGGAACCTAGGCAGCCAAGGTGGCAAGACAGGGGGAACTTGGGAGACCCAAGTAACAAGTATTTACCAAATGGCACAGATTATTTAACTCTTAACAATCAGAGTCAGTACAAAACAGCGGAATATCAGCCTTTCAATAACTCATTCTCTCTCTCTCTCTCTTTCTCACACACACACACACACACACACACACACTCAGTGAAGTCCAACAAAGGGTAATTGTTCATGCAATAATTCCAAATCACAACAAAACAATCCCATACCATACACAATAATTCAAGTTTAACAATATATCATTGAACAGGAAAAAGAAAACCAACCCCTTAAAAATAATAAAGCAGTCTCCCAAATAATTATTAATTCTAAAAAAAGACCATAACTAAAAAGGCAAGATTTGTAGAAAATGGAAGAAAAGAACCCTACTTTCAAAATTGCCACAATGTATTCAAAACTACTTTCTCAGACAAATTTATAGCTTTAAATACTTTGCTTATTAACAAATATAAACCCAAAACCCTACTCAGAAAACATATTTATGGAAAAGTAAGAATTCCATATAAAATATTAGCAAATCAGGATGCTCTGGGTTTATCCCCAGAAGGCAAGAATGATTTAGTATATAACAATTGTATAAATACATCACTTAGTACTGAAGAGCCTAATGTGAAATGTGGGGACCTACATGAAAAAAAATCTATGAAATTTTACCAAAACATACAACAGATATAAAGACATGGAGAAAGATGTTCTGTGTCCTTAAGTGATAATATAACTCTTAAATTAATTCATAAACTTAACACACTACTGATGGGTGGCACAAAAAGTAAGAGAAGGAAAGAGGAAGGCCACGTAACCTGACAGGAGCTGATGGACTTGAACAAACAGACGTGTGTGACACTTGATGTGACACTGTTTGCACTGCCACAGTATAAACCCCATCTTTGTCTCAACTCGTCTGTTCAGGGTGTTATACTCACAAAAAATATGTGTCTCCCTGTCTATGATTGTGTCTGTGTGTCTCTCTGTATCTGTGGGTCTGTCTTTGTGTAGAGATGTTGTTAGCATTCTTATTTTTAATTGATGTAAATGGCTGAGCTGAATGTCTCGGCTGACACCAAGTTGAACAGAGACCACACAGGCAGGAGTGAGCTAGGGAGTGTCTGAATTAAATAAAATCACAACTTCAGTCAGCAGTCAGTGTGGGATGTACCCGTGAGAATGTGAGTGCCCTGGCAATTCACAGGGGAAACCTGGAGGAGGACATCTGAATTCCACAGGGAGGATATAAAATTCAATCTTATCTGGAAAATGTTAACAGTGCCTATCTCTGGTTGGTGGTATTGTACACACAGAATAAAGAGATAAACATTTTAAAAATTGAATTCTTGGGAAGGAAAGCAAGCAGATAGTGCTGTGCACTCTAAGCCTTGGATTTGTAGTAGCGCCTTTCATCGTGGTGACGTGTCCCAACATCAAGGTCTCCAGGTGCCCTGCACAGGGCTGAGCCTATCTCAGAGCAGATCACCCGAGGAAGGCCAGGGAGCAGAGTACTGCTGAGCAGCAGAGCGATGCAGTACGGCCAGAGGTTAGGGAATGAAGCCATCCTGGTCTGCATCCCGGGTCTACCACACATTATTTATGTAACACAGGACCATGCACAGGTTACTTGGCCTCCTCTGTCCCAGACTGGCCATCTGTAAAGTGGAGCCGACAGTACTAACCTCTAAACATTTCACTGAGATGGATTAATGTACAGATCTACATTTGTATGAAAAAATGCTTTGTTAATTTTATGAATGATGTGTTAAGAGTGTGAGGCAAATAGTGAAATAGTCAATAAACAGTGATGATGAAGATGATTTATGATTCCCTAAAGGTGTGACTCATGAAGAGAAAATGGTGTTTGCTCCCTGCAAAATCGTCACAACTAGCCCCTTCTGAGGTGTGATCCTGCAGAGCCTATCACAGGATAAAGCTAACATTTTTAGTAGAATCTTTAACTTACTGACACATCCATAGAAAATGAGGTCCAGAGTGTGAGCTAATAATGAATACTACCCTGCACAATAATGGTGCAGTAGGATGAGGATCCTTTTCAACTTTTATTTTACAGCCTTTTGTCCCTTTCCCCATTTTAAGAGCCCAGAGAAGCAACACAAACATGGGTGAGAAATGAACTCAATCAGCATATATGTTTCTGAAAACTCAGGAATGCACTCCTTCTAAGACCTGGCACTCTGGGCTGTATTGCTAAAGCTTCCATTCTCTCAGTCTGTTAGATCTTCAAATGGACTTGACTTCTACAAGGGGCCATGAAGTTTTAATTTTATCTAATTAGTTTTAAGTTTATCTAAAGAAGAAATATGACGCCATCTAAGGATGACACACACTTACAGTCTAAGGTCATTACTAGAGAACAGGTTTATCACGTGCTCTGCAAGGTGAAGTCCAAAATCCCTGGACTCAGCATGTTAAAATGTAACTAATCAGCCAGAGGCCTAGGTTTCAAATAGAATTTTTCATACTCCTAATTTGGCTCCTAAAGTAGTTAAAACTACGTTAAACTGACTTTAGTTCTTAGATTGCATAATGCACTCAAAGAAAGCCAGAACTATGCTCTATCTATTCTGTATGCTTGAAATTAAAACCTGATTGCTGAGATCTGTGTAGCTGATTTCAAATTGTAATGTTTGAAAGGGAGCGGTACTCAAACATCAACAGAGAAGAAAACAATTGCATGCATTTAATGGTGCTTGATTCCTCAAGCACCTACAGAACTCCAGGTCTGTAGGCAGTAAATCTCAGAGTAAATTTTATATATACATATATATGTATATATGTATACGGTGTATATATGTATACGGTGTATATATATGGTATATATATATGGTGTGTATATATACATATATATCATTTGAAGTATGTCTAGTTGAATCTTAAATCTGGTGGCTGAATTTTTAAAAATATTTTTTCCATGTATTTAAATTTTTCTATATGAACATAAGTTATTTTTGTAATCAGAGAAATACACATTTTCAGGAAGGTAAAGCATACAAATACCATAATTTGTATAGAGTTCCAATTTACATAGTAGTTTTTGTTCCCCAACTTTAAAAATCAAGTGAACACTGTGAAAGTAGCATTTCTCACTGTCTCCCTGGGTCTTATTTCAATAGGCCACCTGAATGTTCCAATACAAATGTCCAAGAAAGACATTGTCTCTGGAATCTATTTTTTTGTAATAATACTGCACTAATTAATATCTTGACAGTCAGAAAACATTTTATGTACACAAAATATACAGTGGTCCTGATAATGTGGGTTCTTTTATATTTATTTTTATCTTGTTAGGTGATAACAATTTAAGAATAATCATCAAAAAGTATCTCTAAAACCACAAAATAATACTATATTTAACGGTCTTTTAGGATATTCAGAATATAAAGTATTTTAAAATGTATCTCCTTATTATGAAACCCTTCCTTGAACACTAGCTCAGGCCTATCCAAACACAGTGACAAGTGAGAAATGGTTAGAATGGAACATTTTCACCCTTGTTAGCACTTGATATATGGCCTTTATTTTTTTCCCAGACTAGGTACAGAAAGAAACTACAGAAACCAACTTAGAACTTGGATTTTTCCTAAGCTAAAACCAAATACAATTTCATATCCTGAACTTTTACTTCATCTTATAACATTTAAAATATTATCATTGTACTTTACATTGCCAAATTCCTATCTAAAAAGCCACAGTATATGAGTGAACATTTCATCAACTCCAGCCATGTATTATTGAGTATTCTCATGTGTTTTTCAATCATTGCTAGTTTGATACAGAAAAATAGTACCTTATTTTGATTTAATTTTGAAGTAGAAGGTGAACTTTTCCACACACTATTACTCATGTGTATTTCCTCCTTTTGTGAATGAATTATTTGTTCCTTTCTTTTTCTATTGATGTTTTGAGTTTTTTCTATCAATTTCAATGAGCTTCTTTTACAAAAATACTTTAATGTCTTACATGCCATATTTGTTGCAAGTATTTTTTCTCATTTGTTCTTTGCCTTTTAATTTTACTTATTGTTAGATTAACAGTTTAAATATTTATGTAGCTAAGTATATTGATTTTTATTTTTGTGGTTTCTCCTATTGTTTTTAAACTTAAAAAGTCCTTCTCCTTATGAAAAGCCAATAAATATTCACTTTCATTTTCTTTTAATGGCTTAAATTTTTACTAAATCTCTTTAAAGCCATGAGTAAATTATCTTGGTGTGTGGTAACAGATGGGCTTCTCAAACAATTCTTTTTTTCCAAACAGAAAACTAATTTTTCATAGAACTATTATTCCCTTCCCCATGGATTTGTATCCTTTCTAGGACATTAAATTTTTATGTCAACTCAGGTCTGGTGCTGGCCTTTCTAGAGTGTTGATCGTGTGTCCATGATCTTGGGCTGTACCCCACCAAATTACATTATTACACCCTGTCTTAAGATCTAGTAGAGCTGTTCCCAAGACATTACTCTTTATTCTCAGAATTTTCTTAGGCTTCATTAAGTTTCATTATTCATTAAGTTTCAAAAACAATATCTTTGAGGATTTTGCTAAGAATGATTAGGAACAAATGTTTAGAACTTAATATAATGAAAATTATAAAACCTGGTTGTGAAATATATAAGAAAACTACAATAATTAAAACTATGTATCAGCTTTGTGGAGGAAAACATTAGAGATGTCTCTTTTCCCCAAATCATCAGTCTAGCCCAAATCTATTCATTTATTGAATATCTAGTGTGACAAGGGCTTGGACTTACTTGGCTCTGTAAAAAAAACTCAAAAACCATGGGCTGTGCATCCCAGAGAGAAAATACCTACTCTGTCAGAAATAACTAGCAAGTCAGCGATAGTGGTAACTTATCTGGGACCTTGTACAATTGCTTATGGATAAAATATTTCACTGGGTGAATATTTGGATAAGCCCCTTGGAGTAGGGAATAGAGGGTAGATTAAAAAACTCCTAAAAGGCATGCTTGAGTAATGATCCAGGGCTCCTGCTGAGATTCCAGGGGAGAGAGGTTAGATAAGGAGCTGACCTTTGTGTTGCCGAATGGTTTATGCAAGTGAGGATGAAAGTGGACTAGTAGAGGCAGTAAAAGGAAGGAAGGAGAAATGAGGAGCCTGGAGGGTAGAGAGAAACTTAAGTAGAGGAACACAGATGACTACTGGTGAGTTTATGAAGTTTTGCACACTGTACAACACAAATTGTCTTCTCCTTTGACCCACTAAAAACTCTTTGCTACTCTCTAACTCTTTGGAGTAGAATCCTTGGTGTGGTATCTCAGAGTGTTGGGTCTTGCTTTTTTGAGGATGTGGATGAGAAGAGGCCTCCTATCAAACCTGGGCTACACAGTACAGTGCTGGAGGCAGAAATCCCTCCTCCCACTAGCCCCAATCTGGCTAATCTGGCTGGATGTAGGATTTTCACCCCTCCATGCTTCCATCTCTGTCCCATCTGTCAGAAATGCCCTCCTGCACTCGAAAGTCTGATTTCAGTCTATGGAACCTGATTGTCCCAGGCTGAATTCATTTCTCTTACCTGTGCTTACCCTGACTTCTGTGGAAACTTTATTGCAGTCTGAGTTATTTAATCATTTGTATAAACAGTCTATCCTCATTATTTGTTGATTCCATGTCTGAGAATTTGCCTACAATTTATTTATACCTCAAAATTGATACTCATGGTGACTTTCCAGTCATTCAAACTCATGAAGAGCAGGGAACCCTGAGAACCCTGAGTCCTCAGATGCATGAGTTACCACCTGAGGTGGAACAAGGCATCACTCCACTGAGCTCTCATACTGTAAACCAGCATTGTTTTTTGAGGTACCTTTAGTGCTACTTTGTTACCTTTTTGTCCTTTTTGTTGGCAATTTTACCATTTCAGATGGCTCACAAGCAGAGTGTAAAAATGCCATCTAATGTTCCCAAGCACAAGAATGCTGTGACGTGCCTTACAAGAAAATACATGTGTTAGATAAGCTTCGTTCAGCCAGGAGTTATAGGGCTGTTAGCCACATGCTTGGGTTAATGAATCAGCCATATACATTTAATGATTTGTCTTTGAACAGAAACATACACAAAACTGATTTTTGTATTGATCAGCTGACAAAAATGCTTCAGTTTGCAGGAGACTAACTCTGTGTTCATGGTTGATATAACAAAACTGCAATGGATAACAAGAATCTACCCTATGTCTCTGCAACTCTTAGCCCAACAGCAACTACTTAGCAGCAATGACTTGACTTTATTCATCGTCTATCTACTGACCCAGTGTTAGGCACAGAGTAGGACCCAAAATCTATTTATAGAATAGAATAGGTTGGGAAGGAATGAGGTATGTTGAAATGGGGAGCACTGGAAAAGAATAACATTTATACAGATTCTTGGAGACAGGCTTCTCTTAGGAGCAATAGAGAGACATAAGAAATAATAATGATAGAGACATAAGAAAAAATAATGATAGATAATATTTATCAAGCCTCTCTTATAATCCTGCACTTTGCTAAGCATTTGATCGGCTTATATTGATATCTTGCAACCACCACAATTCTTTACTGTGGGTGACATTATCCCTATCTAAAGGGAGGTGAAATGACTTGCCAAAGGTCACACAGCTACCACACTGTTGAGCGGGGCTCCAGCCCAGATTCATCTGCCCTCAGAGCCTGTGATCATAACCACCTGGTTAAAATGAAAAGGTGGGTTTCATAGGGGTTATAAACCATGCATTCTATCAGAAAGCAATCTCTAGAAGAGGCAAAGAGGGTCTCTAACAGAAGTTTGCCTGAGTCATTGGCTCTTCCCAGCTTTTGTGGGAAGACAGTGATGCAATTAATGGTGATTTGTATGCCTGGTTGGCAACAGCACTGTTTTTTGTTTGATTCCAGGAGCAGCTGGCAGAATTCATGTATTACTCATGTTGCAATCACACTTTGCTGATGGCTTACGTACTCTAAAGTCACTCAGTGGTCGGGGCTTGGGCCATGCTTAGCTAGGCCTGTTGGGAGATTACTACAGGCCTCCGAAAGTGGCTGAGCTCCTGCAGCTGTTGTGCGTTTCTGGCTCCAGTTCCACACCTCTTGGCAGAGGGTTTGTGTGAAAAGCACTGCGGACTCTGGGTGTGAGACTCACAGGGAAAAGGAGCTGGGAGTGCCAGACAGCACAAAGCAAAGGCCATGCTGCCAGAGGCCTTACATCTGCAGCAATTATGCACTTATTCGAGAAAGAAAGGAATTCATGCATGAGGAATTTGGGGATTCTTCAGAAGGTTACTTGTAACCCTAACCCTTCCATAGCCACTCTGGCCACAAAGACCCCAAATACCCTGCACCATGCATTCGTAGTGATGGTCAGATGCATGAAGTTAGTAAAAACACTAACATTTACCTAGTGTTGTTCAAGCATTGTTCCAAATGAACTAATGCATTTAATCCCCTCCAAAGCATCTTGCACCACAGTACACAGCTAACATTAGACTGAATTGGTGGCATAATTCTTCAACCCTACTTGCATCCACACACTTGCTTTGGCCTCATCATGGGCAGCCCTTGACCTTGGGCAAAGCACATGACTTTGGGAATGACAGTATACTAGCACTGAGCCTAGGCCTTAAGAAGCTTCTCTTGTTTATTTGTTTCTACTTAGCCCTCTTGTATTCAAGAGAACAATGACCTGTGGGTAATCTGCTGATCCAAGAAGGATGAGGTACATGTGAGCAGAGTCACCCAGACAACCCACACACTATGGCAAGAAGCAGAGCTGCCCTAGTGCTGCAACCTAAAGCAGCACCACTGAGCTGTGCTAAGCATAGATCAGCAAAAGCTGGGATGGCCCAAAGGCATGTGAGTGATGGTAAACACTGGTTTGGCCACTGAGTTCAGGGAGTAGTTGTTATACAGCAATTGCTAAGCAATACAATGATAAAGCTGGAATGCCATCTCACATCATCTGACTATACAGTACATGAAGTGATCTCTAATTTACATTGCCTTTTACTCTATTAAAGTGAAGAACCATGGCCTCTGATGAGTTGAATGAGCGTGAGCTAAGTGCTGAACTCTCTGAGCCTCAGTGTCAATATCTATAAAATGAGCAGGTTGAATCACATCAGCATTTCTTGAAGTATGATACATTAGCTCCACATGATGTTAGGAAAAAAGATTCTATGCCTTTCCTGGAATTAGCATATTCTGTGAAGGTACTTCAGAGACACTGCACTGGATATCTTTTAAGTCTGTGACAGTTCTAACATTCTGTTATGCTAGCTGAAAGTATTTGGACCCTCCACAAAAACTTCTACCTCCATTACCATGGATTTGTGAAACTATAACAATTTCATAATTCAGGTAATTTGGGGACACATCCAGGGGAAGGGAGAATGTCTGTTATGGAAGAGGTCTTTCCCAACTTCCTTTAAACTTTTGCATATCCTCCTAGTGCCTGAGTAAGCAACACAGGGAAGACCTCCGCCCTTCCCCTACCAGCTCACTTAGAATCGAGCTTACAGAAAAGCAAATGCATACAGAAACCTGACAGGACCTAGGACATCTCTCAGAAAGAAATTCTTGCTTATCTATTCCATGTCCTCACCTGCCACGCACTCCTCAACCCGAGCCCTGCCCACCCACTAAAAATGCTTTGCAACAGCACCTAATTGCCAAATTCTCTAGTCCCTCTCCTTATTCTGCTTCTGCCTCTGCAAGTTTTGATATAATGGAAACTCCCTTCTCCTTAGGTTTGTCTCATTGAATGCCTTCAATTTCCTCTTCTTCTACCCACTGATAGGTGTTCCCAGAACTAGCTGTTGGGCAATCTCATTCCCTCACACAGCTTCACACTACATCCTAACATCTCCCAGAAGTATCTCCAACCCTGCCCACTCAGCCCACCTCAAACCAAATTACCTTTTTCCCAACCCAGGTTCCCAGCTTTATCTCCTGCCACCTCCTTCAGTGTGCCCTGGAGTATTAAACTTTGAATTCCTCATTTTCCATGCCTCTCCCTCTGCCTAGAGTGCCTTACTCCTCATATCCACTCCAGATTTCCCACAGAGCATAACCTTACTCATCCTTCTCAAATGTCACCCTCCTTTCCCAGATTACTCTCTAACCAGCTTCCATGTTCCCACAGTCTGCTGTCAGCTCTAATAGATCAGAGCATCTCATCTACCAGACTGTAAGCCACTTGAAGTCAGGTCCCTCTCTTTACCATCTCTGTAACTACAGTGCCTAGCAGATTCCTAGTGCCTAGAAAGGGCTCAGTAAATGTTAGCTTCAGTGAATGACTGTAACTAACCCACCCATTTCTCCACTGGTAGGCATTGCTCATTGGTTTGCTGGCTAACTGCTAGACCTTGAGGGATGCCCAATATGCCAAAGGATAAACTAGGTCTTGTCTGTAGTTTATTAAGAAATTTTCACTTTGCAGATTTTTCTGAGAGAAGCAAAATTACAGCCCAAGACACTCATTTGAGGCAGGTTGATCACCCTGAGACTTTCACTTTGTCTGTGTCACTAGGATTGTATTAATTATATACCCACTTCCTTTTCTTTTTATTTGAGACACACACACAAAGAGTCTTAAAAAATTAACTAACTCATTTAGTTTCAGTTGCATCTTCCAAACTAAATTAACTTAGGCATCACTTTCATGATTCTTGCTGAGTCTACATGCTGCTTGAATAATTATTCTATTAACCATTTTCTTTAACTCATCTTTTTTCCCATAGTTCATATTAAGCCAGAATGGTCATAAAATTATATGAGTGGCATGATACATATACACATATACTTATGCCTACATACTAATAAATATCATAATTAAAAATATTCCTCCAAGCACTACATAAAATCATCTTCTAGGCCAGCAGCACTGTATGTGCACACTTAGGGAAGCACTAGGTTAGAACATTTAATCCAGTGCAAAACTATGTACTAAAGCATTTCTCTGCCAGCCAGTATACTATGTTTGGTGCTGAGCATATTGAAATGCCAAACACATTAGGCTACCCTTTTAGCCTAATGGGTAAAACCAACAAGTAAACCATAAACTGTAATTTAATTTTCTAAGTACTATGACAGAGGTGAGCACAAGGGTGCCTATATCCAACATCTATTGAGCACCAATGCAAATTCTTCCCATCCCAGCTGTGGTGCCAGCTGCTTCACCAGGGGCCACTTCTGTACAGGCCTCTACCAGCTATGAACAGATGTAACCTCAAAGTAGCTCACTCAGAACCCCTGTGAGTAAACCTCACTTCCTCCCCTAGAACTTTATCTGGCACAACAGCACAGGAAACCAGCAGTAACTCACTAGCTTCTTATAGCTACTTAACTCATGAATGAAAGGAGAGTATAGAAATGGATGCATGCCTTTCTCCTTTTGCAGGTGAACAATTCTGAGCCTCATTTCATAAGGCTCCTCATAAGGTCTGGAGCACCAGGCATCTGTAGCAGTGGCCAACATGATAACACACTCTGGTACAGTTGTATTCACCTAGTCACTCACTCTTGCTCCCTGGGATCACTTTCCAAACAATCTGCCTGCATATGAGGCAACGTTTTTGGTGGAGCCCAGGCTACAGCAGGGCCTTCACACATGTAAAGAGGTTAAGAAAGACTTCTTGGAGGAAATAATACCTGAAATAAACCTGAAGGCATGAATAAGTCAGGTGAATAAGAGAATGTGAAGAGGGCATTCCTGGCAGAAGAAACAGCATACACAAAGGAAATGAGGCTTCAAAGTGTATGCTTGGAAACTGCAAAGAGCCTGGTAGGACTGAAATACACCTCCAACGTACCATGAGAGACTGAGAATTAAAAGACCCTGGTGAGGTAGGCAAAGTCAGGCTCCTGAAAAGTTGCTGACCACAACCAACTACCGCCTCCACTCTGTTCTTTGATCTGAAGTGGTAGCATTGAATAGTAAATAGGTGGATATTTAAATCAGTCCCAGAAGGTTAGAAGTGCTTTATAGATTCAAGAGGTGCTACATACAAGGGGAACTGAGAGTAAGAGAAGAAGGGATTAGAGGAAAGATGACAGTGAAATGGGGGCAGAACTATTGTCACACACACACATTTACTCACTCACTCACTCCAAGATGGACCCAAAAATTCAATAATGAGCTTAGTCAGAAATGAGGAACATTCCACTTGAAAATGACAATTCTAGAATAAATTGTCAAGAACTAAAACTTAGGTTTGGGATAAATGAGGTAGGGTCCTTCAGAAGACACATCCCCCTAGAGCTTCAGGTCAGTCACGGCCAGAGACAAGAGGAAATGGGGGTCTGGCAGAAGAAAAGTAGGGAGCACTATGTAATGTGCTGCAGAGCCACAGGAAGGAATTCCCTCACCTGACACTCCAGGTTTTTAGCAAAAACCCAAGAACACACAGCTCTAAGCTTTTCTCTCCTTGTCCCTGAGACAAGGCCAAGCTCGAGATACCAATGTTGAGTTTCACCAAGGGAAGCTGGGGAGTTCCATCTGGCACAGAATACAGAGTCACCCACCCTCATGGATGGATCTGTGCTTTGGAAGGACTGGCATGATGCAATATAAGTCTCCAGCTTTGTTTATAAGCACATAATTAAGAGTATCTGATTTTTATTGAGTTCTCATTGTGTACCAACCCTGTACTAAGTACTTTTAAGTAGTATCTCTTTTAAAATCGTCCCCCAAATTACATGAATAGATATTATTATAGCCTCATATTCCAGCTTAAGGTGACCAGGAAGTACTAGTTAGAAGACAGCAAGTGAAGTTTGGGAAAGAGCTCAGAATCTCTTTCAGGTCATTCTCAACTAAGCTCTGGTCTCCATCATTTCCTGCTGAGACCATGGGGTCACTCAGGAATACTTTAAAGACACAAAACCAACTCAAAATGGTATAAGCAAATAAGAGTGACTGGCTCCCATAATTGGAAGGTACAGGGACGGGTCTCTGATCTAAAACCACCGGACCCAGTGTTCAAATGATATCAGAGTGCCTGCCCTTGGTTTTGTTCTGTTACTGTCCTCATTCTTTCTCACCAAAGACCAACTTTCTTCAAGTGCCCAAGGAAGCTGGTATCTCCAGTGTCCTCACTGAAGAAGGAGAACATATTGCTCATAAATTCCCAGGGAAAGAGTCTATCTGACCATGTGGGGCATGCACCCTCCATCTGAACCAACTGCTGTCGTCAGATGGATGGGACACTCTGTGATCAATGATTGGTAGTCCCATCAGAATCACGTGGAGAGAAATCATGGTACCTCTTGAAAAATAGCAATGTTAGGCAATACAAAATAATGAGTGTCTACTACAGTTTAAAACCACAGGCAAGTCACTTAACCTTTAAGAACCTGAGTTTCAACATAGTTTTCTTAAAATTAATAATACCTATTGTGCAAGTTTGTTGGGAGATATTAAAATTATATTAAACACTTGGTGCATAGAGATATTCATCTATGGTGGTCATTTTTGTTATTACTGGTACTATTATTGTTTCACGGTTGTTTTTGACACAGGGATCGGAATTTGAAGCCCATCCCAGATTCCCAGATGTCTAAAGCACTGCTGTCCCCAGGGTGGAGTCCCCTTGGCTCTGCAGCCAGACGCCTTGCACAACCCAGGCCCTGTATGCCAAGGTTAAGCTGGTTCACCATCTGACGGCCACAGAGCAGTGAGTGCCTCCCCAGCCCCAGCAATGTCAATACTGCCTTCCTGACTCCGCCTATTGTATCTGGAGGAAAGTGGCCTAGCATTGTCTTCCAGTGCTCCCCCCAGGAAACATGATATCACCCTCTAACAAAAGCGGGAAAGCTGACAGATCTACTGAGATGGGTGTGACCACCACACACACCTCACTGGTCAAGCCCTGGACGGGGGTCTGTGACAACCTGAGAGCAAACAGAAGCCACACGCTGTGTTCTTCAACAGGCCTGATGGGTTCCTTTGGTTCATCTTTCAATTTTCTCCCTGTCTTTGTTAAATCCATACCATGTTAGACACAGAGTCACCAGGCAGTGGGAATGCACTCCCTCTAATCAACAGATGTGTTGAAGAGTCAGAACTCTGTCCATCTGGCAGAGCCATGTCCCCACACCTGTCTCTGTAGCCTTTGGGAAGGAACATAGGGATAGTCAGATTCCTCCTAAAGGGACAAGGCAGTGGGGTGGGGAGTACAAAAAAGCAGTCATGGCTCAATCTAAAAAATATTCTGCACGTGTGATGTGAGTTAAGCAGTTTGGCCAGACTGGTGGGAATGGGGTTATCAGTTTTAAATTCCAGAAATAAGGGAGGCAACTTTAGATATTCCCTTTCCTGTAGGCTGGGAGTAATGCCAGTGGATCCTCTGACATCCCTTACAATTTGGGTTCTTAATACTACCAGTGCACCTGGCTCTTTGTAGGACAACAAACTTGCAGTCTGGTTCCCCCATGCCAGGCCCTGAGGCTGTCACTCTGCTGCCCTCATCTTACTGTCCCCTTCTTAAAACTCTCTCCTTCTTTAGCTATCACAACACCAATCCTCTAAAATCCCAGGAACGGAATCTGATTGGATCTGCTTCTCCTACCAACTCCCTGACTATTTCCTCATAGAACACTTAGCTATCTCTTCTTTCTCTCCCTTTCACTTAAAGCCTAAGATATATTCAGGCCCATAACTTCATTACTGTAAACCAAAGATTTCTATGTCTCAATTCCCTCACCCAATCCCTTTTTCTGAGCATCAGACACAGAAAGCCAAATTTTGCTAAATATTTCCATTTACATGGAACCTTAAAGTCAACATGTACAAAATAATTACCTGCTCCATTTCAGCCCATCTCCAACCAGTTCCTTCTGCTGTGTTTCAAGACACTGAACAGCACCACCATCACCCAAACCAGAATCCTGAAGCAATGCTTATTCTCTCCCCTTTCTCTCAACCTCCTGTAAGCATCATCGACCCCTACAGTTTTACTTCCTAAACACTTTCAAGGCCCCTCTTCTCTCAGGCCTTCCCACCTGAAGTATCAGGAAGCCAAATTGGCCCAGGCCTACCTTCTCTGCCATGTCAACCGTCCTCCACAGAGTGGAGTGAATTTTCCAAGACATAGTCAGATACGATAAAACAAACACAATGCTAAATTTCAACATGTATCCCATGAAAATATAAGCTACTTAAAGGGGCCTACAAAACCTTTTCCAATATGACCCCAGTCTTAATTCTCCACTTCCACCCTACATTCAGCCTTTCTTAACTTCCTGGAGCTTGCCCTATTTCACACCCTGCTCCCTTTAGTGGAAAGTTCTTCCTATTTCTTTTTTATTCAAGTTTTAAAATCATTTGTCTAGTCGTGACTAGTGTGGCTCAGTGGGTTGGGTGTCATCCCACAGACCAGAAGGTTGACAGTTTGATTCCCAGCCAGGACACATATCTAAGTTGCAACCCAGGTCCCCAGTTAGGGACGTGAGAGAGGCAACCAATCAATGTTTCTCTCCCTCTCTTTCTCATTTCCTTCCCCTTTCTCTAAAACTAAATAAATAAAATCTTTTGCTTAATAAAAATAAAACAAAATCACTTGTCTATGTGTAATTTGTAACTACAATTGGAAATGATTTTTTGGCAATATTCACTACTATTAGAAGTTCTTGCAAAGTGAGAAAAATTAATGTTATTCATACTAAATTTAGCAATGTCAACTTCATTATTTATGTCTAATTTAGATTTGTAAAGTTTCACTCTTTATTGGAGGCAATAAGATTTTTTGTAGCGCTTGAAAAGCTAGATTTTATATAACCCCTATTATATCATGTGTCACAATGTCATGTTATTCATCTACCTATATTCATCTTTTCTACTAAAATGTGAACTCAGCAAGGGGGAAAAAGACTCATCCTTTTTTGTATTCCTGGTATCCAGTACAGTACTTGGCACAAAGTAAGTCCTCAATATGTCTTCATTAACTGAAATAATAGGTGAGTAAATGAATGAATAATAGGCAGGCAATAACTCAATAAATGTCTATTGAATAAGAAGTATTTATATATTTTGGGTAGCATTACACAATTGTACAATACTTAATATTAGGTACATCCCTGGTTAAACACATTTTCAGGAGTATATCTTTTTTGTTTCATACCTAAGGGGAAAAAGGTTTTCTTTTGACCTTATTTATATCAAACATTTAACATATGGCATCCTTTTAAGGTATGATGAATACTATTTGCAATGTATATGAAATTGATTTAGTGCTGATGTTGTTGCTATCTCTGTGTAGCTAAAACCCTTTCTACATTTTCTTTCTTTCTGGTCTGCTGAGGCATACTAAGTTCTCACCGTGGCATATTAAATGTCATTTAATAAAGATTACTAACATCAAATACATGCCCTCTAAAAAATAAAACAAATAATAAAAGCTGTCATCAAAGATGTTAGAGGCTATTCCAGCTAAATATGTGTACCCAAATCTCAAAGATACAGCCTGTGAGGTAAGGAAACTCAGAATTAGGAAAAGAACATCATGAGGAAAAGTTGGCCAGGCAAGCTGAGTTGAACTGTGTTTTTAGTATGGACATGGGGAACGTCATTTCCAAATGATGGAGCAGCATGAACAAAAACCAAGGGGAGAGAATGCATATATTGTGAAGATAGGCCTGTTTGAAATGGAAGGGTCATGATAAGGGATGAATGGGTAGGTGAGGAATAGCATTTGATAGTAGGCCAAGTGTTCTGGCTTGTCAGCTAGGGAATGACCAACATGAACTTTAAGGAATTGGAGTTTGTTGAGGTCTTTTAGAAGGAAACTGCTTCTATGAGTAGTAAGTGATTCCCCTATACCTTGGAAAAGATTAACTCAGCAGTGAACTAGCATTAGCTTCACAGCAACATTTCCCTTTTGATTACTCTAGCTTTCTTTATTGAGTTCTTATTGGCTAAACACTCTACATGCATTATCACACTTGATGCCTAAAATAGGTCTGGAAAATAGTATCATCCATAAAAGGTGAGAAAACTGTGGCTTAGAGAAGTTAAATAACTTTCCCATGGTCATCCAATTTGGGTTTAACCCCAGGTCTGTGACTTTAAGATCCATTCACTTAACTCCTTCTCCTGCATTCTTCATTATCTCTACCTTAGTTCCATAGGGCAGTGGCTTCAAAAGAGTCATTATAGAACATGTTCATGTGATTTTTTCTCATGAAAAATATTGAGTTAAAATTCAGTGTAAAGTGACTATATTTGGGTCAACAGTCAGGACACACACCCAGCTGGGTCTAATTAGACAAAGATCTTGTTGGCTTTTCTGAAACCTTAGCCACTTGCTAAGTGATCAATGAGGAGCTACAGACAGACAATAAAGTGCAAAGTGTGTCTACACTCTCTATTCGTGTTCCTAATGGATGATCACCCAACTTGTGCAGTGCCGTAGTTCACTCCTCAGGGGGATGTTTAAATAGAGTTTTTAGAAGGTTTTCATTAGAAAAGCCAAACACTCTTTGTATAACTCCCTCCACCCCTGGATCCTATATCTGGCAATACACAAAGTCAATCTATCATGTCTTCTATATGGAAACCCTTAATAACACTGCTGTTCATCTATTTTTTTTCTGACTAAAAATTCCCATGCAGCGTGGTTTCTAAAGCACTTACTTTCTTGTTTGCCTACTAGGTTTGCTGTCAAATTTCTCCATGCCTTCAGTATTTAATAGATATGCTTTGAGCAGTAGGGTGAAGTGATAACTATTTCTAAATTGGACCATATATTTCTATTAGTGCAAACTGTTATAGCTTATGTATTACATTTTTAGTAAGCAGAGAATGTGTTAGTTCCTATGAATTTTGCATCTCACCAAAACTTAGTGATACTTGGTGACACTAGAACTTTTAACAAATCGCTCTCACATTGAACATACATAATTTATTTATTAAATCCACAACTTGTCATTACTTATTTTGAAATAGTATCCTTTTGGTGTGGATCACCCATCTAGCCTAGAGAAATCTGTTTGAAGCCTGATTCTGTGCTTTAGTGAATAAGCAGGAGACACAATCACACACACACCTCTTTTTAGGGGTAGGGTCCCAGGAGACAAATTGATGTCAGAAAACTTTGGGGCCCACCCATCTTAATGCCCTAGAGGACAGAACATTGTCTTCTGAGGTGGACTTGGAAGCATCTTTTCCTTCTGGAAAGATGATTTAGAAGAACCAGGCTCTAGCAGGAAGTTGTCCCAGGGTAGGGCTGAAAAGGAAATGCCAAGACCTCCCAACAAGACAATGATTAGGAGGGAGCATTTGTGAAGGAAGCAAAACTCCTCCCTCTAAAAACAATTCCCAGGTGTGTCTCTGATCCAAGCTTCTAGACAACTACCCTTGATTACTCAGACCTGGTAGTAGCCTTACAAAACCAGCCCCATTGAGGAGTTCCATCTGGAACCACTTCCCTGACCTTATACAGGCATACCTCATTTTGTTGCACTTTGCTTTATTGTGCTTCACAGATGTTGCATTTTTACAAATTGAAGACAAAGCCCTCCACCAGCAAAAAGATTATGATTCATTTTATTGTGATACTCATATTATTGTTATAGTCTAGAACCAAACCCACAATATCTCCAAGATGTGCCTGTAACTGAATTTCTCCTGCCATTCCAGAAAAGATGTCCACTATCTCTGAATCCAGGTTATTTAAAATGTTAAATGAGACAGAAAAGGGGTATGAAGGCTCTCTACCAGAGACTTCATGTTGGATCTGTGTTGATTACATAGGACACACTATGATAAAGCAGAAAGTGATTTATTTTGTTTTTCTGTATATACAACTCTTTAGAGAGAGAGCAGCTTGGTTTGGTGAGGATTGGCGAGTAGGAAAAGTTGGTATGTTTATTAGAACTTGTTTGTAAGCTGAAATTGACCATGATTCTTAGTTGGGAGGACTATGTATCAGAATCTACGTGGGTTTCAGGGAAGACTTTTGAAAATTACACACCTCCTCCAACCCTCTTATGTGTGAGCATCTTCCACCCAGAGCTTTCACTGAGGCAAATGTGACATCATGTTTCAGTTGTTTGTTTAGAAAAAATAAAAGAATGAGAAACAACCCACTGGACTAGAGAGATAAACATAAGTCCTTTGCTCCATTACTACAGTCTACTGGTGGTGTTTGGTTTGAAGAATGGGTTTCTATGCCTATAGATATGATCGTGCAGGATTCTTATTACCAATCCTTGGTATTCATGTTCATTGAGGCTTAGACTAGGAATGCAAGTTAGGATTCAACAAAACATACCTACCCCAGAAACCAGGCTTGCTAGTGTTACCCTCCTTTTTCAATAAGAGCATGAAACCCTTCTCTTTGTACCCCTACCTGCTGAAGTCTATGCTATTTTTAGGGAACTAAGGTCTAGACATGGAGCAACTCTTTTGGCCACATAACATTTTTGTTTGATTTTATGATGGCCTTTCTAATCCTATATTGTCATATATAGTCACTTTAGGGGGAAAAAAGTAAACTAAAACAATTATATGTATGTGTGATTTAAGCTAAAAAGTACCTCAGAGCAACTATAGACCCTTAGAGTTTGATTACTATAATCCCTGGTGTAGATAAATAATGTTACAGAGAAAAAGTAAGCCAAAATGGAATTATGATAATTATTTGGTGGTCTAAAGGTACATATTATTAGAAGAAAATTAACATTATTTCTATAGTAATATAAAAACATTCTGCACAAGTACTGAAACCATCTCAGATAATCTTTCATTTTTAGCAATTTATATTACACATGTTTAGTCTTAAAAATATGATTAAATCCTCAATGTAATTGGTTGTTGAAAGCAAACTGAAAAGCTACAAATTATTTTATATTCAATTATATTATTGTATTGGGTTAATTTTTTTAATAGTTAAGGTTTCAAACATAAAGAAAACTATAAAAATAACATAACAGTTGCTTATGTCTATTTGAATCAAATTCTATTAATGTAATATAGCCTACACCATTAAGTTCAGTAAATTCCCTCAAATTCATTTCCAATTTTAATTCTATTTTCATTACAATAATTAGAATGCTTTCAAACTGAAGGGGAGAGATTGATGGCAATTATAGCTGTGACTTATTTGCACTTTAGGTTTTGATACCACCTTCAGCCGGTACCCCACAAGATGAGTGAACTACAGAGGGGCACCACTACGCAGAGAATCTAAACAACAGACCTAAATTGAAAAGCATTCAGACCAGTCGTTTCTTAACTCCACAACAGGATTGATAATCTCCTGTGCCCAGTGAGCTGGGTGACTGCCTAAACTTTCATTTCATTGGGTCAATAAATATTTTATGGCAAATACTTGAAATGAAACAAAAATTATATAGCCCTTATCTTCCTGGCCCCAACTATAAGAAAAAACAGTAAGCTTATTTAGATTAATTTGACTGCTTTGAATAAAATAGCATGCAGATAGGAAATCTGGATAAAAGCATTTTTGTTCTCAGTTAAAAATGACAATCTGTATGCTGCTAGTTCTCAGCATGAATTTCATTGTTTTAAAAAATTACTGAAGATTTTTGTTGAAGTAGGTAAAACCAGGATTTTTTTTAATTAAGGAAACAATCCCTAATAAGGAACAGTAAAATAACGCACCAAGTAAGTAAATCTCTTGAAATAAAGTGACCTTATCGGTCCTCATAGAGTCTGTAGCAACAGAGGGGGCAATTATGCAAAAGAGAAATTCTGGAAAAGTCAGTTCATTACCACAAGCACTTTGCATTTCAATCCTTACATATATTAAATGGAGTGTTATATATTAAATAAACAGTGCTTATGCCACAGCTGCTTCTTGTTAACTACACTAAGAAAGAGTGAGAGAGCCCAGAATCACTGTTTGAAAAAAAATACTAAATCAAAACAATAAAGCCAAATCTTACCAGAAAGGAGCAAGCTGACTCCATAGAGAACTAAGCCGACAAAAGAGTTCATGCTTCCCCAAATCTCTCCATCCAGTTTCCGCAGATGTGCGTGAGGTCCTGAGGATCTTTTCAAACACCCAGAGGTCTGTGGCTTTCCATTCTCATGTTCTACTGGATCTTGTTTACCAGTCAGAGGCAAGAAGGAACAGCACAGAAGCAGGCTGTAACAGTCTCATTTCTGTCTCTGAGCACAGGGAGTTTTAAGTTCCTTTTTCCTGTTTCCTTTGTAGATTAGGATGGGAAAGGCTGTATCTTAAAGGCATTTGGTATCAGGAGGGCTGGGGGCACTGCAAACCCTCTCCATCTTGCAATTCATCAAAAACACTTATCTATTGCTCTTGCTTCTGCTGCTTTTGCTGCTGTTGTAGGGGTAGAGGAATTTTTGTTGGAAGTGTGGGTCCTGGTCAGCATTTTCAGAAACAATAGGGGTATCCTCTCATGGGCGGGAAACAGAACAACAAGCCCTCCACCTATGTATGGTATGCGATGATGACCGGCCCTCCTCTGCCTTCTAACAGCTCTCCTGGGTCCACTTGGGATCCCTGACAAAAGGGGCTTCTGGGTGTGGGGGGCAGTTTTTGCTTTGGTGTTCTCATTTAACCCACGTGGTTTGAATTGGGAAAAGAAGTTTCGTGATGAGAGGACACAACCCGAAAGGCAATTAATTTGGCTAATTACCGGTGAGGTCAATGCTCAGTGTGGCCACCGAGACCAGAGTCCAAAATTGTTAGCCTGTTTTCTCTCAGACAGATGATTTGCTTGTTGGGCGACAGCCCAAAAATATCCGTGCTACTAGCTATTGCTTTAATTTTTATGACTAATTCACCTGAAGGTGATCTAATTTATTATAGAATTTAGCAAAAAAGAATTTTAGCAACAAGAGGGACTTGGTTGTAACTGGCCAATGGCATGTCAGAAGAAAATTATATACAGAATTAAAAAATAACCTATGAGCCCTGGCCAGGTGGTTCAGTTGGTTGGAGCGTCATCCTGTGCACAAAAGGCTGTGAATTTGATTCCCCCCCAGGCAAGGTACACATTTAGGTTTCAGGTTCAATCCCCAGTTTGGGTACAAATAGGCGGCAACCAATGGATGTTTCAATCTCACATGGATGTCTGTCTGTCTCTCTCTCATTCTCTCCCTCTCTTCCTTCCTCTTTCCCTAAAATCAATAAACATATCCTCAAGTGAGGCTGTAAATAAATAAATAAACACACACACACATACATACATACAAAACCTGTGTAGCAACCAAACATGAATGAGATATAAATATTATTCATAAGAGCAGAGATAGGCCAAAAGGAAAATAGCCATTGGCATAACCATACCTAAAATGAGATCACAGGCCCTTAATTTATCTAGATGATAATTTCTTTATAACATAAATTATGACTTTAGAGAGTTGATATCTTGTTCATCACCTTGCTCTCAATCCTGAGGATAGAATTGTCTGCTCCTCCTTTTCCTACTCACCACAGGAAAAGGCAGATGCTGCTAGTCTTGCCTAATTTCTGTCCCAGGTTTTATCACATCAGCAATGGTCTTAAGAAAACTGATATTGCCCAGCTGCTGGGGCAGAAAAGCTTCGGTCTGTTTTCAAGTGGAGCTGGATTCACATACTGTCCCAATCACATGTGTGAACTGAGACAAGACATTTAATGTCTTTGAGTCTCAGTTAATGGGTGTAAAATGGCTATAATATCTTATTCATGGGGTTTTGAGAGGATTAAATGAGAATTAAAAATACATAAGATATCTTGTAACAGGGTGCAACCAAGAGGGGAGCCCCAAATAGGGATTTGTAATAGGGTCCAGAAGAGCTTGGAGATAATTGGCTCCACACCACAGGGCCACACCTGTTCAGAATGCTGGCAGCTGTGGCCAATTGTGAAAGGAGCCAGAAATGGGCCTGCAGAGGAAGATTGGCACTGGGATTTAAATGGAGGCACGGCAGCCATTGGGCATCTTTTGGAGGGCGGTGGGGGAATCATGCATCTGTTTAGGACCATTCAGCTTTGGTGTCTTGGTTGGGATCATGCGGCTTGGGTGAGTCAGGACCACAAGGCTTTGGAAGTACTCCTTTTGCCACGTGGAGGGTGCCGGGAGGACTGTGTGCATTTGTGGGGAACTTTAGTTTGTGTTATTTCAAATAAATAATAAATTCCTTTTCTTTTCACTGATCTCTGGTATTAAGAAACATCTTTCCTCAGGCAGCGGGCAAAATGAATCCAGCAGGTGGGGAGGACCCCCTGGAGAAAAAGGGGGCATCTTTTATATCATTCAGCCCCTCCCCACTGCTCTGTTCTGTAAGTTTTTGGCGACCACGAAGGGGCCATAATTGTCCGTGACAGACCGACCCCCTCAGGTGAGAGAGAGTGAGACTTCAGAATTTTCCCAGGTCTCGAGAATTTCTCTGCACTCCTCCTGAGGGCATCGGCCGCCTATCACACCTGGAAAGGTGAAAAGGAAATGAAATGGGGAGGGAGCAGAGACATGAAACTGTTTTGGTTGAAAACTTAGTTTCTGAGTGCTTTTTTTGGCATAATGTTTTTTGGAATAATGGGGCTGGAATTGTGGGCAATAGCTGGGGAAATACCCAGTTTTATGCAAACTGTTCTTGCTCTGAACTTTTGCTTGCTTTGTTGGAACTATTCGAATAGTTCTGAGCAGCTCCCTAAGTGGAGCCCATTGGGTAGGATCCTAAGGGACTGGGAGAGCTTCCATGCTAAGTCAACATACAAGAATCCCTTGATTGAGCAGTTAATGATTTATTATTGTAACACGGTGTGGCCTACTTATGCTTTGGGTGATGAGCTGAGATGGCCATTGAATGATTGAGTTACTGCATCATTGCTAGATTGAAATAGTATTGCTGGTGGTGTAAACTTCCAGAAGAGTTACATTACCTTAATGCGTTCATAATATTGCACAACAGCCTTGTGCCAGAGACAGAGAAGCGTGTAATGGTCCAGAAGGGAAAAGTGGTCTCAGAACTCCTCCCCAATAGTAGAACACAGGAAGAGAGAGAGAATGAGGAAATAAACCTCACTGATACTCTGAACCCAGGGAATAGGGGCTTACAGGCAGGGGGAATGCCAGTGGTGTAGCTGCCTCCCCAAGGGATGGGGTCCGCCAGGACTCCCCTCTCCTTGCAGGTGGGAGAAGTCTCCACCACAGATTTGCACCCTCTGCGAGTAGGCTCCGCTCACCATCTGCACCAACAGATGGAAGGGGCCTCCTTGCCTTCTGAACCCAGAGCCGAAGGGCCATGCCATCTTTACAGGTGGGCTCAGCCTGCGTGCGCCCGCCATCTTCACAGGTGGGCGGGGCCTGCGCATTGCCTCTGCCAGTGGCACCCCACCCCCAGTGGGTGGGTGGCAGCTTTGTTCCACAGCCCCACCAACAGGTGGGAGGGGCCTGGCCCCCTCTGCAGGGTGAAGCCTTCAGTCACCACCCTCCGCAGGTGGGACGGGCCTCCATGAGGCCATTGCCTTCACAGCTGGTGGAGATTTCTACACCTCCAGCCTCACAGGTGGTGAGAACTGCCACTGCCGTGATACCTCCCAATCCACAGGCCACCTCAGTAATGTCTCCCCCGGTAACTGACCCTGAAGTGGAGATTGCAAAGCCAACTGCTTCACCTCCAGCTGCTGAGGAATGTGTCTCACTCCCCAGAACTCACCAGGGCACCTCCTATAACCGGGGAGCCTTCAAAGGTGTAGCCAGTCAATACCCTTTGAGGCAATATGTTATAGGCAGAATAAAGGAAGAAGGACAGGCCGCTGGTTATTATTGGGCCCATACTCCATTCTCCACTTCGGATTTACTGACCTGGAGGACTGTCAATCCCTCATATAGGAATGATCCTCAGAAGATGGCAGATCGTATTGCCTCTATTTTTGCCACTCATCACCAAAACTGGGAAGACCTACAGGCCCTCCTGAACATTTTGCTAATAGCAGACGAAAGATGGTTGGTTCTAAATAGGACTGATCAGGAGGCCCAGCGTCTCCATGATGAGGACACCGAGGGGATTCTTAACCCAATCGAGGCAATTCCTCGGGTAGACCCTAAGTGGGACCCGAACAGCAGATATGGCTTAACCTCTTGAGACACTACAGAAGGTGCATATTGGAAGGACTTAGGAGAGGAGTGCCCAAGCAGAGGAGTCTGAACTTGATACAGACTCTCCAGCAGAAGCCAGATAAGGATCCTTCTGAATTTTTAGAAAGGATCTATCAGGCATATAGGAAATACACTGATGTTGATCCAGAGGCACCAGAGAATGTGAGAATGGTAAATATGACTTGTTGGACAGAGTGCTCCGGATATCAGGAACAAACTTCAGCATGTAGACAGAGTACTGGGAATGAGCTCCTCCCAGTTAGTAGACATAGCATTTAAAGTCTACAATGCCCGGGAAGCAGGGAAGGAAAAACAGGCCACAGTGTTTTTGGAGTTAGGCCAGGGAAACCAAAAGACTCAGGGCCCTAGGGCAGAAAAAGGAAACTCATCAGGTGCCTGCCACCATGCTAGTAGCAAAAGGGACCCTACAGTGAAGAAGAAAGGCACACTAGGCATTAATCAATGTGCCCATTGCAAGGAGGAGGGGCACTGGAGGAATAAGTGCCAACGTCGCAAAAGGGAAAGTAGGAGAAAATATGCCAGGAAAAACATTTAAAATGGGACCGGCATTCCGCATTGCTTTGCTCCGAATCAGAGTGGCACCCAGAAGCAGACTTAAACTGAGCCCTTTTGAAATAGTTTATGGGAAACCCCTCCGAATTTCTGTTTTAGGTACACCCCCTCTGGATTTGGAGCTTGAGGCACAAATTAAGCAATATGTACAGTATTTAGGGCAGACACCATTTTGCACAAGTTTTCTCATTGCAGGTCTGTCTACTCCTCTGACAAGCCCCT
Organism: Trachops cirrhosus; assembly: GCA_028533065.1. NCBI lineage: Eukaryota > Metazoa > Chordata > Mammalia > Chiroptera > Phyllostomidae > Trachops > Trachops cirrhosus. Next base: position 65,990,241 of record CM052540.1, on the reverse strand, counting down.
GCACCCGTTCCAGCCAGGGGACCAAGTCCTACTAAAGACCTGGAAGAGCCAAGGCCCTGAACAGCAGCTGTCTGAACAATGGACTGGTCCCTACAATGTCCTGTTGACAACACATTCCTCCCTGAAGCTGACGGGAATTAAGCCCTGGATTCACCACACATGGGTAAAATGGGCACTACCCAAGGGAGACAAAGACCCTACTGCTGCAGCTGAGGCAGAAAGGGAAAGTTGGACCTGCGTTCTGGAGGAAGGTTTGAAATTCCTCTTCTGGAAAGAGACAACGAATCCCGGTACAGGGTGACAGTGTTTGTTATGTCATGTAGGTGTTCATAAAGCTAGGGACTTTTAATGGCCATGTACTGAGTTTAAGTATAGTCCTTCCCAGTGTGGGAAAGGAACCAGGATTAAAAGAGAATGGTGGTTAAATCTGGATGAGTAGAAATATGTATAAAGGATGTGAAAGTTCTAAACCTGGGGTAAAGGAAACCTCAACTAATTTTCTGGCTTTGTGGGAAAAGAACAAATTTCTCATATTGGTTTTGTTTCTGATCAGAAACCTTCTGTATTGTAAGACCTAAGAAAGGTCACCTGAAGACCTGTTGGTCGCCTGTAACTGGTTGGGGAGGATGCCTTTGCCAGTTGGGACACAGGAAGGGTTATTTGGGGCTGATGAGTGCTTCAGCCAGAGGTGAAGGGGGCGTGTCTCTGCCAAGACACTGGGCCTGAAGGAGCATGTCTCTGCAGGGCACTAATGGATGCATTGGGGCAAGAAAATGCCTCTACCTGTGTGTTGTTCTGGAACTCTGTGTTTTGGATTTTGCTCTGTATCTGCTCTGAAAAGGAATTGAGGATTCCAGGGAAAGTTGAAACTTCACACTCTATAGGAAAGTTTTGAGAAACCTGGTGGATATCAGAAGGAAAAGGATTTTCCTTCACACTGTATTTTTCTCCCTGCCTGATCCCTCCAGAATTTGGCATTCTAAAGGAGTGAGTGATGACATAAGGTTTCTTTGCATAAATCCAATAAGACCAGTCATTTATATTGGTTTTGTTAACCAAGACTTTGACTGGAATGTCATGCCTGAAGGAGGCATCTAAGGGTTCTGGTCATCACCAGAAAGCCCTGAGGAACTGGGATTGACTTGCGAAGCTAGCGAAAGTCCATGAGAAAAGCTTGGTACTTTGGTTGTGCGGTTCATGCCAGTCTTTCCAGGGAAGGAACGAAGGTTGCTTTCCTGAAAGATGGCCAAAAAGGAACCTGTAGGCATAATGGAAGCCTCAAGGATTTGAGTGAAACAACCAGTACAGGTGAAGCCTATGGCGTATATGTGGCTCTGCTTCTGTACCCCGAGGGGTGGACTGAGAAATCAGTCTGAAAGTTCCCTGTGTGAATTCCAGCAAAGTGGACTTAAAGATCATAGGTGATCCAGGATGCTCTTAGTGTGTTTATGCAAACAAACAGAAAAAATTAAAAGCTGGACTAAAAGTAGTCCCTTTAATAACAATGAGGGTGATCTTAGGAAGAAAAATTATGATTCAAAGAAAATCACAATACTCAGTCTTGGACATCAGAAATGGTACAAATAACTGTCTTGGAAGTTTGCTTTTCAGTTTACAGGCACAAAGGACCTGTCAGATTGCCACTGTCAGATATCATTGCAGCAAGGGCCTGGTAACAAGATGTCTCCCCAAAAGACAGTCTCACAGGCACAGAGACTGGCTTGGGAATTTTTGTGTAAATCAACATGTGTTTTTCCTCCTGTTTCTGTAGGGCGTATGCCTAGGACTTCATTACTTGAGTGATTGGTTGCAATATAGACCTCACTTAAGGAGCCCATCCTCATCATCACACCCTGAGACTCAATGGTTTGACTAAACTAAGTGGTTGGGTTCAGGCAGTCATTTTAGAACTGATTTTCCCTTTTTCTGTCCAAAAGGCTAAGACAGAAAGGGCCCAAAATCTGAAAGGAAGGAAATCCTAATATATACCCCTCAGCCCAAGTGAAGTATAGTGGGCCACAAGGATTTCGGAAAGGAGTAGCATGCCTTGCACAACTTCCTCCAGATAAACCATTTTTTTTTTTTTTAGTATCTTAAGCATTTTTTTTATTTATTTTTTAATCATTATTCACATACAGTTTCTATCCTTTACTCCCATTCCAGCCAACCCACCCATCCCACCCCTCCTCCCTCCCATTTCCAACCCCCCTAGTTTTTGACACTATGTCCTTTATATTTGTTCCTGTAAACCCTTCCCATTCTCCCCTGAAGTTCCCCTGAAATTCCCTCCCCTCTCCCATCTGATCACTGTCAGCCTGTACTCTATTTCAGTGTCTTTGGCTATATTTTGCTTGTTTCTTTCTTTTGTTGTTTAGGTTCCTGTTAAAGGCCAGATCATATGGTATTTCTTTCACTGCCTGGCTTATTTCACTTAGCATAATGCTTTCCAGTTCCATCCATGCTG
>CM052540.1:65962098-65980556 GCA_028533065.1 Trachops cirrhosus | reverse complement strand
GCTGACAGTCTGATGGGAACTCCTTTGTAGGTTACTGTCCCCTTATCTCTTGCTGCTTCTAGGATTCTCTCCTTCATTTTTACCTTGGCTAATGTAATTATGATGTGCCTTGGTGTGTTCCTCCTCGGGTCCAACTTCTTTGGGACTCTCTGAGCTTCTTGGACTTCCTGGAAGTCTATTTCCTTTGCCAGATTGGGGAAGTTCTCCTTTATTGTTTGTTCAAATAACTTTTCCACTTGTTGCTCTTCCTCTTCTCCTTCTGGTACCCCTATAATTCGGATGTTGGAACATTTAACGTTGTCCCAGAGGTTCCTAAGCCTCTCCTCATTTTTTGAATTCTTATTTCTTCATTCTTTTATGGTTGTATGTTTTTTCTTCCTTCTGATGTACTCCATTTATGTGAGACCCAGCTTTCATTCCATCACTATTGGTTCCCTGTGCATTTTTCTTCATTTCACTTATTGTAGCCTTCATTTTTTCATCTAGTTTGTGACCAAAATCAACCAGTTCTGTGAGAATCCTGATCACCAGTGCTTTGAACTGTGCATCTGAGAGGTTGGCTCTCTCTCAGTTGCTTAAAAGGATGGGTTCTGGGGCTTTCTATTGTTCTTCTGTTTGAGCCATCTCTCTCTCTCTTTTTTTGGTCTGGTCGCACCTGTTATGTATGAGGGGCAGAGCTGTAGGTGTTCACCAGGGTGGGGCACCCCAGTTGCTGGGTTGTGATGCTGTATGTGGGGGTGGGGTCCAAGAAGGTACAATGGCACTTGCTCTGCTCTTTGTCAGACCTCAGTCCCTTCTTCCCCTTCCCCTGAGCAAACTGGGCCCCTCTGGTGCCAATTCCCGTGTGGGTGGGCTTGTGCACCCTGTGGGACTTTCCTTTTCCATCAGTGCCCCAAGGCTCTATTTCCCAGTGCTGGGATCCTGGGTTGCATGCAGTGCCGTGCTTCACAATCGCTGCCTCACTGGGTCTGCCAGTTGCCACCCCTTGGCCAGGGTCTGCCAGCCCCTGCTTGTGCTCCCAGGGTCTGCCTGCTGTGGTCTCACGTGCCCTGGTTGCCTTGTGCACTCCAGTTGCTTACACATCCAGTCCCAATGCTCTCTGCTCTCTGCTCCTGGACCCGTGCCAGGCTGCCCAATTCCGCCCCTCCTACCAGTCTGGATGAATGTGTCTATTTTAACTCCTTGGGTTTCCAACTTCTATACAGTTCAATTTTCTGTCAGTTCTGGTTTTTATTCTGCTTCTAAATTGTTGTTGTCCCTATCTTGGTTGTGTGAGGAGGCACAGTGTGTCTACCTATGCCTCCATCTTGGCCAGAAGTCCCAAGATAATTCTTCTTCCAGTGTTTTCCAGAGATGCCAAAATGTTGGACACCCATGTTAGATGTATATCATTTGGTCCAGAAAATCCACTTTGAAGTTATACCCCAATCCAAAGTCAAAGATGTTCCCCAAAATGTATAGAAGCGTTGTTGATAATAATCAAAACCTGGAAATAATCTAAATAGCTAACAAAGTGAATTATTTCTATAAATCATGGCACAAAATGAAATACCAGACAAATGTCAAAATGTTATGGTAGAAGCATTTTGACATGGAAATGTCACAGGTGGGCACATGTAACAAGGTTCTTGGTGATTGGGACAAAGAATTGAACCGAACACCCAGAGTTTATAGCAGAAAACATGGGAGCAGGCCAACTCCAAGCAGAGATTGACCTTATAGGCTGGAAGGACTTTATCTTTAAAGGGCAGATCCTTCCTGGCTACTTTTGGTGGGCTTTTACTACGCATGTGCAAGTAGTTTTATTATTTTAAAGCTACCGCACATGTGGTCTCCCATGATTTTCCATGACTGGCCACCAGGGAAGAGGGTCCCACAATGCTACCAAATTGATCCCCCCTTCTCCTGGGGTCCCCTTGTAGTAGGTTCACCTTTCCCTTCTCCAGAGAATTATAGCTCTCCATGTTAGAGATTGGTGAAAAGGAAAGGGGTTATTTATTCAAGTTATACAGACTAAGGGTAATGACTTAATGTCTTCATCAAAATCCCAAAGTCCCTTAAAACACCCACAAACACACACAGTCCTTCCTTTCCCCCTTTGCCCAATATGGGGTACTGTATCTCAGGAAAAGAAATAGAAGTCCATGGCTCAGGCAGCCCCTGGTTCTTCCCAGTAATCTGTGCTGGCCTGGTAGGCCTCCCTCGGTTCCCAGCACCATCAGCTGTGTTGCCAGGATCTCCAGCTAAAGCTGAGTGCTTGTTCTCTGCTAAAGCTTCCTGATGATTCTTCTCATGGCTGCAGGGTTGGGGGTGTCTCCACTCTGCCAAAAGCTTATGGCTCTCCTCACTGCCACAGCTGCATGATACTCTCTTCAATGGCTGCTGAGTCTGGGTTTAAATCCCCATGCCAGTCTTCCTCTGCAGCCCCATTTTCAACTCCTCCCACAATTGGCTACACTTGCCAGCACTCCCATATCCTTCCAGCTACTGGGCTGCCATCATGAGTCTGGGCAGGGGTGGCCCCATGTCATGGAGCCAATCATCTCCAAGCTCTGATGCAGGCACTGTAACTAGAGGGAATTGCCTCCCAGTTATATCTTGGGGGGAAGTTCCTTCCATCCCCCTGGCTCAGAGCGTGGCCAGAGCTATTTAACATATCTATGCAACCAGTTAAATGTTATAGATATGTTAAATAACCATGCCAGAGGTTAGCTGCAAAGCTGTTGCTATGTAAAACAGCTCTCAATGGCCCTGCTCCCTGTGTCCCTTCCCCCAACTCACACCTGTGGTGGAGGGCGAGGACAGACTATATATCTAATATTTCCTTGACACCTTGAGTCCTGGACCCCATTACAAATCCTTTTGGGGGACCCCTGGCTGCAAGCTCCTACAGAAAGATGTAAAGGATGTTCATGTTATATTGTTGCTGGAAAAAAATAGTGTGAATGGCATAAAATTTATACACATACACACACACACAAGGTAAATGTATACTAAAATGTTAAAAGTTACTATTTCTAGATTTTTTGAAAAATTTTATTTTGTTCTTTATAATGTTCTATAATTTCAACATTTGAAAAATTATGAGTGCCCTGTCTAGATGGCTCAGTTGGTTAGCGCATCACCCTGTATACCAAAAGATTGTGGGTTCAATCCCCGGTTAGGGTTTATACAGCAGGCAACTGATTTAGGTTTCTTCTCTCTCTCTCTCATTTCTCTCTAAAAATCAATAAGCACATACTCAGGTGAGAATAGGAGGAAGAGGAGGGGAAGAAGGAGAAGAAGACTGGGGGGGAAATTCTTCAGACAGTTGACCCAAGGCAGTAGGACACACCTTAAAACACCATTGGCAAATAAGAAACAGAATCCAAGAGAACCTCAGCCTTCAGCAAGTGAGGCAAACTGTAGTAGACTGTTCTGTGTGGTGTGGGCCCAGGTCCCACTCGGAGATGCACAGGACCCACGCCCACAGAGAGGTTTTCCTGTGGGGAATCAGGCCGGCAATGTACCTAGGCCGCTATGAGTCTTGATTTTTGCTAAAACTCCCTCACCCTGAATTGAGGACATTTACTGCAAAGTAACTTCCTAAAAACCATGCTAAACCTTCCAAGGATGAGTGTAACTGGTCCAACCACTTTTGCCTTTTCATTTGCAAATATCCCTTTTCTGTGATGTGATTAGCAGTATTGGCTCCTTTGTTTTCTGTAAAAGGTAACCACCTAAAGCGAGCCTGTGCATAGTAAAGGAGGACCTTCTTGTAATGTGCTGAGTAAGACAATAAAAGCTCATTGGAGCAAGGGCAGAGGCTTTTGCTCCCCTTGACAGAAAAGCCATTTTGTCCCTTTTCTTCCACCAGACTCCGTAATCCGTGTGAACGTCTCATATTCATCCATAATGACATGGACTCCACAAGCTGGGGTCCACATCAGAAAACAGATTGGGGTTTGACTTCCCACTGTGTAGCCTTGGCATTCTGCCTTTTACAGGGCCATGGGCACTGATTCACCACAGCCATGATGTCTGGCTTCTCAAGGACTTTAATGAATGTTTTTGTAACCCTGCTATACTTAACAGTGGCTAACAGAAAAGGAACTGTCATCAACAATTAAGTCTTGCCCTTCACACAGTAATCAAAACAGTCTGGTACTGGCATAAGACCAAACACATAGACAGATGGAGCAGAGTAGAGAGCTCAGAAATAAACCCAAGTCTCTATGGTCAATTAATATTCAACAAAGGAGGAGGAAGCATAAAATGGAGTAAAAACAGCATCTTCAACAAATGGTATTGGGGCATCTGGACAGCTACATGCAAAAAAATGAAACTTGACTAACTTACATCATACACAAAAATAAACTCAAAGTGGATAAAAGACTTAAATATATGTCTTGATACCATAAATTCCTAGAGGAGAACATAGGCAGGAAAATCTGATATTCCATGCAGCAATATTTTCACCAATATGTGCCCTAGAGCAAGAGACATAAAGGAAAGAATAAACAAATGGGACTTCATCAAAATAAAAAGCTTCTGCATGGCTAAAGAAAACATTAAGAAAATAAAAAGGGAACCAACTTTACGGGAAAATATATTTGCCAATGATATCTCAGACAAGAGTTTGATCTCCAAAAAATATCAATAACTCACACGATTTCATACCCAGGAAGACAAACAATCCTATTAAAAAAATGGGCAAAGGACCTGAACAGATACTTCTCCAAGGAGGACATACAGAGGATCCAGAGACACATGAAAAGGTGCTCAGTATTGCTAACCATCAGAGAAATGCCAATTAAAACCATAATGAGATACCACTTCACACCAGTTAGAATGGAAAACATAACCAAATCAACAAACAACAAGGGCTGGGGAGGTTGTGGAGAAAAGGGAACCCTAGTGCACTATTGGTGGGAATGAAGACTTGTGCAGCCACTGTGGAAAACAGTATGGAATATCCTAAAAAAGAAACTAAAAATAGAACTGTCTTTTGACCTGGCAATTCCACTGCTGGGATTATATCCTAAGAATCCTGAAACACCAATTCAAAAGAATCTATGCACCCCAATGTTCATAGTAGCACAATTTGCAATATCCAAGTGGTAGAAGCAGCCTAGGTGCCCATCAGTAAATGAATGGATCAAAAAACTGTGGTACATTTACACGATGGAATACTATGCAGCAGAAAGAAAGAAAGAGCTCCTACCCTTTGCAATAGCATGGATGGAACTGGAAAGCATTATGCTAAGTGAAATAAGCCAGGTGGTGAGGGACAGATACCATATAATCTCAACTATCAGTGGAATCTAATTAACAAAACCAATAAGTAAGCAAAATATAACCTGAGACATGGAAATTAAGAATAAACTGACAGTAACCAGGGGGGAGGGGGGAGGGAAATAACTGGGCAAGAAGGAAAATGGTCATCAATGAGCATGTATAAAGGACCCAAGGATAAAGCCAAAGGGGGGTAAGATTGAAGGTGGGAGGTAGGGGTGTGTGGGGTGGGGGTAAGTGGTGGCAGAAAATGGAGACAACTGTATTGGAGCATTAATTTAAAAAGTTTTGGCCTTCAGGCAGGGCACCACAGTTAAAATGGCAACTCCCACTCAGCTCTGGAATGGAGCTGATGGCTACGAAAAATACCTGACCCCCTCTGAACCCTATTTACGCTAAACCATTTTTTAGAACCGAAATGGCCAACACTATGCTAGTAGATATGGGAAGAGATACAGATATAGACAATGTTGTCTCTGCTTTTGAAACTCACAATAAGACAATCCCAGCATGGCAACAGTGCATCAAAACAGGAAAGGTTGAATAACAAAATCCAGCACTGAGTGGTTAAACATCAAAGGGTGGTGCTGGCAGTACAAGTTTTAGTAGTCTTTGCTTTGGTATTCTTTAGGCCATGAGACACCAATTCTCATGCCTTTCTTCCTTCTCAGCACATGTGGCATCTTTCCAGATAGACTGTAAATTCCTTAAGGCAGGGCATATGTACTTTATTTCAGATGATCCTGTACTATTCTTTCAATGGCTTAAGGGAAAGAGTAACTAGGTTGCCTCAAAATCAGTAAGAACAATTTGCAGACAGAATAGACTGGGGTTAGTTCTACTCCATCCCCCAAAGAAACCTTCAAGAAAAGATAAAAATAAAAATAAAGGAAACTCTTATTTATCCTTCAATATACAATTCAAATGTCACTTATCTGTGAAAACTTCTCTCAATGCTAGCTATCAGTACCAACAAACCAAACCATAGCTTAGAGGCTTAAAGATAACAGACATTTACAAGGCTGATGATTCTGTGGGTCAACAGTTCAGGCTTACCCGGACAATTCTGATCTCATCTGTTCACATCCCTCATGTGTCTGTAGTCACATGTCAATCATCACATAGTTCAGTCTCAGGAACTGGCTGTCTGTGAGGCAACAAGGTTGAAGGAGACACACATTTCTTATCCTCTGCAAAGCTAGCCTAGCTTGTTAATATGGCAGGTTCAGAAATCCAATAGAGTGAATGGAAATATGCAAGTTCCCTGAGGCTGTTAAATTAATTAAACAAGCAGGCCATTAGACTCATGTGGCTCTTGTGCTCTGGCAGCCTACATAACCAAACCAAATGTAAGCCTGTAAGTGCTATAAGGTTAGAAAATCAAAACACTGAGATCAACCAGTCACAAACAGCCAAGTAGGCTTTAAAACCTTGGCCAAACAATTTTCTTACTTTGTTTTCACTTTTTCACTATAAATGTCTTTCCCTAGCTCTCATGGATGGAGTAATCAGAATCACTTTCAGTTTGATACCATCTGATTTGAATTGATTTTTGCTCAAATAAATTCTTAACATTTTAATATGTCTCAGTTTATCTTTTTATCAGGGCCTAGGCTTAGAATTGGCACATCATTACTTCTGACATGTTCTGGTCAGTAAATCAAGTCACATGGCTAAGACAAGATATAAAAGATAGAAATAAAAGCTTCAATTTTTTTATTTTAAAAGATATAGGATGGTTGAAGAAAAAGTATAAAAATTAAGGTCAATTTAATTCAGAAAGACTAAGTCAAAAATTAGAATTATACAACCTTTCAGCTTCCATTTTTTAATCGAAGAAGCTATTAATAATGTCAATTTTATAGCAGCATAACCTACTGAGTGAAAGAGCTTTAGGATGAAAATAGCACACAATTAAATTAGTTCCCTTGGTATTAGATTTAAACTGATATAACAGCCATAACCAGTTGTAGCTCAGCTGGTTGGGCATCATTCTGCAAAGCAAAAAGTTACTGGTCAGAGCACATACCTGGGTTGTGGGTTTGGTCCCTGTAGGGGCGCAGGAGCACATACCACAGACAACCAATCGAACATGGATGTTGCTCTCTATTTCTCTCTCCTTTCCCCTTTCTAAAAATAAAGAGATCACTTCCAGGCAAGATGGAGGCAGAACAGATACATGTGCCTCCTCACATAACCAAAAGAACAACAACCAATTTAAAAACAAAAAACAACCAGAACTGCTAGAAAATCAAACTGTATGGAAGTTCTACAACCAAGGAGTTAAAGAAGAAATATTCATCTGGATAATAGGAGGGGCAGAGACAGGCAGCCTGGCAGAGAGAACTCACAGCAAGGTGGGAGCTGGAGGACAAGGGCAGGCAAGGCAGTGGCTGGCAGACTTAACAAGGTGGCAGCTGGTGGAGAGGGTGGTCCCACATTTGTGTGTGGATAGACCTGGAGGAACAACTGAGGAGTGAGACAGACCACGCAATCGAGGGTTCCACAGGGAAAAAAAGCTTCAAACCCTCTGACTAAAAAAACCTGTGGGGGTTGAGGTGGCAGGAGAAACTCCCAGGCTCACAAGAGAGTTCACTGGAGAGACCCACAGGGTCCTAGAATGTACACAAAACCACTCACCTGGGAATCAGCACCAGAAGGGCCCAATTTGCTTGTGGGTAACAGAGAAAGTGACTGAAAGCCAGTTGAAAGCTGATCCAGTGGAATTGTTCCCTCTCCGACCCTTCCCTCACATGCAGTGCCCTAATGCATCCACGTTGGTTGCCCCACCCTGGAGAATACCTGAGGCTCTGCCCCTTACCATGTAACAGGCCTACTGAGGCAAAAAAAAAATATGGCCCAAATGAAAGAACAGATCAAAACTCCAGAAAAAATACAACTAAGGAATGAAGAGATAGCCAACCTATCAGATGCACAGTTCAAAACACTGGTAATCAGGATGCTCACATAATTGGTTGAGTATGGTCGCAAAATAGAGGAAAAAGTGAAGGCCATGAAAAGTGAAATAAAGGAAAATGCACAGTGAACCAACAGTGAAGGAAAGGAAACCAGGACTCAAATCAGCAGTTTGGAACAGAAGGAAGAAATAAACATTTGACTAGAACAGAATGAAGAAATAAGAAATCAAAAACATTAATAGAGTATTAGGAACCTTTGGGACAACTTTAAACATTACAACATCTGAATCATAGGAGAGCCAGAAGGAGTAGAGGAAAAGCAAGAAACTGAAAATGCATTTGAAAAATAATGAAGGAGATCTTCCCTAATCTGGCAAAGGAAATAGACTTCTAGGAAGTACAGGAAACTCAGAGAGTCCCGAAGAAGTTGGACCCAAGGAAGCACACACCAAAGCACATCTAATTAAGTTACCCAAGGTTAAAGATAAGGAGAGAATCTTAAAAGCAGCAAGAGAAAAGGAGAGAGTTATCTACAAAGGAGTTCCCATAAGGCTATCAGCTGATTTATCAAAAGAAACCTTGCAGGCATGAAGGGGCTGCAAAGAAGTATTCGAAGTCATGAAAGGCAAGAAACTACATTCAAGATTACTCTATCCAGCAAAGCTTTCATTTAGAATGGGAGGGCAGATAAAGTGCTTCTCAGATAAGGTCAAGTTAAAGGAGTTCATCATTACCAAGCCCTTATTATATGAAATGTTAAAGGGACTTATCTAAGAAAAAGAAGATAAAAAATACAAACAGTAAAATGACAACAGATTCACAACTATCAACAACTGAACCTAAAAATACAAGGAAAACCAACTAAGCAAACAACTAGAACAAGAACAGATTCACAGAAATAGAGATCACATGGAAGGTTATCAGTGAGAAGGGGGAGGGGAGAATGGGGGAAAAGGTATAAGGAATAAGAAGCATAAATGGTAGGTATAAAATACACTGGGGGAGGTTAAGAATAGTATGAGAAATGGAGAAACCAAGGAACTTATATGTATGACCCATGGACATGAACTGAGGTGGGGGAATGATGGTGGGAGGCAGGGCACAGGGTGGAGGGGAATAAAGGGGAGAAAAAAAAGGGATAACTATAATAGCATAATCAATAAAATATATTTAAAATTAATAAATAAATACAATATTTACACTGATATATATGGTCAGTTGACCATAGAAGCTTTTTAAATTTAGACATTACCTTTTGATATAAAGTTACAAAGTGCTGGAAGCAACCGAGGTGCCCATCAGTAAATGAATGGATCAAAAAACTATGGTACATTTACACAATGGAATTCTATGCAGCAGAAAGAAAGAAGGAGTTCTTACCCTTTGCCATAGCATGGATGGAACTGGAAAGCATTATGCTAAGTGAAATAAGCCAGGTGGTGAAAGACAAATACCCTATGAGCTCACCTTTAACAGGAATCTAATCAACAAAACAAACAAGGAAAATATAACCAAAGACACTGAAATTGAGAACAGGCTGACAGTGACCAGAGGGGAGAGGGGAGGGAATTTCAGGGGAAGAGAGGAAGGGTTTGCAGGAACAAGTATAAAGAACACATGGACAATAACAAGGGGTGGGGTGCAGACGGGAGGGAGGTGGGGAGGACTGGCGGGGGTGGACTGGGATATAAAAGGCAGAAAACTGTACTTGAACAACAATTAAAATAATGTAAGAAAAAGAGTTACAAAGTCATAATGCAAAGTCAAGAATTTTGAAAATAAAGGTTTTTGATAATGTTTTAAAAGTCACCCTTATTGAGATATTATTTATATGCTGTAAAATTAACACCCCCTTGCCACTTAAAAAAATTAAGGTATAAAACACATAACACAAAATTTACCAACTTAACCATTTTTTAAATTGTATTTATTTGTTTGTTTGTTTGTAGAGAGGTGAAGGGAGGGAAAGAAACTGATTGGTTAGCCCTTCATAAGTGCCCTGACCAGGGACTGAACCTGCAACTTAGGCATGTGCCCTGACCAGGGAATGACTCACAACACTTTGCTTTTGTGGGACAGTGCCCAACCAACTGAACCATACCAGTCAGAGCCACTTTAGTCATATTTAAGAGTAAATTTCAGTAGTGTTAACTATATTCACATTGCATGCAACAGATCTCCAGATTTTTTTTCATTTTGCAAACCTAAAATTCTATACTGATTGAATAACAGTTCATTTACCTTTCCTCTAAGCTTCTGGCAACCATAATTCTGCTTTATATTTCTATGAATTTGACTATTTTAAATACCTCATGTAAGTGGAATCATATAGTATTTGTGGTTTTGTGACTGGCTGACTTTACTTGGCATAATGTACCTAAGTTCATCTGTGTCATTGCTTGTCACAGAATTTCTTTGCTTTTGAAGGCCACATAATATTCCATTGTGTGCATAGCCACATTTGTTTTGTACATTCATCAGTTGACGGGCATTTGGGTTGCTTCCACCTCTTGTCTACTTAAAGTTGCAATGAACATGGGTATGCAAATATCTCTTTGAGATTCTGCTTTCAATTTTTTGGAGATATATATATGCACACACATATGTGTGTGTGTGTGTATATAATCTCCAGAAGTGAGACTGCTGGATGATAATTACAGTTTTAATTTTTTGAGGACCCGCCATATTGTTTTTCATAGCAGCTACATTATTTTACATTCCCATCAACAGTGCACAAGGGTTTAAATTTTTCTATATCCACACCCAAATTATTTTCCTTGAAAGTAGCCACCCTAATGGTGGGTCAAGTGAAAAATGCATCCCTTTTAATGTACAGTCCTATGAGTTTTGACAAACACATACCTTTGTATAAACACTACTCCAAACATTACAATTTCCATTGCCTCAGAGTTCCCTTGGGCCCCATTGCAGTAATTCCCCTCCCCTAAACAAGAGCCCCAGGCAAACACTGATATGTTTATATCCCCATTGTTTGGACTTTTTCAAAAAATCATATAAGCGATCATATAGTCTACAGTGTTTTGAATATGGGTTCATTTGGCATAATACATTTGAAACATTCATGTATTTGCATACATGAGTAGTTTTTTCTTCTTTGTTCCTGAATAGTATGTCCTTGTATTAACATACCACAATTTGTTTACCTATTCACCAGTTTACTCACTATTTGGAATGTTTCTAGTATGGGGTCATTATTAATAAAGTATGTATAACTTTATTCATCTGTACAGCTTAAGCTGTATATCATTTGTAAACCTACATTATGTGTAAACATATGCTTTTTATATGTCTTGGGTAAATACCAAGAACTGGGATTGGTGAATTATATAGAAACAGTATGTTTAACTTTATAAGGAACTGCTGAAGTGTTTTCTGTCATTGCTGTACCATTTTGTATTTCCACTACTAACATATAAGAATTCTTGTTGCCCGACATCCTAGCACTTGGTATTGTTAGGTTTTTAAAGATTTATTTTTCCCAGAAATCCTAACAGGTGTGAAAAGATATATTGTGTTAATTTAAATTTGCATTTTCCTAATGACTGACAGTGTTGAGCATCTTGTCATGTGTTCATTTGCTATTTATTTACCTACTTTGGTAAAGGGTTCAAATTGTGTGCTCATTTTTTAATTTAGTTGTTTCTTTTCTTATTGTTGAGTCTTGAGAGCCATTTATATACTCTTGTCAAGTATGTAATTAACAAATAATTTCTCTCAATCTGTGATTTGTCTTTCTATTTTCCTAACACTTGTCTTTGGCACAACAAACCCTTAATTTGGAAGAAGTACAATTTATTGCATTTTTCTTTTATAAATATTGCTTCAGTATTGCAACTAAGGTGTCTTAGTCTAACACAAGGTCACAAAGATTATTTTTTGTTTTTTCTAAAGCTTTATAAATATTTATTTAGCTTACTTACCCATTTTGAGTTAATTTTTATATTATGTGTCACTTATAAATTGAGGTGTTTTTTTCTTACATGTGGATGCCTAGTAATTCTAGCACCATTAATTGAAAAGACTGTCCTTTTTCCATTTAATTTTCTTTGCAGCTTTAAAAAAATCAACTGGCCACAAACATGTGAGTGTATTTCTAGGCTCTCCATTTTATACCATTCATCTTCATGTCTACACTTTGTGAATACTATACTGTCTTGCTTACTAGAGCTTTACAATAAATCTTGATATCAGGTAGTGTAAGTCCAACTTTTTTCTTCTACTTCAAAATTGTTTTAGTTGTTCTAGTTCCTTTGTATCCTTCTGCTTACTTTGGACTTAATTTGTTCCTCTTTATATTCTAGTTTTATAAACATATCATTAATTTGAGTCCTTTTGTCTTGTCATAAAATCATGTGATAATATAAAGTTCCCTCTAAGCACTGCTTTAGTCACACTCTGCACATTTTGATATTTCATTGACTTTTCATTTTCAATTAGTGCAAAATATTTTCTAGTTTCCCTTTAACTCATGAGTTATTTACAAGTGTGTGGTTGATTTTGTAAATAGTTGGGTGATTTTTGTTATATTCAGCAACCGCAAAAACGAATGCCGGAGACTTTTCAGGTTTTCAAAGATGTTACTTTATTGGCCAAGTTTTCTTTTAACCTGTGCAGGGGCGAACTCTCCCAAATGTGTCCAGAGACACAGTGCTCATAAGAGCTGCAAATGAGAGTCCCCCCAAGCGCCTTCAGCTACGACCTTATATAGGGGTGGGCAAGCAAGCATTATACAGAAGCAGACGTGGCAGTTAACTATTTGCTTACAAATATCATGCACGGGAACAGGGTTAGGCATTGGCTCACCGGTTGTAAAATTTCAAACCAAACATGTTAAATTACATCTGTTTTATGATCCTTTGTTCTTGCTCGAGGCAGGAGAGCAAAATGTCCGTTTAGTAACCTCCTGTGCCCTGGGATCTAACCAGTTCCTTTGCCCTTCAGCTAGGTTCCTATTTTCTCATGGTCTAAGTTTTCCTCGCTCCCTACAATTTTCTAGGTGCATTTCTGTAAATTATTTCTAATTTAGATCTGTTCTGATCAGTGAACATGCTATATGTAATTTCAGACCTTTTTAATTTGTTTAGGTTTGATTTACGGCTCATAATATGGTCTCTCTTAGTGAATGTTCCATGTGCACTTGAACATAATATGTATTTTGCTGTTGGTGGCTGGAGTGTTCCAAAAATTACAGTTAGGCCCAGTTGGTTCATAGTGTTGTTTATGTCTTCCATATATATTCTTACTGATTTCCTTTCTACCTATTATACCAATTTTTAAAGTATGAAAAGTTCTAACTCTAATTATGGATTTGTATTTACCTTTTTAATTCTATCAATTTTTCTTTATTTGAAGGTTACTTATTAGGTTTATTCATATTTAGAATTGTTAGTGTCTTTATAAACTGATTCACTTATCTTTAATTAATATCTAGCTTAATCTCTGATAATATTCTTTATACAAAGTCCATTCTGATATTATGGTGATTTTTGGAACTTATCATAGCAGATTTATTCTCTTTTCCTCACGGTTACTTATTTATTCATAACTCCACCCTAGAAAGAGCCATATAGAAGAAGAGAATCTGGAGCTCAGTACTGAAAGCTGAGGTGTTTTCCAAATAAACCATGACAATAGAAAGGAGGGATTTCAGACAAGCATTTCTGAAAAGTCAACCAGTTATTTGAGTCAACACATGAAGGTGTGAAATAATATACCAAGTTAGGGGAAATACAAGTGATGAGCAAGGATGAAATAGGGTAAGGAAGGGCTTAGCCAGAAACAAGGTGCATTAAGCAAACTGGGTTCAGATTTGGTATACTTTATTTGGGTCTATAACAATGGGAAACCAAGATTTTATATGAAGGAGTGTCATGATCAAGTTTTCACTTTAGGAAGATATCTTTGAGAGCAATGGACATGTTAAATTTGTAGTGACTAAGGCCAGGAAAAATCATGATAGATGAATATTGCAATGTGGCATTTAAAGTTCATATAATTCTGAACTAAGGCTATAGTAGCACCAGAGGTAGAGAGGCTTATAAGTGTTAAGGTGATAGAAATACTAATTTTAATGACTATTTGAGGTTGGCACAAGGAAGGAGACTAAGATAATTCCAAGGTTGCTGTTTTATATAACAGCATGGATATGGTAGTACTCACTATGAAAGGGCCACAGGACATGAAGCTCATTTGTAGAGAGATACAAAATATTTAATACAAAATTCTGCTATAGATACATAGGTTTCAGTTGGGCATGGGATAGCCACATCTGGATAAATGCTCAGTTTGCATGAGAGGAATAGAGCATTGCTGTAGGAATGAATAAGATCACCCAGAAGGCATGCCAAGTGAAGGACCCCAGGGCAATCTGGACTGTAAGGAATACATAAAGGAAGAGGAACAGAGGAGTATGACAGATATGACTCTAAGAGGTAGGAAGAAATGACTCTGACAAGAGATTTGTCACTCTGTGTTATAATTCCTTATTTCCTTTTCAGGCTGAGTTGTTCAGAGTCAAGACCAGGTCTTAGTCATCTTTGTATCTCTAACATTTAATACTCTGCTTTACTCACAGATATTCAATGAAGTTTTGGTGAATGAATACAGAAGAGCTCACATTTTAAAGGACGATTTATGACCATTCAAAAACCAAAGTAGTGCAAATGTCCTTAGAGGGTTGGAAGTAAAGTAGTTATCAAATTGCCTTTGATTCAATCCAGATTTACATTGTAGAAACCAGTGCTTAGAGAGTTGGTTTGTAGAAAAGCAAGAAGTACAGGTTTCAGAATCTCTGACATGGAATCACAGGGACTCTCTCACTAGCTATTTCACCTTGGGCTAACTCAGTTCTGTAAAGCTTCATTTCCTCATCTGCTAAATGAAGGAGGGGGAAACATCTATTTTTAAATAACATTTAATTTGTGTAAAGTATCTAGAATAATGACAGCTTCTCCAGCTTTATCTGGAGCTGACCTCATTGTGTCCTCTGCACTGAGGCACAATGGTCTCCTCACTGTTCCTGGAACATTCTAAACCTATAGCCCCAAAAGCCATTTCCCCATTGGAGCTTTTTGTAATGAGTTTCCCCTTTGTCTTTAAAGTTCTTTCTATTAATCACATAAGTGAAAACTACCTGGAAGCAATGTTAGATTGTGTATCAAGTCTTCTGCCACACCCACCCATGAGATAGCAATCAGGCCATCTTGTCAGATACACACGCATAAAACAATTGTACTGAGGAATTTAACAAAACAACTCAAAATAGAAACTAATTTTTTTTAGTAAGGAGAAATTTTTTTCCTCTTGCATTTGGCAACATATTCTTTAAGTCAGGGGCACAGAGTCTGTCTGTGCTATAAATGTTTTCATACTGGAAAGCCTGTACTTGAATTGACTTCTGAAACTGGCATTCTAGCACTACATTAAGTTCATAATGTTCATTGATGATAATTATCTGTACTTTAACCTGGATTAAAGGACAGGAAATCCATAAGCAGCAAAAAAATTCTTTAATCATTTATATGTTTAATTTAAATGTAGATATATATTAATAATATCTTCAGACGCATGCACAATGTATAAACACATATGCACACAATTCATGCTATGGAATGAATTAACCAACCTGGAGAGTCTCTAAGTTGAGCAAGCAGGGGTCTCCCCCAGTATAGTATAGTATATTATTAAGAGACTAGGTCTCAGAATCAGAAAAGCAAACATTAAGGCCTAAGCCTGCCCTTTCTTAACATGTTACAGTAGATATTTAAGCCTCAGTTTTCTTATCTGTAATAGCAGTTTGAAAGTATTTACTTCAAGTGGTACGTATTTTTCGGACTATAAGACGCACTTTTTTTCTATGCCCCTCCAAATTTGGGAAGAATAATGGTTGTTAATGCTGCTGTTGAGTGCTGTTTACATTTACATTGGTGAAATATTATGTTATTTATGTTATTAAATATTTTACCACATTTTTTGCTTCAAAATTTTTTCCCCTATATTCCTCCTCTAAAACCTAGGTGCATCTTATGGTCCAGAAAATATGGTAGGCAACAAAGATTATATGAGACAATGTTTAGCATAGTACCTGAGATAGAGTATGTACAAAATAAATATTACTATTAATATTGTTAAAGCTGTAAAAAGGAAAGTTAACAACCACCATTTAAAATTTGAAATCATGTATCTCGGTGATTAAATTATTTGTAAAATACATTTTCTTGCTTACGCTATTACAGTTGTCCCAATTTTCCCCCTTCATTCCCTACTGCCCAGTACTTCCATTTCCTCCAGCAACACCCCACCTTAGTTCATGTCTATGGGTTGTGCATATATTGAATTTTTTGGACTATATGACACACCAGACCATAAGACACACCTAGGTTTTAGAGGAGGAAAATAGGGGGAAAATTTTAAAATAAAAAATGTGGTAAAATATTTAATAACATAAAAAACATAGGCCTCCCCCCCATAGTGAGCCAGGTAAGCACATTTGGACTATAAGACACATAACCCCTTTCCTCCCAAATTTGGGGGAGGAAGTATGTCTTATAGTCTAAAAAATATGGTAAGTTCTTTGCTTCTCCATTTCCTATACTACTCTTAACCTCCCCCTGTGTATTTTATACCTACTAATTTATGCTTCTTAATCTCTGCACCTTTCCCCCTATTCTCTCCCTGCCCCCTCCAAACTGATAACTCTCCAAATGATCTCCGTATCTATGATTCTGCCCTTGTTCTGGTTGTTTGCTTAATTTGTTTTTTAGATGCAGTTGTTGATAGTTATGAATTTGTTGCCATTTTAATGTTCATACTTTTTATCTTCTTTTTCTTAGAGAAGTCTCTTTTATATTTAATATAATAAGGCTTGGTGATGATGAACTCCTTTAGCTTTACCTTGTCTGGGAAGCACTTTACCTACCCTTCCATTCTAAATGAAAGCTTTGCTGGATAGAATAAGCTAGGTTGTAGATTCTTATTTTTCATCACTTTGAATACATCTTGCGAGTCCCTTCTAGCCTGTAAAGTTTCTTTTGAGAAATCAGCTGACGGTCTTATGGGAACTCCTTTGTAAGTAACTGTCTCCTTTTCTCTTGCTGCTTTTAAGATTCTCTCTTTAATCACACCAGACGTCTGGCCAAGATGGAGGCATAGGTAGACACACTGTGCCTCTTCACACAACCAAGATAGGGACAACAACAATTTAGAAACAGAATAAAAACCAGAACTGACAGAAAATTAAACTGTATGGAAGTTGGAAACCCAAGGAGTTAAAATAGACACATTCATCCAGACTGGTAGGAGGGGCGGAATTGGGCAGCCTGGCACGGGTCCAGGAGCAGAGAGCAGAGAGCATTGGGACTGGATGTGTAAGCAACTGGAGTGCACAAGGCAACCAGGGCACGTGAGACCACAGCAGGCAGACCCTGGGAGCACAAGCAGGGGCTGGCAGACCCTGGCCAAGGGGTGGCAACTGGCAGACCCAGTGAGGCAGCGATTGTGAAGCACGGCACTGCATGCAACCCAGGATCCCAGCACTGGGAAATAGAGCCTTGGGGCACTGATGGAAAAGGAAAGTCCCACAGGGTGCACAAGCCCACCCACACGGGAATTGGCACCAGAGGGGCCCAGTTTGCTCAGGGGAAGGGGAAGAAGGGACTGAGGTCTGACAAAGAGCAGAGCAAGTGCCATTGTACCTTCTTGGACCCCACCCCCACATACAGCATCACAACCCAGCAACTGGGGTGCCCCACCCTGGTGAACACCTACAGCTCTGCCCCTCATACATAACAGGTGCGACCAGACCAAAAAAAGAGAGAGAGAGATGGCTCAAACAGAAGAACAATAGAAAGCCCCAGAACCCATCCTTTTAAGCAACTGAGAGAGAGCCAACCTCTCAGATGCACAGTTCAAAGCACTGGTGATCAGGATTCTCACAGAACTGGTTGATTTTGGTCACAAACTAGATGAAAAAATGAAGGCTACAATAAGTGAAATGAAGAAAAATGCACAGGGAACCAATAGTGATGGAATGAAAGCTGGGTCTCACATAAATGGAGTACATCAGAAGGAAGAAAAAACATACAACCATAAAAGAATGAAGAAATAAGAATTCAAAAAATGAGGAGAGGCTTAGGAACCTCTGGGACAACGTTAAATGTTCCAACATCCGAATTATAGGGGTACCAGAAGGAGAAGAGGAAGAGCAACAAGTGGAAAAGTTATTTGAACAAACAATAAAGGAGAACT
>CM052540.1:65934271-65954678 GCA_028533065.1 Trachops cirrhosus | reverse complement strand
GCCCTATGATTTGGATTTTGGAGCATTTAAAGATGTCCTAGAAGTTCGTAAGCCTCTCCTCATTTTTTTGAATTCTTGTTTCTTCATTCTGTTCTGATCAAATGTTTATTTCTTCTTTTTGCTCCAAACTGTTGATTTGAATCCCAGTTTCCTTCCTGTCACTTTTGGTTCCCTGTATATTGTGTTTTATTTCACTGTGAGTAGCCTTCATTTGTTCCTTCATTTTGTGACTGAGCTCAATCAGTTCTGTAAGCATCCTGATTACCAGTGTTTTTTGAACTGAGCATCTGAGAGTTTGGCTATCTCTTCATTGCTTAGTTGCAATTTTTCTGGAGTTTTGATCCATTCTTTCATTTGGTACTTTGTTTTCTCTCTCTCTAACCTTTAGCAATTTAATTATGATGTGTCTTGGTGTGGTCCTCTTTGGGTTAGCTCTTTGGGATTCTTTGTGCTTCCTGGATTTGTCTCTTTCCTTCACCAAATTGGGGATGTTTTCTTTCTTTATTTTTTCAAATAAATTTTCAACTTCTTTCTCTTTCTCTTCTTCTTCTGGCATCCCTATTATTCAGGTGTTTGTATGTTTGGAGATGTCCCAGAGGATCCTCTGACCATTCTCTCTTTTTTTTTTTTTAATTATTTTTTCTTCTTGCTGTTCTGATTGAATAATTTTTTCTTTCTTTTGTTCCAAATTGTTGATTTGAATCTCAGCTTCATCCCCTGCACTGTTGGTTCCCTGTAATTTTTTCTTCTTTCGCTTTATGTGAGCTTCATTTCTTCCTGGGTCTTTTTTATGCTGTTGCCATACTCACTGCGTTCACTGAGCACCCTAATAACTAGTGTTTTGAAGTCTGCATCTGACAGGTTGCTTATCTCTGTTTTGTTCAGTTGTTTTTCTGGAGCTTTATTCTATTGTTTCATTTGGGCCATTTCTTTGTCTCCTCAATTTGGAAGCCTCCCTGTGTTTGTTTCTGTCTATTAGGTAGAGCTGCTTTGACTCCCTATCTTACTAAGCATGGCATATTGTAGAAAAGGTGCTGTGAATTGTGTAGGGCAGAGCTTTAAGTAATAACCAGGACAGTGCAACTGGTTCTGCTTCGTGGCTCTGTGTAGAGTGATACCTCGGAGAAGGGACAATGCCACTGCATGTTTTCTGGAGGTTTGCCCAGAGGAAGCTGTGTCCCAGCACTTGCCCTATTTCCAGTCATTCCACTTTCTCCCTGTATGCCACTTGTGCCCTTCCAGCTGTTGCCCTGGTGCTGAATACCAGAGGTAGAGGGTCTGTGTAACTCCTAAGTCTGTACAGGCCCTTTAGGAGGAGTCTCCTGAAAATCTGGAAATTTCTTCCACCACCACAACCCCTGCTCATTTTTATAGCTAGAAGTTATGGGGATTTATCTTCCTGGTGCTAGAATCCTGGGCTGTGTGGTCTGACCTGTGGCTAGGATCCCTTGCTCCCAATATATCCTCCCCAATTTTTATCTACCACACATGAATCTGGGTTACCTGTTCCAATGCCTTTTCAAGCCACACTGTCTCCATGACTCTCCCCTGAAGCTCTGCATTTCTGACCCTCCTGCCCATCTGAATGAATGTGGCTTCTTTAAATCCTTGGTTGTCAGACTTCCATACAGCTTGATTTTCTGATGGTTCTGGGTGATATTTGTTTTGTGGTGTAGTTGTAATTTCTTCTATAGTTATGTGAGGAGGCAAAGCATGTTTACCTATGCCTCCATCCTCACAGTGATTAATTTAAAAGATAAAAACAATTAATACAATTAATGTTTGTATAATTTTAAGTGATCATATGAGAATAGAGCCATCATCAATAATTCAAGATTGCTTCTGTTTTCATTTATTTTCCCAAATAATATTTTACTTAAATGTGGCTAATGCCTTCATCACCTCTTTTAGAAACAGGAAACTTTTGTTAAACCTCACTCTCCTTAAAACAAGCAAATAAACAAAAAACTTCAACATATAGATAGAATTAAAAATGAACTTCCAGTTTAGAGATGGTGAATTAATCATATGCATTAGCTAGTCCTCCCTCTTAATATCCATTAAAATAAAGTGAATTGTTTAAGGACATAAAGCTAACCAAAGAAAATGGGAGAGAAGACAAAACCTATAAAATTTTAGAACCTGGAAAACTAGTGGACCAGAGGTACCTGATCTAACAGGCACAGAAATGCTACTGCTAAGCAACTGGTGGAGGGGAAAGCAGTATACACTAGAGAACCTCTAAATGATGATAAACTAGTGGCTACTTGTACCTCTGGAAGTGGGATCAGAGTGGAATTAAAGGGACTGGATGAAAGTATGTTTAAAAACCAATTAGACATGATGACATACTGCTTCACACATACTAGAGTGGCCGTAATGAGAGTCAGTTGATAACAAGTGTCTAGGCTGTGGAGAACTGGAGCACTCCCTCATTGCTGGTGATAACGCAAATGGTACAGCCGCTTTGGAAAGCAGACTGACAGTTCCTCCAAAGGTTAAATGCAGAATTATCATATGATCCAGCAATTCTACTCTTAACCCAAGAGAAATGAAAATGTATCCATACAAAAACTTGTACACAATTGTTCACGGCAGCATTAATTATAATATCCAATAAGAAGCCACTACATGGATGGACCTTGAAAACATTATGCTAAGAATCTAGCTTAAAAAAAAAAAGCCTCACATATTGTTTAAATCCCTTTATATAAAATGTCCAGACTAGGAAAACCTACAGAAATAAAGTACATTATTAGTGAGTTGCCTAGGTCTAAGGTGGGGGCAGTGGAGGATGAGTGGAAGGGTGAGGCAAGTGACTGCTAAGGACTTGAGCTTCTTCTTGAGGTGATGAAAATTTTCTAAGATTGATGTAATGGTTGCACAACTTTTTGAATATTCTAAAAACCACTGAATCATGTACTTTCAATGGGTAAATTGCATGGTATATGGTTTATATCTCAATAAAGCTGTTCTAAACACCTCCCCCCACCAAACAATGGTTAGACCCTTGAGGCAGTTCTTGTACTCCACACTCTAAAGCAACCATTCCTCTTCCACTCTGTAGAAGACTGGGGGTGGGGGGTGTAAAAGAGAGATTCTCTGGACTACATAGTTACAGGCAGTAGAATCAGACTTAACTTCTGAACTGAATTTAAACCTTAGGCCTTCTTTCTTCTCTTGGCTCACAGAAATCAGGCAGAAATTTCTTCTTCACATAGGAGTTTAGCAGATATCAGGACTATAATAGTCCTAGCACAAAACTCTAAAAATATTGATATTTCTCCAACAGATATGTCAGTACTGTGCCTTCAACAAAACCATTCTGCTAGCTTTGCTATAGTGAGGCTCAGAGTCAACAAACTGAACTCATGCTTAGAGCTTCCAGTCAGTTTTTTTGGTCCCCATTCCTAAACAGCCAAAACAACCAGATAGTAAAGGAAAACCTTTCATGCAAAAAACAGAGGTCTACAAAGACAGCCAGAAGAAAAAAGGAACTTGGAGAAAATAGAGACTACTAAGAAAGAAGAAAATGTCAAAATAAAAAGGAATAATACTAATATCAGAAATACATGAGAAAACATTGCAAACATGAAATAAGGACAGGATGGTTCTTTTAAAATATTTTGGATGCATTCATACAATGGAACAGTAATAAAGAGCATGAACAATCAAGCTACACATAGATATCCATGAATCTTAAATGCATATTAATATATGCAAAAAGCCAGTCTGAAAAGGCTACATACTATAATTCCAGTTATATGACATTGTGGTGTCCGCCCTGCCTGGTTTCAGGAGCCGTAACCCCCCGTGGCTAAGGCTGAGTGAGAAATCTCCCAGAACTGGGAGGCCTAAGGAGACAAAACTTATTTCCCTGAACATGGGCACTGCCTGCTCTGCTATTCCCTTCAGCTTGGTCGGATAGTCAATGACGGGCAACCATTCTCTGGAAAGAATGGACCTAAGACAGACACGATCACGTGGGAATAAGCCATCAGGGAAGAAACTCAGAGGGCTGTGGAAGTGAGGGAGTGATCCACATCACCCCTGCCCCCTTGGCTTTGCCAATAGCCTGAGTCCTTGTTCTGGATGTGAGAAATCCAAGTCTCCTGGATGCCTTTGTTTCCTCCGCCCGACTCAGGGCCTGCGGAAATAGCAGGGGTGGTGAGGTTCAGACTAGAGTCAGTGGACACCTGGGGTAAATTGGACCTGAGGCATAAGATATGTAAAATCCTTTGAGACCTGCTTGCTAGGATGCTCTTGATGTGTAGGCTCTGGCAGGAAACTAGACTAATCCTGTACCTGTTAGGTGATACTAGCCCCAAAACCCAGCGTGAGACTTTTGAACCCTATGTAAATTATCTACCTGTTTTGATCTTTTCTGCTAGACAATGAATCCACATTCTGTATCTGTTCACCTACCCAATACTACCTAATAAAAAGCCTATTGAGGCGGTGACTTGGGGCGCTCTCCTTTGAGAGAGTGGCCAGGCCACTTGGAGGCACCCTCCCCTTGAGAGGGTAGCCATGCTGTCCCTATTCCTCCACAGGACTCGGTAGTCCGTGTGTATGTTTCTCTCGTCACTCGAGAGCCATCTACAACGTCTGCGGTCACCGTGGGCCAGTGGACTGCAACACGATATTCTGAAAAAGACAAAACTATACAGACATTGAAAAGACCAGTGATATGGAGGGAGTGTTAAATAGGTGGGTCACAGGGGATTTTTAGGACAGTGAAACTATTCAGTATGATACTGTAATGGTAGGTATATGACATTATGCATTTATTTGTCAAACCCATAGAACTTTACTGCACAAAGAGTGAACCTTAGTGCATGTAAATTTTAAAAATGTCCTTAGAAGTCTAGGGTGATCTCAGGATGTAATACAGAATGTAACAAAAGATTCTAACTGTATTACAAATGTATGAAACAAGCTCATTGATGGGGGAAAAAGAAGGAAGCTACTTACTGTTTTTATCCCAGTATTCCAAACATTTGTTCATGAAATTCTATTAATGTTAGTAAGGTTAGAAACTTTTCCAAGTGACTTCTTGAAGTAGATCCTACAATACTATAATAAAGATGGTAGGGCTAGTTACAATGTATTCCTTGTGACAAAGAAAGAAATCCACCTCTTAATATGGTACCTTTAATCTTTTGAGTGTGAGTTAAGAAGTCTTTCATTTTTAAAGAAAAACACTGTTGCCCTGGCTGGTGTAGCTCAGTGGATTGAGTGTGGGCTGTGAACCAAAGGGTCACCAGTTCAATTCCCAGTCAGGGCACATGCCTGGGTTGCGGGCCAGGCCCCCAGTGGGGGCCACATGAGAGGCAAACACACATTGATGTTTCTCTCCCTCTCTTTCTCCCTCCCTTCCCCTCTCTCTAAAAATAAATAAATAAAAAGAAAGAAAGAAAAACACTGTTTATAAAAGAGAAAGAAAAACAAACATTTTAAGTCAAAACATAGCCAGACACTTATAATATGTAATCTTATTCAATTTCCCACAACTCTAAAAGGAATTTCCATTCCCATTTTCCAAACAACCATTCCATAAATAAAGTCCTAGATGACAGAGTATATGGTAGATTTTCAATGAGTATATACAAGAAATAAACAAAACAATGAATGATATAAGCACAAGTCATGCATGTAAAACAAATAGTATATAATACAGTAGATTTCTAAGGATGGGAATAAATAATACATTTAAGTACTGTTTACTAAGAAAGCTCAATGGCCACCGAAATTTTCAGAAAAGGCTTCAGAGAGAGGATAAGAGTTGAGGTGGGAACCAGTTCAAGATGGCAGAGAAGTGACTGGAAGTCACACTAACCTTCTCCCAGGACCAATCTGGAATTACAAATAAATTACGGAGAAATCATCTAGAACAAACAATTGAATAGTGAGAGACAAGCATTATAACCTCAGACAGACAGAAGATTCAGCTTCAGCACAACCTGACTGGTAAGGAGAGTGGTGGAGACTCAGGAAGGCACCCACAGGTAGCAGCGCCAGAGGGATAATTAGGCAGCAGGTTGGATCCCCCTGAAAAGTGTGGGGTCTAGACCCTAAGCTAGGATCCCCAGCCTAGAACACCAGAGTCCAAAAAGTACACATATAACAACCAGTGGCAAAAAGCAGCAGAGTTGTTCTCTGCCAGAGACAGACAGCTGGAGACACAAGAGCTGTTTAAAGGACTAACACAAAAAAATTTTCATTTGCAGCCAATTACCCTGGGCTCCAGCAAAGGTGGGGGAAGAGTGGGCTAGAGATGCCTGAGAAGAGACTAGGGATGGAGGCTTTAGAGAGAGAGCAGAGAGAGTAGCCTCCAGGATCTCTCAGTGCTGAGTCATCCCCAATACAGCAGCAGCCATCTTACTCAGGCAGACCACACCCCTCTGAGCAGCAGCAGCCTGAGGGAAAATAATGTCCCTAACACCAAGAGGGATTCTGCCCCACCCCATGGTGCTTAAGACTGACTTCTGAGTGCAGAGTGACTAGATTACACAACTGAAGGAGGCAGCCACAGTCAGTAGATCCATGGAAATCTCAACTGGCTGCCCAAGATCAGATGTGGTCATCATCTGAATTCACCAGAGATGGATCCAGAAAGAAAAAACAGTGCACCTCCCAACATACAGGATGTGGTGGGTGGAGTGACCCACAGTCAGCCAGCTAGAGGGAAGGACCCACCAAAGAATGAACCAACGACAATCAAACCTCAATTACATGTAGAGGGTCAACATAAATGGCATATAAGGCATCCCAAGAGCATCAAATTCAGGAAATCAAGGAGACTGCATCACTGAATCTCACAGGTTTCCTACCATAGAAGTTTATACCAGAAAGTCAGAGAGTCAAAACAGATCAATTTAAGGATCAGAAGCAAACAGGAAGAGTCTCACAAATAATGGGAAGACAAAGAAACAACCCCAATCAAAAGGAAAGGAGTAATCCTTATAAAGAGTGTTAAATGAAATAGAGGAAGTCAACTATCAGATATTGAGTTCAAAACAATAGTTATAAGGAAGCTCAATGAGGTCCCTGAGAATTACCAAGAACGGCAGGGAAGCTACAGGAACTTACTGCAAACTATATAAGCATGAAAAAAGAACATAGAAACTACCAACAAGAGCTAAGAGGAAATGAAGAATACAATTTCTGAACTGAAGAACAGAATAGAAGGAATCAAAAGTAGGCTAAATGGAGCAGAGGATTGAATCAACAAACTGGAGGAAAAGGTAGAAAAAAAAACTCCCAGAAAGAGCAAGAAAAGGAAAAAAAGACTCAAAAAGAATGCAGAGAGGTTAAGGGAACTGCAGGACAACATGAAACATAATAATATCCATATAATAGGGATACCAGAAGGAGAAGAAGAGGAGCAAGGAATTGAAAAACTGTTTGAGAAAGTAATGATGGAAAACTACCCTAATTTGATGAGAGAAAAAGCCACACAAATCCAAGAAGCACAGAAGGGCCTAATAAAGAGGAACCCAAAGAGGCCCACCTCAAGACACATCATAATTAAAATGGCAAAATTCAAAGACAGAGAAGGCAGCAAGGGAGAAACAGGGAACAAGGGAGCCCTGATAAGTCCAGCAGCTGACTTCTCAAAAGAAACATTACAAGCCAGAAGGGAATGGCAAGAAATATTCCAAGTAATCAAAAGCAAAGGCCTGCAACCAAGACTACTTTATCCAGCAAAGCTCTCAATTAAAATGGAAAGAGAAATAAGGAGCTTCCCAAATAAAAGAAGGCTAAAAGAATACATCTCCACCAAACCAGCACTGCAAGATATGCTAAAGGGAGTGCTTTAAGAAGAGGAATAAAAAAGTGAGAGGGAGTGGGGAAACAACGGTAAAGGAGTAAGGTGGCAATGAATAAGTACCTATCAAATATAACCTTAAATGTAAATGGATTAAATGCTCCAATCAAAAGACATAGGGTAGCTGAATGGATAAGAAAACATGACCCTTACATATGCTGCATACAAGAGACTCACCTCACAACAAAAGACCTACACAGACTGAAAGCGAAGGGTTGGAAAAAAATATTCCAAGCAAACAGACAGGAAAAAAAGCTGGGGTAGCAATACTTATATCCAACAAAAGAGACTTCAAAACAAAGGCCATAAAAAGAGACCCAGAAGGACACTTTATAATACTCAAGGGAAGTATCCATCAATAAGACATAAATATTGTAAATGTATATGCACCCAATATAAGAGCACTCAAATATATAAGAAAAATCTTGGAGGACTTCAAGAAAGATATAGACAACAACACAATTATATTAGGGGATTTTAACACCCCACTGTGAACAATGGATAGATCTTCCAAACAAAATATCAACAAGGATATTGTGTAACAGAATGATGCATTAGATTAAATGAATTTAACTAATACATATTGAACTTTTCACCCCAAAGAAGCAAAATACACATTCTTTTCAAATGCACATGGAATATTCTCAAAGATAGATCATGTGATAGGACACAAAACAAGACTCAATAAATTCACGAAAATTGAAATCATATCAGAATTTTCTTGGACCACAAGGGTCTGAAACTAGAAACCAACCTCAAGGGAAAAACTCAAAAACATTCAAACTCATGGAGATTGAATAGCATGCTATTAAACAATGAATGGGTTAAGAATGAGATCAAGGAAGAAATCAAAAAGTTTCTGGAAAAAAAAAATGTACAGAGGCAGACTCCAGCCTGCCAGGTCCATGTGTTGTGGCTTCGACAAACAAATTCACATGGACTACAGAAATCCTGTGGACAAAAAGGGATGGCCTGGCCACTCTCTAAGTGAGAGAGAGGGCCCCAACCCCTGCCTGGACAGGCTTTTATTGCTTTTCTGGGCACATTACATCGAGGATAATCCTCATTTACTATGCAGAGGTTTGCTTTAGGTGGTTACCTTTTACAGATAACAAGGGAGAGGAAGTTGCTAACTACTACAAAGAAAAAGGATATTTGCAAAGGAAAAAGTGGTTGAACTGGTTACACTCATCCTTGGGAGGTTTAGCATAGATTTTAGGAAGTTACCTTAAAGGTATGCAGTAAACATTTGCTGCCTCAATTCAGGGTAAGGGAGTTTTAGCAAAAGCAAGCCTCAAAGCAGCCTAGGTACAATGCAGGCCTGATTCCCCATGGGAAAACCTATCCATGGGCTTGGGTCCTGTGTGCTGACTTGCTCCCCACTGGGTTTTCTGAGTCAGAGGCTGGGATTCATTCCCCACTGCCACAAGGAATGGTCCCCTATAATGAACACACTATAGTCAAAAAGCTATGGGACACAAAGAGGACAGTACTGAGAGGGAAGTTCACAGCAATACAGGCCTTCCTAAAAAAGATAGAAACATTTCAAATAAACGACCTAACCCTACATCTAGAAGAACTGGAGGAACAACAACAAACAAAGCCCAGAGCAAGTAGAAGGAAGGAAATAATCAAGATCAGAGCAGAATTAAATGATATAGAGACTAAAAGAACAATTCAAAGGATTGATAAATCCAGGAGGTAGTTCTTTGAAAATATAAACAAAATCTACAAGCCTTTAACCAGACTCATCAAGAAAAAAAGGGAGAGGACTCAAATAAATAAAATTAAAAGTGAAAGAGGAGAAATTACAACTGATATTACAGAAATACAAAGGATTGTAAGAAATTACTATGAACAACTATATACCAAGAAATTTGAAGACCTGTATGAGATGAACACATTTCTGGAAATATATAATCTTCCAAAATTGAATGACAAAGAAGCAGGAAGTCTGAAGAGACCAATGAGAGCTACTGAAATTGAAGCCATAATCAAAAAACTCCCCTCCCCCCCACAAAAGCCCAAGACTGGATGGCTTCACAGTATAATTTTACAAAACATTTAAGGAAGAGATAACCCCTATCCTTCTCAGACTACTGCAGAAAATTCAAGAAGGGGGAGGACTCCTAAAATATTTTTATAAGGACAGCATGATCCTATTTCCATACCAGATAAAGGCACAACAAAGAAAGTAAAGCACAGGCCAGTATCGCTTATGAGCATAGATGCAAACATCCTCAACAAAGTATTGGCAAACCTCATCCAACAATACATTAGAAAGATCATACACCATGACCAAGTGGGATTCATCCCAGGGATGCAAGGATGGTTCAACATTCACAAATCAGTAAATTAATACATCACATAAACAAAAGCAAAGACAAGAATCACATGATTATATCAACAGATGCAGAAAAAGCATTTGATAAAGTACAGCACCTGTTTATGATAAAAACACTCAGCAAAGTAGGAATTGAGGGAGCATTCCTCAACATAATTAAGGCCATATGTGAGAGACCTACAGCCAACCTCATACTCAATGGGCAAAAACTAAAATCTTTTCCACTAAGATCAGGAACAAGACAAGGATGCCCGCTTAAACCACTACTTTTCAATGTAGTATTGGAAGTCCTAGCCACAGTGATCAGACAAGAAGAAGAAATAAAAGGTATCCAAACTGGGAAGGGGGAACTAAAACTGTCATTGTTTGCAGATGACATGATAGTGTATATAGAAAACCCTATAGACTCCACCAAAAAAACTATTCGACCTAATAAATGAATTTGGCAAAACAGCAGGATACAAAGTCAGTGTTCAGAAGTCAAAGACATTTTTTATACATCAACAACAAAATATCAAAAACAGAAATCAGGGGGGAAAAATCCATTGGATATAGCAACAAGAAAAATAAAGTACCTAGGAATAAACCTAACCAAGGAGGTAAAAGACCTGTACTTAGAAAACTACAGAACACTGCTGAAAGAAATTGAGGAAGACACAAACAAATGGAAGCATGTACCATGTTCATGGATTGGAAGCATTAATACCATCAAAATGTCCATATTACCCAAAGCAATTTATAGATTCAGTGCAATCCCTATTAAAATACCAATGATATATTTCACAGATATAGAATAAATATTTCAAAAATTTACATGGAACCATAAATGACCCCATATAGAAACTGCAATTTTGAGAAAGAAGAATAAAGTTGAAGGGAGCATGATACCTGACATAAAACTATATTATAATGCCACTGTAATCCAAACAGTCCGGTACTGGCATAAGAACAGACAGACACATATATCAATGGAACAGAATAGAGAGCCCAGAAATAAACCCAAGTCTCTATGGTCAATTTATATCTGACAAAGGGGGCAGAAGCATAAAATGGAGTAAAAATAACCTCTTCAACAAATGGTGTTGGAAGATGTGGACAGCTACATTCAAAAAAATAAAACTTGACCACTAACATACACCATGCACAATAATAAACTCAAAATGGATAAAAGACTTAAATATAAGTCATGACACCATAAAAATCCTAGAGGAGAGCATAGGCAGGAAAATCTCAGATATTCCATGCAGCAATATTTTTACCAATATGTCCCCTAGAGCAAGGGACATAAAGGAAAGAATAAACAAAAGGAATTTCATTAAAATAAAAAGTTTCTGCATGACTGAAGAAAATATCAGCAAATTAATAAAGGAACCAACCGTATGGGAAAACATATTGGCCAATGATACCTCAGACAAGGGTTTGATCTCCAAAATATATCAAGAACTCACATGACTCTACTCCAGGAAGACAAACAATCCAATTTTTAAAAGGGCAAAGGACCTGAACAGGCACTTCTCCAAGGAGAACATACAGCCCAGAGACATATGAAAGTTTGTTCAGCATCACTAGCAATCAGGGAGATGCAAATTAAAACCATAATGAGATATCATTTCACACCGGCCAGAATGGAAAACATAACCAAATCAACAAACAACAAGGGCTGGGGAGGTTGTGGAGAAAAGGGAACCCTAGTGCACTATTGGTGGGAATGAAGACTTGTGCAGCCACTGTGGAAAACAGTATGGAATACCCTAAAAAAAAACTAGAAATGGAACTGTCTTTTGACCTGGCAATTCCACTGCTGGGATTATATCCTAAGAATCCTGAAACACTGATTCAAAAGAACCTATGCACCCCAATGTTCATAGCAGTACAAGTTACAATAGCCAAGTGCTGGAAGCAGCCTAGGTGCCCATCAGTAAATGAATGGATCAAAAAACTGTGGTACATTTACACAATGGAATACTATGCAGCAGAAAGAAAGAAGGAGCTCCTACCCTTTGCGACAGTATGTATGGAACTGGAGAGCATTATGTGAGTGAAATAAACCAGTTGGTGAAAGACAAATACCATTTGATATCACCCCTAAGTGGAACCTAATCAACAAAACAAACAAGCAAGCAAAATATAACCACAGACATTGAAATAAAGAACAAACTGACAGTGACCAGAACGGAGGCGGGGATGGAGATAACAGGGGAAAGAAGGGGAAGGATCATCAAGGAACTTTTATAAAGGACCCATGGACAAAATCAAAGAGGGGAAGGACCGAGCGTGGGTGGTGGGAGTGGGTGGGTTGGGGGAAAGTCGTTGCAGAAAAATGGAGAAAATGCCTGAACAATAATAAAAAAAAATGCAAAGAAAAAAAGACTTGAGGTGGGCTTTTAAGCATGCATAAAATACAGATAAACAGTGGGACGAGGACATTTCAGGTCAAGGAGGCTAGAATCAGTAATTGAGGCAGGCAAAAACATGGTTGCATAAAAAGTCAAGTGGATTAAAGCACTTTCCTAACAGCCTTTCAACTCTAATTTTTTTAACCACAATATGCAAGTATATGGGCTCTATAATCTATGTCTATTAATTTTGTGACTGTCTTAAAACATACTGAATTTTCTTCAAAAATAACAAATATTGAAAGATCACTAGATAAATCATTAAGTTAAAGAATGTTAGACATGGGAGATTTTCATGCCAGTAAGTTTTTTAAAATTTCCAGGACAACACACATGGTAAGTGGTAGAACTTGGTTATAAACAGAGAGTTTTCTATGGTCTTACTACATACATGACTTGGTTCCTCAAATGAGGAACCGAAGTGTGTATTGTGTACATTATGTAGTATTTATTAAACAGTAATTCAGTGGGGATATTCCTATTCTGATTTCTCTATAAATACAGAAGGAATAGCAGAATACAAAATATAAATAAAATACAACTAATGGGTTCTGTCATACAGAAAGACTCAAAAGCAGAGGAGCAGGTTAGGGGAATATGACTTTGATTTGTGTTGAATTTTAATTGATGCAAGATAAGCCTTGAATATCCAGAGTTCTCTTCTCAAAAGAGTCTCCAGTTATGGGAAGAACCATTTAGAGTGTCGTAAAACTGCTATACATATTTTTGTTTGTTCACATCTCAAAGATTCTTTTTCACCTCCAGTTACGCAACCATGTTGTGAATCGCCCATTTGACAGTTAGGTATTAGGTGTGTGCATTTCCTTGGTTTGGTATTTTAAATTACCCTCTAATCATTACCCTTTTGAAGTTTTAGACTTTAAAGAAGAGATACAGTACTTCTTAGTTACTCCCACACTGGGAGATATGCCTGGTCTGTATCTTTACCCCTGCTCTTAAGTTCAGTGGAAAGCTGATAAAGACCAGGCCCAGTGGTTCTATAAATCTACAACTAAATTAAGAAAGACAATCCCGGTGTTACTACAAAAAATGTTAAATCCTACCCCTGACTCCTTCCAGGAATTGAGGAAGAATCCCAATCTCTTTTCATGAACACATTACCCACTTAATTTTAATTAATGTTATATTTTGTAAAAACAATGAAGTCAAGTTGAAGGAGAACTAAAGAGCTTTCCAGACAATAAAAAACTAAAGAGTTTATTACCACCAAACTAGTATTACAAAAAATATTAAAGGGTCTTATTTAAGAAAAAGAAGGAAAAAAAGAAGAAGAAAACAGCAATAAATATGTACCTGTGAATAATCTCTTTAAACATAAATGGCTGAAAAGCATCATTCAAAAGACATATGGTAAGTGAATGAATAAGAAAACAAGACACATATATATGCTATCTACAAGACACCCACCTCAGAATGGAAGACACACATAGACCAAAAATAAAAAGATGGCAAAAGATATTTTATGCAAATTAAAAGGTAAAAAAAAGCTGGAATAGCAATACTTATATCTGACAATATAAACTTTAACACAAAGGCTATAATAAGAGACAAAGAAGGACAGTACATAATGGTAAAGAAAGCAGTCCAACAAGAGGATATAACCCTTTTAAATATTTATACACCATACATAGGAGCACCTAAATATGTAAAGCAAATCTTGATGAACATAAAGGGAGAGATTTACAGAAATACAGTCATAGCTGGAGATTGTAACACCACTTTGACTTCAATGGATAGATCTTCCAGACAGAAAATCAACGAGGACACAGTGGCCTTAAAGGACACACTAGATCAGGTGGATTTAATTGAAAACTTCAGAGCATTTTACCCCAGAGCAGCAAATATACATTCTTTTTAAGTACATGTGGAATATTTTCTAGGAAAGTTCACATGCTAGAACACAAGACAAGTCTCAATAAATATAAGAAGATTGAAATCATATCAAGAATCTTCTTTGACCATAATTGTATGAAACTAGAAATCAATCCCAAGAAAAAAACTGAAAAACACACAAAAATGTGGTGGCTAAGTAACATGTTACTAAACAATAAATGGGTTAACAATAAGATCTAAGAAGAAATCAAAAGTTACCTTGAAACAAATGAAACACAATTACCAAAAATCTGTAAGACAAAAGCAATACTAAGAGGGAAATTCATAGCATTACAGGCCTATCTCAAGAAACAAGAAAAATCTCAAATAAACAATCTAACTTTATACTTAAAGGAACTGGAAAAAAACAAAGCCCAAAGTGAGTAGATGGAAGCAAATAATAAAGATCAGAATAGAAATAAATGAAAGAGCCCTGACTGGTGTGGTTCAGTGGATTGGTCATTGTCTCACAAAGCAAAAGGTTGCCAGTTTGATTCCTGGTCAGGACACATGCCTGGTTTGTGGACCAGGTCCCCACTTGGGGGTGTGTGAAAGACAACCAATTCATGTTTCTCTCATACATTAATGTTTTTCTCCCTCTCTTTCTCCTTCCCTTTCTCTCTCTATCTGAAAATAAATAAATTAAACCTTTAAAAAAAGAAACAAAATAAAGTCTAAAAAATAATACAAAAGTTCAGTGAAATCAGGAGCTGGTTCTTTGAAAAGATAAGCAAGACTGACAAACCTTTAACCAAATTCATCAAGAAAAGAAGAGAAAGAACTCAGATAAATAAAATCAGAAATGAAAGAGAAAAAGTAACAACTGACACCAAAAATATACAAATGATTGCAGGAAAATATTACAAACAACTATATGCAACAAATTGGACAATCTGGATGAGATGGATAAATTCCTAGAAACATATAATTTTCCAGAACTAAATCAGGAAGAATCAGAATCTGAATAGCCAAATTACACCTAGTGAAATTGAGGCAGTAATCAAAAAACTCAAACAAACAAAAGCCCTGGACCAGATGGCTTCACAGGTGAATTTTATAAAACATTCAAGGAAGAACTAACACCTATCTTTTTCAAACTATTTCAAAACATTCAAGAGGAGGAAAAACATCTAAGTTCATTTTATGAGGCCAACATTATCCTAAGTCCAAAACCAGATAAAGACACTACAAAGAAAGAAAATTATAGGTCAATATCCCTCATGAATATAGATGCTAAAAATCCCAACAAAATATTAGAAAACCAGTTCCAGCAATACATTAAAATGATCATACACCATTGTTGGGAACCGCCCTGCCTAGTTTCAGAAGCTGTAACCCTCACCATGGCTAAGGCTGAGTGGGCGACCTTTGGGCCAGAAGCCACTAAGGAGACAAAGCTTACCTCCCTGGCAGGAGCACCACGTCTGCTCCTTCTACTTCATCCATAACTGGCCCCCAATGCTTGATCAGTTAGCCAATGACAGGTAAGATCCCCCAAGGGGGAAACGACCTAAGATAGGCATGATCACATGGGAGGCCCCCAAGGAAGGACTTGGGGGCTACAGCAAAAGGGGGCGATGGATTCTCACCCCTCGGCTTTGACAAAGCCTGAGTCCTCATTCTGTCTGCAAGAAGTTTCCTAATATCTTGGCTGCCTTACTTTCCCTGCCTGACTTACACCTGAAACAATGACAGAGGGTGGTGCAGCCCTGTGCTGGAAAGGGTGGGTTTCGCAGGCAATCAGGTCTAAGAAAGAATATGTAAAATCCTGTGAAACCTGCTTTGTTTAGAATGCTCTCAATTAAATAACGGTCCAAGCAAGAAGTGAGTTTGTTCTTCAAAAGTTTTATTGCTCTTTAGCTATCTGACTCTGACTCAAAATTGGAGTTCTTTGTTATCTATTATTTAATCCTTACTACCTGACAATGATTAATAAGCTTTACCTGTATTCTTGTACAAACGAACCTAATAAAAACCCATTGAGGAAAAGTCTCTTGGCCCTTCTCCTTTGAGAGATCGGCCACCTTTCCTCCCCAAGTAGATCATGTCTTGGTAGGCTTGTTCTTATCTGTGGCGGCCAGGGGGGCCCTGCTGGAAGAGCCCCCCCACCCAACATGATCAAGTGGGATTTATTCTGGGGATTCAAGGTTGGTACAATATATGCAAACCAATAAATGTGATACAAAAGGAAGGAAAAAGCATGATCATATCAACAGGTACAAAAAGAGCATTTGATAAAATCCCACACTAACTTATGATAAAAACTATCAGCAAAATGGGAATAGAGGGAACATACTTCAATGTAATAAAGGTTACACACGACAAACTTGCAGCCAACATCATACTCAATGGACAAAAATTATAAGCATTTCCTTTAAGATCAGGAATAAGTCAGGGATGGCCATTTTCATCACTCTTATCCAACAAAGTGCTGGAAGTTTTAGCCAGAGCAATCAGATAAGAAAAAGAAATAGAAAATATCCAAATTAGAAGGAGGAAGTAAAAATGCCATTTTGCAGATGACATGATAATGTACAGAGAGAATTGTAAAGATTCCACCAAAAAACCACTAGAACTGATAAATAATAAATGATTTATAGTAAAGTAGTATGATACAAAATAAATATCCAGAAATCAGTTGAATTTTTATATACTAATAATAAACTATTAGAAAAGAAAACAATCCCATTTACAATTGCATCAAAAAATAAAATACCTAGAAACAAATACAGGATATAAAAGAGCTGTACTTGAAAAACTATAAGACATTGATGAAAGAAATTAAAGAAGATAAGTGAAAGCATATGCCATATTAATGGATAGCAAGAATTAACATCAATAAAATGTCCACACTACCCAAGGCAATATATAGATTTAATAAAGTTCCTATCAAGATACCAACAGCATATTTCACAGAACCAGACCAAATATTTCAAAAATTTATATGGAACCACAAGAGACCCTGAATAGCCATGGCAATCTTGAGAAAGAAGAACAAAGTTGGAGGTATCACACTATCTAATATCAAACTATTAAGGCCATATTAATCACAATGGCATGGTGCTGACATAAACAGACATGTAGATCAATGGAAAAAAATGGAGAGCCCAGAAACAAACCCATGCCTCTAGAGTCAATTAATATTTGACAAAGGAGGCAAAAATATACAATAGATAGGTAAAGATAGTCTTTCCCAACCCAATAAATAAATATATTGTTGGGAAAACTGAACAGACACATCCAAAAAAAAATGAAAGTAGATCACCTTCTTACACCATATACAAGAATGAACTCAAGCATGGCTTGTGTGCTTCAGTGGATTGAGTGCCCACCTGAGAACCAAAGGGTCACTCATTGGATTCCCAGTCAGGACACATGACTGGGTTGTGGACCAGGTCAGGTCCCCAGTAGAGGGGGCGTGAGAGGCAACCACACATTAATGTTTCTCCCTCTCTTTCTTCCTCCCTTTCCCTCCAAAATAAATAATTTTTAAAAACAGAATAAACTCAAAATGGATTAAAGACTTAAATGTCATATAAAAACCTTAAAAATCCTAGAAGATAACATGCAGTAAAATCTTGGACATTTTTTATAGCAATATTTTTCTAATATACCACCTCAGGCAAGGGAAACAAAAGAAAAAATAAACAATTGGCATTACATCACACTAAAAAGTTTTGCACAGCAAAGGAAACCATCAACAAAATGAAAAGACAACCTACTGAATGGGAGAACATGTTCACCCATGACACATCTAATAAGCAGTTAAAATCCCAATTTATAAACAACTTAAAAAGCTCAACACCAAGAAAAAAACGCATTCTAATTAAAAATGGGCACTTTTCCATCGAGGACATACAGATGACCAATACACATTTGGAAAGCTGGTCAACATCACTAATTATCAGAGAAATGCAATTAAAACTACAATGAGCTATCACCTCACACCTGTCAGAATGGCCATCATCAATAAATCAACAAACAACATATGTTGGCAAAGATGTGGGGAAAGTGAACCCTTGTGCAATATTAGTGGAAGTCACATTAATGCAGCCACTGTGAAAAACATGCAGTTTCCTCAACAAGTTAAAAATGGAACTCCCTTATGACCCCGTGATTCCACATTTGGGATTTTACCTGAAGAAACCTGAAACACTGATTGGAATGAATATATGCACCCTTAAGTTCACTGCAGCATTATTTATAATAGCTAAGATTTTGAAGCAGCCCAAATGTTCATCAGTAGATGAGTGGATAAAAAAAGCTCTTTTCCATTTATTCAGTGGAATATTACTTGGCTGTAAAAAAGAAGGAAATCTTTCCTTTTGTGACAGCATGGATAGACCTGGAGAGCTTTATGCTAAATAAAGTACGCCAGTTAGAGAAAGACTATGATTTTACTCATATGTGAAATTTAATAAACAAAGTAAACTAACAAACACAATATAAACAGACTCATGGATAAAGAACAGACTGACAGCTGTCAGAGGGGAGGTGTGTTGCAGGGCTCAGTGAAAAAGGTGAATGGATTAGGCAAAAAAGAAAAAATTCACAGACACAGACAGCAGTATGCTGATTGCCAGAGGGTAAGGGGGTGGGGGAGGTAAACAAAGGTACAGCAGGTATAAATGGTGATGGAAGGAGACTTGACTTGGAGTGGTGAACCTACAATACAATATACAGATGATGTATTATAGAATCGCACACCTGTAGGCTATATAATTTTATTAACCAATGTCAGCCCAATAAGTTCAATGAAGAATTTTTAAAAATAAAAAATTAAAACAATGAAGTCAAACCTATTTAGTATTTTGAAAAGACAACAAATTGTTCAGTACATATATATATGTCTATATCTTAAGATATATATCTATATCTTAATTTATATAATCTAGATAGATATATAGATATATAGATAGATATATAGATAGATATCTTAAGCAGAGTAACTATGATGCAAGGAGAAAATAAAATTGATAAGAAATCAAGGTACAGACTTCCGGCCAAGATGGAGGCATAGGTGGACGCACTGTGTCTCTTTGTACAACCAAGATAGGGACAATAACAGTGTAGAAGCAAAATAACAACCAGAACTGACAGAGGGTTGGAGTGTGTGGAGGTTGGACACCCAAGGATTTAGAAATGGACATGTTCATCCAGACTGGTGTGGGGGGGCCGAGTCTGGCCAGGTGAAGGACCTGGAGCAGAGAGCAGAGCAACCCGGGTGGCACGCAGGACTGCAGTGGTTGGACCCTGGGAGCACAGGCGGCAGTGACTGGCGGCCCGGGCCGGGGGTTGGTGACCCAGCGAGGTGGCCATTGTGGAGCAGGGCACTGCACCCAACTCGGGGTCCCAGCACCAGGAAATAGAGCTTTGGGTCACTGACTGAAAAGGAAGGTCCCGCTGGGTGTGCAGGCCCACCCACACGGGAGTTGCCACCAGAGGCGCCCAGTTGGCTCACAGAAAGTGGGGGAGGGGTCTGGGGTCCTACAGAGAGCGGAGCAAGTGCCATTGTTCCTTCCCGGACCCCGCCCCCACATACAGCTTCACAACCCAGCAACTGGGGTGCCCCACCCTGGTGAACACAAAAGGTTCCGCCCCTCACTACAGGTGCTCCACAAGACCAAAAAAAAAAAAAAAAAACAGCAAAAAGATGGCTCAAACAGAAGAATTGAAAGCCCCAGAACCCATCCTTTTAAGCGACCAAGAGATAGCCAACCTATCAGATGCACAGTTCAAAGCCCTGGTGATCAGGAAGCTCACAGAATTGGTTGATTTTGGTTGCAAACTAGATGAAAAAATGAAGGCTACAATAAGTGAAATGAAGAAAAATGCACAGGGAACCAATAGTGATGGAATGAAAGCTGGGTCTCACATCAATGTAGTAGACCAGAAGGAAGGAAAAATATGCAACCAGAAAAGAATGAAGAAATAAGAATTCAA
>CM052540.1:65915957-65933771 GCA_028533065.1 Trachops cirrhosus | reverse complement strand
AAAAATGAAGGAGAGAATCCTAGAAGCAGCAAGAGATAAGGGGACAGTAACCTACAAAGGAGTTCCCATCAGACTGTCAACTGATTTCTCAAAAGAGACCTTGCAGGCAAGAAGGGGCTGAAAAGAAGTATTCCACGTCATAAAAGGCAAGGACCTACACCCCAGATTGCTCTATCCAGCAAAGCTTTCATTTAGAATGGAAGGGCAGAGAAAATGCTTCTCAGATAAGGTCAAGTTAAAGGAGTTCATCATCACCAAGCCCTTATTTTATGAAATGTTAAAGGGACTTATCTAAGAAAAAGAAGATACAAAACATGCATAGAAAAATGACAGCAAACTGACAATTATTAACAACCGCACCTAAAACAAAATTAAGAAAAACTAAGCCAACAACTAGAACAGGAACAGAACCACAGAAATGGAGATCACATGGAGGGTTAGCAACAGGGGAGTGGGAGGAGGAGAGAGGGGGAAAAGTTACAGAGAATAAGTAGCATAGATTGTAGGCAGAAAATAGACAGGGGGAGGGCAAGAATAGTAGGGGAAATGTAGAAGCAAAAGAACTTATGACACATGGACATGAACTAAAGGGGGGAATGTGGGAGGGAGAGTGTGTGCAGGGTGGAGGGGAATGAAGGGGGGTAATGGGACAACTATAATAGCACAATCAATAAAATACATTAATAAAAAAGAAATCAAGGTACTATTCTTATTACCTCAGTTTTTCAATGTGTTGAGAAAGCAAGCTAATAAGAATACCTAAACAAACTTATGTTCAAAAAAATTTTTTTCATGTTTAATTAAACATGTTTGTAGTAAAATTTGACTTATTCTTAAAATAATTTAAAAGTTTATATTTACTTTAATCAAATTTTCATCTTCATGCAAGTCCTTTTTAAATGCTCATTTGGCTCTTTTTCTGTTGATCTGTGGGAAAGAGGTATTATAGTTTTAAGTTTTTACCATTTTGAACACTTTCCTTTTAGCCAATTTTTATCTTTCTATCATATTTTTAAGCAAATGTGCAGATGAAGTGCAACAATGTGTCTTATATATCTAGTCTCTACAGAACTCATATTTCCTTGTGGATATTACTAATGGAGAAATTTTTAAAATGCTAACTAACCTCTATTAGTTTTCATCCTATTAACATAAATGGTCTTATAAATTTATTTTATGAATTTTTTAATTCTCATGTGTAAATTATGGTATTTTATTTTCTTCCCTATAAAAATATACTGTAAACTTGGTGAACTGAGAAATTAATTATGTCGAGAGTTCACTTGTACTTGCTGAAGGACTTGAGAGCATTAACTATACTTTCAAGTATAGCTTTTTACTCACCTTGGGATTCTCTGTTTCCTCCACTCCTTACCACAGAAAATTAATGAAAAATGTTTAGGTAGTATATATCAGCATGCTGCACATCACAAAACATTTAGCCAAAACAGTAAGAACCCAATGAAGTTGCAAGAAAAAGTTTGTAACAGCCACACATGATGGTGTATTACCCAGATGCTCACACATTCTGTTTTAGAACAGCACGCTTATGGAGCAATGGTAACTGACTGATGAAAGTAAACTTGGGGACTTCTGGCCAAGATGGAAGTGTAGGTAGATATACTTTGCCTCCTTGCTCAACCAAAAGAGGGACAATAACAAATTTAAAGCTCAAAAGTAACCAGAACTGCCAGAAAATAAAACTGTATAGAAGTCCAACAACCAAGGAGTTAAAGAAGAAACATTCATCCAGATTGGTAGGAGGGGCGGAGAGGGGCAGCCAGGGAAGAGAGGATTTAGCAAGGTGGTGGCTGGCAGACAGGGTAGTACCACATTTACAAGCTGATAAACCAGGAGGAACAACTGGGGAGTGAGACAGATCGTGCCACACAGGGTTGCGGTGTGGGAAGATAAAGCCTCAAAACCTCTCACTGTAAAAACCTTTGGGGGTTGTGGGTATAGGAGAAACTTCCAGGCTGACGGGAGAGTTCCTTGGACAGACTGACAGGGTCCTGGAATGTACACAAACCCACCCACCTGGGAATCAGCACCTTAAGGGCCCA
The DNA here is from genome assembly GCA_028533065.1 of Trachops cirrhosus. Taxonomy (NCBI): domain Eukaryota; kingdom Metazoa; phylum Chordata; class Mammalia; order Chiroptera; family Phyllostomidae; genus Trachops; species Trachops cirrhosus. The sequence goes on along the minus strand of CM052540.1, from coordinate 65,931,708 downwards.
ATTTGCTTGTGGGTAGTGGGGGAAGTGACTGAATGCCTTCTGAGAGCCAAGCAAGTGGCACTGTTCCCTGTAGGACCCCTCTGCCACAGACAGCACCACAACACAGCCACATTGGTTGCCCTGTCCTAGTGAATACCTAAGGCTCCACCCCTTACAACATAACTGGTGCATGAAGATAAAAAAAAAATATGACCCAAATGAAAGAACAGATCAAAGCTCCAAAAATAGAACTCAGTGATGAAGAGATAGTCAACCTATAAGATGCACAGTTAAAAAAACACTGGTAATAGAGCTGCTCACAGAAATGGTTGAGTATGGTCACAAAATGGAGGAAAGAGTGAGGCTGTGAAAAGTGAAATAAAGGAAAATGTACAGGCAACCAACAGTGATGGGAAGGAAACCAGGACTCAAATCAACAGTTTGCAACAGAAGGAAAAAATAAACATTCAACCAGAACAGAATTAAGAAACAAGAATTCAAAAAAATGAGGCTTAGGAACCTCTGGGACTACTTTAAACATTACAACATTAGAATCATAGGGCTACCAGAAGGAGAAGAGGAAGAGAAAGAAATTGAAAAGTTATTTGAACCAATAATGAAGGAAAACTTCCCCAGTCTGGCAAAGGAACTAGACTTTCAGGAAGTCCAGGAAGCTCAGAGAGTCCCAAAGGATTTGTATCCAAGGAAGCACACACCAAGGCACATCATAATTACATTAGCCAAGATTAAAGAGGAGAGAATCTTAAAAGCAGCAAGAGAAAAGGAGAGAGTTACCTACAAAGGAATTCCCATAAGACAATCAGCTGACTTCTTAAAAGAAACCATGCAGGCAAGAAGGGGCTGGAAAGAAGTATTTGAAATCATGAAAGGCAAGAATCTACATCCAAGATTATTCTATCCAGCAAAGCTATCATTTAGAATGAAGAGCAGATAAAGCGATTCCCAGATAAGGTCAAGTTAAAGGAGTTCATCATCACCAAGCCCTTATTTTATGAAATGTTAAAGGGACTTACCTAAGAAAAGGAAGATCAAAAGTATGAACAGTAAAATGACAACAAACTCACAACTATCAACAACTGAAACTAAAAAAAAAAGGACAGAAAAGAAAAACAAACTAAGCAAACAACTAGAACTAGAACAGAATCAAAGAAATGGAGATCACATGGAGGGTTATCAGGAGGGGGGGAGAGGGGGGAGAATGGGAGAAGAGGTACAGGGAATAAGAAGCATAATTGGTAGGTACAAAATAGACAGGGGGAGGTTAAGAATAGTATAGGAAATGTAGAAGCCAAAGAACTTATATGTACAACCCATGGACATGAACTAAGTGGGGGAAATGCTGGTGGAAGGGGGTTGCAGGACAGAGAGGGGTAATGGGGAGAAGAAAACATAGGACAACTGTAATAGCATAGTCAATAAAATATGTATTTTTTTAAAAGAAAGTAAACTTGGCCCCAGATTTCTATTTCAGCAGTCTTTCTTCTTCCGGTTTCCTGTCCCCTGTCCCCATCCCGGTACCCAACTCCACTCACCAATTACATTGATACATGTAATTATATTAAATCTTTTTTTAAAAGGGGACATATCTCAGTACAGTGTCTTTGCTTGACATTGCTACATAAGTGTAATGTACAAATGTCATTTTCTATAAAACTGACATTAAATGTTTTTACATTTCTTGCTGGTGGTGGAAAGGATTTATGGCGGCCCGCCAACCCGCGGGCCAGCCTTGTGCCTCCCAGGCTGCATCAGCTCGCGGAGCTTGGAACAGTGGCCAGGCCCAGCTCCTTGACAATGAGGTAGGTCAGGTCTATGCCCATCGGTGCAAGGCCAGCGGGTGGCTGGCACGCATCTCTCTGGTGGCGGCTCTGGCGGACCTGCCGCCTGGCTTTCATGCTGTGCCTCCACCAGCTTCTGCAAGGGGCTGACCCGCACTCTGCTCTGCTCCTCTTCCTTGCCCCCGGCCTGGAGGCTGTACACCAACTTCGTCTGCCTCTGCCTGGTGGCTTTCATGATGCTCAACGTGTGCCTTCACACTGGTATGGAGATCCACCGAAGACTTCCTCTGACTAACACAGGCACTGGTACTCACCACAGAGAGAACGCAGGATGAGGGACCGCAGAGGGACTCTCTGCCCTTGCCTCTCAAAAGTGCAGGTAGAGGACAGGAACAAGCTATTATGCAGCCTTCGAACACAAGAGAGCCCTCGCCCATCAGGTGCACCTTCCTGGGTGAATAGGCCTGTGGTTAACGTCCATGGAGATTCGCAAAATGAAACGTTATCTTTGGAAAAGTGATCTGAGTGAGGCTAACCTCTTGCTTCACAATGGCACCAAAGTCTTCTGTATTTGAAAGAATCAGTAAGAAGAAATTCCTCTTCCACAGTGGCTCAGAGCAAGACTGTGGACCTGTTTCTTGCTACCACGGAACTTCTTGCTGGGGAATCCTGTGGTGTCCAGGAGGGTCTGGTGAGGGTCTGGCTGGGAGAAGGGCCCAGGGCAGCTGACAGCCAGAGGAGGGTGCAGCAGTGGAGAACCTTGGGGGTCGAAAGAGGTCAGAAATGGGAAATTCTGAGGATGAACCAAGTGCTTTCCTTGATGAGAGAAGCTCCTTCTCGCCTGCATTCTGTCCTGTCTACACGCAAGCACACATTCTGAAGTGTTCCCGAATGATAAGACAAAACACAGTGTTTCCCCTGGCAGTTCAAAGTCCTCAATTTTAGAGTAAACAGCAGAATAGAGGAGAATGCTTCTGATTATAAAAAGTACCTCAAATGATCTTCAGATAACACTGGGATTTCTGACTGTGCAAGCTTTTGAAGTAGCAAAGCCATAATGCCATAGTAAGGTACAAACTGAGCAATAAAAATAGTAAGATTGATTTTACAAGTTGTCTTAGAATGATTTCTTTCTATAAGTTCCTGCTCTGGTTTGTACATCTAAACGGACTTCAGGTGGAATTTAAACTCATGGAAAGCTGGTTGATATGGAAGGAAATTTTTGAGCATGTTTAAAATTGTGCTTGAAACATATTCAGGATTGAGAGACCATTTCCAGGAGAATATGAATGTATCCTATATAAATGTCAGATTAGACCATAAAGATTTAACGTAAAGCCCTTTAATATATACTCACACCCATTCTGAAGAGCTACTCTCCCTGATGCTATCACTCCAGGTTGCCAGATCGTCTAAATAAGTGAGTATTATACACGTGAGCCCCTCTGTACTTGCTCTGTCTTGCTGAGTTGGTGAACTGTTTACCATTTCTGCATTTTGTAGAATAGTTTTCATCTACAGCAAAATTTGATTTATTTTCTCACCTCCCGTTCCTTCCACTACAGTGAAAGTTGCAATATTAAACTTACCTTTAGAATACACCTTTCTCAAACTGGGAACCCTAGCTGTGTTACCTGAAACACAAGTGAGCATGAGACTTGGTCATGGGGAAGCACCTCAAGCATTCCCCTATAGACAGCTTCCAGATTCTAGGAGTTGAGGTATCTCTTACTCTAAGGTTGTTCTGAGTTAACTCCTTTTTAATTGTTGTTTGTTGATAACTTTAATAAAGGTCACTAAGAGTGTAAGTTTTTAAGGAGTCCCAAAGTCAGATGACCATTTTTGGGATAATGGGTGCATATATCAGTGTATATTATATGCTAGATTATTATGCCATGCACTATGTTAGTGTTTTGGGAATACTAAAAATAAAATCTGTTCTTTAGCATAATAAATGTTTTTAAAAAGAAAAGATTTGTCCATATCTATGAAAATTAAAATGTATGTGTCCTCCAACCCAGTAGACTTACTCCTGAGAATATATCCCAAAGAAATAAACATATCAGTAGATAAAGACATATGAGGATGTTTATTTTAGCATCAAAAAATTTAATTAAAAAATTAAAAAAAATTTTTTAAAGATTTAAAAAATATTTTTAAAAAAGATTTAAAAAATATTTTTAAAAAGATTAAAAAAAATCTTTTTAAAAAAAGATTTTTAAAAATTTTGATTATAAAGGCATGTATATGATCATATTTATACATTCTTCAAAATCACATATAAAATTATATATAAAATGTACTTAAAAATAAAATTTTTTTAAAAATAAAAGGCTTGGGAAATAATACCTGAAATTTTACACAAATCTATAATAATTCATCAATGGAAACTAGAAGTCAAGATAAGAAGTAAATCACCTGAGGCAAATTGTTCTTATGGTGAAAAAGTATTCTTTAGTACATTATAACTATATTATAATCTTAAAATACCATTAACAGTTTAAATCTTTATATTGCTATTAAATAATATCTGGGAATATATAATAACTTCCATGTAATAATGTTAACTGCTAACATGTATTGAACAGTTTGGTGTCAGGCACTGTGCAGATGCTTCATTACATTACTTCATTTCACCTCCATGCCAAGAGGGGAACATTGTTTCTCTTAATGTGCAGCAGCTAAAACTGAGAACTAGAGAAGGTAGGTCCAGGGTTTCCCCACCAATAAGGAGCAGACCTAGGATTAAACCCTTATTTGTCTGATTCCAGAACCCAGGCTCTTGACCACTATTCTATACATGTTCCTGATTATCCTGAAACCAGATCTCCTCTGTATTGTAATCCTCTGTTCTTCTGAAATGGTGGTTGTGGTGATAGCCCAGTCTTCTTCACTGTTGCTGAGGCTAGTTTTGGGGCTTCTATGATATGTGGTATAACCAGAAAGAAGGAAACCCCATTAAACTCTATGATGAGTGCTATTTATCTAGTTTTGTTCACTATCCAACACTTTTTTTGACTATCCAACAAAGAGCATAAGTTTCTTAATTCAGATTCTATGACAATGACAAAAATAATAATTCATTTATCAAAAATATCTGTTGCATGCCTACTATGTACAACAAAGCATTATTCTAGGTGGTAATGAGAATGAATGGATCCACATTCTGTTATATACTGATATGTACTACAAACTATACAGGATTTATAGTAAAAACCTTGTTTCATCTTAACAAAAACTTAAGTACTTATTGGCCTTGTTCAAGGCACTGTTGAGTACCAAAGTAAAAAAGATATACAAAGTCACTTTTGTTATGGAGCTCAAATTCTAGTTTGGTTGGAAAGTGGGGACAGACATTAATTAAACACTTAAGAACATACCAGAAAGAGATAAAAAAATATGACTGCTATGAAGAGAATAAAACAGGATGATATAAATAGAGTGCAGAGAGTAGGCTTAGACTGAGTTGTCAGAAAAGGCTTCCTCAAGATCGTGAAGAACAGACTTGTGGGTCAGAGCAAAATGTTCAGCAATGGGAAGCCAATGGAGGTTTTAAACAGGGGAGAACTGTGAGTTAATTTGTGTTTTTAAAACTAGCTTTGATTTAAATTTTTGAATAACCATATCATATACAAAGTAAAAAGATAAGGCATAGATTGAGGGAAGATACATATAAAATATAAATGATTGTGATTCAAAAACTAGTAGACAACAGATATGAATAGGTAATTCATAGAAAAAAAGTTAATGTCCAACAGTCATATGAAAAGACTTGACTTTACTAGTCATCATGGAAATCTCATTAGAACAACAACTTAAAAAAATTAAAGTTTGAAGGCACCAAGACCAGGAGTTGACTGGTGGGAGTGTGAATCAGCACAATCACTTTGGAAAGAACTAATTGAAAATGTGTATACCCTATGAGGGCCTATGATCTAGCAATTATACACTCCACACCCAGGTAAAGAAAGTAGTACACATGAGCACAGAGTCACATACCAGGAAGTTTACTGGGGCATCCTAATAGAGAAAAACACAAAGCAACACAAATATCAATCAATAGGAAAATTGTAAAAAATTGAATTGTGGTTTAGTCATACAGTGAAATATAATACAGCAATTAAAATGAATAAAAAAGATCTGTAAGAATCAAAATGGATAAGTTTCAACAAAGTAATGTTCAGTGGGGAAAAAAGTACCGATTGATACATTTATATAAAATTTTAAAGCATACAGAACAATCCTATATATTGTTTACAAATATATATATATGGAGTAAAAGTGTAAAAACAGCCTGAAAAGGTAAAAACCAATTTAATGCGATTAGGTGTTGGCTATGGGAATAAGGAAAGGAACAAAGAAGATATTACCAAACTTCTAATATCTATTTATATCACACATTAATACCATTCATATCTGTAATGACAAAATATTAATAATTTACTAATTCTAGGTGGTGAGTACACTTGTGTTGTAAAATGTTTGTATTTACTTAATTTTTTCTTTAAGAAATTTTTATTTATTGACTTTGAGGGAGAGAGAGAGAGAGAGAAACATCTCTTGTTGCTCCACCCACCTATGCATGTGCCCTGGTTGCTCCTGCATGCGTTCTGATAGGGACTGATCCTGCAACCCTCGTGCATCAGAGCAATGCTCCAACCAACTGAGCTACCCAACCAGGGCAATGTTTTTCAATAAAATATAAGTATTAGTATGGATGCTCTTAAAGAATAAATTATAGAGAGGCAAGTGATCAGGTAAGGTCCAAGCAAAACACAGTGGTGGCTTGAATTAGGGTTATAATAGAAATGGAAATAAAAAAGACTAATAAGTTGATATTTTAGAAGTAAAGTATCAGAAGTTGCTGTTGTATTGAACATAAGGGTTAAAGGAAAGGAAGGAGTAAAGGGTGTCAATTTTAATTCTGTTTTGCATGCTGACTTACTTCCTGTTTAGAGTTTCATCTTGTTTGGGCAAAAACATGGATGGTATGAAAATACTTGTAGAATTCCAATGAATGTCTCTTGGGGAAATTACTGGTTAATCATTTCAGGCATATATATCAGCAAATTATACTTCCAAATCTTGTTGGGAGGTGTTATATTCCCAAGTAATGCAAAGGATCACCAGTAGAGCTTGATTGGTAGCTGCCATACTCTAGTGAACTAGGTAGATTTTTTGATTCACTTGAGTTCAGTCTTCTTCTTCATTTGGATTAGACTTTCTCCCAAGTTGTCCATGGCAGTGACTAGATCTTCAGCTCTCTAGTTATTGTCCTAAAATGGCAGTACCAAAGAGTGGTTTAGAGGCAGGTTTTGAATTCCACCCCCTAATCTATATCACTATTCCCCAAATAAATATTGTGCTTGCTATTTAAACAGAGCTTTAAGATAAAGTCTCCTAGCCACATTTTCAATGAGATTACCATTCCCTAAAACCCTTCATGCAAAGATTCTGAAGCCAACATGACCACAACCTGGCATTTAGGCCAGAGGCAGATCACAGGAACAGAGGTTATAACATTTATTGTTTCTTCTTTAGAAATAAAATTTAAGAAAGTTGATATGAAATAGATGAGATATCAGCTTTTGAGGAACCCCTGGAGGTTTTACTTGAATGTCTCAGGGGGGAAAAAAAAACATGTCTTATTTAGTAGCAAAGGCTTCATGAACTTGTCAGTCAAGCTTACAAAGACACACTTGGTTTAATTTTTCAGAATCAGTATTTGCATTTACCAAGAAGAGTTATCATCCTATGAAACTATATTATTTGTTTATTGTCTATCTTCTACATTAGAATAAAAGCTCCACATAGGAAGGCATTTTGTTGATTTTGGTCACTTCTACTTTTAGTAAATATTAGTTGAATATATTTGATAAATGGAAATAGGCAGCCTTACTTGCTGGTATGGTTGCCTTTATATATACAGATATGTTTTGCTTTCCCCATATGATGGCCTTCATACCATTAGCAGTTCCTGTTATTGGTAATGAAATTTTGATAAGTAAGTATGAAGATGGAAACTAAAGTTGGTAAAAAAAATAATTGCAGAGGGTTGAGGCATATGTTGGATATGTCATTGCTGTGATAAATTACTGCAAGCAACACAAGTGTATCATCTTATAGTTTTGGAAGTCAGAATTCTGAGAGGTCTTAGGCTAAATCCTTCTGGAGGTTCTAGGAAAGATTCTGGTTCCTTTCTTTTCCCAGAGTCCAGAGGCCACCAGCATTTCTTGCCTCATTCCACCAGCATTCCTTCCTCTACCTTCGAAGTGCATCATTCCAACATTTTCTTCTACACCTTTATATTTTATCTGATTTTGACCTTCTTGCCTTCCTTTTACAGGGATGTTTGTGGTTACATTGGGCCCACCCAGGTAATGCAGAATAATCTTCCCATCTCAAGATCCTCAATCACATTTGCAATGTCTCTTCTGCCATGTAAGATAACAAATATACTCACAGGTTCTCAGAATTGAGATGTGAACATCTTTTGTGGATATTACTCTGTGTACTATGGCTATTTAGAAATCTTACTTTTCACTCTTTGTTACTCATTATGTTGTTGCTTCAGTGAAAAAAAATGAAAAATTAGAAATATTTGGAAGTACACAGCAGAGTTTCACCCTGAATCAACAAAATTGGAAATTCATTTCTATCTCAACCAAGAAGTCTTGATCAATTTTGGTAATAAATGGGATCAGGAGGAACACTATTTCTTTTATCAATGATTTCAAAAGATTGTAATATGAGTTATAAATAATGGTTTTCAAGTAGTAAAACTAATCCTCATTTCACTCTAATTCCTTACCTTCCAAATATAATGAAATCTGCTTTTCAGTTATGTTCAAATTTGTGCTGAGCTTCAAAGCAGCAAACCTGGTAGGGAGGGCTTTTATAGCCCAAGGATGTTGCCTTTACTGTAAACATTTTTATAGCTTCTTTTTTGGAATTGTCTTTAGAGACAGTTCACCAGACACACAGGAAAACACAGCTCGTTATTTTAAGGTCACAAGGTACTTTGCCTACTCTGTCTTCTTCCCCTCCCCATTGTTTTAATCCACTCGCCTCCATCCCCACTCCTTCCTCTGCTGAAATTAGTGCCAGAGATCTGTGAGGTTAAGAGGAAGGCCTGGGAAGCCAGAGTGTGGCTGGGAAGGGGGCAGGGAAAGCTTCATGCAGAGCTCAAGAGGCAGCAGGCTGCAATGTAAATTTATTTGATTCAGCCTATATTAAACACTGTTAACTAACAATATTTGATAATTCACTAAGTGTCAAAAATTACATTGTTAACATAAATCCCTATTAAGAACTGTCTGAACTTCATCTATTAGTTCTTAATGTAAATATTATTTTAAATAAAAATGTGCCCTTAGTCAAATAGATTTTTCAGTGTAGTATTTGCTAACAGGGGAAGTAGGCACATTGAAGGAGAGGCTAGGGAAAAACAAACAAACAAACAACAACATCACTCCTATTTACAGATTTTTTTCCAAAGGAGGTCTCAGACTAGAGGCTTTCTTAGAATACCTCCATAATTCAAAGTTTTTAAACTCCAGTAATTAAAGTTTCTATAGAGGTATATGGATAGATGAAGAAAATATTATTATAATGGCATCATATAAAATATATATACCATATAGTAATATAGGTTTCAAAATATTTTTGAATAGTGAAATTATTAAATGTCCAAGAACAATATACAAACCCTTTGATACTTTCAATAACTAAAGTCACAGAGGATTTGACCAGATTCTTTCAGAAGTCCTATTTAGAAGAAATTATTTAAAATATTCCTAACTATGACATATATAGACATATATTTTTTCTTTATTGGACCAATTAAGATTACTCTTCAGTGAAATATGAGTGGATTTAATAGTAATCAAAGGAATTGCAAATAGTCCTATTTTAGATTATAATCCTACATAAGAAAGGATTTTTTCTTATGAGACAGTATTCCTCATTTTAATAAGACAGCCATTTATTTGGCTTCCTCTGATGGTTATAATCAGAATAAAAATTTTAAAATTCTAAATCTACATTGTCCATTTTGTATCTAATATCCAAATGTTGTTGAGCACTTGAAATATAGCTAGTGTGAATTGAGACCTGCTGTAAGTAAAAAATACTCATTGATCTCAAAGGGTTAGAATAAAAAAATATAAAATATCTTAATAATTTTACGTTAATTACATGGTGAAATAATATTTTGGATATACCGAGTTAAATATAATATATTATTGAAACTAATTTCAGCTGGACAAATCAAAATTACAACTACATTATTGAACAACCACACTTGAGAACCAACTGAAACAAGCTGAACAGAACTCCTATAACTAAAGATTAAAAAAGCCATGTGTCTTTTGTTATATTTTACTTGTTTCTTTATTTTGTTGTTTAGGTTCCTATTAAAGGCAAGATGATATGGTATTTGTCTTTCACTGCCTGGCTTATTTCGCTTAGCATAATGCTTTCCAGCTCCATCCATGCTGTTGCAAAGGGTATGAGCTCCTTCTTTCTTTCAGCTGCATAGAATTCCATTGTGTAAATGTACCATAGTTTTTGGACACATGGACAAAACTAAGGGGGTTGGAAAGGGGAGGGAGGAGGGGAGGAATGGATGGGTGGGCTGGAATGGGAATAAAGGATAGAAACTGTACTGAATAAACTAAAATAAAAGAATTTTTAAAAAAAGCCATGTGGAGACTGGTAGGAGAGGCAAAGTTGCAGAATGGGTGGGTCCCACACCCACATGTACAGGTTAACAATTGGGAGGAATATCTTGGCTACAGAGGTCACCCTGAGGAGCAAGGAGTCCCAATACCACACCAGGACCCCCAGCCCAGGGTTGAGAAGTCCTCATAATTTCAGCCTGTGAAAACCAGCAGAGATTATGGTTGAGTGAGACAGAAGACTTCCAGTGTCCCAGGTGTTTTTGTTAAAGGACCCACATGGACTTACAGACATACTGGCTGTGGTTTGCAGTGCTGGGCAGAAGTTTGAATAGCACCAGGTTACATATAGGGAGGAACTGAATGATCTGACTTCAGGGTGAGGGCTGGAGGGTGCAGCTCTCTGCCACTTTCTTCCTTTGCTGAGCCCTCCACCAAGCCAGCTGACAGGCATAGGTGGGTGCCAAATGTGAGTCACCACCAAACTCATCCCATCCTGGTGATTCCCTGGGAAATTTTGCCTCCCAGCTGTAGGGAGACTTTGCCTCCTTGCACAACCAAAAGAAGGACAACAACAAGTTTAAAAACAAAAAACAACCAGAACTGCCAGAATATCGAAATGTATGGAAGTCCAACAACCAAGGAGTTAAAGAAGAAACATTCATCCAGACCTGTAGAAGAGGTGCAGATGGGCAGCCAGGGTGGAAAGGATGCATGGCAAGGTAGCAGCTGGAGGACTGGGGTGGGTGAAGCAGTGGCTGGCAGTTACACATACGCATGCTGATAAACAAGGAGCTAAAACTGGGGAGCAAGATAGATTATGCAACACAGGGCTCCATACAGGGAAATAAAGCCTCACAGCCACTGGCTATAAAAACTTGTGGGAATTGTGGTGGCAGGTGAAACTCCCAACCTTAGAGAAGAGTTCATTGGAGAGACCCACAGGGTCCTAGAATGTACTCAAACCTACTCACCCAGAAATCAGCACCAGAAGGGTCCAATTTTCTAGTGGGAAGCAGAGGAAATGACCGAAAGCCAGCAGATATCCCAGCAAGCAGCACTGTTCCCTCTAGGACACTTACCCCACATACAGCACCACAATCCAGCAAGTGGGTAGCCCCACACTGGAAAATACCTAAGGCTCTGCCTGTTACATTGTAACAGGTGTGCCAAGACAATATATATATAATATTGTGTATATATATAATAGTGTGTGTGTGTGTGTACACACACACACACACACACAGAATAGACTTCCAGGAAGTCCAGGAAGCTCAGAGAGTCCCAAAGAAGTTGGACCCAAGAATGCACACACCAAGGCACATCAAAATTAAGCTACCCAAGATTAAAGAGAAGGAGAGAATCTTAAAAGCAGCAAGAGAAAAGGGAACAGTTATCTACAAAGGAGTTCCCATAAGACAATCAGCTGACTTCTCAAAAGAAACCTTGCAGGCAAGAAGGGGCTGCAAAGAAGTATTTGAAGTCATAAAAGGCAAGGATCTACATCCAAGATTACTCTATCCAGCAAAGCTATCATTTAGAGTGGAAGGGCACATAAAGTGCTTCCCAGATAAGGTCAATTTAAAGGAGTTCATCATCACCAAGGCCTTATTATATGAAATGTTAAAGGGACTTATCTAAGAAGAAGAAGATCAAAATTATGAGCAGTAAAATGACAACAAACTCACAACTATCAACAACTGAACCTACAAAAAGAAAAAGAAAATAAGCAAACAACTAGAACAGGAACAGAACCAGAGAAATTGGGATTATATGGAGAGTTATCAGCAGGGAAGGAGAGCGGGGAGAATGGGAGAAGAGGTACAGGGAATAAGAAGCATAATTGGTAGGTACAAAATAGACAGGGGGAGGTTAAGAATAGTATAGGAAATGTAGAAGCCAAAGAACTTATATGTATGACCCACGGACATGACCTAAGTGGCGGGGGTGTGGCTGGGAGGGGAATGTAGAGCAGAATGGGATAAAGAGGTAAAAAAATGGAACTACTGTAACAGCATGATCAAGAAAATATATTTAAAAAATGATTATAGTTTAAGTGATCTCTGGGACAACATCAAACATAGCAAAATCCACATCATAGGGGGTACCAGAAGGATAAGAGAGAGAGCAAGAAATTAAAAACCAATCTGAAGAAGTAATGACCAAAAACTTCCCTAGCCTGGAAAAGGAAATAAACATACAAGTCCAGGAAGTGCAGAGAAGCCTAAACAAGATGAAGCCAAAGAGGCTCACACCAAGACACATAATTAAAATGCCGAAAGTTAAAGACAAAGAGAGAATCTTAAAAGGAGCAAGAGAATAGCAGTTAGTTATCTACAAGGGAGCTCCCATAAGACTGTCAATTGGTTTCTCAACAGAAACTTTGCAGGCCAGAAGAAACTGGCACAGAATATTCACAGTAATGAAAAGCTTGGCCCTACAACCAAGACTACTCTATTTACTCAGCAAGGCTACCATTTAGAATTATCAGAGAGATAAAGACCTTCCGATACAAGAAAAGGCTAATGGAGTTAATCACCACCTAACCAGTATTAAAATAAATGCTAAGGGAGGAAGAGAAGAAAAAAGATAAAAAATATGAATAATAAAATGGCAAAAGTATATAACTCAATCATTAAGTGTAAGTACATAACTCTCAATAATTACTTTAAATGTAAATGGATTAAATGCTCCAATAAAAAGACACAGACTGCCTCAATGATAAGAAAACAAGAGCTAAGTGTCCATCAATAGACAATCAGATAAAGTTGTGGTACATATTTATAATGGAATATTACTCTGCCAAAACAAAGAATGAAATCATACCATTTTTGTGACAGTATGGACAGACCTAGAGGCTATTATATCTAAGGGAAGTAAGTCAGACAGAAAAGGATGAGTGCCATATAATTTCATTTATATGTAGAATCTATAACACAAAATAAACAACAAAACAGAAACAAACTTATAGATACATGAGAACAAACTGAGGGTTGCCAGATAGGAGGTAGGGTTGGAGGGGCTGGGTGAAAAGAGTGAAGGGATTAAGAAGTACAAACTAGCAGTTACAAAACAGTCATGGTGATGTAAAGCAGAACACAGGGCATATAGTCAATAGTATGATAACTATGTGTGGTGTCAGGGAGTACTAGACTTATCAGGGGAATTACTTCATAAGTTACATAAATGTCTAACCATTATGATTTATACCTGAAACTAACATAATATCGAATGTCAACTGTAACTGAAAAAAACGAATTACACTTCTTTCTTTTTTATGTTGGTACTAGAAAATTTTTAATATACATATTTCTACTAGACAGCATCATTCTAATTTATCAGAGCATTATCTCCTCTTACAGGATCAGAGAGCTTCACTCCTTCAGACATTTTTAAATGAATTATCGTATATTTATGTATTAAAATATCTTTAATTCAAAAATTTATAAAGCATTATCTATTTAATCATTAGCTCTCTCTGAAAGATAGGTATGTCCTCCATTTTCCAAATGCAGCTGTAGAGAATATTAAATGAGTGACAATTTTGCAAGCTGTACAGGTGACCTTAGTCTGTACCCAGATTATGTTACAATGCCCTCACTTTTACTTTTCTTTGTACACTTTCTATTTTATTTTAAAAATCTTGCCTATAAATAACAAAAACATTGACCCTAAAATAAGATAAGAGTGTTCCTTCACTCACAGTAAAAGACAAGAGTAGATAAATTGCACAGTTGTCAAAAATATTATAATAAATAAGTTATCAAAATTATCACCAATTCCAATACTCCATATAAAGAACTGTTTCTGCATTATATTTACAGAAGTTTTGTACTTATTTTTTGCCCAAGTACATATAACATCTCTCTGTATATCAACCTAGCTATCATCTGTCATCTATCATCTATCTATCTATCTATCTATCTATCTATCTATCTATCTATCTATACATGTCTAAAGGTGATAGAAGCCTGGCCTATCTTTCAATAAGCTTCAAAAATGTCCCTTTGTTTTACAATAGTGGTGAGAGACAAGGAAATTGGTTTTAGACATTCCTGTCTTTCAGCAGAATCAGACAATGTTCAAAAGGTTCTTAAGTAACTGTATCCCTCAACTCCGATTTCTATGCCTTTACTTTTTGTTTACTTTATTGATTTGAATATATTTTACTGATTATGCTGTTACAGTGGTCCAAATTTTCCCCTTTGCCCCCCTCTACCCAGTACCGCCTTTCCCCCCAGCACTCCCCTGCACCTTAGTTCATGTCCATGGGTCATGCATATAAGTTCTTTGGTTTCTCCATTTCCTACACTTAACATCCTCCCCATGTTAATCTTAACATCCCCTTATTTTGTACCCACAAATTATGCTTTTTAATCCCTTTACCTTTTCCCTCATACTACGCCTTCCCCCTCCCTGCTGATAATTCTCCATATGATCTCCATATCTACACTTCTTTTCCTGTTCTAGGTGTTCGCTTAGTTTGTTTTTGTTCTTGTTTTTTAGACTCAGTTGTTGATAGTTGTGAGTTTGTTGTCATTTTACTGTTCATACTTTTGATCTTCTCCTTTTTCTTAGAGAAGTCTCTTTAACATTTCAAATAATAAGGGTTTGGTGATGATGAACTCCTTTAGCTTTACCTTATTGGGAAGCACTTTATGTGCCCTTCCATTCTAAATGATAGCTTTGCTGGATGGAGTGATCTTGGATGTAGGTCATTGCTTTTCATCACTTTTATACTTCTTGCCAGTCTCTTCTTGCTTGCAAAGTTTCTTTTGAGAAATCAGCTGACAGTTTTATGAGAACTTCTTGGTAGGTTACTCTCTTCTTTTCTCTTGCTGCTTTTAATAGTCTCTCTTTATCTTTAACCTTTGGCATTTTAATTATGGTATGTCTTGGTATGGTCCTCTTTGGGTCCAACTTGTTTGGGATTTTCTGTACTTCCTGGACTTGTATGTCTATTTCCTTTGCCAAATTAGGGAAATTTTCTTTACTTGTTCAGATAAGTTTTCAATCTCTTTCTCTTCCTCTTCTCCTTCTGGCACCCCTATGATTTGGATGTTGGTACATTTGGAGATGTCCCAGCATTCTCACACAACGATAAGAAGGATCACAGCTAATCTGAAAACTAAAAACAATCAGAACTTCCAGAAAATTGAACTGTATGGAAGTCAGACAACCAAGAATTTAAAGAAGAAATATTCATCCAGACAGATAGGAAGAGCAGAGATGGGGAGCCATGGGAATAAGAGAGAGAATTCTTATTCTCTCTTCATTTTTTTGAATTCTTGTTTC
>CM052540.1:65878926-65915457 GCA_028533065.1 Trachops cirrhosus | reverse complement strand
CATGGCTCCCCATCTCTGCTCTTCCTATCTGTCTGGATGAATATTTCTTCTTTAAATTCTTGGTTGTCTGACTTCCATACAGTTCAATTTTCTGGAAGTTCTGATTGTTTTTAGTTTTCAGATTAGCTGTGATCCTTCTTATCGTTTTGTGCGAAAGCGATGCATGTCTTTCTATGCCTCTGTCTTGGCCGAAAGTCTTCAAATATTTTATCACCCCAAAATAAACATTCCACTTTTAGTTATTACCTGCTCAACTCTCCCTTCTCATTCCAAGGCAACCACTGATCAACTTTCTGTCTCTATGGATTTGTCCATTCTGTATACTCCAATAAATATAATAATGTAATATGTAGCCTTTTGTGACTGGTTTCTGTTATTCAGTTCAGCATGTTTTCAAGGTCCATCCTGCATATGTTAGTACTTCAATCCTTTTTATGGCTGAATAATATTCCATTGTATACATAGGGCTGGGAAAAAGTAGGTTTACATTTGTGAGGATGCAAAACAGAATTTATTCTTGTACAGTGTAATGTTGGCACTTGAATTTAATTCATTCCAGAAGGCTGTTCAAGAGTGATTTATTCAAAAACAGAATCATTTTTCCCATTAGAAATCATGTAAATTTAATAAATCAATTTCAGAACACCAAATGATACTGTTTTAACTTTTCTTATATATAGTAGATGTTTGATGTACTGTTTCATGTATAAATAAATACTTTAAAAACAAAAAGGACATGAAACATAAATAAAAATTTAACAAGGAAATGAAATGTACATTATAAAATGAAAATTTATGTACACACTTGAGAGCTATTGATGCATGAATATGCAATAGATGGATGGATAGATGGATGCCATAAAAATGTCAGGTAGTTGTTCTTCTGGGGTTCTTTCTCTCTTTTGTCTCTTTGCTTCACTAGAACTTACTTCAGGCTCACTGAGCATGTCTCAATAAAAACCCATTCAGTGATGTTTGCTTCTACCTGCATTTTAACACTTGCCTGAAGTGAAACACTGCATTGTCATTGAACAAACTTATTGCACGGATTCCCATTTCTTTGTCAGGGTGATATTTCTCAATAAAATTTTGTATTACTCCCCATTTATCAAGCATTTACTTGGTTAGTACAGTAGGAATATCCTCCTTTTCCCCCTCCTCTTCTGAAGATGACTCCTCCGCTTCCATCTGTTCCTGCTCCCTCTGAAGGTCTTGGAGCTCCTTGGTGGTCAGCTCAGTGTTGTGTGCCTCCACCATCTCCTTCACATCACCATCATCCATCTCCAAGTTGATGGACTTGAATTCCTACACAGTAACATCAGCCTGTCCTTCATTAGCTTGTATCCTAGCAAAGACTTCTGTATAATGTAGGTTCTCTTTGGCATTTTCTTCCAGAAGAGGCCTGTCTCATCACAACTGAACACTTGCTGGGGAGCAAATCCCTCGACCTCTACATATTCCGGAAATCTGTCATGTAATTATCAGCTATTTTGTTTGAACTGGCAGCCTCCCCATGCCTCACTACACTATGAATACCACTTCTTTTCCTAAATTTATTGAACTACCCCCACGAGCCTTAAATGAATCACTTTCAGCACTCATTCCAGAAGAATCTTTCATTAGGTCAGCATGCAGCATCTTCACTTTTTCACATATCATTGCCTCTTATGTTATCATCAGCTAACTGCTTTTTCGTTTCTCCAAACCAAGAACAATATTTCTACCTCTTCAGGTGCCTGAGGTGGTTGTTTCATGAGAACTTTCACACTGTTAGCAACATCACCACTCTTGATGGCAACTTTATATTTTAAAATTGTGCTCATTATGGATTTCACCATGCCATACTCAGTAGCCAGATCAGACATGGGAACACCTTTATCATACTTTGCACTTATTTCTTTTTTAAGCTGTATCATTGTTCTCACAACTTTCCTTTTCACTTTGCTGCTATCAACAACCTTGTTTGGATCCATGGTGACTTACTGTAAGTATTTAACTGTAAGTATTTAATACTTACAGTATTTACTTACTGTATTATAAGCAGCAACAAAAGCAAAAAAACACAAAAATATTCACAGCACAACTTCCTGAGATGTTAATAATGCAAGTTTAGCAGTAAACTGACTCATACTCGAACATTCTCTCCTTTGTTATCTGAAAGCCGTGTGACTGACCATACAGGTATCAGCATGAAAGAAGTGAAGTTTTGTGTAACAACTAAGACTTTTTTTTTTCCATGAACAACTTGGTTGAGAACCGAACTTGAGATGGTAGATATTTGGTAAATGACTTTCAACTGTATTATTTATTAATTATTGTATTATTTTCCATGTAAACAAGTGTAAACCTACGTTTGCCTATCCCAGTATATACAACCTGTTATTTATCCATTAATCAGTTGATTGACATATGGGTTGTTTCCACTTTTTGACTATTATGAATAATGTTGCTGTGAACATTTGTGTGCAAGTTTTTGCATGAATATATTTTCAACTTCACCAGGTACATTCCTACAAATGGAATTGTTAGGACATATGGTAACTCTATGTTTAACTGAAGAAACTTTCACACTTTGCAAAGAGAATCCCTTGCTTTCTCAATTTGGTTTAGAGTATTCTACTCAAACTAATTCAATTCAATGAGTATTCACTATGATCTTATGTGCTAAGTGATCTGCTTGGCAGAGAGGACATAGATCACTAAAACATCATCTCTGTCTGCAAGTAGCTACAGCCTGGTGAAAGATTCATAGTATAGTAGAAAGAAATGAGTGATAAGTTCTTCCTACCACCTGGTACTTGCCTTAAGAGAAAGGAAGAAAATAGTGTGGCCAAATAGTACTGGATAAGGATAAGATGCTCCCTGGATAAATGACCCTGGTGCTTTACAGTTACACAACAAGCATTCAGGATACATTTTGTAATGGGGTTCTGTTTTTTTTATTGCTGTTACTGTGGCTTTTTATACCTTTAGATGAGGCGTGTACTAAACTCATGTTATTAGCAGTTACTGAAAATTATCTACAACTAGTGACGCTTTAGAAACCTAGGGAAATAAGTAATCTGGATCCAATTTTCATTATATTGAATATGCAGTTATCCCAGCCACCAAATCACTATCACAGTATGAAAAAGGCACATATAGATCTTTAAGGTGATTCCAATAGCCAAGGGGAAATAATTTATTTAATTTAGCAGCTAAAATTCCCTATGCCTCTTGTAAAAACAGAAAAGAAGAAATGCCTAGGGAAAAGAATAAACTGGCCAAAAGGTAGAAAGATTAAGTGCAAGTGATGTCATAAAATGTAGAGGAAAGTTTCAAGAAGGGAGTGGTTAAATAATGTTAAACCTCTTAAGGTTTCTTATAGATGCATCTTATGATCTAACTGGCTACCCTATGTGCCATAGAAGGAAACAAAGCAACTGAACTCTTACACTTTCACCAGACCCTCTTCTCTGACTTGGGTATTTCTGGCAGGAAAAGGAACTGAGCTTCAAGGGTAGAGACCCTGAGAAGGGCAGGGCCAACTGGCAATGTCCATTTGGCCTTCTGGTAACCACCATGAGCAAGGGACAAGGGTCTATGTTAGTTACATTATAAAGGCAAGAGCTTCAGTACACTGCAAGAATGCAGGCCTCATCCATCCATCTACTAGTTGGCACTTTTGTTATTTCCTCCCAAGGGATGCTTGCTTTTCTCTGTAGGCTACACGGGAAGTTAGAGAGCTGGAAAAGCAATTTTCTTTTCCTCTCCTTCTTAACTATTTCCCCTAATCCTGAGACAAGGTCCCTGCTTTGTCCTTGGCAAGGGGGATGGGGTGGGGCTGGTCAACCTCTAAAGCAGCCTTCCTCTACTTCAGTAAACTAAGGGAAAGTTCATTTTATCAAGAAGCTAATTAAAGACTGAAAGAGGCTTTTAAAAATGAACTAGTTTCCTTTGATAAAATTCAAGTGGAGCTTATGGACTGTATTAAATATTTTCACCTTCATGTCAGTCTGGACTTCCTCTATTAGGGTGAATTTATCTGTTGAAAATGATAACACAGAAAATGAGATAATATTTCAGTTTGGCTAATAGTAGTTCTTTCTTGATTTTATGCCAAATATAATTTTAACTAATTAAGTCTGCCTTTCTTCCATGGTATTACTTTGTTATCATTGCAAGAATACTGTTTTACATAAAGCTTTTGCAATAAGAAAAGTAATTTTGAAAATGCCATTTTAATTTTTACATTTCTCTTGTAAAAGGCTTACCTACTTTGTCTAAACCTCTCTTAGTAGAATTCTTCTTAAGTCACATGAATTCTTCTGACTCATGCCTCCCCCAAACTCTTTTATATACTGGACTTCCAATGGGTGTAAGCGTCCCTCTTGTGACAGTTTTTCTTATGTGTAATCACTCTGACTTACAGGAGGATAGAGAAAATGTCCAAGCAGAACAGCCTTGGTTATCGAGTAGGTTGGGTTACTCCTATTCCCTTTAAGGTTAAACAGTCAGGTTTACAGAGCAGCAGTTCATACAGAATATTACAAGAAGATATTAAAACAACAAGTATAATTGGATATCTTCTAAAAATAAGTAGTAAGCATTAAGCTTTTGTTATTATAAAGTTATGAATATTTTAAAAGTAGAATTTTTAAAAATTGGACTTTTCAGTAAGAAAACACATTCTCCATATTCTTAATTAATAGCAATGGAGGCAGTTTGGCTTATTTTATTTTTAAGTATTTTATTTATTTATCTTTAGAGAAGGAAAGGGAGAGAGAGAGAGGGAAAGAAACATCAATCTGTGGTTGCCTCCCCCTACTGGAGGTCTGGCCCTCAACCCAGGAATGTGCCCTAATTGGGAATCGAACTGATGACCCTCTGGTTTACAGGCTGGCACTCAATCCACTGAGCCACACCAGGCAGGACACTTTGGTTTATTTTAAAAAACTAAACTAGCCCTGGCTGGTGTGGCTCTGTGGGTTGAGTGTTGGCCTGTGAAACAAAAGGTTGCTGGTTTAATTCCTTGTCAGGGCACATGACTATGTTGCAGGCCAGATCCCCAAGTGGGGGTGTGCGAGAGGCAACCAGTCTGTTTCCCTCCCTCTCTTTCTTCTTCCCTTCCCTCTCTCTAGAAAGAAAATCTTTAAAAAAAAAATAAATAAACTAAATGAAGTAGTGCACCCTGGATAACACCAGTGTTGGTGAGTGAGCAGGGAAACAAGCATTCCTGCACTTGCAAATCATGCCACCCTTCTGAGAGCCATTTCTGTCAAAAAGTTTGTATTCTCTGTACTCTTTGACCCAATTCTATGAGTTAAGACTATTATTTCACTATACAGATAAAGAAACCGAAATTCAGAGAGACTAACTTTTCAAGATCAGACAAGTTAATAGGAGCTGCAATTGAAATTCAGTTACCTCACCCAAACCTTACACCTAACCCCTGTACCAGAACTTCATTCAATAATATGAAGCTGTGCCCTGATTGGTGTGGCTCAGTGGGTTGGGTGTCCTTTCACAGAGTGAAAGACTGCCGGTTCAATTTCTGGTCAGGGCACATGCCTGGGTTGTCAGTTTGGTTCCTGGTCAGGCTGTATCCAAGAGACAACCGATTGATGTTGCTCTCTCACACTGATGCATCTCTTCCTCTCTTTCTCCCTCCCTTCCTCTGTCTCTAAGAATGAATAAATAATTTAAAAAATAATACCGAGTTTTTCAGAAAGTATGCCTATAATAGAATAATATGCAGCAGTTTAACATGTTGTACAAGAATATATAAACAATGTGGACCAATGTTTGAAAAATTACAAATAGCCAAAGTAAGTTTAAGAATGTGATCTTAATTTTATTAAAAATATGTAAGTATATATACCAAACAGATATGTGTGACAAATATATAGTTGCACATTTAAAGAGATTGGTGAGGTCAGAAGTCAGTTATTTTCTTCATTATATTTATCTGCCTTTCTTCAATTTCCAACCTTGTATTAAATATTGTCATTTCAAAGATGTTCGATCTCACATCTCATCCTGTGAATCTGTAACTTAAAAGACACAGCATATAAAACCTACTTTTATTTAAAAAGAACATAAAATGGATGATGACAATTAATTTTAAAATTGATTACTACAGGCTTCTGGTAACAATGGCAAAGTAGGTAAATGTAATACTTACATCCTCCCACAAACACATGAAAATTACAACTAAAGTACAGGACCACCATCATTCAGAACTGCCTGAAACCTGGATGAACATAAGTCATACAACTAAGGATATACAGAAGCAGCCACTTCTAGACTGGTTGGAGGGGTGGAGACACAGAACAGGCTTGTCTCACACCCATGTATGGTGGTTAAAAGTCAGGAGAGATTATCTTGACTGAAAAAGGCCCCCACGAGGAGCAAGGGGTTCCAGTTCCACACCAGGTTCCTCCAACACAAGAGTATCAGTGCTGGGAAGAGAAGTCCCCACAACTTGTGGCTGTGAAAACCATTGGGATTGTGGCTGAGTGAGACAAGTGCTTCTGGAGTCCCAGGTATTCCTCTTGAAGGGCCCAAACACAGACTTACTTAGACTCACCCCCTCTGAGTTCCAGTGCTGTGGTAGCAGCTTAAAAGGTGCCAG
The DNA here is from genome assembly GCA_028533065.1 of Trachops cirrhosus. Taxonomy (NCBI): domain Eukaryota; kingdom Metazoa; phylum Chordata; class Mammalia; order Chiroptera; family Phyllostomidae; genus Trachops; species Trachops cirrhosus. The sequence continues at coordinate 65,908,844 of CM052540.1, read as the reverse complement.
GAAGATACGGGGAGTAACTGGATTGTCTGGCATCAGGGCAAGGGTTGGAGGAGTAGCTTTCTCCCAGACAGAAATGCTGGCAGAGGCCATAGTTCCTTTGTTGAGTCCTCTCCCGACAAAGCTGGCAGGCAGGCACCATACCTGAGTCTCTATTAACCTAATACTGTTCACTCTGGTAAGTGCATGAGACCCTGCCCCACCCAACTTTTGGAACCATCCAAGCCATTCATTTTCAGTGACTTTTCTGTATAATCTGCTTTGGTTTATGCTGTGAACTTTTCTAAAAGTTCTTAAACAAGCAGCATCTGGTGTCTGCATGCCTGTACCTCTTTCTAAGTGGCCCCAAGCCCAGCACAAGCAGCAGTCATTTTCAAATCACTTTGTAGCTCATGCCAGGTGGCCCTGGGCAGGACACAGGCAATGGATAATCTTGGCCTGCACCTCCCAGGAGGATCCAGTAATTGCACCAGTAGACAGCATCAGAACATGCTGAAACACCACTCAACCACTTCCATGAACAACACTCAAGGCATGGACTTGGCAGACCTGAGAATCTTGCTGAAGCAACTCCTGCTTTGTGGGTTTGGGCTCTGCACAGATCTTCCATAGTGGTCATGGCCAGTCCTTGAAGCCTATCAGCCTAGGGGTAAATCTCTCCCATTGAAGTGTAAATATCAATCAAGGCTCAACTACAACAGGAGGGTGCACGCAGACTGCACAAGGGGAAGAATGGGGAGGCTGCGACACTGGGCCCTACAGGACACCTACTACATAAGGCCATACTACCAAGACTGGGAGACATACAAGCTCTACGTAATACATAGACACAAACACAGGAAGGCAGTCAAAATGAGGAGACAAAGAAAAATGTCCCAAATGAAAGAGCAGAACAAAACTCCAGAAAAGTAAATAAGCAATCTACCAGATGCTGAGTTTAAAACATTAGTATAAGAATGTTCACTAAACTTAGTGGAAGAGTAAATGAACTTAGTGAGAACTTCAAGAAAGAGATAGAAAATATAAAAATAGAGACAGAAAACATAAAAAAGAGCCAATCAGAAATGAAGAATACATTATAGGAAATCAACAGTGGAGTAGATGAAGCCAAGGATCAAATCAGCAATTTGGAAGATAAGCAGAAAACACCCAATTGAAACTGCAAAAAGAAAAGAGAATCCAAAAAATGGGGCTAGTTTAAGGAGCCTCTGGGACAACTTCAAGCATACCAACATTTGCATCATAGGGGTGCCAGAAGGATAAGAGAAAGTCAAGGAATTAAAACCTACTTGAAAAAATATGACAGGAATCTTCCTTAACCTAATGAAAGAAATGCATATACAAGTCCAGAAAGCACAGACTCCCAAACAAGATGAACCCAAAAAGGTCCACACCAAGACACATCATAATTAAAATGTCAAGTTTAAAGATAAAGAGAAAATCTTAAGAACCACAAGAGAAAGACAGTTATCTACAAGGAAGCTCCCACAAAATTGTGAGCTGATTTCTCAGAAGAAACACTTCAGGCCAGAAGGGATCAATATGAAATATTTTAAGTAATGAAAAGCAAGAACACATAACTAAGATTATTCTTGCCAGTAAAGCTGTCAACTAAAATCAAAGGACAGATAAGAACTTTCCAGACAAGAAAATCTAAAGGAGAACATCACTACCAAACCAGTATTGCAAGAAATATTAAAGGGTCTTCTTTAAGAGAAAGAAGAAAAAAAAATGAGTAACAAAATGGCAATAAACACATCTATCAATGATTACTTTAAATGCAAACAGATTAAAAGGCATATGGTGGCACAATGGATAATAAAACTAGACCCTTACATATGCTCTCTCCAAAAGACTCACTTTAGTTTGAAAGGTACATACAGACTGAGTATGAAGAAATAGAAAAAGATTTCATGAAAATGGAAATGAAAAAAAACAAAGTTGTGGTAGCAATATGTATACCAGAAAAAATGGACTTAAAAAAAAAATAAGCCATATAGCAAGAAACAAAGAAGGACCCAGCAATTGTACTTCTAGGTATTTATCTGAAGAAACCCAAAACATTAGATAAAGAACACATATACATCAGATGTTCATTGTGGCATTTTTTACAATAGCCAAGATATGGAAGCAACCTAAGTGTCCATCATTAGATGAGTGAATAAAGATGTGGTGCATAAATGGAGTATGACTTAGCCATAAGAGTGAAATGTTGACATGTGTAACAACATGCATGGACCTAAAGGGTAATGTGCTGAGTGAAATAAGTCAGAAAGAGGAGAAATGCCAAATGATTTCACTTACACGTCGAATGTAAAACAAAATAAATGAACAGAAGCAGACTCATAGATAACAGAACATTTTGATGGCTGCCAGGTGGGAGGAACGTTGGGAGATGGGTCAGAAAGGTGAAGAGATTAAGAGGTACAAATTGGTAGTTACACAATAGTCATGAGGATGTACAGCAGAGCATTGGATTATAGTCAATAATATGGTGATGACTATGTATGGTGCTGATGGGTACTATATTTATTGGGGTGATCAGTTTGTAATTTATATAAATGTCTAATCACTAGGTTGGACACTTGAAACTAATATAATATTGTATGTCAACTGTAATTGAAAAGAAAAAATATTGAAAAAAAGTAAAATAAAATAGATTATAATTCTTTAGTAATCCATCTTGAATTCTTACTTTAAGTCTAATCAGTCTTTATTTACAAAGGTTGTTTAGGTTGCAAACCTATAGCAAAAACAAAGGGCTACAGGGAAATTGGACAGGGGGACAGTCCCTTCCTCTGGAGCACCTACTAACTGGTGTTTCTTTTCTAGTGTTAATGACATTACTCCATGCTCTAATCCTGTAACCCTGCACTGAAATTTACACTTTAACATGAGATCAGAATATGGTTCAAATGAGAGATTCCCTGGTTAGTGAAAAAGAGTATCAAGACCTCATGCTTATTTATTGATAAAGGATAAGAATGGGAAAAACAAGAGTTGTAACTTTCCCATGTTGATCTTTAAAAAAAATACTCAGAATGTTTGTTCAGTGTGCAGTTTCTTTTCATACGACTTACAAGGTGTTGTTTTAATGGGAATGGAACTCACTGAGAAATGTGACTGACTGAGGAAGAACCAGTACATGCAGATAGTAGCCTCCAGTTCTATCCTAGTAGAGAGAATATTCTTGTATTTGTTGAAAAGCTCTGAGAGGAAGGAAGAAACATTAGTGAGAATTTCCCTCAGATAACACGTTTTAGTTTAAAGAAATCCTGCTCAATTATGTTCCCCAAATATCATATATGAGTAATTTAGAACGGAAGTTGGAAACCTTACTTTTTTCAATAAATTTTCATTTTTTCTCTGCCAAACTTCCCATTGTTATAACACAAACACAAACTGTTTATATAATGGATAGATTATCTTTCTCCTGCTTTTTTTCTGGGTGAAGATTGGTTCAATTGTAGCTCAAAGATTATACAGTTGTCTTATTATTATATCTCCTTGTCTACAAGTCAAAGTACTAACTTATTTGAATTTTTATTGCATTTCTAAGTATTATATGTACATTTTAGATAATTTTGAAAGTACCAAAGGTCTAATGAAAATTACCTACAGCTTGGGAAAGAAATCCTTATTATTAATAGTATAGTGTTAATAGTGTATACTCGTTTAACTTATTACACATTTGCATAATAAGGGCTCTGAGAAGCCAAGAATTTACTGTTGTTTTAAACAATGTTTCCCAAACTTCTTTGACCATGAATTCTTTGGTGGTATAATAACTAGTAATAACCTGAGTAATGAAAGATCTGAGGAACACATTTTAGGAATGCTACATTAATGAATGTATCACTGTCCAGGATCTTCAGCTATACTAGTAATCCAGAGTTAACCAAACTCAACAATGTCTACCACTCTATCTAAAGTCACACAGAACTAAAGCTAAATAATTTACAGTGATAACTTTACTTCAAGAAAGCAATATGCATTAATTTTATATTATGTAAATTATATGTCAATAAAGCCTCTTCTTTGAAAGACACCAATAAGCTTGTATTTTAGAAATACTGAGAAGCAGAGTAACCTGATGACCATGAGAAACAGGAGAACAGAACAAAAAAAAGGATAATTTGAAGGGTTATTTTATGAGGGCCACGGTGATTTATGCCTGCCCACATCTTTAGTTATAATGATGCATTATACATCTTTAGTTATAATGATACATTTTAGTTATAATGATGTCTCCCAGATTCATACTCCATAATTATATCTCTTTTAGTTTTTCCTTTCAAATGTTCGGAAAATGTTTGCAAATTAATCTATTTAAGTCCCCCTATGGTACAAAAGAGTAAATGCATATTCCAGGGTGGAAATAAACAGTAGCAGCCATATTCCAAAACAGCCCACCATAACTGTGGCATTTTGTTTAAACTTCATGTCTTTCCTAACATGTGAGGAAATGTCTTTAACATGCAAAGGTTTTAAGTTTTTAATTTCAAATTATTAGGTGTAACTGAAAGATAAAGAATATGTGTTATATATTTATCTGTGACTTTATATGCCTTAAAACACATCAGATATACTCTATTTGAGAATTACAGCTCAAAACTAAACACCTTCTAATCTTACCATCTTTTTCTAGAAGCAAATATTGAAAGACTGATGTAAGAGCTAAATCAGAAGCACACTCTATGCATCCCTCCTACAGCTAACACATGAAAAGATCTTATTTGCTGCCACAGATCAGCAATTTTCATTCCTTGTGCCACAAGAGATTTTAAAACGTGCAACACCTGGCTATTTAGTCTGAGGCACTAACCTCTTTTCTCTTCAATTGTCAAATAAAAAAACAACAACAGCCAACACAACAATAGCCTTCCAGTGTGAATGCCCTGTCTTGAACCATAAATATATAAGTCACATAACAGACCTGCATCTTATTGGTCACATCACATAATAAGGTTGCATCTGATTAGTTAATTCTTGGTACCAGAAATCTTTATATACAAGGATAGGTATCTGATTTCTTAAAAAGTGCTTTGGAGAAAACAGGGTACGTAATCAATATTTTTCTGTAAATCAATCAAAAGTATACCTATTTTTGTCAGATCATCAAAAAATCTATTTTTTGGTGTGTTACAGAATTTCAGTAATTAGTTTATGTGTGCCATAAGATGAAAGAGGTTGAAAATTGCTGCCATAGATGGATTATACAAAATGTCTCTTCATAAACATTTTTCACTTGATTATCTCTTGGTTTGTTAAGACACTTTTATCACCCACAAAAAACAAAAATATAAAAGATGATACTTTTCCTATGCAAACTATATTTATTGAACTATTAAACTATTATATTTAAAACATCACTCTTGAAGCAGGCCACAAAAATTAGAGCATTCAAAAATCTTAAGTAAGACTTTTTTTCTTCATTCAGCTTGTATGAAGTTTAACAGAAACAGGATACTTTGAAGACTTGCAGTCTTCAGACTTGGTCCAGACTCAGTTTCTGCTCATGCTATGTAGAGCATCCATGATGGTTTTATTGTACTCTGCAATCTGCTTGGTCACATTCTTCATAATTGACTGGTAATCACTCTCTTGACTCTTGGTTGCTATGACTAATTACATGAGTTAAGGGGGAACACTATTGGTAAAAATATTAATGTAACTGCATCAGAAAGGAAATAAATCATAAATAAATCATAGTATTTTTCTTATTGAAAACTGAAGATGGTACAAAAAAAAGGACAATAAGAATACTTTTTTAAAAACAATATATTACACCCAAGCTGGTGTGGCTCAGTGGATTCAGTGCCGGCTTGTGAATCGAAGGGCTGCCAGTTCAATTCCCTGTCTAGGGCACATGGCTGGGTTGTGGGCCAAGTCCCCAATAGGGGAGCACAAGAGGCAACCACACACTGGTGCTTCCCACTCTCTCTTTCTCCCTCCTTTGCCCTCTTTAAAAATAAATAAATCTTTAAAAAAACCCTATATGTTACTTTAACAAACTGAACATCAATTGAAACCTAAAAGGCCAAGCAAAACTGGTTTCAAAAAAGTTCACTTATAAAATTTTTTTAACCCTGGCTGCTGTGACTCAGTGAATTGAGTAATGACGGACTGCTAACCAAAGGGTCGCTGGTCCAATTCCCAGATAGGGCACATGCCTGGGTTGTGGGCCAGGTCCCCAGTAGGGGGTATGCAAGAGACAACCACACATTGATGTTTGTCTCCTTCTCTCCCTCCCTACCCATCTCTAAAAATAAATAAATAAAACATTAAAATAATTTTTAAAAAGCTTTTTTATAGTTAATATCTTATGCACCTCAATCTAATTCTGGTCTCTGAACAATTGAATATTAGAAAGAATCACGTTCTCTAGAGTATCACAAAGAATTTCAGGCAAGTGTCTAAACTTCACTGTTTCAAAGTCACCTACCTGAAGTTGCACAAAACTAGAGTGTTATACATTGGCATATTGTAAATGGGAGTTTTTTGCTTTTAAACTAAGTTGCATGACCATTGGGAATAGAACTCCTAATGCATCTCATTTGGAGGTAAGCTGTAGTCCCTGCAAGCCCTGAGCTGAAGTTCAGCAGTGTCCTAGAGCAGAACCTATGCTGCAGTGAGTCAAGATCTAATTCACCAAGCAGAGAGGTCCTTGAATGGGGTCAAGGGAGGGAATAGAAAACTACTTTGGGGAAATATTTCTTATAACAAACACCATGTAATATATGCCCTCAGCAGCTGCTTCCTCCCATAACTGCACAAAAAGATAAGCAAGAGGATGGGACGTTGGTAGAAATAAGATGAAGGTGAATTAGTTGAAACACAGATGAGCTTGAAGGTCAATTTTCTCATAACATTACTTAATCTTCTTTTGCCGCACAGATATCCAAGTACAGCAATATAAACAAAAATAAACAACCATATGCACATACATATGGTTATATATAGTTCTCCCAACAACTCTATGTAAGGAATTATTAACTATATTTGAGATGATAAAATTGAGGGTTAAACAAATGAATTGTCCAAAGTCCATGGCCTGTAAGAAGTAGAGTAAACATTTAAAATTAGATCTACTGACTTTATATCTGTGCACTTAGTCACTATGCCACACCATGACTTTTTTATTTTATTTTTTATGTTCACTCAAGGACATTTTTTTCATTGCTTTTAGAGAGAGAAGAAGGGAGAGAGACCCCAATGTGAGGCATGGATCGGTTGCTTCCCATAGGCACCCGGACTGGGGATTGTTCACACTGGGATCGGAGATTGAACACATCCAGACTGGAGATCAACCTGCAACCCAGTCATGAGTCCTGACTGGCAATCAAACCCACAACCTTTCCATTATAGTTTCCGTTATTATAACCGAAACTCTGTTATAGGACGATAGTCTAATCAACTGTGCCATGACATCCAGGGCCACACTATGACTTTATATACTCTGCTTTCTATTAGTTATCTTGCTACACACACACACACACACACACACACACACACACACACACACACACAAACACAAACACACACCCTAGCTACTACTGAGTGGAAACTAAGTTTTATTCCTTTATTCCCCACTTAATTTAGCTCAGTGTTTTGTACATATTATGTATTTGATATTTGATAAATGTGCTGAATTATTTCATTTCAGTCTGTAAAGACATTCCTAGAAAAAAAATCACTTGGTCAAGTTTATTTGCAGCTTTTTAAAGGATACATTCTTTCATCACAAAATTATTTTGTTCATGGTGTTGCCACTTCCTCTCCAGATTTGTAAGCTAAAAACACAAAAGAAAAATGTTAACCATTGCCTATATTCACAAAAATTATGATGCAACCTTTTAAGTGAATAAGGAAAAAAACCACTCAATTTTAAATCTTATCAACTCCTTGCATGAGATAAAGTCATGGTAGACAAAAAAGAAATTCAGGAAATATTAAATAATAGTAAATTCATTAATACAAGGTTGACTTTGACAACAGGTTTACTCTTATGTCTAGTTTAGTAGAAAAATATTTAAAATATTTATTATACCAATGAACATGCCAACTGAAGGACAATTTATGTTTTTTCCCTTTCATAAAAGAACTTAAAAAAGAAGAATGGGACATGATGGGGATCTCTCCTTGAAATCTGGAGATCTAATGCCACAAATGGAATATATATTCTAACACTGTCAAACGTTCAGCTATAAAGAAGAAACTTCCTTATTTCCAGGGCTAAATTTCCTGTCTAATTCCACAAGCTGTGATAAGAGCAGAGCTGCAGTGTGAAGATTATAAGAGGGCTGGTGAAAAGCTGGCATGGTTACAATAATTTCTGCATCAACAGGAAGCTAATGTGAATATTATATTGATGGTTACTTCCTCAGAAGACAATTTTACTGTTATAGAATTAAATTGTTTTTCTGATTTAATTAACCTTGTAACTCTGAACTAAGTCTTTCTTTTTTAAGATGCACATAGTTTTTTTCCTAAGCAAAGTATCATCTGAAAAATGAAACATAAAATGTTCTGCCTGGTCATTTTCAATAAGTAATGATCATTTAAAAGAATCTGATCATTGAGGCATTAACTAAAACTAGTTAATATTTCTTCATACTCTCATTCTAAAATTATTTTTCAGGCATAAGTTTGGATTTAATATAGCATCTATCCTACTGTTTCCTCCAAAGAGATAAAACTAGAGATTAGGATGAATCATAACAATACATTATGTGAACTTCAAGTGCTGTGAGTTAACACTATTAAATCAGATCTAGCTCCCCCAGATAGGACCTTGAAGTGAAGGTGGACTTAAGGAAGCAGTCAGCACTTTTTGACAATAAATCTCTAATAATCTTTTAAAAAGTCAAGTACTAAACCTTTCCCTCTTTGTTTCACACAAAGAGGTGGCCTTCTTATAAAGCAGCAGACATCTTAAGTGCTATGTGAATAATATTATAAAAGCAACACTATGCCTGATGGTCAAATTCCTTCTATATTATACATCTGTATTACAGAGTTGCTTTTAAACCTCTGAGGCTATCATAAACCACAAATCTGTTTATTTCCTACAACTTATTCAAAACATGTTATGCTATTTACATGTTTTGTATCTTAATCCCTTATAAGCCATATGATTTGCAAATATTTTCTCCCATTCCCTAAATTGATTTTGCATTTTGTTGATTGTGAAAAGGAACAGATCTTTCTAGTTTGACTAGGTCCACTTATTCTGCCTTTGTTGCTTGTGCTTTTGTTGCCATACCAAAAAACTGTTGCCAAGACTATAATGTCTTTATGTGTCCGTCCAAGAGTTTTACAGTTGTTCCAGTACAAATATATTTAAATGATTTCAAATAACTAAGAGCCATTCATTCAGAAAAATAGTCTCTGTGATGTAAAGTTATTTATAGATGTCAAAAACTAGTTTTCCATAAAATAGTTGTAAAATATAGGGAAATTAGAATTGGATTTGATTATTTGGTATTCATAAAAGGCAACAAATAATACAGAGAAGGACTGTACATTGTGGCTTATGGTATGAATTTCTATTATCAGTATATGAGATTAAGAATATGATTAGTACTTAATGAGGAGATAAGGTAGCTACTGACGGGCTCTAAGAAATTGTGTTTGTCAAGTATTTTCCTCCTAACATAATCTATTCAGTGAAAGAGAAGGGCCGATATTCTGTAAGAAATATCAATAATTTTCCCTTAGAACCATTTATGATGATGACCCTATAAACAATTTTTAGGTTTCTTCTCCAGCACCCATCCCCACTCTAAATATCTTTGGATAATTTTACCATTTATAGGTCTACATCGAGATTTGCATATTATAGAGACAGAATAACTGATAAATTTGAATTATGTAAATTTGTGATTTCTAAGGTTTTAGTAGTGGTAGCAAACTCTGGTGAACCCTCTACCCCATTCAAGAAGAGTATAGTTACTTTTTTTAATGGTACATCCATACAACGAAATAGTTGATGTCATAAAATGTCATCACAACACAGTTTGAAAATATTTAAATAAGAAAATAAATGCTTAAAAACTGTATGCATAAAATGATTTCATTTTTTTTGGAAAAACAATGCAATATGGGTATATAATTGCAAAGGAAAATGTTTATAAAATGCTATAACAAAATGTTAACAGCAAATGTCTATCCTGACTATATTACTATATAATAAAAACTGTTAATGCATTTAGCATCAATAAATCATAGCTGCAAACTGCTAATATACACTAATTAGATATGAGAAGCACTAATCTTTATAAGATCTTAATTACTGATCTGGTACATGACACACATACTTCACTTAATGCTTCAACAAATACTAATTAAACTCCTATAATATGCCAACCACTAGCACAGTGCTGGGAAGAAAATGAATGGAACGAACATCATCTCTGCCATCTCAGACACAGGGTCTCAGGCTAGAAGATCTCAGACATTGCTCAGGTAATTATTAGTAGAATAAGTGATATGAAAATGGGGCTTATCTGTGCATCCTGTGTAAATAATCACAGATGTAAATCAAGAAGTTCAACAATAGGACCACTTTTTACAGCACTGAGTAGCTTTGAAAATTGGAAATAACCTAAACACCCATTGATACAGAACTGGTTTAGTAAATTATGCTATATCCATGTAGTCTAGTACTGTATTATAAAGAATTATATTTTTAAAATATCTACAGATAAGGATGAGTACTTGTTATGTGTAGTTAATAATGAAAAACAAGTGTGAGGTGATACTTCTTTGTAGTTCTGATTTGCATTTCCCTAAAAGTTACTGATGTTGAGAATGTTTTCATGTATCTGTGGGCAATTTGTATGTCTTCTTGGGAGAAGCATCTATTCAGGTCCTGTGCCCATTTTTTAATTGGATTTTTTTTTGGTGTTGAGTTGTATAAGTTCTTTATATATTTTGGATATTAACCCCTTGTTGGAGCTATTGTTGACAGATATCTTCTCTCATTTGGTTGGTTGCCTTTTTGTTTTGCTGGTTGTTTCTTTTGCTGTGCATAAGCTTTTTAGTTTGAGATACCACCTCACACTTGTTAGAAGGCCGTTATTAACAAGACAGATAATAACAAGTGCTAAAGAGGTTGTAGAGAAAAGGGAACCCTCATTCACTGCTGGTGGAAATATAAACTTGTACAGCCACTATGGAAAACAGTATGGATGTTCCTCAAAAAATTAAGGATAGAGTTACCATATGACCCAGCAACCCCATTTCTGTGTCTACCCCAAACATTTGAAAACATTTATTTGCAAAGATATATGCACCCTTATGTTCACTGCAGCATTATTCACAGTGCCAAAGCATGGAAGCAACTGAATCATCCTGTGATAAATGACTGCATAAAGATGATGTGATATGTATATACAATGGAATACTACTCAGCCATAAGAAAAGGTGAAGTATTCCTACTTGTGACAACATCGATGGGTCTTGAGAAAATTATGCAAAGTGAAATAAGTCAGACAAAAAAAGTTAAGAACCATATTAGTTCACTCATACAAGGGATATAAAACTGAAAGCAACTCATAGACACAGAGAACAAACAGCATGGTGGTTACTGGAGGGAAGGGGGTCACGGTAGTAAAAGGGAGAAGGGACCAATATGTGGTGACAGAAGACATGACTTTGGGTGGTGGGCACATAATGCAATATACAGGTCATGTGTCAAAAACATACACCTGAAACCTATGTAATTTTATTAACCAATGTCACCCCAATAAATTTAATTTAAAATAATGAAAAAAGTTTCTAAATAACATGTATAAAATGAGAACCTTTCTATAAATATATAAAAATAAATGTGTACATATATATGTATAAAGTGTATATACACATAACATACATATAGACTAGAAGGACCCACACAAAATATGGGTGGTAGAATATTAGTCATTAGGATTTATTTTCTTTATTTATAGATTTTATGGATTTAGCAAAGTTTCTGTATTAAAAAATGCCTTACTTTTGAAAAATTTCAAAGCTAATGGCTGTGCCCAGAACAGTGCCTAGCATAAGGAAGGCTTTCAATATAGGTTCGTAGAAGGCAGGTAAGCAGGAGTAAATTCGCTCTGAGTAGAGATTACCTGGCTATCTACAAAACAAAAAAAAATCTGGAAGGTAAAAAAACAGGTGAAAATAAAAGGAAAGGATAGTTTTGGGGTGCAAATATCAAGAGAATATGACAGATAACCTAGAGATAAAAATGAATTTCACAGTCTTTTTTCCTTTTACCTGAGAATGTGTCTCATTTTCTTGCAATTGTGTTTTCAGTGTCTCATGTTCTGTGTTTAGCCTCTCCATTATTTTCTTAAAGGCATTTCTGCGGGTTGACAATACAGTTCTTTCCTGATGTAATTTCTAGGCAAATCCAAATAGAAGTAAATAACAGGCTTTAGCAGTATCTGGTAGGCCAATATAAATTAAATTTGACAAATACTTCCAATGTTATTCTGATAAAATTCTACCAAGGCTATAATTACTCTGAAACCCTTTCATAAAAATATCCTGTGAACTATAATAAGCTAAATTAATATTGAATATGTTAATAACTTTCTTAAGAGTACCATATCTATTCCTATCACACCAAATTTACATTAATGTAAATGGTAATGAAAAGTCACTGACAAGTCTAAATAGGAACTTAAAAAGTTCGTATTTGTTGAAATATTCTATTCCTTGCTCTATCCCTTGTTTTATCCCTTGTTCTATCCTTTTTAATTACTGTCTTTGGGTTAAAACTTAAATCATTCTAAACTCCTACTATACATGTAAACAAACACCTCTATTTTCACCTATAAACAACATATATATTAAATTTGATAAAGAAAAAACTGGAACTGTAATATTGTAACACTCTTATAACATTTACCTTTTTCTTTTCTTCACCTGATGATTTTAAAGCTGGCAAATCATTAAATGTCTCTATATCCATTATCATTTGCTTAATTTTGCTTTTTAGAGAATGCTGTTCTTCAGTCATCTTACTTTCCAGGAGCTCCATTTTCTGTAGATCCAATTGTAGACGTTGACTGTCTGAAACAGGAAAATTCAAGTCCATAATTAGTCAAAACTTTATCCCTTTCACAAAAGGAAATACAACGCAACCATTAAAAATCATATTTTATAAGATTATTGGTAATAGAAACATATTCACTGCAACCAGTGAGATAATACAAAGCTATATTAAGAAAAAAAATACTCATCCCTCAGGTAATCAACAAAACTAGATGTATAATGCATATTAGCTATATTTGTCTCCATGTTCATATGAACTATGAAAGGGGGTGCCAAAAAAACAGAATTATCTTCTGGAGGACGGATCCCTTGTAGTACTGTGCCTGCTAGGTGAGTGTTTTAGGGACCCATCTGTATCAGTCAGTGGACCAGCTAGGATTGTTGTGAGGCTGCTTTCAGCTTCAGTGAACTATTTTTGAAGACTCTTTTGATGAGATTGCCCATTTTATGATGGGTGATTAATGAGCGCACCTGCCCACACTGTGCTGAGTATTCGACAGTTTTTGACTAAAAATGACATGACCTTCATGCCCCACCTACCCTTCCTATTCACTTGATCTCACTCCCCGTGACATTTTTTTTTGTTTTCCCAATGAAAAAAGTCCTCAAAGGGAAACGTTTTGCCAATGTGGAAGAGGTGAAACAAAAAATGCCAGAAGCACTAAAAGTCATCAAAATTGAAGAGTTCAAAAACTGTTTGAGTAGTGGAAAAAATGTCTTGATAGGTGTACTGCATCAAATGGAGAGTACTTTGAAGGTGACTGAAATTTAAACATGTAAGAATAAATACACATTTTTTAACTAAATAAATTCCACTTTTTGGGCCCCCCTTTGTATAAGAAGACACAGTTCTCTTCTTAATAATATAACATATATTATGAGATAAAGAGCCATTATTTTAAGTAGGAGGATGACCCATATGTAGTTACATAGGGGGAAAGCAAGTTACGAAACATTATATATAGTTGATCTTAATATTATAATTATATATACAGTCGATTTTCATTATTTGTGGTAGTCATAGTCTATAAAGTCACCATGAACACCGAGTTTGCAAATACTAAACTACTGCTCCTAGGTGAAATACAGGGTTAGGTTCCTGTGAGTCTCTGGTCACCATATTTTCAACTGATTAATATACAACCTTGCTTTATGCATTTGTTTAAATACACTGTACTTAATATATTTGTTAATTTGTTACCATTAAACTCATTGCCAGCTTATACTGGAAAAAATGTATCTCCATAAAGCACATCACATCACAGCCTTCTTGTGCTCAGGAACACTAGCCAGCACTTATACAGTATGCCTGGAGGTCATTTTAAATAGCAAAATCACCACAAAAAGCATAAAACTGTGGAAAAAACTGGCACTAAATATGCTACAAAAGGACTCATTTATAGTATGAGAACTAAAATAAGTTCTTGCCTTATTTCATCTCCACTTGAAATGCACACATCAGACAATTCAAATTCTTCACCAGCCTACAAATGTGCACAAATGACCATGAAAGTGCTGCAAGTACTGATTTTGGGGTTACAAATTAATTTTAGTGAGTAGGTAAATTCACAAATACAGAATTCATGAATGAGGACTGACTGTGCATACATTCACGTTGTGTGTCTCAATTCTGTTTCAAAAGTATTGAGCATCTACTATGTGCCAGCTGTTGAGGATATAGTGGAAACCAACAGAAGCATTACTGTGCTCAAGGACCTATATTCTAGAAGTAGAACCAGGCAGTTAAAACAGCATTTATGATAAAATGGATAACTACAATAGTCCTCCCTTATTCACGGGGAATATATTCCAAGAACCTCAGTGGATGCCTAAAACCATAGATAACCAAACCCTATATATGCTATGTTTTCCCCCCAACATATACATACATACCTATGGTAAAAGTTTAATTTTTAAATTATTTAGAATTTAATCTACAAACAATAACTAACAATAAAATAGAATGATTATAAAAGTCAAATAAGGGTTACCTGAATATGAGCACTGAAATACCAAGACAGTTGATCTGATAACAGAAATGGCTAATAAATGACTAAGAGGCAGGTAGCATAGCCAGTGTGGATATGCTGGATAAAGGAATGATTCACATCCTAGGCTGGATGGAGAATGGTGCAATGTTTCATCACGCTACTCAGAAATGTGTGTAGTTTAAAACTAATGAATTTTTTATTTCTGGAATTTTGCATTTAATATTTTGGACCACAGTTGGCCATGGTTAATTAGCACCACAGAAAGCAAAACCACAAATAAAGAAGGAGTACTACAAAGAGTAATATACATAGCCTTGGTCAGGTGGCTCAGTTGGTTGGAGCACTGCCTTATACATCAAAAGGTTGAGGGTTCGAGCCCTGGTCAGGGGACATACTTCGATTACAGGTTCAAGCCCCAGTCTAGGTTCATGCAGGAGGCAAATGATCAGTGTTTCACTATCTTCCTTCCTCTCCAAAATGAATAAACATCTTCTTGGGTGAGGACTTAAAAAAAACCAAGTATACAGGGTGCCATAAAAGCATGGTCAAAAGGGCTCTCGAAAACCATGCTTTTTTAACGGAGGCTTTAAGGATTGGGAGTCAATGAAACAAAAGAGAAAGTAAAAGTGTTCCAGAGAAAACAATCAATATGTGAAGAGTCTAGAGGTAAGAAAGCATAGTGCCTTTTAGCAAATAAGAGAATTCCGGGATGACTAGAACTCAGAGTTCAAAGTGGATGGTGGTAGGAGTCAAAACTGAAAAATTAGAAGGATTTCAGTTCAAGAAGGGCTTTTAAAGTTAAGATAGGACACTGGGACTTCATCCTATGAGCTAGGGCAAGTCATCAATGAGTTTTAAATCAGAACATGGCAAAATTAAATTTTAGAAAGTTCACACTGCTTAAAATGTAGATGATTAATTGGAATAGCATAACTATATGCAGGATAAGCAGTTAAAAGCTTATTCAATGATCTAGGCAAGAAATCTTATACTGGTGTAGTCAATTTAGGAATTCTTAATAAATAATATTTATTAAATGCTTTCTATGTGCCAAACTTCTAGGCCTAGGGAATACAGCAATGAATAAAGCATAGGAATACATTTATGAAATATATAGTTATATCAGATGGAAATAAATGAGAAAATAATGCAGGAGAGATCTTGAGGGATTCAAGGCAAATTAGGGATTTGGGATTTCAAATTCAATCATTTGAAAATGATTGACTGGACACAGTGCTTTATCAAGGAATCAATACAGAATTCTATTCCAACTTGAGTAAACGTGTGGATGGTGAGGTAAGTGGAAAGGTACAAATTTTTGTTTGGGGAAGGGAGTGAGATGATGAGCTGAACTCAATTTAAGATATGTTGAGTTTGGAATACCTCAGAAACATCCAAATAGAGATAAGATGTTCATGTATGGGCCTGTGAAGTCTGAAGATACAGATTTTGAAATAATCAGTATAGACATGACCCGAAGCTACATAAATGGCTGAAATCATTGAGAGAAAAGGATTCATTACCAGAAATTATATGAATAAATTGACATGAAGGATTTTATTAAAAAAAGAATAAAAAATGACCAAAGAAATAAGAGGAAAGTCAGAAACAATGGGGAAAGACATTTCAATAATAAAGAAGTGGTTTGTAGTGCAGAATATTTCTTTAAAAAAGACTGCAAAGTATGTGTTGGATTTACCAACCAGGAGGACCATGATGTATCTGTTGAGAACTGATTTCTTACAAAAAAACAGGACCAAAAGTAAGAGGAAGCTTTTAAAAAATCTGGCTGTGAAACCTTTGAAAGGGAATGATGATAGCTAGGCAGAGAATATTCAGGAAAGGTTTTTTCTGTTTTTTTCAAGATGGGATAAAATATAGAAAACAGACTGGAAAGATAAATACTAAAATTCTAATAGTAATAAATGCTTGATAATGGGACTATTTTTAATTTTTCTTTTTTATGCTTTTCTGTATCTCCCAAATCTTCCATAATAAATATGAACTACATTTATAATGGGAAAACAATATTTTAAAAAATATTACATTCTAATAGAATTATGATACACGCCGTCTATATTTCAAAATATTAACTTTGTGATTCTGACTTTTTAAAAAGATTTTTAAAATTTATTTTTAGAGAGAGGGGAAAGGAGAAAGAAAGGAAAACATTAATGTGTGGTTGACTCTCACATGCCCCCTCTCCTGGAGACCTGGCAAGCAACATAGGCATGTGCCCTGACTGGGAATCAAACTGGGAATCAAACCCTTTGGTTTGCAGGCCGGCACTCAATCCACTGAGCCACACCAGCCAGGGATGATCCTGATTTTTAAAGTCCCTTATTACAGAGAGATAAAGGCAAAAGAGAACCAGTATTACTGAGTACCTAAAATGTGCCTGGCTTTATATGCTATCTCATTTCTTTTCATAATAGCCCTAGGGGGTAAATGTTATCATATGAGAAAACTAAAGCTTAGAAAGGTAATTTGCCTAAGGTCACACAACCAGTCAGGCTTTGGTGCTCAGTGATATTATCATCTTATGAAATGTCCATTTTTAAGATAGCAAATATTACTTTATGATAAAAAAGATGCTACTATGAGCAAGAGTGAGCAATGGGAAGACAAAAATGTAACACTTGGTTGATTTTGCTACTTCAGGCTTCTTTCCTCAAGGCATGCTTCTTTGGCTTTCCTTATAGCTACCAAAGTAAAATCTTTTTAGAGCTAACTCACAAAAGGAAGCTAATATGGAACTGAAATAATTATCCTGTATATGCAATGAAGAAATCTCAGTTCATCTGCCTTGGCCAATTTCCTCTCTGGTGTTCTCAATTAGATGTGTTAATAATCCTAAACATCCAGCAGTTACTTACTGTAAACAGAGGCATATAGTAATACATTTTCATGTTAGAATATTTTATCTTCACTATTCCTCTATTTTAAAATCGAGCCCTGGCCAGTGTGGTTCTCAGTTGGTTGGAGCATTGTCCTATAAATGAAAGCTTGCAGGTTCAATTTCCAGTCAAGGCAGGTACCTACGTTGTGGGTTGGATCCCTAGTCCAGATGCAAACAGGAGACAACCAATTGATGTTTCTCCCCTCACATCCATCTTTTTCTCTCTCCCTTCCTCTGTCTCTAAAAGCAATGAAAAAATGTCCTCAGGTGAAAAAAAATATATATGTAGGAATATGAATGCCTTAGAAAAATTACAGTGGTATTTTAGAATGTCAGAGCCAAACAAATATCTTGCTTTTATTAGGTACAGACTTAGGAGTTAAAGATTTTTATATTAAAATAGAATATTTTAGAGTAAAATGCAAATTAATATTAATATTAATATTTCCCTGAGTCCTCTCATTGTTTTGTCTTTATTGTTGCATTTCAGCAGTTTGACTATGATGTGCTTAGGGGAGGGATTTTATTTTTTTATCTGGATGAAAAGACTGTATTTTTAAAAATAAATTTTATTAATTATGCTAATTACAGTTGTCCCATTTCCCCTCCTTTATTCCCCTCCGCCTTGCACACTCTCTCCCACCCTCGTTGCCCCTCTCCCTTAGTTCATGTCCATGGGTTGTACGCATAAGTTCTTTGGCTTCTCCATTTCCTACACTATTCTTAACCTCCCCCTATCTATTTTGTACCTACCAGTTATGTTTCTTATTCCCTGTACCTTTTACCCCGTTCCCCTCTTCCCCCACCCTGCTGATAACCCTTCATATGATCTCCACTTCTGTGATTTTGTTCCTATTCTAGTTGCTTGCTTAGTTTGTTTTCCTTTTTGTTATTTTTTAGGTTGTTGTTAATAGTTGTGAGTTTGTTGTCATTTTACTGTTTATATTTTTAATCTTCTTATGTTTCTTAGATAAGTCCCTTTAGCATTTCCTATAAAAGGCCTTGGTGATGGTGAACTCCTTTAACTTGACCTTATCTGGGAAGCATTTCCTTATCTGCCCTTCCATTCTAAATGATAGCTTTGCTGGATAAAGTCATCTTTAATGCAGGTCCTTGCCTTTCATGACTTTTCATACTTCTTTCCAGCCCCTTCTTGCCTGTAGTTTCTTTTGAGAAATCAGCAGACAGTCTGATGGGAACTCCTTTGTAGGTAACTGTCTCCTCTTTTCTTGCTGCTTTTAAGATTTTCTCCTCTTTAATCTTGGGTAATGTAATTATGTGCCTTGGTGTGCTTCTCCTTGGGTCGAACTTCTTTGTGACTGTATAAGTTTCCTGGAAGTCTATTTCCTTTGCCAGATGAGGGAAGTTCTCCATTATTTTTTCAAATAAGTTTTCAATTTCTTGCTCTTCCTCTTCTCCTTCTGGCAGCCCTAAGATTCAGATATTGGAACATTTAAAGATGTCCTGGAAGTTCCTAAGCCTCTCCTCATTTTTCTGAATTCCTGTTTCTTCATTCTGTTCTGGCTGAATGTTTATTTCTTCCTTCTGCTCCAAACCATTCATTTGAGTCCTGGTTTCCTTCCTGTCACTGTTAGTTCTCTGTACATTTTCCTTTATTTCACTTTTCATAGCCTTCACTTTTTCCTCTATGTTGCGACCATACTCAACCAATTTTGCGAGCATCCTGATCACCAGTGTTTTGAACTACGCATCTGATAGGTTGGCTATCTCTTTGCTGCTTAGTTGTATTCTTTCTGGAGCTTTGATTTTTCATTTGTGTTTTTTTTTTGCCTCAGCATGCTTGTTATATACTAAGGGGTGGAGCCTTAGGTATATGCCCAGGTAGAGCAACCCACATTGCTATATTGTGATGCTGTGTGTGGGGGTGGGGTGCAAGATGGAACAATGTGGCTTGTTCAGCTCTCTGCAGGTTTCCAGTCACTTCCACCACTACGCACAGGCAAATTGGACCCTTCTGGTGCTGATACCTGGATGGGTGGGTCTATGTACATTCTAGAACCCTGTGGGTCTCTCCAACAAACTCTCCTGTGAGACCGGGAATTTCTCTTGCTGCCTCAACCCCCACAGATTTTTTCAGTCAGAGGTTTTGAGGCTTTGTTTCCCTGCACTGGAACCCTGGGTTGCAGAGTCTGTCTTGATCCCCAGTTGTTCCTCCTGGTTTATCATCATGCAAATGTGGGACTGCCTGCTCTGCCAGCTGCCACCTCACCCAGTCCGCCAACTGCTGCCTTGCCTGCTCCAGTCCTCCAGCTGCCACCTTGCTGCTAGTCCACTCCACCCAGCTGCCTGTCTCCGCCCCTCCCACTGGTCTGTATGAAAGTTTCTTTTTTAACTCTTTGGTTGCTGAACTTACATACAGTTCAATTTTCTGTCAGTTCTGGTTGTTTTTTGTTTTTAAATTTGTTGTTGTCTTTCTTTTGGGCAAGGAGGCACAGTGTATGTATCTACGCCTCCATCTTGGCTGAAAGTCCTAGATGAGGGATTTTTATATCATCCTATTTGGGGTTCAATGAACTTCTTGGATCTATAAAGTTAAGTTTTTCATCAAATTTGGGAAATTTTTAGCCACTCTTTATTCAACTATCTTTTCTCACCTATTCTCTGTCTTTCCTTTTTGCCTGGGACTCCTATTAGACATATGTCAGAATCCTTGAAATCTTGTCCTACAGGTCATTTAGGCTCTGTTCATTTTTATTTCGTCCTCAGATTGGATAATTTCTATTGATTTAAGTTCACCAATTCTTTTTTTCTGTTGTCTTTCAGCTTCAATTAAGGTCATTCAGTGATTTGTTTTTTTCCATTTTACTTAAATCTTCAATTTCAGAATTTTCACCTGGTTCTTTTTTTAATTTTCATTTCTCTGTTCATTTATTATTTTCCTTTAAGTCCTTAAATATAGTTATAAACTTTTAAAATACTTGTCTTTTAAATTCAACATCAGGATTATCTCAGGTTCAATGTCTGGTGACTGCTTTTCCCTTGACTCATATTTTCTATTTCTTTACATGTCTAGTAAGTTTTTATAGTGTAATGGCCATTTTCTGTTTTTTTCATTTTTATTATTCTATTACAGTTGGCCCAATTTTTCCCCCTTTGCCCTCCTCTGCCTCACCCATCCCTGCTCCCACAGTCAATCCCCACACTGTTGTCCATGGGTCATTCATACATTTTCTTTGACTAATTCCTTCACCTCTTTCCCACCATTGTACTCCTCCTCTTTCCCCTCTGGTCACTGTCAGTCTGTTCCATATTTCTATGCCTCTGGTTCTATTTTGCTCATTTGTTTATTTTGTACATTAGATTCCTCTTATAGGTGAGATCATATGGTATTTGTCTTTTCGCCAACTGGCTTATTTCACTTACCCAAGGAACATGTAGCAAATAAAAAACAGGGAGAGTGAAATATTCTCCAGTACGATCCATGCTATCACGAAAGGCAGGAGTTCCCTCTTTCTTCCTGTTGCGTAGTATTCCATTGTATAAATGTGTCACAGTTTTTTGATCCACTCATTTACTGATGGGCACCTAGGCTGTTTCCAGCACTTGGCTATTGTAAATAGTGCTGCTATAAACATTGGGGTGCGTAGGTTCTTTTGAATTGGTGATTCAGGATTCTTAGGGTATAATCCCAGCACTGGAATTGCTGGGTCAAAAGGTAGTTCCATTTTTAGGTTTTTGAGGAAATTCCATACTGTTTTCCATAGTGGCTGCACCAGTCTGCATTCCCACCAACAGTGCACTAGAATTCCCTTTTCTCCACATCCTTACCAGCACTTGTTTGTTGATTTATTAATGATGATCACTCGGCAGATGTGAGGTGATACCTCATTGTGGTTTTAATTTGCATTTTGTTAGCAACAAAATTTTATGTCGGTATAATTAAAATTGAACATTTTTTCTGTCCCTTTGGGAGTCTTAAGACTCAACCATATTAAGATATGTTATTAAAAACACATGTTTATGGAATTAAATGTTGTTGAGAGGGTTTTGTTTAGTTGGTTTCCTATCTCTAAGGTTGAAAATAGTTGGGGTGACACTGCTTAATAAGATCATACAGGTTTCAAGTGTACACTCCTATGATACAGGATCTGTATCAATGAATTTAATACATTAAAAAAATTTTTTTTAAGAAAGAGTCCTGGCTGGTGAGGCTCAGTGGATTGAGCACCAACCTGTTAACTGAAAGGCTGCTGGGTTGATTTCTGGTCAGGGCACATGCTTGGGTTGTGGGTCAGGTACCCAGATGAGAGTGCACAAGAGGCAACTGATCAATGTTTCTCTCACATTTTGATGTATCTCTTCTTCTCTTTCTCCCTCCCTTTCCCTCTCTCTAAGAATAAATAAAATCTTTAAAAAATTTTTAAAAGAAAATAGTTAAGATGAGAATTAAAGTGCTAAGCAAGTCAACTTTGGCTTATGGTTTCAATGTTCTAAGTAAGAAATATACTTAGCTTATATAATTTGACTGGTGAAAACAGTTATATAAATCTAACTACAAGTTTAATTTTAAGATAAAGGAAATACATTTAGGAGCTACAGAAACTGCTTTTACTACCAAAAGGGAGAAAATGGTTGGTTGGTATAGGGTAAAGTTTATCTTCCTTTCACAGCAGGTCCTGATGAAAGGCTAAAATCTTCTCCCAGGGAAGAGACAGGAAGAGGATGCAGACCAGTTCCTTCTGATAGGCTCTGAAGCTGCAAAGTTTACTGAGCAGTGTGTACACAGTAGCAAAATCTCAGAAGGAACCACTTTGACCTGGGGAAATGTTTCTCAAATATTCTGCCATCAGCGCATTTGTTTATTCCCTGGAGTTTCCTTTCCAGAAATATAAATAAAAACTATTGCTGACAGGTTCCTTGACTTTTTACTCATGCAATACACCAGTGTTTCTCAAACTTTTAAAAAAACTTTTATTGAATTTATTGGAGTGACAATGGTTAATAAAATTACATATTTCAAGTGTCCAATTCTATACTATATCATCTGTATACTGTATTGTGTGTTCACCATCCAAAGCCAAGTCTCTTTCTATCACCATTTATCACCCCTACACTCTCTTCTATCTCCTCCCACCTCCATTTCCTTCTGGTAATGACCATCCTGTTGTCTGTGTCTATGAGTTGTGTTTTTTTTTTTTTTTTTTTTGCTTAATCCCTTCACCTTTTTCACTCAGCCCTCCAACCATCCAACCCTCTGACAGCTGTCAGTCTGTTTTCTGTATCTATGAGTCTGTTTCTATTTTATTTGTTTATTTTGTTCATTAGATTCCACATATACCTGTGGAATATGTGGAATCTAAAAAATACAGTATTTCTTTTTTTTCTGACTGGCTGATTTCACTTAGCATAATACTCTCTAGGTCCATACATGCTGTCACAAAAAGTAAAGATTTCCTTTTTTCTTATGGCTGTGTAGTATTCTATTGTGTAAATATTCCACAGCATTTTATCTACTCATCTACTGGTGGGTACTTGGGTTGCTTCCAAATCTTGGCTACTGATCCATAACATTATAAATTAAACACATACGTGCATATATTCTTTCCAATCAGAGTTTCAGGTTTCTTCAGACATATTCTCAGAAGTGGAAACACTGGGTCATCAGGTAGTTTCATTTTTAACTTTTTGAGAGAAATCCAGTTTTCCACAGTGGCTGCAGCAATGTACATTCCCACCAACGGAGCATGAGGGTTCACTTTTCTCTGCATCCTCACCAACACGTGTTATTTGTTGATTTACTGATGACAGTCATTTTAACGAATGTGAGGTAATACAGCTCACTGTGGTTTTGATTTGTATTTCTCTGATAATTAATGATGTTGACCAATTTTTCAAATGTCTATTGGCCATAGGTATGTCCTCTTTGGAGAAATGTGTATTCAGTTCCTTTCCCCATTTTTTCATTGGATTGTGTGTGTGTGTGTTGAATTTTATAAATTCTTTATTAATTTTGAATATTAACCCCTTCTCAGATATATCATTGGCAGATACGTTCTTCCTTTCAGTGGGCTGCCTTTTCACTTTGTGACAGTTTCCTTTGTTGTGCAAAACATAATCCCATTTGTTTATTTTTTTATTTTGTTTCCCTTGTCTGAGGTGATATATTAGAAAAATATTGCTGTAAAAAAATGTCCAAGATTTTACTGCCTAAGTTATCTTCTAGGAATTTTATGGTTTTTAATCTTACATTTAAGTCTTTAGTACATTTTGAGTTTATTCTTGTGCATGGTTTAAGAAGGTGGCCCATCAAATAAATCAGATCAGAAATGAAAGAGAAGTAACAGCTGACACCACAGAAATACAAAGGATTATAAGTAACTGTTATGACCAACTATATGCCAACAAATTGTACAACCTGGAAGAAATGGATAAATTCCTAGAAACAAACAATAAGTCTAAAACTGAATCAGGAAGAATCAGAAAACCTCAATATATCAATTATAAATAATGAAATCCAAGCACTAATAAAAAAACTCTCAGCAAATAAAAGGAAGCCTTGAATGTATGTCTGAACACTGTCACTGACGGATGTAGACTCAGCCCTGATGCCTGAAACCCATTTCACAGTGGAACCCAGAGGCATTGGGAGGTCCAGGTGCTTTTTTGGAGGCCAGGGCTACCACCCTGACCCCACCCAAGCAGCCCTATGTCCTGTCCTAATCTGTGTGTGGAAGGAGGTTTCATGTGGGGAAGGCCTGCCCTGAGCAGGAACAGGCAGAGGAGGGGCCAGAAGCCTGGTGGGCCAGTCTCATTCATACCCCAGGTCAAGGCTGGCTGGGTAGATATGGAGTGTCCGCACCCTCTGCTTGAGGTTTATCCCCAGCTCTGGAGGTAAATTTCATTCCCTTTAGATGGATATCTGTGCAGACACAGGCCTGGGCTGCACTGGGGAGTAGAAAGTCCAGTGGCAAAAGCAGAAGCAACTAGGGTGGGACGGGCCTTGAGGCCTCCCAACTGGTTGCCAGTCACTGTCATTGCAGAACTCAAGCCTATTTTAGATGTCTTCTATAAATGGAATCTTACTACAATAGGTGTCTTTTTTGTGTCTGCTCACATATTTTTACTTGTTTTTATCTGAAACCACATTTTTGGTATTGGAAAGGGAAATCCCAGATGGATTAGATGCCAGATGTAAAATGAAAAGCCCTTTTAGTAAGTGTATGTATCATCTCAGGGTAGAGACCACTGTGGTAAGTGTGAGCCCAGAGCCAGAAGCCAGTCAGGCTGGCTATTCCTGTGCCCATAACAAAAATGAGAAAAATGCAGAAATCTGAAAAGACAAACCACAAGCTGGAAAGCACTGCTCACAACCCAAGATCAGAGAAGGTTTAACATCCCAGTGGTACAGAAAACTCTCAAAAGGTGATGTTTTCTAAAGTAACAAAGGCCAAACATGTGCACTTGCAATGAGAGGCAGTGCACATATGTCTACATGTCAGAGATGCCTGACCTCCCCAGTGAGGACTACAAAGAACTGGGTGAAAACAGCATGAAAAAGGACATACAAACCATAAAAAAAGAACCATTCAGAAAAGAACAGAATGTATGAAGACTACTAGAAAAAAATTAACAGTAGGTTGGAAGAACCAGAGGAATGAATCAGTGATTTGGAAGACAAAGCAGCAGAAAACATCCCATCAGAGCAGCAAAAAGAAAAAAATACATAAAAATGAGGATAGTTTAAGAGATCGTTGGCGTACAATGAAGCATAACAGCATCCACAGTACAGGGGTACCAGAAAGAGAAGAAACAGAGTAAGGGATTGAGAACTTATTTGAAGGAATAATGACTAAAAGGTCCCCTAATCTTGTGTGTGAAGGAAAAAGACACACAAGTCCAGAGAGCTCAAAGAGTTCCAAAGAAGATGAACCAAAAGGGGCCCAGGCCAAGACTCATAATTATAATGGCAATCGTTAAAGACGAAGAGAATCTTAAAAGCAGCATGAGAAAGAGTTAGTTCCCATAAGACTGTCAGGTGATTTCTCAACAGAAACACTTAGGCCAGAAGGGACTGGCACAAAATATTCAAAGTGATGAAAAGCAAGGACCCACAAACAAGACTACTCTACCTAGCAAGGCTATGGGTTAAAATGAAATAAGAAATAAAGAGCTTCCCAGAAAGTTAAAGTTAAAGGAGTTCATTACCACTCAACCAGTACTCAAGAAATATTAAAAGTACTTCTTTAAAAACGAAAAAAGAAAAACATAGTTATAAAGAATAAAATGGCAATAAATACATACCTATCAATAATCCCATTAAATGTAAATTGTTAAATGCTCCAATCAGAAGACACAGGGTAGCACAGTAGATAAAAAAAAACAAGACCCATATATATATATACATGCTATCTACAAGAGACACACCTCCAATCAAAAGATATACACAGACTAAAAGTAAAGGGATGGAAAAAGATATTTCATGTAAATGAAAATGAAAAAAAAAAAGCTAGGGGAAAAATACCTACATCTGACAAAAACAGACTTTAAAACAAAGGCTATATAATAAGAGACAAAGAAGGACAGTACAGAATAAGTCCAACAAGAAGACATAACCCTTGTAAATACTTATGCATCTAACAAAGGAGCACCTAAATCTGTAAAGCAAATCTTGATGAACATAAAGAAAGAGATCAACAGTAATACAGTAGTATTATTTTAAATTTTAAAACCACACTGACATCCATGGAAAGATCTTCCAGATACAAAACAACAAGGAAACAGTGGCCTTAAATGACACACTAGATAAAATGGATCTAATTGATAATTTCATAGCATTTTACCCCAGAGCAGTGGAATATACATTCTTTTCAGTGAGAATTGAATATTTTCTAGGATACCACATGTCAGGACACAAAACAATTCTCAATCAATCTAAAATTAAAACCATATCCATCATCAGTTCTGACCATAATGGTATGAAACTAGAAATCAATCACAAGAAAAAAAATTGAAAAACACACAAAGACATGGAGGCTAAATAACATGTTACTGAACAATGAATGGGTTAATGATGAGATCAAGGAAGAAATCAGAAGATACCTTCAAACAAATGAAAATGAGAACACAACAACCCAAAATGTGTGGGACACAGTAAAAGCAGTCCTAAGAGGGAAATCCATTGCATTACCAGGCTACCTCAAGAAACAAGCAAAATTTCAAATAAACAAATTAACTTTACACTTAAAAGAACTGAAAAAAGAACAACAAAGAAAGCCCAAAGTGAGTAGAAAGAAGGAAATAATAAAGATCAGAGTAAAATTGAATGAAATAGAGTCTAAGAAAATACAAGAGACCAATGAAACCAAGAGGTGGTACTTTGAAAATAAAAGATTTAACCAGACTCATCAAGAAAAAAAAAAAGAGGATCTGATTAAATGAAATCAGAAAAAAATGAGGAGAAATAACAACTGGCACCAAAGAAATACAAAGGATTGTAAGAAAATATTACAAACAACTATACGCCAACAAATTGAACAATCTAAAAGAATGGATAA
Organism: Trachops cirrhosus; assembly: GCA_028533065.1. Lineage (NCBI taxonomy): Eukaryota > Metazoa > Chordata > Mammalia > Chiroptera > Phyllostomidae > Trachops > Trachops cirrhosus. The sequence goes on along the minus strand of CM052540.1, from coordinate 65,881,395 downwards.
ATTCATAGAAACACATTCTTCCAAAACTGAATTAGGAAGAATCAGAGAATTTGGACAGACAGACTACCACTAGTGAAACTGAAGCAATAATCAAAAAACTCCCCAGAAACAAAAGTCCTGGATTGGGTGGCTTTATAGGAGAATTTTACCAAATATTCAAGGAACCAACACCTATCCTTCTAATAACATTCCAAAAAAATTCAAGAGGAGGGTAGACTTCCAAGCTTATTTTATGAGGCCAGAATTATCCTAATTCCAAAACCAGATAATTCCAAAATCAGACCAAGAAAGAAAATTACAAATTGAACTTTTTTTCATGATTGTCCACTTAAGAAGACTTTTTTTAGAATATTTCTTTTTACTCAATTGCCTCTGTCTCATTAAATTTTTGGATTAGAGGTGTAATTTTTATCTGTTTATGCAAGTGACCCTTTGAAATGCCACAAAGCATAATAATATCCAATATATTTTTACTCTACCCCAAGGAGTAATTTGTCCCCTGGGTGGTGATATTGCCCCATTAAGAAACATACATTACAGTAGGAAAATCAGGTGAGTTCTGATCACAACCTCAAGGACCAAAAAGGGAGGCAGTTCACAAAAGGGAAATGTAAAATTCATTATCTCCGAAAAGTGAAAAAAATATTATTATCTCTGACTGTGATTTCCAGATACAAGGAATTTCTTATGGGGGATGGTGTTAAGGAAAGAGGAAAAAATGATTTATATGTTTGGTTAAATAAACACAAAACAGAACTGAGTAAATGAAATTAATTCTAAGGGTTAAGAAAATTCCAACCTTAATAAGGGAAATTTTCAGTAAAATCTTTATCGTAGTAATGAACTAAATTCTTATCTTCATTGAAATCTGTTCTAATTCTTTTTCAACTCTGCATCTCCAGAGAAAATATGTCTAGTTTTTTAAAAGAAAATACGGTACAAAGTATAAAATTATGAAAGGAATACAAAGTCCAGATATTTGTTTTTCATTCCCTGGTATTGATATTTACCTCTTTAAAACTGTATGTTTCTCAAAAGCCATTTACACAAAGACAGCTTCAAGGAGGCAAAAACTTGAATTAATATTGACCTTAAATAACGACTTCCAGCCAAGATGGAGGCATAGGTAGACACACTGTGCCTCCTCGTACAACCAAGATAGGGACAACAACAATTCAGAAACAGAATAACAACCAGAACTGAGAGAAAATTGAACGGTATGGAAGTCGGACACCCAAGGAGTTAAATTGGACATGTTCTACCAGACCGGTAGGAGGGGCAGAGTTGGGTAGCTGGGCACAGGTTGTGGAGCAGAGAGCGTTGGGACCAGATGCATAAGGCAACTGGGGCGCGCAAGTGGCGGCTGGCAGACCCCGGCTGAAGGGTGGCAACTGGCAGACCCAGCGAGGCAGCGATAGTGAAGCAAGGCACTGTTCACAACCCAGGGTCCCAGCACTGGGAAATACAGCCTTGGGGTACTGATTGAAAAGGAAAGTCCCACAGGGTGCCGAAGCCCACCCACATGGGAATTGGCACCAGAGAGGCCCAGTTTGCTCGGGGGAAGTGGCAGAGGGGACTGAGGTCCGACAAAGAGTGGAACAAGCACCATTGTGCCTTCTCGGACCCCGCCCCCACATACAGCAGCACAACCCAGTGACTGGAGTGCACCACCCTAGTGAACACCTAAGGCTCCGCCCCTCATACATAACTGGAGCAACCAGACCCCCCCAAAAAAAATGTCTTCTGAAACTGAAGAACAAAAGAAAGCCCCAGAATCAACCCTTTTAAGGGACCGAGAGAGAGACAACCTATCAGATGCACAGTTCAAAACACTGGTGATCAAGATGCTCACAGAATTGGTTGAATTTGGTCACAAATTAGATAAACAAATGAAGGCTACAATAAGTGAAATGAAGAAAAATGCACAGGAACCAATAGTGATGGAATGAAAGCTGGGTCTCACATCAATGGAGTGGACCAGAAGGAAGAAAAAAACATATAATCAGAAAAGAAAGAAGAAATAGGAATTCAAAGAAAATGAGGAGAGGCTTAGGAACCTCCAGGACATCTTTCAATGTTCCAACATCCAAATTATAGGGGTACCAGGAGAAAAAGAGGAAGAGCAACAAGTGGAAAAGTTATTTGAACAAATAATAAAGGAGAACTTCCCCAATCTAGCAAAGGAAATAGACTTCCAGGAAGTCCAGGAAGCTCAGAGAGTCCCAAAGAAGTTGGACCCGAGGAGGAACACACCAAGGCACATCATAATTACATAAGCCAAGGTAAAAATGAAGGAGAGAAGCCTAGAAGCAGCAAGAGATAAGGAGACAATAACCTACAAAGGAGTTCCCATCAGACTGTCAGCTGATTTCTCAAAAGAGACCTTGCAGGCAAGAAGGGGCTGGAAAGAACTATTCCAAGTCATGAAAGACAAGGACCTACATCCAAGATTGCTCTATGCAGCAAAGC
>CM052540.1:65799701-65878426 GCA_028533065.1 Trachops cirrhosus | reverse complement strand
CAGGAAGTCCAGGAAGCTCGGAGAATCCCAAAGAAGTTGGACCCGAGGAGGAACACACCAAGGCACATCATAATTACATTAGCCAAGATAAAAATGAAGGAGAGAATCCTAGAAGCAGCAAGAGATAAGGAGACAGTAACCTACAAAGGAGTTCCCAACAGATTGTCAGCTGATTTCTCAAAAGAAACCTTACAGGCAGGAAGGGGCTGGAAAGAGGTATTCCAAGTCATGAAAAACAAGGACCTACATCCCAGATTGCTCTATTCAGCAAAGCTTTCATTTAGAATGGAAGGGCAGATCAAGTGCTTCTCAGATAAGGTCAAGTTAAAGGAGTTCATCATCACCAAGCCCTTATTGTATGAAATGTTAAAGGGACTTATCTAAGAAAAAGAAGATAAGAAAACATGTACAGTAAAATGACAGCAAACTCACAATTATTAGCAACCACACATAAAGCAAAAACAAAAACAAACTAAGCAACCAACTAGAACAGGAACAGAACCACAGAAATGGAGATCACATGGAGGGTTAGCAGCAGGGGAGTGGGAGGAAGATAGAGGGGGAAAAGGTACAGAGAATAAGTAGCATAGATGGTAGGCAGAAAATAGACAGGGGGAGGGCAAGAACAGTATGGGAAATGTAGAAGCAAAAGAACTTATGACACATGGACATGAAATAAAGGGGGAATGTGGGTGGGAGAGGGTGTGCAGGGTGGAGGGGAATGAAGGGGGTAATGGGACAACTGTAATAGCACAATTAATAAGATATATTTTTTAAAAAAGAATGGTATCAATACAAACACTAAATCTAAGGTTATAGCTTACACCTTTTTCTGTTGAAACCAAATTTGCCGGAAGAAATAAGACTTGACTGTCTCCTACATATCCTAAAAAACAGTAAGACATTCTGCAAGCTAGCTGCGTTAATACTAAATGTTGTCCTTATTACTTGAAGCATATTTCTATCACTATAGAGATCCAAGAAAATAAAGTTTGTGTGTACCCACATAGGGCAATCTCATACCAAAAAAATCTTAATACTTTTAAGCAAACTATATTTAATAACAAATTTCCAAAATAACGACTACAAAATACTCATACTCATTTCTTTTGCAAGCTAGGTGACAACAATCATGTCAGTCTACAATTGTCACTAATCTTATCATCATTGTATCCACCACATTCCATAAGAAATCAGGAAAAGGCAGGCAAAGTTTGAGGTGTAGAGAGTATAGTGCAATACAAAGGACATTAAAACATAGTTCACAGAGACAGAAATACATCGAACAACAAATGTATAAAGAGATAACTCAACTTCATGCATAGATAAATGAAAATTAAAACATGATAGTAATTTTTTCCTAATAAACCAGCAAAAATGAAAAATGCCTGCTATCAGTGATAGCAGGTGAAAATAGGCACTCTCATATTTTGAGTCTATGAATTGAAAATGCAACAATCTTTTTGGAAGGCAATTTGGTAATCTCACAACATTTTAGAAGTATGTAATTTCAACCCATTATAAAAAATTTATCTTACGATATGCTCATATAACTTTGTATAAAATGGATGTTTTCACTGAAGCATTATTTATAATCGCCCCAAACTATAAACAACCTATGCATTACAAGGCTATAGTATAGTCATTCAATATAATATAATACAATAATTTAAAAATAATGCAGGAGCTTCATAAGAGCTATGTAAATAGACATTCAAGAGAGAATGTCAGGTGGAATAAAAATGCTGCAGATAGCTCTGGCTAAGTAGCTCAGCTGGTGGGGTATCATCCTGATATACCTAAGTTGTGGGTTTGATCTCAGGTCAGGGTACATACAAGATGAAACCAATGAATTCATGAATAAATGAAACAACAAATTGATGTCTCTCTTTCTCTCTCAAATCATTTTTAAGAAAGGCTGCAAGTGGAGTATTAAGCATGAATCCCACTTAATGTTTTCCACAACAGTAAAACCAAGTTAGGATTATATGATTGTTGTGAAGATTCAACGACAATGCTGATGATATATGTCAAGAAACCAAAAAAGCACATAGGACACAATAAATATAAGAGTCTGGAAAGAAGGCAAAAAAAAAAATCAGGCATTTTTACTTTCAACTTACTCAAATTTTTAAATTTATAAACATGGTTTGTGAATTAAATTGCTTTAAATAAACAGATAAGAAAATGAATACAAGCTTTTAGCTCTATAGAGATGAACTGATTTCTGTTGCTCTTCATTTGTTTTTAGTCCCTTGCTCATGTCTTTAAATGACTACTAGATTTTATGTGCTACAGTAGACCAAATGACTTGTTTTGTACAAAGTAGGTACTCAATAATTGACTCTAATTTCTTACTAAATTAGGAAAGTTATGGTCCTGAATGGGAAAAATTTATTATATTAGTGTAAACTGCTAAAGAAATATTTGAATGTGTTCCATTAATATGTTTAGCTGAATCATCTTTTATAGCTGAGTAAAATAAGAACCCTTGTTTGATTTTATACTTACGGCTTCTAGACTCTCTTTTTTCATGTTCAGTGAATCTAGTTGTTGCTGAAGTATATCTAATTCCTAAAAAGAGGGGAAAGAAAGCAAATATATGTACAAGTTATAGTAAGAATAAATTTACTTTTTTCTCAACATTTCAAAAATGCGACAAAGTAAATTTTGTAAACATCTTCAACATGTATCTTGCAATTTGACTAAAATTTATTAACATTCATTTCTATTTTTGCCAATTTCTTTCATTATTTCTAAAAACTGTGTCATGATTCACCTTTAAAAATACTTTATAAACTTGACAGAGGTAGCCAGACCTTTTCACACTGTATCATTATATACTGTAATCATCCATTTCAGAAGCCTTCAAATTTGTTGCCATTGTTTGAAGTTATGATTTTTAATTTTTATTTTTAAGCATGTTTTTATATCTATGCCTAATTCCTTTTGAAAATTAATTTATATTTAAAATTTTTATTTTAGTGTAGTAAAAAGACTTAATAATTTCTTTTAGGGCCAAGACCTATAGCAATTTATGTGACTCACTCCTTTAAGGGATAGGATCCTCAAACTAATTATTAATCATTTGAAAAGCCCTGTGCAGCATTAACTATATTTTGGCATTTCTGTAATACCCTTTTTTCATTGTTTCATTGTATGTTATAAATCCCATCTAAAATAAAAGTTATATTAAACTGTCAATGAAGGAATGTCTGAGAAACTAGAACTACTTTCATTGTTGGCATTTGGGGGGACTAATTCTCTGTCAACTGGTTACAGGACACCTGGGCATGAAAGAATACTGTCTTCCAAGTCTGAGTTGCTGGCAAGATTGAATGTTGGGGACATTCTCAATAAAGAATGGAATCTTTATTCTTTCATTGTTTGGGTCCCTCAGCAGTCACCCAAACTGGTTATTTAAACACCATGATTGGGGGCAACTGCTGTTCAAATCAAGGACATAGCAGGTAAAAGATCTGCTGCTTATTGGACAGGAAGAGAAGGAAAGAAAGTAAAATAGCCATATGACTCAGCTATATGAGGCCTTTTAAAGTTGCCATTAAACGTTCATGTAAAAAACAAGTGTTTTCATATGTCTTTATATTAAAAAATAAAGGATGCATAGAACTAAACAAACTATATAGTAAAACCTAGGTCATCATGCAGCATAAGAAAATAGTTTTCTAGATCAGTGTTTCTCAATTTAAATGTTCATATGAGTCATCTGGAGACCTTGTTAAAATGACTGACCAGTAAGTCTAGTCAAGCTCTCAGGGGATGCTGATGCTGCCCACAGCAGCAAGATTGCTACATGCCTGGCTCAAAGTACTAATTAGTATTACCTGTAATAATTTCTCATTCGTGGTTTTCATTTCTATGTACTTCACTTGTTTTTCAGGAGACATATTTTTGATAATGCCATCTGCTGCTTGTTTTTCCTGTTCAATCTCCTCTTCTACACTTTGAATTTGTTTCTCCTTCCTGAAATCAAAAGTATGCAATATTTCTTACTATACTGAGGGGAAAAATGCATCAATTAATTTTACTTATGTACTGGTCTCAATTAAATAGGGTATTTAAATTCATTTAATCCTAATGCATGACCTAAAAGTCCTTACAGATGTACAAAATAATTCTATGTGACCTGTACATAATGTGGCCCCCATCAGCACAGACTTATTTTACATCTTTCTCTTCTCAAACCCCAAATGCTTCTATTTCTTTACTCTCCATTTTACTTATATTCTTGTAAGAAAACATAAAAATTTTCACAGAAAGTCATTAAAGCTTTCTACATATGAGGATGTATTTACATTTTTTGCTATCATATTCTCAAGACAAATAAGACAGTTAAATATTAGAATAGTTGTTTTCAAACATTTTTAGCCACAGAATTATTTGATCAAGTGAAATCTTGTATGGAAGTTTACCATGTAAATCATATAAAGTAGCACAGCTCTGACTGAACTGGGAGTAGGGAGAACTATATTGCAATTTGATTTTTTAAAAAATCATAGCTTTAGATTAACATATTTTGCTTAAATTCCCCATTATTTGCTTTAGTTAAAATGGTATTCCACATATTATCAACTGTATTTTAGCAAAATAATAATATTCCCCCAAAATAATCTTTATTATTAAAGATTACAATAAAGAAATATCAGTGATGTGCCTCTTATAACCCTATGCAAGGTCAATTATCAATAGGACAAAAATTCTGAAAAAATAGAAAGGGTAAGATGCTAGTTATAATGTAAATACTTTAAGATCAACATATAAAAAGCTTTCCTGAAGATTATTTTTAGTCCCAATGACATAAATTTCTATTTTAAGTTTCAAAATATGATTATCCTACTACTTAATCTCTACTATTCTACTATTTAAATCTACTATTTAATCTCTTTCACATGTAGACTCTAACTTCCACAGTTTTCACAACCACTAGCTAAGCTATACAGATCCACATATTACCCCCTCAATCTTTACACACTCATACCCTATTAAAATAAGGTAAACTCAGAAATCTTCCTATAAACATACCATAATAATTGAATAATGAACACAATGAAACAGAATATCTGGAATTTTTATTTATTTTTGTCTCGCTGTAGGACAAAGAGTGGTGTTTTCACTTTGAACTTCAATTACTACAGTGTTTGAGGTTACAAGTGTGTTTGCTGCTGCTACAATATATAGGTTATATGGGCTCAGAGAACTTACAAGCAGAAAAAATTACTATTTTAATCTTTCTGTTTCATAAATTAAGGATACTGAGGCCTAGAGGAGCTAATCTTTTAAAACTAACTCATTCTGAGTTCCATGATTACTCACCTCCAATAATGACTCATAACCATGTTTTTGCCTGATATATCTCAGTGTAGTTAGATGGGAACTGAGGTACAGTATTCTATTTTACAGGGGAGAAGTTAATAGCACAAGGAAGGTAATTAACTTTCTGAAGGCCACATAATGGCCAAGTGTCAAATGTTTTGATGTTTTGAGCACTTTGCTTCTGTTATAACTTGGCAGTAAAGCACCAAGGATGGTGTCATAAAAATGAATAAATAACAAAGTAGAAACTCAGAGGACTACTAAACTTGGTGATATCTTTCCAACTTGTTTCCTTCTAAACACAAAATAACTTTAGGACTAATACTTAAATCACTTTAGCTGTATGTCTTTCAAAGTACGCATTTTTAAAATTATATGCTTTAACTCACAAAGTAAATTTGTTAATATTTAAATTTGTTAAGAGTCATTAAATACAAAGGTTACACAAACCACCTTACTTATTATGTTAAAGAAGTCAAAGATGACTTTAAGAAATTATTCTTCTAGTCAATCTTTTGCTAAGGAAGCCTAGCTTTTGTCTTTTTTTTTTAAATTCCCTGTTCATTGGGTACAAAGGTTAAAACAAAGTGAAATGCAATCATATGACATACTTTTCTTTTCAACGGTGCAGAAGAAACAGATTAGATTTCTTAGCACACCAGTCTCAGAGAGAAAAAAGAGAAGGTAAGTCTTATATTTACAGGTTTGGTGGCTGTTGAATTTTTAAAAAAATTGTATTTGTTTGTTAAATCTGCACAAAACCTTTGCCTTTACTAAGTGATGAAAGAGCTGAAATGTGATTGTATTTTCACACACTCTAGAACACAGGTGGCAAACACAAGGCCCACCAGCCGAATCCGGCCCTCCAGGTTGTTTTATCCAGCCTGGCGCCTTGTCTCTACCCAGCGGCAGCACTGAGCTCCTTGTCCCTAGTTAAGGAGTAGTTACATTTATACAGTCCTAAAGTTATTTTTGGCCCTTTGAAGGCAACCATGAGGCTGATGTGGCCCTGGTGAAAATGAGTTTGACACTTCTGCTCCAGAAACATTAAATTTAGATTGGCCAAGAATATTTATTTTTTTCTAAATAAAGCTATAATGTAATAAAAAGTGATTATTTTTCTTTTTCAATAAAGGTTTCGCCTATCCAATCAAATTTATTAAATCATTTTATTTTGAAATATGTTAATCACAGAGCATTCTGAAGTGACATTAAATTAAAAAACAAATTTGTATAACAAAAACATACTGGCCACAAACATGTAATTGTTGAAATTGAGTGATGACTATTCTCTTTACTCAGAGGTTTTTTACTTAAAATGTTCCATTATAAAAGTTTTTAAACTGCAAAAAAATGTATAAAATGGTTAATCACAGGAGTGAAGTTAATCATGAATTATTAACATTTAACTCCAAAATACATTGATTTTTGGCATAAATATCTAAAATATTGAATGGCAAAACTATATATATAAATTTAATAAATCCAAAATAGATATAGCACACTTTTATGTCATAGTATGTAAATCATATAAAGCAAATAACCAAAAACTCCTAAGAAATTTAAACTTTAAAACTGTACTAAGAACAACGCTGTTTCTTTTTCAGTATCTACCACTTCCTCTTGGGTAAAGCTTTTTTTCTCTATGTAGGTTGTAGGTCATGTAAAAGGACGCTTCATTTGTGAAATAATTAAAAGAAACTGATATTCTATATATTCTTTATTTTTTAATCACTAAATTTAAACCCAAATTTCAAAATAAATTTCAAATTGAGAGAAAAATCCTATGGGGGAAAAGGTAGTAACAACTCTCATCTATTTAAATCAATTTTTTATTAAATGGGGTAATTTGACTTAACAATTTCTCCATAATCAACTGACTAGTATTCCACCAACCTGATTTCTTCAAGATAGCCAATAATGCTAGCAAATGCTTTTTTTGTCTGAAGATTTATCCATTCAGTGTCATGGTCAATATCCACCCCCTCTCAATCTTTCCTCTCTCAAAAGATTCACAAATATACAAAATGCCCCATTGAACAGGGGGCTCAATCAATGCATTTCATGGCTTTAGAATGTTGAATGCTTCTTGCACAGAATCAACTTAAGCTCTGAGTATACACTTCTAACTTTCACATTTATCAAACAGAAAGAAAAATAATATTTCTTTTCTAATCCTTATAATTTTATCTTTTAACATACTGGAGAAAATAATTATTAGTATTAAATAGATGACAAAGCTAATAAATACAAGAGGATCCTATCTCTATTTCCACACAGGCTATAGTCCTGCCTGACTTCTATTACCTTTTTCAGCTAGTTCTATTCCATATCAACACCTTATTTAAGTTCAGTCAATTTGCTTTGTAGCCTATTTGCTTCCTTTAATGATCACTATTTTACTTATTTCTGAAAAAATAGCACTTTTCCCTTATTCATCACTATTTTACACACACCTGCACCCTACCAGAGACACCAGTCAGATGCCTACACCATTGAGAAATAATAAAGCAAGCCAATGAAGAGGCTGTACACATTCCTGGAGATCACTAGACATGGGTTAAAATGCCTTTATAAATGACTTAGGGACCTCCTTTTGTGGACAATGGTCTAGAATAAGTGATACCTCGAACTCATTTCTGACTCTAAAAGGGATTCTATTGTGATCTACATTCAAGTTATAAAATCTAGGAGGAATAGTGACTTTTCCTAACAAATGTGATTTAACTACAGAAAGGGAGAAAGTGAAAGGGGGCTAAGTATCAACAGATAAACAACTGAAGGCAAAGAGTACATTAACTAGAGCAGATTAGTATCAAAGTAAGTACCTCATTACTAATGAGGTAACAGATTTCAGTAAAGTATAACAAGTTGTGCTCCTTCTGAGTAGTTTTCTACTTCCTGCTCTGGTAGAATAAACTTTTCCTTAAAAATTATAAGTAACTAATTGCAACATATGCTGTAAAAAAGGCTAAAAAATAAGACTTGAATTTTAGAAAACCACTAAGGATGATACTAACAGGATATATTCACACCTTTCAAACAGATCATTTGTTTGCAGCATAGTTTCTAGTGTTAAGTTTGAAAACACCCATAAAAACAAGAAACATTAACATCATAAGTGAAATCACTAAATGGAAATTAACTATTTAGCAAAAAGAATTTACTCAAATAAATGGCAACTTCTAGTGAAAGATGACATATTGAATGTAATCATTAACACTGACTCCTGACCCAAACCTGACTAAGATGTACATAAAAGGTAGTAAGGAGTATAATCCCATAAGAACAAAGAATGAAAGAGGAGGCAAAAGCAATAAAACCTGGAAACCAGAAAGTTAATAGTTAAGAGGAAATTGACTGGGAAACCTAGATTTTCCCAAGCCAGCAGTGTGGAAAGCTGAGAAGCCACCTTATTTATACTGCAAAAACACCTAAACTGTCCAGAAATTGGCAGCACCAGGTATTATGGAAGTAGAGAAAGGGGCTAAAACAATTGAAAGTGTTCTTCCCTGCCTGTGCCCAGTCAGGTAAAGTTCCTCTCCCACACAAACAGATTAAGGTTTTTCCTCTGGAGAGAATAAAACAAAGGGAATCTAGGCACTAAGTGTAAGTGAGTGCAGAACCTTTATGCTGAGAAAAATAAGTTAAATACTAATTATTGAGATAAACTCACCTATTTTACCACTCAGCTCTCAAAATGTTGGCCACTTGGCCTTATCTGTTCAGGCAGTGAATCAGGAAAGTCATTTTGGGGAATCCAACTTGCCCAAGAGAAAAGATGTAAAGATAATGACATTTAGGGATTCCCAAAGGAAACAGTTCAGTAAGGTTTAAAGTTAGTAAGACCTACCCAAGTGCAGTTTTCAATTTGTATTTTTGTTTGTTTCCCAGTCTTATCTATAAGTTCCGAATCAAATATTAACAGCTATATGAAGACAGAAAGTCTCTAATATAAAGGATACTGGCCAAAATAAAATGGAAAAGCATAACATGAAGACACACATTTACTATTTAAGTAAAAATAAGAAAAAGATACAACAATACAATGAAATAATTTACACCATGGACAGTATTAAAGAAAGTTTTTGGAGGGGAAAAAGAGCTCTTATAATTAAAATGATTGGAAAAAGAAAACTTTGAGTTTAAAGACAAAATTGAAGATATCTCTCAGAAAGCAGAGTAAAAACACACAGAAATGAAATACAGGAGTTAAGATTAAAAATTAGACAATCATGCCAGGAGATCCAACACCCAATTAAAGGAGTTCCAGGAAGAGAAATGATACTTTAAAAATTGAGGAAGAAAATTATCAGTATCATCAGTGAAATAATTCAGAAAATTTCTAAGAACTAAAGGGCATAGCTTCCAGATTGAAAGCACCTACCAAATGCCCAGTTCATTCATGAAAACAGACTCTCACAAACAATCATGAAATTTCAGAATACTGATTTTAAAAGTTTTGAGGGTTAACAAGCAAGTTACATACAGGGATAAAAAAATTAGAAAGACATAGCATTACAGTTCTTAACAGTAATACTAGAGATCCAAAGACAATGGGCAATGTTATCAATAATCTGAGGAAAAATTATTTCCTACTTACAACTTTATTTCTAACCAAATTATCTTTCAAGGTCTAAAAAGTTTCCTGCCTATAGACCTTCTCAGAAAGCTACTGCAGGAAACTCCATTTAAAAAAAAAAAAAGGGGGACTATAATCCAAGACAGGGCATTCTAGAAAACAGGAATCCAGTAATAAACACAAAAGGGCATCTCTATGATGAGGGTTGAGAGAGAGTGAAAGTCAACAGTTATGTAGAGGGCCTAGTCATCAGCTCATTTAGATTACAGTATGGTAGAGGGCTCTGGGAGACATTACTATAAGCAGATGACACAGATTAAATATCTAAAATGCATAAACTATTGAGTAATTTGTTAGGGAAGCGTTTGGGTATAAATTTATTTAAAAAAACTAAGCACATTAAAAGAACAGTACAATTAATTTAGTGAAAAAATATGAGCAGGAACAGAAATGTAATCCTGTTACATGGTTCAGTCATTGATAGTTTTACACATCTGTGATACTCTGAATACTAATCTAACCCAAATTGCAAGTAATTATGTTTGAAGAATGAAGAGATAGGAGGTTTATATTTGTGTTAGACATGAAGGTAGGGAGTGTTTGAAAAAGCTAAAGACTCTCATCTCCCACACTTATAGGTAAATGGATAATACCAATAAAGAACACCTAAAACTAAAAAGATCAAGAAGTTGCAATATAAGAATATACTTAAACACATATACATATATATATATATTCTTCTGGATTTTATTTTGTATACATACATTAACATTTTAAAGTGTAGAACTACTTCAATTGTTTTAAAGTTCCTTTCAGTAAATCTAGGAACTAAAGAGACACTAACAATTACTGGCTTTCGTTCCCCATAGGAGCTTTTTAGCTTGTTAAGATTAGAGTACAGGGATGGCAAAGGGACATGTAGTTGTTTCACATTTTCTATATTAAGAAAAAAAAAGTACTAAAAGAAAAAAGGAAATCAAAATGTCCTCAATAGTCTCTAACATTCTAGTCTCCTACTGAGATTAACATACTCTCTTTTGTATCAGGCCTGCAATATGAAAACCACATGCATCCTGATCTTATTCTGGCCCTTCTCCATGCTATTATTATCAGATGAAAGCAAGAGTTCTAAAACAGTAAGTTTTTATAGTCAAGATAGTGAAAATATTTTCAGAGGTACATTTTGAACATCCAAAAGCAGTAGAAGAAAGTATACTACTACTACTACTACTAATAATAATCTCTTAGTTTTGTATATTCAAAATCTCTTATCTCTGAACTAGATTCTAATTTCACAGTCTTCATTTTTCTAAACTGACACTATTAAAAGTTGATTAAAGAAGAAATTTGTAAAATTTCACTATAAATTCAGAGATTAGTTTTAAGACACAAAAACCAGTTATCACGTACAAAATTTTAAAGCACATTTATGAGAAAAAATAATTTTTGTTGCATTATTATTATTTGGAGGACATTTCAATGGCAAGAACAGTCAAAATAATTACTTCTTTGAATCTTTATCCACATAAAGAAAGCACTTCTTCAGTTATCTAGCACTTTAAAGTCAATATGCAACTCTAGTATATTTTCTTTTAAAACACCAAATTTTGAGCTATTAAGCCTCTACGGTTATATATTAAATATTTTTCTTAATTAATAGCCTTGTGTAGTATTGGTAGCTCTGCTGATTTTTAAAAAGTACATATTTTAAACAATGTATGGTGTCAGATGGATACCAAATAGGATGATTACTTTAATTACATAAATTTCTAATCACTATGTTGTATACCCAAAACTAATATAATTTTTATATCAACTGTAATTGAAAAATATTAGAAAATAGTAATATTAGATTTTAAAAAATTACATATCTTAAAACTGCTCATTATATATGTCAATCCTGCACAATGAAATACTGAAATAGTTAATGAATTATTATTCACCATACATTTCCACACATACAAATGGGAATATACCAAATCTTTCTGTAATGTTTATATAATACTTAGAAGATAACTGTATGACAAACTAGAATCTCCTTGCTCAGATGTTTCAACATTTCCTTAATCTTTAGCCCAATAAAGAAAAACATTTGCTTTTCTGTTTTCAAACCATCATATTGAGAAATTAGATTTTTTCTAAATGATTTTCTTCCAATATCTAAGAGCCAGGATACAAAAATGTGAATATTCTGTTAATATTTTGATTAATGCATTTCTATTTTTTTCTTTTTTAGGAAATCAAATGTAATTTCACTGAAAAGAATTATTCTTTTATTCCAGTGGATATCAATAAAAATGTTACTATACTTGATCTCAGTTATAACCAAATTACTCTGAATACTATGGACACAAATGTTCTACAGATCTATTGTTTACTCACTGAGCTCTATTTGATTGAGAACAATGTTATCATCTTACGTAATAATAGTTTTGGTAACCTCTCCAACCTGAAAATTTTAAATATTTGTAGAAATTCCATCCATGTAATTCAACAGGGTGCATTTATAGGTTTAAATAAACTAAAACAGTTATATCTCTGCCAAAACAAAATAGTACAGCTGAATCCTAATATATTTGTGCCTCTCGAAAACCTGAAACTTCTGAATCTGCAAGACAATATGATGAGCTATTTAGATGGACCACTGTTGTTTCATCTGGAATTAATCATTTTAGATGGAAATCCATGGAACTGCTCTTGTACTCTATTAAATTTGCAAAACTGGTTAAACACATCAAATGTGACACTAGGTAAGCAATCATCATTTAAATTAAAGCCAAATGTGATTGATTTTTGGTTGTTTCACCCCGAAAAGTCTCTTATTTCATTCTTTTCCTTGTCATATTTGCTTAAATTATATTGTTTATGCCATAACAGTGGTCCCAAATTTACCCTTTAGCCCCCCTCTACCCAGTGCCCCTACTTCCTCAGGCAATCTTCCTACTGTCAATATTCATCAGTCAAGCATATGTTCTTTGGCTACTCTATTTCCTATGCTGTACTTTACATCCCTGTGACTATTCTGTAACTACCAATTTATATTTTTAAAGTATATTTTATTGATTATTCTATTACAGTTGTCCCATTTTCTCCCTTTTACCCCTTCTGCCCTGCACCCCCACATTAGCATTCCCCTCCCTTTGAATACTTCTTTCCAGCCCCTTCTTGCCGGCAAGGTTTCCTTTGAGAAATCAGCTGATCATCTTATAGAAACTCCTTTGTAGATAACTATTTCCTTTTATCTTGCTGCTTTTAAGATTCTCTCCTTATCTTTAATCGTGGGTAATGTAATTATGATGTCCTTTGGTGTGTTCCTCCTTGGGTTCAATTACTTTGGACTCTCTGGGCTTTCCAGACTTGTATATCTATTTCCTTAACCAAGTTAGGGAAGTTTTCTTTCATTATTTTTTCAAATAGATTTCCAATTTCTTTCTCTTTCTCTTCTCCTTCCAGTATCCCTATTATGTGAATGTTGGTATACTTGAAGTTGTCCCTGAGGCTTCTTACACTATCCTTTTTTTTTATTATTCTTTCTTGTTCTTGCTGTTCTGTTTTTTTTTTTTTTGCTTCCTTACATTCCAAGTTGTAGGTATGATTCTTGGCTTCATCCACTCTGATTCCCTGTAAATTGTTCTTTATTACAATTAGTGTATCTTCTGTTTCTGACTGGACCTATTTTATGCTTTTGAGTCCTAAGCTCCTTGAGCATCTTTATAACCAATGTCTTTAACTCTGCTTTTCTCCATTTTGTTCAGCTTTTTTCTGGAGTTTTGATCTGTTCTTTCATTTGGGCCAGTTTCTTTGTGTCCTCATTTTGGCAGCCTCCCTGTTTGTTTCTTTGTATTAGGTAGAGTCATTTTGTCTTCCAGGCTTGATAAAGTGGCTTAATGTAGTAGGTGCCCTGTAGGTTCCAGTGGCACAGCCTTCTGTATTACCTAAGCTGAGTACTCAAGGTGTGCCCACTGTGTGAGTTGTGTACGTCCTTCTGTTTCGGTTGAGCCTTGATTGCTGCTGGCACATCTGAAGTCAGCCACCACCTGTGTTCTGTCCTGGGCCATGGCACTAGGTATAAAGCAATCTGCAGATGGCTGCTACTTGTGCTGGATTTGTAGGTGCCCAGGTGAGGTCACGTTGTGGACCAACACCAGCTGCTGCTAGTGCCAGGCCTGGGGCAACTTAGTAAGAGGAATAGGGCTTGCTAAAGCCAGATGCTGCTTGTTTGAGAGAATGTAGGAAAATCTGAAGCATGGGCCAAGACAAGCCATTCATACTGAAAAGCCACCACTAGAAACAGCTTCGGTGGACCTAAAAGTCAGGTGGGGCAGGGCCTCAGGGAATCATCAGCATGGGCAAACAGTATAAGCCAGGTTGATGGAGTCTCAGACATGGTGCCTGCCTGCTGGCTAAGTGGGGGGAGGGCTCAGAAAAAGAACAATGGCTTCTGCCAGCACTTCTGTCCGAAAGAAAGCTTCTTCCCAGCTCTTGCTTTGATTCCAGATAATTTACTTCCTCCTCGTATGTCTCGAATGCCTTTCAATCTGCTGACCCAGCACTGGAGCTCAGAGGGAGTGATTTCAATTAAGTCTTTGCATGGTCCCTTTAAGAGGAACTGTCTGGGATTCTAGCAGTTTCTGTCTTCCACAGTCTCAATCCCTGCTGGTTTTTACAGCCAGGAGTTATGCAGACTTACCTTCCTGGCACTGGAAACCTGGGCTGGGGGTCCTTGTGTGGAGCTGGGACCCCTCACTCCTGAGATATCCCTCCCTTTTATCAGCCACACTGGGTGGTACACGAGGCTGTTCCATGTTTCTTCCCCTTTTACCAGTCTCGATGTGGCCTCTTTTTTAATTCTGTAGTTGTAGGACTTCCATTCAGCCCAATTTCTGATGGTTCTGAATATGGTTGTTCTATAGTTTAGTTACAATTTTGATGTGGTTGTGCAAGGAGATGAGCCGTATTTACCTACAACACCATCTTGACACAGAAGAGTCATTTCATTTTTAAAGAAAAGGAAACTACTCCTGCTTAAGGGAAACAGGAAGAAACACTGAAAAGTAATTATTGAATAGATACTCTCCCTTTGCCTCGGAGAAAAAAAAGAGAAAATAAGAAATCTGTGTTCTACATATGTGAAATGATACTGTCCTTCACATAGTAAGTTTACATTTTCAATACTTGCGAATAATTTTTTCAAGTACTTGCTTTTCTTAGGATATCCTGCCAGAGAGTAGGTGAAAACAGGTACCCTTTATTAACTGCAAGTGATGCTCTGCCTGAGATCCAGACTTTTCCAGCACAATCTTATTCATAACATCTTTACTAACATAAACTAAATAATAAACAGATACTGCACTTCAACTACATTTATAAAATAACTTTATGAACAGGAATGTGCATTTCTTCTTTGTGTTGCTTAGGCAACATAAGAGTTACTTTCTTATAGTATCTAATAATCCCATGTCAAAAAAATCTGTAAAAAATAATTATAAAATGTTAACCATAATTATTTCATTTTTCATAATAAATCTGAATTTATTCCTTTTGATTTACTAGAAAATGAGAACATCACCATGTGCAGCTACCCAGATACCCTGAAGTGCTACAATATCAAAACAGTACCTTATAATACTGACTGCTACTCAACATTTCCTTTATCTGTAATGGAGGACCTTTATATTAATTTCCAGTCCATTAGCAATTCAACATTTAATAGTTCTTTGAAGAACTTAAGAAATTCAGGTAATGTACTGGTTTTGAATATTAATGTAGCTGAAGACAGCATACTAAATAAACTAAGATAGTGCTCAGTATTTTTCTACATATTAAGTTACTAAAAACAATGTAAAAGTACAATTCTTTATCTCAACAAAAGATTTACAAAATACTTGGTTTTCAAACTAGGCTCTGCTAGTTACCAGCGAAATGTTACTAGGCAAATTATTTAACTAGTCGAGTCACAGTTCTTAACAGGTATAAAGCAACAATGTTCCTAGGTGAATGGATAAACAATACCCGCAAAGACAGGATTTATTTAGAAAAAAGGTATTCTTTCATCACTGTATGAAATATGCTTATAGTTTCAGTAACTTTCACTTAAGGAAAATTATAAGGTACATTCATTTCTAATACTAATATTGGGGAGTTATTAGGATATGTAAATTTTTTTTTGTCAATTTAACAAAATGTCACCTCTCTCTCATCTTCCCTCTCTCTCCCATTTAAGAACATGGACCTCCTGGAAAAAGCTGGGCTTTTCTTGTTGGTGTTGTAGTAACTGTACTGATGACTTCACTCCTCATTTTTATTGCTATCAAATGCCCAATATGGTATAATTTCCTGCTTAGTTACAATCATCATCGCCTGGAAGAGCATGAAGCAGAAACCTATGAAGAGGATTTTATTGAAAATCCAAGTTCTCTATCACAGATACCAGATCCAAGCTCTGAAGATATTACAGTAACATTTGAACAACTAAATTCATTTGCAGTAGATGATGATGGGTTTATTGAAGACAAATATATAGATACTCATGAATTATGTGAAGAAAATTAACTTCAATGTTTGATTCTTTAAAAAATGTTGTCAATTCACTCCCAGTTTAAACATGGAGATTTTCACATATAACATACTGAACTATAGCTAGCAGACCTTCATATTAATTGCAACATTCATAAATACCATAAAATTATGTTTTTCTAGTTGTTATTGAAAAAGTCCAAATACAGTGACTGACACTTCTCAGTAGCTAATAGTTACAATACTAGCATTACTATTGTCAGCAGTAGTCAGGAGACCATAAATACTAGTAAAAATAATGCCTAAAATAAATTTTCATGATTTAAAATAAAATGTTTCTCATATTACAAGATATTTGATATAATTCAATCAGAGTAAGTAACAGAGATACCTTAAATTGACAGTATGCTTGGATTCACTTTTTTATGTTCAGAGAATGAATTCATAGAATGGAAAAACATTTTTTTAAATGCTTCCTGAATTAGCACAATAAATTTCCTGAAAATTTAGTAGCAATTTAAAGCACAGCAAAATGTCCAGGACACCATCCCTAATAACTTGCAACTAACTGGGTTATAAAGAAACATTGTCACCATAATGCAGAGTTGTCACAATTGAATAGTATGGTGGCTTCCTAAGTGGGTATCATAATTATCTATACATCTCATTTTTTAAAAATACGTATTTCTGCCTCTCTTTGGGGGATTTTTATTCAAATGAGTCTGTTCCGTGACTAAGAAATCTTCCGATGTCCATGAACAGTTGTTTGGGACCCTGAAGATTAAGGAATTTTTCCCAAATTGTTTTCTATAACATTAATTTCCAGAGAGACATTCAGACGTATTTATGGGGGGAAAAAAGATACCTGGTCAAATTACTATAGAATTACTATAGGAGATACTGGGTTTAAACAAACTGAAACAAGATTCTTTACTATAAGATTTATCTGAAACTTTACCAAGCCTAAGTACTCTCTACTCTTCAAAAGCAAAGTATCAAGAATTTTCCAATCTTACCTGACAACCAAATTCTTTCTTCAAGGGACGCCTACTAAGAGCTCATAACACAATAAGGGTCCAAAGAATTATAATTTGGAAAACACTGGCCTTAAGACTACTATAGAAGAGTCTAAAAGTGAATTATTTGCCAATTCCTTATAATCAATTGTCTGTAATCATAATTTTATTAAATTAATGCAAACAGTGACATTAAAAACTGTAACAAAATTTATCATATGTGGGAAGGTTAAATGTATTTCTCTATATCGTTTACAGGAAAATTTCTCTAAACACTAAAATATATTTATGGGTGAAATGATATTTTAGATTTTCATCATAAAACAGAAAAGGGAACAATGACTAAAGGTGTGGATGGAACAGGGTTGGATATGAACTGATGGAGCTAGAACATGGGTATATAGGATTATAGTACACTATTTTATTTTTGAGTGTGTTCAAATTTCTCTATAATACAGTTTTTAAAGTGTATCTATACTTGGTACTTCCTTAGGGAAAAAAGAGACTAAAAATAATGTAGATATATGTCAATTCTGCAGAATAGTCTTTTTAAGGGTCATATTAATGCTAAATACAGTTCAAATGTGTATTGAGGAAAATAAAAACTGTTTAGGATGATATACTTGTGAAATAGAAAAACAAACTCATTTATCATGCAAATTTGCTTGTGTTCATTGAAACCTGTTTTAAATAAATAATATAAGTACTTCACATGTAATATTTCCTAACAGATATTAACAATTACAGTTCATTGTTTTCTATCTCAATTATCAGATAATTGAAACATGAGGCATCTTTCCTGAATAATCTATCATTTTACCAAAATATTTCATAATTTAGGAGGCAAATATTAATATCTGAGAAACAGAGTAAAATGAAATATAATTATAAATCAGCAAAGATTAAATTAATCTCATACTCAAGAGCCTCTTATAAATGAGTATTGGATATTTGATAAATATCTAACTAAACAAAATAAATAAATGGGTTTAAAATTCAATTACATATGTTTTTAATAGATAACTGATTTTGTCTAATACCAAACTAGAAAAGTACAGACATCATAACTAGAAGAGAATCTTTAGTTCATGCAGCTTTGTGAAACTGAATTAAAGCCAACTGTCTTTATTTTAGTAATATATTGAGGCTATAATTATAACAAACTTATTATCAATAGGTGTTCTATAATAAACCAGATGGTCATACCACACTAAATGGTGGCACTAAAATAGAAGAGAATGAAAACAGAAGTTTTTTATACCTGCCTTTGCTAGTATGGCATTTCCTGCTCCCTTTGAATGAGGAGTTTCAAGGTAGATTCTTGTGTTACTAAGATTTTGCTTATCTGATTAACAGATAAAATAAATCTATGCTCCTGATGAATATAAAAGTAAACATCATAAAAATAACTTTTGTTGTTAATTTAAATTTCTTCTTAAAAGGGTCAGGAGAACACATTTCACTCAGCCTCAGACATTAAATTTGAAACTGCTGACATTTTCAGGACAAACTATCATATTTTAACAACTTTTTAACCAAATGAACCAAATAGATACAAAAACCTATGACACTCTTAAACTTACAATCTGTGATTTATTTTATTGGATGAAATATCTATGAAACGTGCATATAATATTTACAAGTCTGATATGGGTATTATATAACTTTGTAGTAAATGATGAAATAAATAAGGACCTAAATGTTTTAAATGCTATAAGGTCTTCAATAGGGTATAGCTTATTATTTCTTATTCTTTAGGTACCTAGGAAAGTATATGCAATAAATGATAAGCATTTACCCTAAATTGTTTAAAACCAGAAAGACAACTACAACAAAAAGGAAAGTTTTCAAGTAAAGAGCTTGTCCACATGAATATGGAATTTTCTTTGTAAAAGGGAAGAAACTTCTAGTATGTGTTAAGGCAGCATCAAATGATAACTGAAGGGCAATTTCTCTGTTTTTTATCAACATGAATTATATTGACCTTTCAAATGTTTTATCATTGCATTTTAACATTCTATTCTTCATCAAATATTTACTGTACATGAAGAGGTGACATTACAGTATATTTGGTGTTACAGAATTTGGGTATTTTTGGTTAATTATTATCCTTGCTCTCAAAGAGATTATTGTTGATAAATTTTGGGGACAAAAATGTATGTACTATATGTATATACAAAATAGCTCATCTGCCCTGGTAGGTGTGCCTCAGCAGATTGAGCGCCAGCCTGTGGGCCAGAAGTTTGCTAGTTAAATTCTGTTATCAGGGCACATGTCTGGGTTGCAGGCCAGATCCGATGTTGAGGGTGTGCAAGAGGCAACTGATCAATGTCTCTCTCGCACATTGGTATTTCTCTCCCTCTATTTCTCCCTCCCTTCCCTCTTCCTAAAAAAATAAGTAAATAAAATCTTTTAAAAAAAGTAGATGAAGAAATTTATGTTAACCATTGCTATCATCTGAATGTTTGCATCCCTC
Organism: Trachops cirrhosus; assembly: GCA_028533065.1. Taxonomy (NCBI): domain Eukaryota; kingdom Metazoa; phylum Chordata; class Mammalia; order Chiroptera; family Phyllostomidae; genus Trachops; species Trachops cirrhosus. Next base: position 65,858,502 of record CM052540.1, on the reverse strand, counting down.
CAAAATTCAAGTTAAATCCTAATACCCTAAGGTAATGGTATCATTGGGTGGGACCTTTGGGAGGTGATTAGGTCATAAGGAGACAGCCCTCAAGGAATAAGATTAGTGTCCTTAAAAGAGATCCCACAGAGCTCCCTGGACCCTCCTGCAATGTGAAGACACAGGCAAGAAGGCACCAAGTATGAACCAGGAAGAGGGCCTTCACCAGAAAGGAACCATACTCATGCCTTGATCTTGGACGTCCTAGCCTCCAGAACTGTGTACAATAAACTGCTGCTGTTGTAAGATACCCAGTCTATGAGGAAGATGGTGACAAAGTAGGTAGGAAACAAACTCACTTGCTCTGGCACCCAACTCAAGACACTTGGCTAATCTTCCGAAAAACAAAGTGAACAGCTAACAGAATCTTAGCTGATACGAGGTTTGGAAGCCAGAGTATAGAGGATCCTTCAAAATGGGCAGTAGGGAGGTTTTCTAGGTAGAAGGGGAAAGTCCCCAGGCACAGGGTCACTACCAGCTGCTGAGGTGCCATCATTTGTGGATAGCCCAGGCAGACAGAGCAGCCTAAGTGGCTCCATACCCCCCAGGGCGGAAATCCCCAAATCTATCCAGAGTGACTTAGATACACAAAATCACCAGGGAGAAAAAGGCTATACACACAGCTAGCAGCACACACTAGCTGTGGCTGTGGAGGCCTACTGGGACAGTACCAGAGAGTGAGGGCAATACTGTCTGCACCTGGGGCTTGAGAATAAAACAGGGCCATGAATGCCCGTGGCTGAGATAGACTCTTGATTTACTGGAGAGGTGGAGTGTATGGGAAGCCCAACAGTGGCTCAGTGCTGCAGTGTGAGGACCCAAAGACTTTTTTAAAAAGGCAAGCTAAGGCATGCTGGGCAGGAAATCCCATGCAGCTGCCCAACCACAAAGAAGAAAGAATTGTGGGTGAGATTTGCTTCCACTCAGTGCACCTGGTGGACTGATCAAAGGGATGCAAAGATAGGTGGTTTCTTGGACCCCAGGCTGCACAGTGGAGCAGAGTGGAGAGTGCAGGCCAGAGTGCAGTAAGGGCACTGGGCTGGGAACTGTGCACCTGTGATTATTGAAGGCCAGAGTGAGCCACCTTGGTAGAACCACCAGGAAGAGAAAATTAAGCCCAACCCCCCATGACCTACAGGCACATGGAGGATCTGCAGAACTGACTGCACAGGTTTAACAACCTGCAGTGGGCATTTCCATAAGAGAAAGACAACAAGATGAAGGTCTAAAAGGGTCCATTTTGAACTCCTCACAGGGGGACAATGTATACTGGGTCCTTGGGCCCTATTTCACTGAGGCGATCAAAGGCAGGAAATTCAGAAGGTGAGCAGCAAGGGGGATCCAGGGCACTGCCCAGCCTCAGCTTGCACATAGAGCTGAAGTCTACATCAAGCAAGAAAGAGCTGACATTCTTACACAGATTGTCCCTCCCCACAACTACCCTGTGAAATGGACAGCTATTTAATCAGAAACTACATATTATTGGAAATAAACTAGGACAGACTAAGACGGTAGGTGTAGGGGCAGAGGCAACGTACCCACAATTTTCCCAGAAGACTGAACAGCATTTTGGAGGGGAGACACAGAATACTCAAACTCTCGATCACAACAGAAGCTCTCTCTAGAGGCAGGGGAAGGACATACAGGCAGTGTTGCCAGAAGTTGGACTACCCCACACTAGGACCTTGAGCTGATAAAAACCGTAAGGGTACAGAAATAAGTCAGAAGGTGAACACCAACTGAGACGAATTTCACCTCACTCTTCCTCAGAACTTATGTGTGTCTGTTTGCTTCTTTCTTTCTTCATTCCTTTCCTTTCTTTCTCTTTCCTCTCTCCTTTCCCTCCTTCCTCTTTTTCTTTTTCTCCTTTCCCTGCCTTCTTCCCTTCTTTTTTCTTTTCTCTTTCATATAGCTTCTTAATACTTCTTTTACTTCATGCATATTCCAGCTAAATCACTATTCTTGGTCTTTTTTTATTATTTTTATTCACATTATATTTTTTCATATTATTGTTATTCTAAATCCCACATAGCACCCTTCCCTGGTCTTACTCCATTTTGCCATTTCCTGACCTTTCTTATAATTGTTATAAACTTTATTTTCTCCCATGCTATGCCACATTCCTATTTCTCCACCATCTACCCTTGCAAAAGCATTCATCCTTCCTTAAGTCAGGTCACATTCTTTTTCCCCCTCTCACAATAGTCTTATATTCTTTCCACCTTTATAAATTGGGGCTAGTTGGGCAAGGATATCATGGTTATTGCTGTTCTTCTCTAACATAACTCTTATTTGTTCACTTTTTGTTTGTACATTAAATCCCATAGGATACTGTCTCCTGTCTCACTCCATTTTGCCTTTCCCCTGCCCTTGATTAAGTTAGGAATTTTATTTTATTTTTTTTTCCTTTCCTTAGCCTGGGCTATACTCCTTACTCTTAGTGTTTTCCTCCCCTATGCTCTAAAAATCATTTTGCTTTACTGTAGACATCTCATATTCACTTTTCTCTTTTGTACAATAGTCTTATTTCCTTTCTACCCTTATCAATCTTCACTCAGTTGTCATTGCTATTGGTCCTGCTGTGGTTTTTCTCCAATTTTGTTCCTGTTGGTTCAATACCTTTTTAATTTTACTTCAAACCTCATAGTTTACTTTTCCCTTTATTTTACGCCATTTTTGCTATCACCCCTCTGTGTATTACTTACATTTTAAATTTTGTTCTCTTCCTTTCTTCATCTCGTTTCTATTCCCTACTCTCATAATTTCTCTTCCTGCTCATTCTCCCTCCTTTAGTCATTTTATAAACCCTTTTTCTATCTGATAATATTCTTAACCTCTCTCCACCTTATTAACCTTTGCTCAATTGTTGCTGATATTGAGGATGCGGAAGGGGGGTTTTCAGCTGGTATGGGTTTGGCTCTCTAGTAGTATTGCTTTGTTAACCAACACCTGTACAACAGCATACAAGATGCTGTGTGAGTGGTGACTACCAGTAAGCCAGCTGAGGGAAGAACACCAACGAATGAGCCACCAACAAGCAAAGCCCAATACAATAAGAGAGTCCACACAAACTGAATAAAAGGTAATCCCAGAGCATCCAAATAAGGAGGATCAAAGAAACTGTACCACTGAGTCCCACAGAACTCCTACCACATAAGGCCACCCCACAAAGACAGGCAGGCAAAGCAGAGCATCCTGAGATGCAGACACAACCAAGAAGAGTCACCTAAAATGGGGAGACAAAGAAAAAAGCTCCAAATGAGAGGAATGGAGGAATCCCCAGAAAAAGAGCTAAATGAAATTGAGGCAATCAATTGGAAATAAAGTTTAAAAAAATGGTTATAAGGATGCTCAAGAAACTCAGCAACAACTTTAAAGAACTGAGTGGGAGCTAGAAGAAACTCAGTGGGAACTACAAGGAACTTAGTGGGAACTGTAGCAGCATGAAAAAAGGACTTAGGAACTAAAAACAAGAACCAGGAAGAAATAATGAATACAATATCTGAAGTAAAAAATACACCAGAAGGAATTACAAGTAGGCTAGATAAAGCAGAGGGCCAAATCAGCAAGCTGGATGACAAGGTAGAAATACCCAGGAAGAGCAGTAAAATGAGAAAGGCTCAAAAAGTATGAGGACAGTTTAAGGGAACTTCAGGACAACATGAAATATCACAATATTTGCATCACAGGAATACCAGAAGGAGAAGAAAAGGAGCAATGGATAGAAAACCTGTTTGAAAACATAATGACAGAAAACTTCCCTAACTTGGTGAGAGGGAAAGTCACGAAGTTCAGGAAGTATGGAAGGTCCCAAACAGGATGAACGCAAAGAGGCCTACTCCAAGATGCATTATAATAAAAATGTCAAATGTTAAAGACAAAGAGGAATCTTAAAGGCAGCAAGGGAGAAACTGATGGTAACATACAAGGGAGCCCCAATTAGGCTAGCAGCTGACTTCTCAACAGAAACATTACAAGCCAGAAGGAAATGGCAAGAAATATTCCCAGTAATGAAAACCAAAGGCCTGCAACCAAGACTACTCTATCCAACAAGGCTCTCAATTAAAATGGAAGGTCAAATAAGGAGCTTCCCAGACAAAAGAAGGCTGAAAGAGTACACCTTCCCAAACCAGCACTGCAAGACATGCTAAAGGGACTGCATTCAGAAGATGAAGGAAAAGAAAGAGAGAGGAACACAGCTACAAATGGAAAAAAATGGCAATGAATAAGTACTATCAATAATAACCTTAAATGTAAATGGATTAAATGCTCCAATCAAAAGGCATAGGGTAGCTGAAAGGGTAATCATATGTGACCCGCACATATGCTGCCTATAAGAGACCCACCTCAGAACAAAAGATCTACACAGACAGAAAGTGAAGGGATTGGGAAAAAATTATTCCAGGCAAAAGGACAGGGAAAAAAAGCTGGGTTAGTAGTACTTCAATCAGAAAAAATAGATTTCAAAACAAAGGCCATAAAAAAAGACAGAGGTCACTTCATAATACTTACAGGAAGAATCCATTAAGAAGACATAAACAGCCCTGGCTGGTGTAGCTCAGTGGGACTGAGCATGGGCCTGTGAACCAAAGCGTCACCGGTTCGATTCCCAGTCAGGCCACATGCCTGGGTTGCCAGCTAGGTCCCCAGTAGTGGGGTGCAAGAGGCAACCACACATTGATGTTTCATTCCCTCTCTTTCTCCTTCCCTTCCCCTCTCTCTAAAAATAAGTAAATAAAATCTTTAAGGAAAAAAAAGAAGACATAAAAACATTGTAAACATATATGCACCCAACACTGGCGCACCCAAGTATACAAAGTAAATCTTGGAGGACTTCACTAAAGATATTGACAGCAACACACTTATAGTAGGGAATTTTACACCCCACTGTCAACGATGGATAGATCTTCCAAACCAAATACCAACAAAGATATTGTGGCACTGAACAACATTATAGAGCAAATGGACTTAACTGATATATCCAGAACTTTTCACTCCAAGGAAGCAAAATACACATTCTTTTCAGATGCACATGGAACATTTTCAAAGATAGACCATATGATAAGACAGAAAACAAGCCTCAACAAATTCAAGAAAACTGAAATTATATCAAGCATTTTCTTGGATCACAATGGCTTGAAACTAGAAACCAACCTCAAGGGGAAAACTTTTTTAAAAAACAATCAAATCGATAGAGACTGAATAACATGTTATTAAACAATGAATGGGTAAACAATGAGATCAAGGAAGAAATAAAATAGTTTCTGGAAACAAATGAAAATTAACACACAATAGTCCAAAAGCTATTGGATTCAGCAAAGGTAGTCCTGAGAGGGAAGTTCATAGTGACACAGGCGTACCTGAAAAAGGCAGAAACATTTCAAATAAACAACCTAACCCTACATCTAGAAGAATCAGAGGAACAACAACAAACAAAGCCCAGAGCAAGTAGAAGGAAGGAAATAATCAAGATCAGAGCAGAATTAAATGACATAGAGACTAAAAGAACAATTCAAAGGATCAATCAATCCAGAAGGTGGTTTTCTGAAAAGATAAACAAAAATCAACAAACCTTTAACCAGACTCATCAAGAAAAAAAGAGAGAGGACCCAAAATAAATAAAATCAGAAACAAAAAAGGAGAAATTACAACCAACACCAGAGAAATAAAAAGGACCATAAGGAATTACTACAAACAACTATATGCCAAGAAATTTGAAAACCAGGGCAAAATGGACAAATTTCTAGAAACAAATATCCTCTAAAACTGAGTCAAGAAGAAGCAGAAAGCCTGCATAGACTGATAACGCATAGTGAAATTGAAGCAATAATCAAAAAACTCCTGGCACACAAAAGCCTGAACTGGACAGCTTCACAGGAGAATTTTACCAAACATTTAGGGAAGAGCTAATCCTGATCCTTCCAAACTATTCCAAAAAATCCAAGAAGAGGGAAGACTCCCAAACTCTTTTTATGAGGCCATAATTATTCTATTTCCAAAATCATATAAAGACACAACAAAGAAAGAAAACTACAGGCCAACGTTGCTGATGAACTTAGATGCTAAAATGAGGCAACAGAATATTGGCAAACCAGATCCAGCACTACATTACAATAATCATACATGATGATCAAGTAGGATTCACCCCAGGATTACAAAAATGGCACAATATACACAAATCAATAAATGTAATACATCACGTGAACACAATGAAAGACAAAAACCACATGATCATATCAACAGATGGTGAAAATGTGTTTGATAAGGTACAGCACCCATTTATGATAGAAACACTCAGCAAACTGGGAGTAGACGGAGCATTCCTCAACATAATAAAGACCATACACTACAAACCTACAGCCAACATCATACTCAATGGGCAAAAAGTAAAATTTTTCCCCCTAAAATCAGGAACAAGACAAGAGTGTCTACTTTCACCATTTCTATTCAACATATTATTGGAAGTTCTAGCCACAGTGATCAGACAAGTAAAATAAAAGGCATCCAAATTGGAAAGGAGGAAGAAAAACTGTCATTGTTTGCAGATGACATGATAGTGTACATAGAAAACCCTACAGACTCCACCAAAAAAATACTTAACCTAGTAAGTGACTTTGGTAAAACAGCAAGATACAAATTCAATATTCAGAAATCAAAGGCATTTTTGTACAGTAACAATGAAATATCAGAAACAAAATTAGAAAAAAAATCCCATTTACTATAGCAATAAGAAAAATAAAGTACCTAGGAATAAACTTCACCAAGGAAGTAAATACCTGTACTCAGAAAACTACATAACACTGAAGAAAAGAAGTTAAGGAAAACACAAATAAATGGAAGCATACACCATGTTCATGGATTAGAAGAATTAACATCATCAAAATGTCCATACTACCCAAAGCAATCTATAGATTCAACACAATCCCTATAAAAGTACCAATGACATATTTCACAGATATAGAACAAATATTTCAAAAATTTATATGGATCCACCCATAAATGCCCCCAAATAGCCTCAGAAATTTTTAGAAGAAAGTAGGAGGGATCACAATACCTGATATCAACCTATACTAAAAAGTCACTAATCCAAACAGTTTGGTATTAGTATAAGAACAGATCCATAGACAAATGGAACAGAATAGAGAGACCAGAAGAAAACCTATGCCCCTATGGTCAATTAATATTTGACAAAGGGGGCAGGAGCCTGGCTCCTAAAATGGAGTAAAAATAGCCTGTTCAATAAATGGTGTTCAGGAGATCTAGACAAGTACATGCAACAACAGCAACAAAATGAAACTCGAGCACCAACTTACACCATGCACAAAAATAAACTCAAAATGGATAAAAGACTTAAATATAAGTCATGACACCATAAAAGTCCTAGAGGAGAAGATAGGCAGGAAAATCTCAGATATTCCATGCACCAATATTTCACCCATTCCTCCTCCAGGGCAAAGGATATAAAGGAAAGAATAAAGAAATGGGATTACATCAAATTAAAAAGCTTCTGCACTGCTAAAGAAAACATGGACAAAATGGAAAGGAAACCAACCATATGGGAAAACATAATTGCCAATGATACCTCGGACAAGAGTTTGAATGCCAAAATACACAAAGAACTCACATGACTCCATACCAGGAAGACAAAGAATCCAATTAAAAAGTGGGCAAAGGACCTGAACAGACACTTCTCCAAAGAGGACATACAGAGGGACCAGAGACACATGAAAAAATGTTCAACATCATTAGCCATCAGATCACAATGCGATATCACTTCTCCCTGGTCAGAATGGCCACCATCAACAAAAGAACAAAAGAGTGCTAGTAAGGATGTGGAGAAAAGGGAACCCTAGTGCACTGCTGGTGGGAATGTAGACTGGTGCAGCCACTGTGGAAAACAGTATGGAATTTCATCAAAAAACTAAAAATGGAACTGCCTTTTGATCCAGTGATTCCACCTAAGAATCCTGAAACACCAACTGAAAAGAACCTATGCACCCCTATGTTCACAGCAGTGTTATTTACAACAGCCAAGTGCTGGAAAAAGCCTAAGCGCCCATCAGTAAATAAATGGATAGAAAAATTGTGGTACTTTTACAAAATGGAATACTACGCAGCAGAAAGAAAGAACCCCTATCTTTCACGACAGCATGGATGGAACTGGAGAGTATAATGCTAAGTGATATAAGCCACACTTTGCCCTGACTGGTTTGGCTCAGTGGATTGAGTGTTGGACTGTGAACCAAAGGGTTACTAGTTCAATTCCCAGTCAGAGCACATGCCTGGGTTGCGGGCCAGGTCCCCAGTAGGGTATGTGCAGGAGGCAACCACACATTGATGTTTCTCTCCCTCTGTTTCTCCCTCCCTTCTCCTCTCTCTAAAACTAAAATGAATAAAATCTGTAAAAAATATATAGTACTTTTAACAGAATTTGGGTACTTAATAGTAAATAAAGATAATCGATAATAAAATTTGTATTGCAAATATTTCAACTTTTTAAAATAAAATAATGCAACAGGAAGAAATAAGAAAATGTGTAAGGAAATAAATGGCTCAGAAGTTTAAACTACTTCACATAGCTCACTTATAAATCTGTTTTATTTCTGACTGGATTGTACTTACGCTTGTCTTTCAGTGAATATGATATCCATACTTTGTGTTTCTCGATCATTTTGAGCTTTAAGCTGAATAAAGAGTTAACACAGAAGTGAGGGATAAAACATTGCCATGAAACCAAACTATTTCTTTAAAAATTATTCTGGTTATGAACTATAAGAGATTATTATAATAATCCTAATACTACATGCAAAGTTTTTAAAAAGTGTTTGTCTCAATTAACAAGTCACCATATCAGATAAAGTCTTTTTCACAGGCATGGTAATCTCACAACAACAATATTCATTCTGTCAAGTAATCCAATGTAAACTTAATTTATGTAACAACAATTTCAAGAATTTATTGGTTGTTCAATAGTTGATTAACAATGTATTAAATTTAGACCCAACATAGATTTTATTCTGAAGTAATTCAGGATTTCACGTGAGCACTCCTGGTTGACTCTACCAGTCCATATGCAGGCTAGGAGATGGACCAATCCCAAGTAAGTGACAAAAGATAAAAAGAAGTTTTTACTTTTTCCATATGGTATTAAAAGTTTTCAAACTGGGAATTCTCCTATGTTCTAAAAGCCAAGAATAATTTCACTAAATTAACATGCTTTTAGAATTCCAACTTAGAAAAGAGTCATTTTATAAATTCTATGCTTTCATTGAACGTATTTGATTATGTAAATAAATTATAAGCTATGTAAATTATAAGTTGTATGTTATTTTTATCCAAGTCTTTATAATCAAAATAAACTAGCCACTAACATCTCATTTACTAATCAAAAGTAGTCATCACATGGTAATTACTTACTTTTCTCTCTGTTAGAAAACTCTGCACAAGTGCCATGGTATGTCTATTGAGTATTCAGCTCCATTTGTGCATATATTAAACCAGATTGCAAACTCATTTATATATAAGGAAATATAGATGAGACTCCCTAACTAATGCCAAGTGTAGGACCACTTCAAACATAGCCTTTAGAAAGATAATAAAGTATCCACTTGAGAGAGCCAATGAACAGGAGAAAGTTTTAAAAGCACAATTAAGGGACTTCAATTATAATAGTGGTATTTAGGATCAGAGGTCCATAAAGGTCCATAAAGTTTTATCAAACTATTTCTAGTTATAAATGCTTTGTTTTGGAGGATATTATCTATGTACTCTATTGCTTATACATTTTCTTACCATGTTGTAATCATTCATTACTTCTTCCATATCAGTATTGGTATTAAGTTTATCTACCAACTAAAAACAAAAATACAAAAAAAAAATCACATATTCTATTAGTCTGTAAATTTTCTATAATTCATGATATAGGTATTCAATCTTAAAATAATGAAATCATTTAAGTATTAATATTTACAAGGATTTTATCTTCTAATATAAAAAGAAATATTGAGCTACATAAGTAAGCATATACTGTGCATAGACTACAGTTTGGGGAATCTAAAAAAGTGAGCAATAATGAACTACTCCTGTTACTGCAGATTGTACCTCGAAAAGGTTTGCCTGCTCTGAAGAGATGTCTGAGTTTAAAAAGAAGGGTCTAGAGAAGACCAAAGTTTGGGGAAGATCATTCTCTCCCTTTCTCTCCCTCCCCACTCCCCCACCCACAGAGAAGATGGATGTTAACAGATTTACAAATTTACACCAGTAAAAATGTAAAATGATTTTTGTAGTCATCTGAAAAGTAAATAAAATCAACAGATTAAAGCACAAACAGGACACTGGTAAGCCTACTTCAAAATGTTGGTTATGATTCCCTGGCTGGGTAGCTCAGTTGGCTAGAGCATAGTCCTAACACATGAAGGTTGTGAATTTGATCCCCGGTCACGGCACATAAAACAATCAACCAATGAATGCATAAATAAATGGAACAACAAATCAGTGTTTCTCTCTCTTTCTCCCTAAAATCAATCAATAAATTAACTTTTTTTAAAAAAAGTGGGCCAATGATAGCAATAGCTAACGGATTTTGTGCCAAGCACTGTTGCAAGCCTGTTATATGTATTAATTCACTTAATTTTCACAATTACTCTATGAAGTAGATATTATTTTCCACATTTTGCAGATAAAGAAATTAGCAAAGCCCCGGCTATTGTGGCTCAGTAGACTGACTGCTGGCCTGCGAATCAAAGGGTCGCTGGTTCGATTCCCAGTCAAGGCACATGCCGGGGTTGTGGGCCAGGTCCCCAGTAGGTAGGGGGTGCACAAGAAACAATCACACATTGATGTTTCTCTCCCTCTATTTCTCCCTCCCTTCCCCTCTGTCTAAAAATAAATGAAAGACAGATAGACAGAAAGAAAGAAATAATGAAAGAAAGAAAGAAAAAGAAATTTAGCAAATTGTGGAGACAGAATATGACAAAGAGGGCTACTAAAAGCTAACTACTTTGGTGTAATTAATTTGAAAAGACTAATAATTTTTATTAATATAACATGTATATTAATATATATCACATTTTCACTTGTGATATAAATAATAAAACTTAACACTTATTGCATGCTTACTATACATTAGAAACCTGGCTAAGTGCTTTCTCTGTGCCAGATGTTAACTCATTAAATCTATATACAGCATATTTTACATGTTAATATTTTTATACTAAATAATTTCCCTAATGTATTTAATACAAATAAAAAGACCTTTCATCTAATAAAAAACTAATTTTCTCATATTTACAACAGAACATCATTTACTTTAAAAAAAACTGCATGCAAATGTTTTTTATGGATTATGTGGCCCAACAAATGTGAGAATTATAATATTCAGCAAAATTTTGTTTGTAAGTACAATATAACAATATCCAGTAAGTATATGATAATTTACCTAACCATTAAAAAAATGTTTATTTTATGTAAAACTGTTTTTTAATAGCAAAAGTGAGATAAATGTTTTTCTCTTTCATGAAGCCCAGATACCCAGAAGCCAAAATCATCTACAAAGTAAAAGAAAGAAAATTCTGACACTAGAAATTTTCATGGGGCCAAGATCACTCCATCGACTGTGGGAGTTATCAACACTGCCAATAAGATTATTTCTTTTCGAATTTCCCATGAAGAAGCATTCAGGGTGCAAGTATGTTTATGTTACACGCTCTTTTTTTGACAGAGGCAAACAATGTATTTTAAATGAAACATAAGAATGGAAGTACCACACCCTGAATAATTAAATTTTTAATATTTCATGATAACACTCCATAGAAAGATAAAATGTTCTTAGCTAACATTTTAGTACCCAATAAATTTGAGCAACTTTTAAAATTATCACTTTAACACAGATTGTTAGAGAGAAATAACATTTGTGTGAATCAGTAGTTATAAATAACCATACGTTTTTTAAAAAGACTGGATGAATACTTATCAATCTGTTAAGCCAAATTATTTCTGGGCAGGGAAATAAGAAAGAAAGCAATGGGACAGTTTAATCTGTACATGTTCTATAAATTTCAATCTTTCACAATATGCATGTAAATCATGTATTATTTGGTATTTAAAATAATGCATTTTTAAAGTAGTAAAAAGCAATAAAAATATTTAAAGAAAATTATCTATGAAAAATCAAATACCATGTTGTAGTCTGCTAGCTGTCCTTGAAAGTCTTTGATTTCAACAGCTAAAGTCTCAGCTCTGCAAGCATAAAATAAATACACTCATAAATTGATAAATAAGAAAATCAACATTATGAACATTATTGATAACTACAAATTCAGTATTAAACTCCTGAAACATTTAACATTAAATGTTACTAATAAAAAAGATATTACATATTTTACCAGCAAAATTACTCACCGTTTTTCATATGACAAATATACTGAATTCTCTTGATTGTACATTTCGATTTCTTTCTGAAGTTTATTAATTTCTGTCGTAAGTTCATTTATTTTACTTCTAAATGAAAACAAATAAGTCAGCAATACTTCTAATCAAGAAAAGATACTCTAGTTAGACAAAACAATAATATTTTGTCTTGTGAAATCTGACTTAAAAATAATTTAAGTGGCTTATTTGATTAAGAATGAAGTATATCCCAACTGATAAGAAGCTGACATAGATTCTCGAATTATTAAGAAAAATGACATAAGACCAGAATGGAAACTTGGTCAAACTTGGTAAAAACTTGGTACAATCTAGAGATGGAAGTAGATGCCTAATTGTCATGCTCACAGCTCCTGCTACACTCTAGGACATGGTGTCTCAAGAGTGGTATTACTGACATTTTAAATCACTGAATAATACTTACGTGGGGTTTAGTGGGGGACTATCCTGTGCACTATAAAATGTTCAACAGCATGCCTAGACTGGAGACTAATAGCATATCTTCTGAATCCCACTCATGACAACTAAAAATGTCTAAAAATTGCCAAATGTTCTCTGAGGAGCAAAATCACCACTATTTGAGCATTGCTGTAGAGTTGAACAATTACACAAATAGCTAGAACTACTCTTTGATGCAGAATCAGAAATCCTGAAGAAGAGAGGCAATGTAATGATGACAAATGGCTCCATTTTGTTTCCTTCTTTTGATTAAAAAGTGGCTGTATATCAAGAGATGCTATATATACAACAACTGTCTTACTATCTTTCTTATTGATGTTAAGGATAGATGGGGAAAACCTACACTTCTCTTTATTTACTTCTACAGGTTTGAGAATAAAAAAAAATCAGGTAACTGAGACAAAAGAATTAAGACTAAAAGAAAAATGAACTTTTAAGATACAATAGAAGAAAGGGTTAAATGAAGTGGAATAAGAGAGAAAGAAGATATAGATGAGGAGCTAAGAAGAAAATAATGTAAAATGGAAAAATGAAGATAAAACAGTAGGACATCAACAGAGAAAAAGGTAGGGGAAAAAAAAAGAAGAAAGTTCTTCATTTAGAACTGCATAGAGATATATGACATAGCTTATGAACTAATTAAAATTAGGCCATATTTGTAGCAACTGACCAAATATATATTTAGGTAAAATTCTGCATTAATTAATGTTAATAAATAAAAATATACATATTCCCTTTCTTATTAGATGTCTAACTGGTGATATTTCAATAGTATAAATAATGTATTTCAGAGCAATCAGTGAAAAAGCATAAAAGGTTATATTTATCATTAAACTTGTAAAAAGTGAATTTGAAATATATAGCTAAAATATATGCAAATATATAAAATTTAAAATCTCAGCCTAATTTCATTATATGTCTGTATTTTAGTACAGTCAAATTAACCACAAATTATGTTAGAATATAAAATAAATCTTAGAAATCAACACATATCTAATTATCTGAATAAGTACCATAGTTAAAATTTCATAATCATGCATAGAAAAAAACATGTTTATTTAACATACCGAAGAAGCCCAAGATAATAAGATTTGTCTAAAATTTGCCTCTGGGGACCTAAAAAAATGTTTTTAAGCATTAGTGTTCAGTTTAGAAATGCCACCAAAACAGCAAATCAAAAGCACAGAATTACACTGTACAATTCTGCCAGTCCTCATGAATGCCCCAATAAATCTGATAATCAAGAAGAATCACTGAAATGGAAAAGAGAACTAATATCTTAGCATCAGAATATAATAGAAGCTTGAATTAAAACCGCAAAGATGGAACTAGAGGTGTGGCTATTAAGACAGACTCTTCAGGTCAGGTTGACTAAATGGAAACTGGGTAAGGGAGTCTAGAATAGGGCCATCCAAGAGAACTTTCTGCAACAGTGAAAATACTCTATACCAGCACTGTCCAATAAATGAACTACATGGGATTACTGAGAACTTGAAATGTGCCTGGTGCTACTGGGAAACTGAAGTTTTATTTTATTTAATTTTACTTAGTTTAAACTTAAATAGCTATTGGCTTTCATAATGGAAAATGCAGATTTAGACTATGAATTTCTCAGTGTAAGCAAGAGATTATGATTTTTCATAATCTGTCTCAGAGACTTTTTTATAAGCATGACCTTGTATTTCAGTAGGACTAAGAAAGTACTCCTAGGTTAAATGTCTCAAAACTTGAAAGAGGTAAGTGCCCTGCAAGGTGTGAGAGGTAAGGCTAGGGAGGTCTAAGCAGAGAAAAGGGAGAGAATGTTTTATTAAAACGGTAAATGGGGTACTAGAATAGGTAAAAACAAAAGACACAGCAGATAGTGGTACATAGTGGTAACAATCAAAACTCTTTTATGTAAGGCTTTGAAGTATATTGGTAGAAACTGACCAAAGAATATTTTGTTTTAAAGGAGAAATTAATACAGTATAAATGTTTAGTAAACTCTTTATAGAATTTCAGTATATTTCTACCCTTAATGTTTAATAATATTAAACACAAAAACATTTCCATGAATAGTATTTTAAAGACTAAACAACTATATAATTTTGACTCATTTTTTCACAGTATTGATAATTATTAACCAAGCTTTTCTAAATAATCTATTGGTTTTTAATATTTAGTGAGCTAAGTGCATTATAATACAAGCAAGAAAATTTAAGTCTCCTGAAAGGCATGACATGCTATATTAAAAAGGTAGCATAATATCTTATAATTGATTTTGTACCAGTAAAATATATTCATTCCTCATAGTCATCTGTCACAAATACAGAAAATAATGCACTCATAAAACAATTCACCGTGCTTTGATTTATATATATATAGACCAATTTTTTGAATCATAACATATAGTATATTGTTATACCTTTCTAAACACATACAGAGAAGCATAGTGAGAGATGTGGTATAAATTTGTATTAGCCTTACTTCCTCATGTAAGTATTATAACACAGTATTAGTAGAAAAAGTAACACTTTTTGACTTCTCATAAATACACAAATATCTTAATAGTGTAATTTTGATATAGAAACAATCAAAAAGTATTTCAGAATAGTTCCATATGGTACTAGAAATTTAATTTTCATTCTTTAGCTTTTCTTCAAATTATTTCAAATTTCTTGAAGTTGTAGCAAATCTCTATGTTCAGAAAAATGAAGATCAAAATATATGTATATAACTCTCTAGTTCACAATCTATTTCACATTTATTCTCTTATTTAACCCTCAAAACAATTTTGTGAATCAAGGAACAAGAATTGAGTAAAACAGCCCCTTTCACACAGTAATTCTGATTTAGTAACATGGTACTGTAATACTTCATATAGAAAATATACTCATCTTCTTAAAACAGATACCTTTAATTCCAGTTTTCATTCCACTCAAACCTTGTTGTGTTACAGGACGATCTGCAACTTTAATCTGAGAAGACAGAACTCCACCAGTCCCCATGGGGCCACCACGAGAGCCTGGTCGTGCTGTTCCAGGTGGCATCTAAATAAGAAACAAGATTTCAGTTTTAATAAACTAGAAAAACACTGTACCTCTACTATTGTTAAGAATACAAAGAAAATATTTTGAAAATTTAATTCAACATATTTTGTAAACATCCCTTTATTTTTTAATGTTTGAAATATGAAACATTATTAAATAAAATTCTTTAAAATTTAAAGTTCTATGTATAGACATTATTTATAATACTCCAAAACTGGAAAGGAATTAAATGTCCACATATTTTTCCTCATATAACCATAGAAAATGATTAAATAAGTTGTATTATACAACAAAATAGTTTACAACACAGTATAATTTCATTTTGTAAAAACAAAAAGTCTGAAGGATTATATAGAAAAATATTAACAATGGTTATCTCTACATGATATTATAGTTCATTCTTATTTTGCCACTTATGTAATTTGGTGTTTTCAGCATTATTTATGATAAGTATAAATATAACCTTTAAAAATCAGGAAGAAAAATTCATTTTGAAAAAGAATTACATATAATTCCATCAGAAGATAGCCATGTAAATATTAAAGGGCTTACATTATTCAGTAAGCATTCATATTATTACTTCAGGTCTACAAAATCCAATATAATATTATATACCCTGAGGAAAGGACAAGACTCACCTTCTTGTCAGTTCATATACAATAGTGTTTATAGGCATGGAAAGGTATAAAAGATAACCTGAAAATATTCCAAACGATCCTACTCCTATCTTCCTCTTCCTCTTTTCTTTTTTCCCCCAACTTCAAAGAGTAAAGTAGTACATTAAATTAAATATGTAGTAGAAATTTTATACAGGGGTTGTATACAACCGTTGTCATTCATTTTGATGGTTTTTAATTGCTAGCTGGTAGCCTCTAATCCTATCAGCTAACATAGTTCTTAAGTGATTCTGAGAATTACTTGGCAATTATTTTGAGTATGGGGGAGCCAGCAACAGTGACACATTCTAGAGAAAATATGTTGGACACAGAAACAATGTCAACTCCAAATTCAAGTGAAATGAGTTCAGGGTTATTCTGAATGATTCTTGTGAGAGAATGCTAAATGTCTCACTGAGTAAACCTTCTAAATAATTTCTTCAGCTCTATGCAATTATAATCATGACAGGTACTCAAATAACTATGCTACTTCTTAAAAAATTATCTAGATGAAAGTACAAAGAAGAAAGTATAAATTAAAAATGCACATATTAAAAAGAAATATATATGCATTCAATATATAATTCAAATATATGCATGCATTTATGATATATTACTGATATACTTATGATACATTACTGAAATTAAAGGACATCTAGAAGGTACATACTATTATCTTTATTTTGGAAAATGCTAAAATCATACAATTATATATTCATATGTGTCAGTGTTTAAAAAGAGATGGAAAAAAACTCTGAAAGGATACATGTCACCCTGTTGACAATGATTATTATACCTGGGGTAGAAGGAGGGAACTCTGACATTTCTTTGTATGTTTTATAATGAGCATTACTATTTTAAAAACAGCAGACATTAAATAGGTATAAAGCACCTGGCAAATAGTAGGTGGCCAATGTACATTTCTTTTTATACTTAATTAACAAGCATAAATTCCTACTAGAATAATAGAAAAAGACACCCCAATTCAGTACTATCTATAAATTTAGAAAAAGCATTTCAGTATAAGTTGATGATAATGTTGATAATATTACCTGAAACTCTAGAAAAATCTCAAAAATTTATGACAACTGACTTTAACAAAATATTCTATCCCCAAAATGCTGCTCTTGTTATGAATTAAGCACAGGAGCCAACATTATCTCTATTGTCTGGGCCTGAATGCTCGATTTGCATGATGTGGTAGTTAAAACCATTTGCTGCAAGCAACAGAGAAATGACTGTGAATATTTTGGTTTATTCATTTCTTTCTATGTATATATACATCTACATTTTATATTAAATTGTCACCACACTGCTTTTTTCTCATACTATTTTTCACTTAATACTGTATTATATATATTATTTCCTCAAATATTCTTTAAAATAATTTTTAATGGCTACCTAATAGTCTAGGATAAAGACAGACATATAATTTATGATTTATCTGTTGTAAGGCTGTTTAGGTTATATTCAAATTTTGTGGTTATAATTATAATGAAAATGTAATAATTACCTTTATAGGATATTATTCTGCTTAAAATGATCAGTTTGTAAAGTTTATGCATTTTGTTCTAATATTGTACTTTTCTCTTACTGATTCACTGATTTATGACACTCTATCTTACATGCAAGCTATTAATAATTATCCAGAGTTTGTTTCTAGACTACTGTTGCAACCAGAACATCATTTTACTTATGATTTATAATATATTTCATACTGTTGTACATTGTTGGGGACCACTTTGTGTGGTTTCAGAGACTGTAGCACCGCACAAGTAATGCCTTGCCTATAAGTCTCCACCGGAAAGCAGGGAATGCTTGGTGGCAGGCACAACCCACCAACATTGAGAATTCCTGTGGGAAATCAGACCTAAAGAATACATTGTATCCTTTGAAGCTTGCTTTGCTTTGCTATAGCCCTGTTGGTGTAAACCAGACATTTAAGTTCAAAGCATAAGGAATGAACTCCTTATCTTAGGAAATATGCCTTAACAACCATCTGCACCAGCATGTCTAACAGACCCTGACCTGAAGCAGATCTCTGTGTTTTTTCAATTGTCATCTATAGATAATTGTGAGTTTTTTATAACTATAGCCTTTGGACATTGATTGATGAGCTATGCATGTATGCTGTATATCCCTGCACATACTGATCCCAATAAAAGCCGTTTTGAAGAAGGGCTCAAGGCATCCTCCACTAGAGGGAATTGCCACCCCTTTCCCGCCAGAAGAACAGATTGTGTCAGGGATGACTTATTCTCATCTGTGGAGGTGGGGAGAGCTCCGAGGGAGGGGACATCCCACAGTACATTCTTATTTTTGCTTTTTTATTGTTTTAGATAAATTTTAGAATAGTTTTCTAATAGTAACCACTCCCTCTGCCTGCCACACATACACATACAAATACACTGCCCCCACAAGAAATCTCATGAAATTTAGATTGGTTTATAGCCTAAATATAGAAAAAACCCACATGGATTCTGAACTCTAGGTATGACATATATATTACAAATAATTTTTTACCAGTTTGTTATTTTTCTTTTAACATCTTTACAGTATTTTCAATTTTGTAAATTAAAATATAAAAATACCCTGTCTTTCAGTATTCGGTGTTTCTTTTATTTTATAAAAGACTAGGCCACACCAAGTTTATATGAAATACTTGTCTGTGTTTTCTTCTAGAACATTTATGGTTTCCTTTTTTAAATATAAAGCCTCTTAATTATCTCAAATTCTATGTGAGGGAGGGATCAATTTTTTAAAAACAAATGGTTTTCAGTAATTTGAGTGCATTACTGAATACTCCATACTTTTTCAAATAATTTGAAATGCCACCTTAATCATTAATTAAATTCTTACCTATTCTATTTTTGGTCTATCCATTTCATTTGATATTGACACAAATACACTCTACCACTTTAATAATTATAGTTTTAAAATACACTTGAATATCAGCATGAGCATGCCCCTTCTCTCTGTAGTGTCTTTCAGACATTCGCATATATTTATACTCCTTGATGTTTTCAAAAAACAAACATCTATTATAATATGCTCATAGCATAAATAACAAAGAATTTTTCATTATAAACAGGCTTTCCAACTTCTACCAACATATATGCACAAGATTTCAATAGATCTGTTTTAAACTTACTCCAGTTGCCACTCGAATATTTCCTGACGGGGGTCTTATTCCAGAAGGAGGCCTTCCTGTCAACCCAAGTCCACCTCGTGAAACAGGGCGAGCTGCTGAAGGTTTGTGATTACTAGCCATTGTTTGTTCACTTTAGTCACTGTTTGGAAACAAGAAATAGTTCAATTCTCATTTGGTATCTTCTATAGCTATACACTAGTGCCCCACATAAACCTTCCTTCAAACATTTAATCCACAGTGATTTTTCTTGCAAATTGCCATTCTAGGTACCACTACAAGGCTGAGCCTAGTATAATTTGGTTCAGATTTGACATTAATGTCCCATTTAGAACCATGAAATCATTTATTAAAACATGCCTTCCTTATTTCTCTATAATCTCATCAAAATACCAGGCCCTCTAGATACGACTCCTATGCTCTCATCCCATACTCTAGTAAGTTTATCCAGCATCTTTTTTTTTTGAAAGATTTTATTTATTTATTTTTAGAGAGGGGAAGGGAGGGAGAAGGAGAGAGAGAGAGAAGCATCAATGTGTGGTTGCCTCTCATGTGGTCCCCACTGGGGACTTGGCCTGCAACCCAGGTATGTGCCCTGACTGGGATCGAACCTGTGAGGCTTTGGTTCGCAGCCCGCGCTCAATCCACTGAGCTACACCAGCCAGGGCTTAGCATCTTTGTCTTCCAATCTTTCTCTTCCAATCTTTCTCTGTGATTTCCGGTCCATGATTAACTCTCTTATATTTCAATCCTGTTATTAAATGCAGTGGTACCTTGGTACTTATCATTAATTCATCCTAGAACTCATGATAAGTGCGAAACCAATGAGTACCAAATGCAAGGAGTGATGAAGCATTTTCTCTTGTAGGACGGTGTCATCACTCATACAAGCTCTAGCAAGTGCGAGGGGTCCCAGGTAAGTGCCCAGTGCTGAAACATTTTTTTCTCATCAAAATGCTATGGGTACAGGGTTTGACAAATTCTAAAGTAGACCAGTACTGAAGTATGACTATACTTGCTTTTACTCTTCCGTTTAACAGAATACTGGCTTTCCCCCAAAAATGTTTTCAATAACAAAGGTTGTTTTAGCTTCCAGTGCCCCAATTCCAAAGCAAAGGAGTGCATGGTACTACCTATGCCCCACAATGTCACTTTCAAAACATTATGCCTCCCAGTCTTTAAAAAATAAACAGAATTCTCTTTCTTTAAGGACCAGGTAATACAACCATGTTACCTTAGATCTTTCCTGGTTGCTTTTTATAGCGACCACCTAATGTCTCCCTCATCTTTACTAAGGTCATTGTACCTCTAGTTTAGTCTCTATTCCAGTTCCACCAACATCCTGAGTGACTTTCACATGGATACTGGATTCAATATCTAAATTCTAGTTCCCTAACCTAAATTTCAGTAACCATCTCAATCCCATTTCAGATAGCCATGGCCAGACCTTGAGTTTGTCATCATATGGAATTGCTTCATCTCAAACATTTTAAATGAAGTACTGTATTTTCTGACTTTAATCTCCTCCCTTTCTTCTCATCTTTATTTTCATTAACCTTTTTTAAAACCATTTCCTTAATTCACTCATTCTCTCTGTTTATCAGCCTCTTCCTTTACCCATCAGAATATTATTTAAAGTTTTCACTGATAATTTACGATAACATTTTTCAAATTATGAGTCATGACCTTCTAGTGGGGTTGTAAGAACGATTTGGTAGGTTATGACCCATATGCTTTAAACATAAAATAAAACAATATAAAAGTGCAATAAAAAAAGAGTTCATTGTATAGAAACAGTATTATTTCATTACATTTTTTGTGTCAGTTATATTTATAAAAAATTTACACACTTGTACTGACCTTTATATCCTGTTATAGGTCATGTTCAAAAGATTTTTAAAGATTCTGATCTACAGAGAGAATAAGGAGAAAAAGTGTGCTCAAGATTATTGCCAGAGGAATGTCTTTGCATTCAGATAAAACTGTATGAGACTAAAAATAAGGGCCAAGAAAGCAAATAGAAAAACCAGGAGTGTGTGTCAGAGATGCCAAGAAAACAGCAGGAATGGTCAGTTATGCTATTTACTGCTGGGAATTCAAGTAAGATGAACACTGAAATGTCCACCGACAGCCCCATCGAAGAAGCCATTAATGACCTTTGGTGAACAGTTTCAAGGACTTTTTTCCTTCTCTACACTATACTGTGTAATGAGCACCATCAACTAATTCATATTCTTGAACTTTACTTGACCTATCTGGCAAAATCAGATACTTTCCTCTATCCAATCAGGTTTACTGAACGTTGCTAGTAGAAATCATAACAACTGTATAGTCTGGAGTACTGCAAAGTCATAGTCACAAAACTTAGCTGGATTCTCATCACAGAAAATTTTATTTATCCTTTATAAATGATTTCTCTCCTTAATGATTCCAATCCTTAACCAGTTTTCAATCTATACTCTGTTTCCACTACACTCAGCAGATGACTCAATTACCTACTAATCTGACAAAATTAGGCTTGAAATCCATCAAGTTTGGAGCTCACAAAACTACCTATACCCACCCTGTGCTCTGATCTCAATAGCTACCCATTCTTTTGTTTAAAGTCAATCTCTGTTCTGATTTACCCTCTTAATCCCATTTTCATTGGGACAATAGAGTCCTCCCACTTGTCCCCTTCCTTTCCACCCCAATTTCCTTTGGAACTATCCCAACCCTGCCCGTATCTTTAAACTTTCTCCATTCTTTCAATCTGTTATGTTCAATTCTTTTCTAACTTTAAAAATTAATTTCTTAATCTTGAAAACACTTTTAACACTATTCCATATACCCTTTTCCTAAGTAGCCGAACTCTAAAAAATAGCTTATATCCACTATTCTCTACCTTTTCAATTTCTAGTATCTCCTTGTTTTCTACAATTCCATTCAAATGGCCCCTGCCAACACAGCTAGGGATGTAAATGTCATCTGTTACTAATGTCCCCACCTACATGAAACCAATTTCTTAACACTCTCCTCTTCTGGTTCCCCTTTTTCAGTCTATTTGTTTTTTCAGTTCTTCCTCTTCGTAGCACCTCCTAGTCACACAAATTAGAAACTTAAGTCCTTGATTTCTTCTTCTCCCTTATTTCCCATAGCTAATCACATAGTCCTGCTGATTTTATTCCTAAATGTTTAACATGTACCTCCAATTCTATTCCTACAGTATTATCCAGGGCCTGACGAATTCAAGTGGATTAGTATATTGGCCTCCTTGCTGGTCTGCTTGTCTAATACACATCTTGCCTGTTACTGTCCCTAGGAATCCTTCCACAAAAAATAGTCCATAACCACCCCTTCTTTAAATTGAATTTATAGGCCTGTCCTACATGCTGCTATGCATCCTGGACATATCTGTATCTTAGTAACCATCACACTGATTGAAATGATCTGCTTCAGTATTTCTCTCCCTTAAGGACAGGCCTGGATCTCATTCATCTTTCTATCTTCAGTATCTCGGTGGCAGGCAAAAAATTTGTTCTCTTTTGTACTTTCTGAATTTCCTCCCACATGAAGGCCTTGTCAATTACAAACATTTACTAAATTATTAAAAGTGAAACAAATCATTTCTTCTACTAAAATCGTTTCTCAGCTTCTATACTCCCTGCCCAATGCTTGGATTGCTTTTAGTCTCTCTATACTCTTTCCTCCTTTTTCTTATACCTCCAACTATGTTAATGACTCATAAATCAATGTCTGCAGGTCTGTCCTTTTAAACTGAGTATTGATTCTAAATTTTCAATTGTTTATTGAAAATTTCTATTCAGATATGCCATTATCACTTCATACTGAATATGTTCACACCAAAACTTAAAATTTTCTCATTCCAACTAGCTCCGTTATTCCATTTCCTTGCCATTTTAAACTCTGTGGACAAAGTAAGAGATTATTACTATTATTATTATCTCAAATGGAAAAGGGAGTATCATGAAATAACTTTTTGAAAGGCTAACAAGGTCATGGTTTCTCCCAAAGAAAGCTAACAAAATAAACCTTTGATTCCAGCAGAATTAGTCAATGTGACCCTAGCTTTCCTGATAACTAAGAAAATGTACAATATATCAAATTTCCACCTCATTTTCTTTGCTACTGCTTTACTATCATGGTGAAAACATAGTATTAGTTCAGTCCTAGGGGGTAATATAAAAGGGTGTGGTACTAGTAACCAAAATGCCTCCAACTCTGGGCTTATTCACACATACTCAGAGAAGCAGCCTGGCCTTTGGTTCAAGAAAGATTAGGGATACAAACTTGAGCTCTGACAGTTATCAGCCTTATAATCCCTTCTGGAGGTGCTTCCTCACCTGTAAAACAGAAGTGTGGCGACAGCTTCTATCTTGCAGAGCTGTTGTGAAGATTTGACAGTATATATAAAACCCCTGGCTCCTAATCATTATCATCTTCCCTAAACCAGCCATTTTAACGTATATAAAGAAGGGAAAATTGCTAAGTCCCTTATGCTGTGAACGACAGACAGAAAGCGATTATTACTTTGAGTAAAATCTCTCAATCCTAGGTGATTTTTTTCTCTGAAGTTCTTGAATTCTTCCCTTTGGTCTCACCGTGGCAGGTCTCCTCCAGGGACGGTTAGATGTCTCAGCGCACGTTTTGCGGGGCTACAGTTTTGACTTCCCTGGCCTAACGACGGCCTGAGGAGAGCAGCTAAGAACCGAGAGCTTGATTTGTTTTCTTTGGAGCGCATCAGCATCTCCAAGGTGAGATAATAAGCTACAGAGGGAGGGAAGGAGAAATGGGACCCGGGATTTCTCACCTCTGTCAGCGCCAAATGAGGGAGGTCACAACACTCCGGGTTGCACCACAGCGGAGCTCACTAGTCATCTCCTCCACGAACGTGTTCGCTGACTCTCGACTACCCACTCACAACAGCAGCTTTCTTGAGCCCTCAGGCCCAACTAGCAGAGGCCAAGTGCTTCCATGTATCCCGGCAACGGGTGGGGACGTAAGAGGCCTCTCTTCTGGATTGTCCAATCCCCGGCCTCAGCTCCCAGAACCTACTAACAAGGCGAGAGTAAAATGTTCTCGCGATATTTGAGTACTGCAGGGCTTTTCAGAAAGGAGTGGAAGACATGGAACTGACTAGGAAAGAACATTTTAAAAAACCTTTGTGTTCTTTATAATCAGAACAACACCTCTGATTGTGCCTGTCCTGTACTCACTCCAGCGAGTTAAATTATATCCCTATGAAATCTTCCATCTGCTGCGGTGTAGTACGTTAACAGTTTTTGTTAAGAATTGTTTGAAGTCACTCCTGGTAGTTTACTTACTGTTATGACTGCACATGTACACAGTACAGCATTAAGTATGGATACGATTCTAGTGCCGTCTGTTCCTCATTCATTGGAAGCTTCATATCTTTAAGCTTCCTTTCAGCGTTTTGATTCAAGTTTGTGAGAAAGGCTGAATTAAATGGAAAGTGGTTTTACAAGAATTGTTTTAAAATTAGTGTTTAAAAAAATAATATAAGAACTACTGCATCTCAAATCCCACTTCTCTAATAAAGTAACTTGCAGTTTGTTTTTTTCAGTTTTCCTACATATAGACAGAGCATAAATGTTATTGCAGTTACAATCATAACATACATACAAATTGGACTTTGAATATTTTCACATTATTTCCAACTTGCATACATTATGTATATCCAGATTTAATATCTTATGTGGTGGCCTGCAAGCAGTTTAAAATCAATGCAAACAAAATAATGTTACGTTGCTGAATTCTCACTTAAAGTTGGTAAATTACTTTCATGAAATTATACTATTTGATCGCAACTTATTTGTAGTGCTCACGTTTCCGTTTGTCATTGCAGTGACGGGCAGTAGAATTTGCAACCCCAACACATGCCGCTTTGGTATAAGGATTATTTTGAGCTGAAGGCAATTGAGAAGAAGCAGATAAAAGAAAAGCTCTTTACGATTCCTCTATTTGTTTAAAAGAGTACATAAATCTTTAAAGATTTTCCTCTTTATCTCTCTACCAAGGGCAAAAGTGATCATCCAAGACAATTTTAGACCCATCATTAGCCTGGAAGACTGCATAGGAGGAGCCTACATAACAAATCTTATTAACTGGTCTTTATCTACCATTAGTTTCTCATGTATTTGCCTTCCCATAATTTAATGTCTCTAAAGATTTAAGGCCTTTTCCTTGTTGTCACTTCTGTAAAAATGTATTGTTCCTTTGTTTAGATGCTTGATAACCCAAGCTCTAGAGTCACCTTTATGAGTTACTCATCTCTGAGTTTCTCTTGTATGATATACGTATTAACAAACTTCTGTAATTTTTTTCTCTTGTTAATCTTTTGTTACAGAGCGCCAGCAGAAAACCCAGAAGGGTAGAAAAAATAATATATTTCCTTCCCTACAATCATTAACTTTCCAAGTATTCCATGTATTTTCTCTGAGAGGTTACCGATATGCAGATTTCCCCCCTCAGTGCTTGTAGACATACGGGAGGGGGAACCAGGTTTTGTCATTTGTATACAGATGTGAGAGTTGAGAGAAACCATTTTAAATCTTTCAAATGCTTAATACAAAACACATGTTTTTTAAATTACCAAGAACCCAGTTTAGTGTTCACAGAATTTAAAGTAAGCAATTGTTTCCAGTATGGCTCCAAATTCTCTCGTTTTAATGAAAAATAATAACTTATAAAACTATCAGGAGACTATGCAGAGGTTTGAGGAAATCGGAGTAAAGCTGCCCTAACAGACCACTCTAAACAATCTCGGTAAACCACAAAGCAGCGCGCAGCCCTGCAGACCAAGATTTAAAATATCCAGATTCCGCGCGCCTGGGGATCCCGGCCCACTGGCGCGTGGCATTATGGGATTTGCAGTCCCATCGCGCATTCCGTATTATAGTAAACAGTTCAGCCAGGGATCGGAAGAAAACTCGGGCTTGGCGAGGACCGGGATTACGGTGTGTAGGAAAAAAAGCGTCCTGTGTCTTCCTCCACCCGCGAGCCAGAGCGCTGGAAGGAAGCGGGCCTCGGCTCCACGTCGGCCTCAGCAGTCCGGACGCACACGCTCTGCGTCATGGCGGGCTGAGGCCGATGATGAATTCCGGTGTGCACGTCCTGGTTGCTGTGTCACTCGGCCCGCTCGGCGCGCCCCTTCCCCGCAGCCCTTACGCACGGGCTGTGCCGCTCTTCCGGTGTCCGGCCGCTTCTCACCTGCAAGCCCCTCTCCCGCCGCCTTTCGTCGCACACCTGGCCTCCCCTGCGGACTGATTTCGCTTGGTGCCCGGGCCCCGGGTACCGGACCTACAAGGGCCATGGCGAGCCGAGCGGCCAGATATCGGCTGAGCTGCTCGCTGCCGGGCCACGAACTGGACGTGCGAGGCCTGGTGTGCTGCTTCTATCCGCCGGGGGCCTTTGTATCCGTGTCCCGGGACCGCACCACGCGCCTCTGGGTTCCGGACAGGTGAGCTCTGCGAGCTCAGCAGCCCCCTGGAGGTGTTGCAAGCTTCCTTTCGCGTGTGGGAAGATAGTAACCCTTTACGGCTCTGTCCTGCTCTCTTCCTTTCTTCTCGGCCTCCACTCAGGTCTGCGTTGCCTCCCCATTCTAAGAGCCCATGGCTGGACGCGCAGTGTCCGAAACCAGTATGATTTGGGCGAAAGAGCACCGGATTGGGGGAACGAACAAACCTACGTTCATGTTTTAACGACCACTAGAGAGTGGGTGACCTTGACCGAACTTCTTGCCTTTCGGGGCTTAAGTTTTTGGACTGTGATTTGCCATGTTTCTTTTAGATTGAAAATTTATTGTTGCCAGGTGCACCTTCTGTATGAGGCAATGTGAAGTCATCTGCCATGTAATTGAATAACTTCGCTCTTACCGCCTAGAATTTGCTCTGTAGTGTTCCCTAAAGTTTGAGAACCTTAGTTCTCAAAAATTGCATTCCAGAAAGTTGCTTTACCTCCCCTACGTTGTCCAATTCAGAGTTTCTTAGTTTGGAGTCTGTGGTGGGCTTTAGATGGAGGGGATGAAACCTCTGTATGTTTTATGAATGTGTGGGGACGTGATGTTTTTTCTTGAGGACGGAAAGTCCATTGCCTTCTAACAAAAAAATAATAAGAAACAGAAGATTAAACTCCAGCTCAAATCAAATTCAGTAGTTCATCCCTCGGTTTGGCTGATTGCAACAGGAAACTTAACCACCTGGAGGACAGATTTCATTTCAGAAAGAGAAAAATTGAGATGAGTTACCTTGTTCGCCTTCCATCAGTAGAGATTTCGCTCAGAGTTTGGGTTATCATCCATAAATTCAGATAACTACTGATTGAGCGCCTCCTATGTATTTGGGATCCTGAAGAAGAATAAGAGGACAGACAAGTTCTTTATGTTTATAGAACTACCTTACAGTTTGGGAGGGAAGATGGATTAAAAAACAAAACATACACACTTGGCACGAGTACTATGAATAAAACATATTGGTATAAAGTTGAGGGGAGAGAGATGTTCGAGAAGGGAGTGTCTCTGAGGAGTTTTTTGTTTTTCTTTTTTTAAGTCTGACACTGAGATGGAGCTAGTCATGGGAGCAAGGAATGAGGAAGGTTGAATTGGGATTGTCCTGTGGCTCATAAGAGGAACACACACATAGGCCCCCTGGGTTGAGGAAGAAGAAAGCCCTTATATGCAGAAGGGACTGAGCTGTGAGATGAGCCAGTTCTCTGGTGGCTAGGGAAGGGAGTTAGTAGTTAGAGGACTTCAAAGGGTTTCCAGCAAGGAGCAGCATGATTTGATTTACCTGTTGAGAATTTTCTGCTAGCAGCTGGTGGAGAATGGATTGCTAAGGGGTAAATGTGGAAGTAGATCTGTTGACGGCTTTTGAGGAGTGCAGCCAAGTCATGATAGACTAGCGTAGGGGTATTGTATGTACAGCAAACTCCCATTTTGAATTGGATGAGATGACTTCTAAAGCTTTTTTTCTAATATTCTGTGATATTCCAAATCATTTAGTAACAGTAATACATAACTTTTTGTATATTAGATGCCCCGTAGGCAATAAACATTGTAGTAAGGAGTAGCTGAAGGGGATGCCAGTTGTCATAGTTGAATCCTGTCATTATACTTCCACATGTTGTGTATGAGTGTGCGAGGTTGACAAAAACTTTAATCATTGGAGTGGTTGCATTTACCAGGAACTTGACGAACTTTGTGCTGAAATGATCCTTCACTTGAAAACTGGTCCTTTTCGTTTAACTCTTGTTGTCTTTTGGTTTTCTTTTTCAAAATTCATTTATGTATTCACCTAACAGTGATTGAAAGCCTGCATTGTGCTAGGCACAGGGCTAGATGGTGGGTGATTGGAGAGATAAGATAGTTTTACCTCTCCTTTCCAATTGCTTAGGGTAGAACATCTCATACTCACTGGGTGATGAACCTCTGATGCATTTCAAACTGGAGTGACTCAACTATACTTTTAATATTATAAATGTGTCCTCAAGACTGATATCCTTTGTATATTAATACAGTTAATGAAGTGCTATAAAATGTTTGGAGCTAAGTAGTAAATGAAAATTGCTTTCTGGGGGTTCTGGGTCAGAGTAGTTGGTGCAGTGAAGGCCTGGAAATGATGGGGGAATTTAGTTTTAGGGAGGCAAAATAGTTCTAGGGGAGATTAAACTAGATACCTCATCTTTCATAAAAGCTCATTGAGAACCCGAAAAGTCTCTGGGCCTTTTGAAGTTCCTTTAGAAGGACATCTTCTTGTTTTTTTGGTTGTACATTGTTAAACTGAACCAGTGAACATGCCATTCTTTGAGACTGCTTCAGGCCTCTCTATAAGACCACTTCAAATTAAATCGGGTTTCTCAAGTCTTTTATCAGTTATTGCTTTGCCTTTTGAAAACAACACATATTAGAAAGATGCAACTCCAGATTTTATATCATGTGTTAAATCTTCTCTGACCCTATCGAGGTCTCATAAACACTCAGCACTTTGGGCACTTAGTCAAGTAGTTCTATGGGGTTTGTTAAGAAATCAGAGCCAGTCCCTTCCCACTCCCCATTTCTCTTTCTTGAAGGCAAAATTTTCATCTCTTAGCTGCTTATTTTTTATTTGACTTCCCTATCTCTCTATATAAAATGCTGTACAATCATGTGCTGCTTAACTAGGTGGGTACATTCCGAGAAATGTGTCGGTAGGTGGTTTTGTTGTGTGAACCTCAGAGTTCACTTACACTAACCTAAGGGATATAGCCCACTACACACGTAGGCTATATGATATAGCCTATTGCCCCAAAGATACACATCTGTACAACATATTAATGTACAAAACACCACCAGAGTAAATCAAGTACAAGGGGAAATGATACACTTCAAAGGTGCAGTCAACAGGAGATGTAGGAAGCTCCTGCGGTGTAACACAGCACACTGTTTTGCAGCGGACTTAATGTTTCTAAGCAGAAAGAGTATACTCTAAAATAACCATAAAAAGCATAATATAATAAATACATAAATCAGTTACATGGTCTTTTATTATGATTATCGAGTACATAATTATATGTGCTGTATTTTATTTTTTAAAATTCTTTAAAAGATTTTATTTATTTTTAGAAAGAGGGGAAGGAAGGGAGAAAGAGAGAAACATCAGTGTGTGATTGCTTTTCACCTGACCCCCTCTGGGGACCTGGCTGGCAATCCAGGCACATGCCCTGATTGGGAATTGAACCAGCGACCCTTTGGTTTGCAGCCCGCACTCAATCCACTGAGCTACACCATCCAGGGCAATATATGTGCTGTATTTTTATACAACTGGCAGCATAGTAGGTTTGTTCATACCAGTATCACCACAAATATGTAACGCATTGCGCTGAGAGCTTACCACGGCTATGAGATCACCAGCTGACAAATTTTTCAGCTCTGTTGTAATCTTATGGGACCACCATCATATATGTGGTCTGTTGTTGACTGAAGAAACACTATGCAGCGCATGACTGTATTGCTATTTTTTTAAATGTGTATTTTATTTAGTTTTTATTGTGGAATATGAGAATTTAGCTCTCCACCCTCTACCACCCTCCATCACATATGTACTCTTTCTATGCCTTTAAATTAATTTAAACTGAATCAGTATTTCATGGTTCTCCTGAGTCCTCACATAAGCTGTGAAATAAACTATGATAACTTTTCCTCAACAATTTTATGATATATCCCTGAGGCTACTAATTTCCTTGTTTTTGTTTTTCATTTGCTTAATTTTCTTTTTTATATTAGCTTAAATTCTATATATTTATCACTTATTCAACTTTAAATTCATTGCTAGTTGTCTCTCTCTCTGAAGACATTTAGACAGACGTACTGGATATTTTACCATTTCATCTTTCTTTTAGTGAAAACTTTCTGACCTGGTCTGTCTGCCTGTGGTACACAACTAATCTGGGATATCTCCCTTTATTGTCATTTCCTCAATTCCCTTTTGGACCTCTTGTGTTGGATTTCTGTTATCAATTTCCTTTTACTTTCTCTTTCTTGTTTTTTTTCCTTGATACCATATTGAAGCACAGCCTCCAGGAGCTTCCTGAAGTATAGTGCATTGATAGTAATGTATGAAGACCTTGCAAGTCTGAGAAGGATTTTATACTGCTTTGCTGCTTGAATAATTTAAATGTTTGTATGTTTGTAGCATTCCAATTTCCAAATAATATTCCTCCAGAATTTCGAAGCCATTGCCCCATTGTATTCTAGCCTCCAGTGTTGAGAATACTGAAGCCATTCTTATTCTTGACCTATTATTTTTTTTCTGTATAAAAAGCAGTCAATATTCATCCATTGTTCAGGACCATTAGTGGACCCTTTTAATATAAAAACTCACATCCATAAGTTCTGGGGCATTTTCTCATATTCTTTTGTCTTGTCCTCTTTATTTTCTCTTTTCTGGAACTTTTTATTCAGATATTAAACTTGTTTCTAAATGTCTTTTTTATTTGTCTCTCTCTTATTTTGCTGTATTGTCTCAGAAATTGCCTTGAATTCTTTTGTGAAATTATGTTCTTATTTAATGGCTGAAATACGATTTTCTGTTTTTAAGTTATTTTCTCCCTAGTGGTGTGCTTCCTCCAAATTGGTTTCTTTCCCCCCTCCCTTTGTTTTGGTCACTCTATTTCTTGCTGGAGAAGGCTTTCCTCAGATGTCTGATAATCCTTACTCTGTGCTCAGTGTTAAGGGTGGAGAACTAAAAGGCTCCTAGGAAGGACTCTCTGCTCGGACTTGCTGTCTGTAAACTTCACTGTAGGATTATCTGTGTTACCTGGCTAGACCTTTTCATTGGGCTGGTCTGCTTAGAGGATCACTGCCTGGTCTCCAGGGTTTTGTCTTTGGTGGTGCTGGCCTCCATTATAAATGTACATGTTTCTTATACCCAAGGGATCACCTATGCTTTGGTCCCCACAAAGACTTTAACGTTAGTGATGAAAAAGTTCTAGACTTTTGCTGGGTGCAAGAGAGGCAGTTGTCTGGCTGAGGAGTCTGGCTGCTTTTTTTTTTTTCCCCTTAATACTTTAAGTACTTTTGTTTTACTCAAGAAATACTTAGTCCTTCCCAGATAGAATATTGTGCTGGGAACTTAAGAAGATAAAAAGAAGAAGCAGGTCTGGATTCTGCCATTAAGAACTTCACAGATCAATATGAAACATGCACACAAACATCTAAATTGGGAGATGCTAAGGGACATGCATAGGTAGATTTAGTGGTTTATGTAATATGGATTTTTAATCATGTGCTACCTTTTAAATTTCTTTGGGCTTATTGGTAAAATGGTTTCTAAAAACACATTTTAAAAAACCTACCAAAATAAAGTGGATAAGTTAAAAAATAGCTACTACCAAATACCTTCTTTTGAAGATTTTTTTCATATGATTTAACTTCTGACTGATTCCAAAGACTTTCATCTAGTCTTCCTTATTGATTTTAGTTCCTACCTTTTTTTGGTCACCATTTTTAGAGGTACATATGTAGTGCCACTAATTCTTGAGCTTTGGGGATTCATTGGTAGATTGGTCCTCTATTTCCCCTGCTGCCTACGTAGATATATACATACACACACATATATCTATATGTGTATATATATATATATTTTCTAAGAAGGGCATAAACCACAGGCTAGGAAGAAAGAAACAAGAACAAGGTTATAACTTTCAGTGCTGAAGCTCACAGAAAAGTAGTGAAGGTCTTGGGACATAAGAGAAAAATCAGTTCTAAGCAGGTAGCAGGGAAAGTAGACAACGAATTTACCAGTGAATCTCCAAAAGTCTCAAGAATTAGCACTACTCGCCTCCACGAATGTGTGTGTGTATACACATGCACACATACCAAGTCTGTTTAGAAAAAGTCCAGTCATTGTTAATATCATGAGGACGGTTTTCACTATATCTATATAACTTAGCAGCCAAGGAGAGAGGACTGGAATGCTCATGTGTGAACTATGACTATGAACTATGTGTGTACTAGTCAGTGGGGGCAGTAGATGCTGCTGAGAGTGCATGGGCACTGTGTGGCCATCACATTCAGAATGACTGAGTGAGCAGAGCAATGAATCTGCATCAGATTTTGCGTTAAGTTTGAACATTCCTCAGCAGAAACTACTCAGATGATTCAGAAGGCCACAGCTATGGTTAACTGGTGATTGGCAGCTTTATCATAACAACCATCTGCTAATGCATCACGTCTTATACAGTTTTTTGGCAAAACATCAAATCACCCAGGTGACTCACCCTCGCTATAGCTCAGATTTGGCGCCCTGTGACTTTTGGCTTTTCCCTAAACTAAAATTACCTTTGAAAGAGAAGAGATTTCAGACTATTGATGAGATTCAGGAAAATACTTCAGGGCAGTTGATGGCGATTGGGAGAACTGTATGAGGTCCCAAGGTGCCTACTTTGAAGGGGACTGAGTCATCATTGTCCTGTGTACTGTGTTTCTTATATCTTCTTCAATAAATTTTTCTTGTTTTTCATATTATATGGCTGGATACCTTCTGAACAGAGCTTGTATATTGTTTTAGTGGTGTTTGGGGAGTGAAAATAGATGAGTGTGTTCAGTCTTTATCCAGGAGTCTTAATGTTTTTATGTGTACTTGTCTCATCTCTTTCAACTAGACTGCAAACTCTTACTTGCTTGAGTCAGGTATATAATTATTTATATCCCTCTCAGCAACTAACTGCCTTCCATGTAGTAAATCATAATCTGTTGTTTGACTTGTTATGTAAAGCAGTGATACTAAGTGACTGATGTGTATAACAAATTGGTAATCATTCTAATCCATAGGGAGTTGACGCGCTGTGTCCCTGGAGCAATCATTTATTCCTTGCTGTATTCCTTTAGTTTCCATATTGAGGATGATTGATATTTTGTATAGATACACTATACTAAAGGGTATGAGGTTAATGTTTCATAGTGTGAAAATGTCCTTACTATCTATGTTTAAGGCTTATGGACAGTGGATTCCATTATCCTAATTACATGAATCTTTCACTTCTCCTGGATTTCTTAGGGTAACAGTTACTGAGAAGTAGAAATGAAGCTGGAGGATGAGGAAAAACACTGAAGATATTTGTTTCCCTCCCTTTTCTTCCTGTTTTTCTTGTTAATTAACATAGTGTTATCAGTGAAAACCAAATTAAACTTTTCCTAATCTGATGTAAACCTTTGTAGTAGCAGGTATAAATTAGGTATTTAATATTTTAATAGATACTTGACATACTGTGTACTCTCTACAATAAAGTTAAACTATGGCACTAAATGAAAATGAGTACTTTGACACTATGTCCCAGGCTAAGTTAGGGAACCAATTATGTCTTATTTGTTATGTCTTTCCAGTCCTAACAGGGGCTTTACAGAATTGCACTGTATGAGTGGCCACTCCAATTTTGTATCTTGTGTGTGCATCATACCTTCAAGTGATGTGTACCCCCATGGACTAATTGCCACTGGAGGAAATGACCACAATATTTGTATTTTCTCACTGGAGAGCCCAGCACCACTTTATATATTAAAAGGTCACAAAAATACTGGTGAGTATAGTGCTTTAGTGTTTTTCTATTTGAAGAAAATGCATCCTTTTGAAAGTAAAATTTACATACACATTTTTCCTGGTTTATATTATGTTTGTTTACCTATAGCTAATTGGCTTGATAGTAAAAATCTTTTCGGGTCAGCATTCTCCTATAAACTCTGTTACAGATTTACTCTTATGCTCAGTAAAGTTTTTCATGCTTATACAGGTGTGGGCAAAAGTAGGTTTACAGTTGTAATACAAATAGTACAATAATTAATAATAATATCTGAATAAACTGTGTTCCCATACTCACAACTATAAACCTAATTTTGCCCACCCCTGTCTATTTAAAAAGTAAAGCAATCAGTTATAAAAGGAAGAGTCTGTATAATTTTGCTATACTTTGTGATTTTGGTTTTTCAACTATTTTGTGAAAAGAATTTACTCGGGAAAACTAAGAGTATCCCTTTATGTTTTGATGGTTATTTCTGTATTTATACAGGAGATTGAATGTGTTTAGAGTGCTGGTATTATTTTTAAGGAGGAATATTGTCAAATAATTCTTTTTCTCTGATTTTTGTAAACTATTTCTGATTCTCCTGATATTCCTGGATTTGTATATGACTTAGCAGCTCTCTGTTATAAAATGTTAAGCATATTCAGTATAAATCAGTGCAGTATGTGTCCTTATTTTTTAATATATCTGGAATACTTTAGGACATATAAGCAAATAGTATGTCCCATAAACACTTCAAACTGAATTTCCTCGAGGAGTTTAAAAAATGCTTTGTATATATGTGAAATCTTCAATACAGAATGATACAGATTTTTTAACTTTATTATAGAAATCTTCAATACATACAGAAGTAGAGACAGTAATTTATATTGAGTTATATACACCCATATCTAGTAGGGAATAATGATCTGTTTCACCCATGTAATTTACATTGCTTCAAGGATTATCCACATAAGCTCTATCTTGTTTCATCTTTCCCTTCTTCCACAACATTATTTTAAAGGAAATTTTCAGTATACTGTTGCACTTGTAAATACTTCAGTGTGCAGCTATAAAATAGGACTTGGCAAACTTTTTCTGAAAACAGCCAGATAGTAAACGTTTTAGGCTTTGCAGGCCATATGGTTACTTTCACAACTACTCTATTCTGCCATTGTGTTCAAAAGCAGCCATTGACAAATAAATGAATGGGTCTCTCTGTGTTACAGTAGATCTTTATTTATGGACACTGAAATTTGGAAGTTACATAATTTTCATGTCAGGAAGTATATTTTATTTATTTTTCCCTAACCAAATACAAATGTAAAACCCATTCTTAGTTTGTGCGCTATATAGTACAAGTGGCCCATGGGCCATCATTTGCTGACCACTCTAAAAGATATGGATTCTCTCTTTCTTTTATTATTTATTTTGTTTTTTAATTTTTTTATTTTTTAATGTATTTTATTGATTATGCTATTACAGTTGTCCCATTACCCCCCCTTCATTCCCCTCCACAATGCACACACTCTCCCACCCACATTCCCCCCTTTAGTTCATGTCCAGGTGTCATAAGTTCTTTAGCTTCTACATTTCCCTACTATTCATGCCCTTCCACTGTCTATTTTCAACCTACTATCTATGCTACTTATTCTCTGTACCTTTCCCCCTCTCTCCTCCTTCCACACCCCTGTTGCTAACCCTCCATGTGATCTCCATTTCTGTGGTTCTGTTCCTGTTTTGGTTGTTTGCTTAATTTGTTTTTGTTTTAGGTGTGGTTGTTAATAATTGTGAGTTTGCTGTCATTTTACTACACATGTTTTTTTTATCTTCTTTTTCTTAGATAAGTCCCTTTAACATTTCATAAAATAAGGGCTTGGTGATGATGAACTCCTTTAACTTGACCTTATCTGGGAAGCACTTTCTCTGCCCTTCCATTCTAAATGAAAGCTTTGCTGAAGAGAGCAATCTGGGGTGTAGGTCCTTGCCTTTCATGACATGGAATACTTCTTTTTAGCCCCTTCTTGCCTGTAAGGTCTCTTTTGAGAAATCAGCTGACAGTCTGATGGGAACTCCCTTGTAGGTTACTGTCCCCTTATCTTTTGCTGCTTCTAGGATTCTCTCCTTCATTTTTACCTTGGGTAATGTAATTATGATATGCCTTGGTGTGTTCCTCCTTGGGTCCAGCTTCTTTGGGACTCTCTGAGCTTCCTGGACTTCCTGGAATTCTGTTTCCTTTGCCAGATTGGGGAAGTTCTCCTTTATTATTTGTTCAAATATCTTTTCCACTTGTTGCTCTTCCTCTTCTCCTTCTGGTGCCCCTATAATTCGGATGTTGGAACGTTTAAAGATTTCCTGGAGGTTCCTAAGCCTCTCCTCAGTATTTTGAATTCTTATTTCTTCATTCTTTTCTGGTTGTGTGATTTTTTTCTTCCTTCTGGTCCACTCCATTGATGTGAGACCCATCTTTCATTCCATTACTATTGGTTCCCTGTGCATTTTTCTTCATTTCACTTATTGTAGCCTTCAGTTTTTCATCTAGCTTGCGACCAAAATCAACCAATTCTGTGAGTATCTTGTCACCAGTGCTTTGAACTATGCATCTGATAGGTTGGCTATCTCTTGGTCACTTAAATGAGTGGGTTTTGGGGCTCTCAATTCTTCTGTTTGAGCCATCTCTTTGCTGTTTTTTTTGGTCTTGTTGAGCACCTGTAGTGAGGGGCAGGGCCTTAGGTGTTCACCAGGGTGGGGCACCCGAGTTGCTAGGTTGTGACGCTGTATGTGGGGGCGGGGTCTGAGAAGGAACAATGGTGCTTGCTCTGCTCTCTGTAGGTCCCCAGATCCCTCTGCAGCTTTCTGAGAGCCAACTGGACCCCTCTGGCACCAATTCCCTTGTGTGTGGGCCTGTGCACCCGGTGGGACCGTCCTCCTCAGTCAGTGACCCAAAGCTCTATTTCCTGGTGCTGGGACCCTGAGTTGGGCACAGTGTCTTGCTTCCCAATGGCTGCCTTGCTGGGTCTGCCAGTTGCCAACCCCCTGGCTGGGGTCCGCCAGCCACCACTGCCTGTGCACCCAGGGTCTGCCTGCTGTGGTCCTGCATGCTGCCCCAGTTGCTCTGCTCTCCACTCCTTGTCCCTCACCTGGCCCGACTCCGCCCCTTCTACTGCTCTGGATGAATGTATCTAATTTTATATCCTTGGGTGTCCCACTTCCATACACTTCAGTTTTCTGTCAGTTCTGGTTGTTATTTTGTTTCTATATTGTTGTTGTCCCTACCTTGGTTGTGCGAGGAGACACAGTGCGGCTACCTATGCTTCCATCTTGGCCGGAAGCCCCCCGCCTTTTTTTTTTTTTTTTTAAATAATATCATTATCACCCCTGAAACAAAACCAAACCTAATTTATTATCACATATCAGGTGAATGTTCTCATTTACCCAATTATCTCATAAGTGTTTTTTTCTAGTTTAATGACCGAAACAAGGTCCACATATCTTTCAATGTCAGTTTCTTACCCACCTCCATTTAAAACAAGCTTATTTTACTTGTATAATTTCCCACAATCTGAACTTTGCCGATTAGAGCCTTTTTGTTCCCTTTAACACATTCCTCAGTGCCCTGTACGTCTTGTAAGCTATTTAGTTAGATCTAGAAGTTTGCCCAGATTTAGACTCAAGTTTTTAACATGAATACTTTATAGGTAGTATTGTGTACTTTTGTGTAGCACAGTAAGAGGCACGTGATACTTTTTTTTGTGATGTTCAGATTGATCAGTGGGTTCAAGTGTTGTACACCCATTTGTTACAACATTCCCGTCATTCTTATGTAATGATTTTTAGCATCTATTGATGATCATTGCATAGATCCAGTATTTCATTAATGTTTTCAAAATGATCATACTCTGATTCTACCATTATTTCTGCATTTAATAGCTTGCATTTTTCTATATAAAACTTTCCCACATCAACTCTTTGGTTACCATGGAAGTGTTTCCTTGCCCCCTCTCCCGTCTTTTACTGAGTTTAAAAATGAGTTGGTTTCCTAAAATCTTTTTTTTTTTTTGATTCTTAAATTGTCCCATATCAGGACATTGGAATCCTCTTAAATTGGCTCCTGTGACCAGAGAATAAATCTCCATTTCCTACAGTGAGTGAGGATGGACTTTCCTGACACTGTGGGCTGAGAAGAGAAATCTGTTGTTAGACTGTGAATCACTCTTATTTTTTCAAGGCCTCTGCTTAGTCCCATCCTTCATGAAACCAAGAGGCTGCATACTGAGTCTTACAGTTGTGGGCCCAGTCACTGTGCTTCTGAATTCCTGTCTGTGGGTGTTAAATTATAACCTTCCTCCATTTTGCTAAGTCAGTAGTTTTATTTTCACTTGCCTTTGTCCTTGTAGATCAATACCATTTATAGCATTACTCTAAACAATCTGCCATTTTTAATGAGAATTCGGGGGGGGGGTGCATTTCCATATTTTTAGATAATTTTTCATTTGTAATTTTTAGCCTGTATAATTTTACATTAATGAAACATTTAACCATTTCATTACTGTTGAACATTTAGCTTGGCTGTGTTTTTTTTTTGTCATTTCAACTAAAGTGACAAATATCTTTATTAATAGCATTTCAAAATCATTTAGCACTGGCTGGGTAGCTGAGTTGTTTAGAGCATTGTCCCGCTATGTCAAGATTGCAGTTTATGTCTCCTGTCAGGGCAGATATAAGAAGCAACCAATGAATGCATAAATAAGTGGAACAATAAATCAATGTCAGTTTGTCCATCTCTCTCTCTCCTCCACCTCTCTAAAATCAATTTTTTAAATTATATTAAAATCATTTACATTGTCTTCCCATGTAGTTTCTTAGAACTGGAAGGGATTGTGCAAGCCACGTAATCCTGTTCCCTCATTCTGCAGATGAGGAATCTCAGGTTAAGTAATATCCTTGCGGTCAGACTGCCCATAAGTGGCATCTCTAGTACTTGTAACCAGGCAGCCTGACAACAGAGTCATAAACACTGTACACACTTCTGCACCTCTGTTGAGTTAAGTGTTTTTAAAATTGCAATGTTTTAATAACTAACAAGATCATACATTTTTCTATGTGAAAATATGTTCACTAATGCCTTTTTTTCCTTTAGTATGTAGTCTTTCATCTGGAAAATTTGGGACATTGCTTAGTGGCTCATGGGACACTACTGCTAAAGTGTGGCTGAATGACAAATGCATGATGACTTTACAGGTACGGTAGTTCTGTGTGAATATTCTACATAATTAAATAAGATGACTGGTGGCAACTTAAATTAATACCCATTTTACTCACAGGGTCATACAGCTGCAGTGTGGGCAGTAAAGATTTTACCTGAACAGGGCTTAATGTTAACTGGATCTGCAGACAAAACTATTAAACTATGGAAAGCTGGAAGATGTGAGAGGACTTTTTCAGGTAATATCAGGGTATACACCTCTTATCATTGTATTGCTTCATATTTATTCAAATTGTCTTTTTCTCAAAGGTTTAGAAGCTTGAAAGTGGTATTTGAAAAATGTCACCCATGTATCTTTTTAAAAGATATTTTGAAACCTCTGATTAAAATCCAGGTTGCACTAATAAATAGGTACCTCATAGCCTATGATTTCTGAATGTGCTTCTGTGAACTATGTATGTGTACCTTGTGGCACGCAGTTACAGGTTTGCTTGTCCTTTGAACATGTTCAGTTTGAACCTTGATGGCTCAGTAGTGTTACCTTCATATATTGAGGAAAACGTAAGTGCTTCCATTAATATTGAAGTATATTGTTTAGTAGTACATTTCAGGCTCTATTTATTTAGTGCTTTAGGTGGGTAGTCTTTTTAGTAAAAGGCAAAAGATTTATACGATCTGAAGAGAAACCAGAATATAGGTGGGTACTCTTTTTATACCTCAGCTATTAAATAACTCCTACATTAGTGTGAATTTCTTCTTTTTTTTTTCTTTTATTTACCTTTTTAAAGTTGATTACCACTATGGAGGATAACACTGTGAGAAGTCCCTATGTGAAGATAAAACTATCTGTAGGTGGAAGATGGACAATGAGTTCTAATAAACATCTATCTGTTTTTGCTTCCATGTATACATATATGTATCAAGTTGTTATTAATCCGTGATAGACAATCAACTTAGCAACTATTGAGCAAGGGAAAGGTTTTGACTTCTGATTTTTGTTATTAGATTAGAAACTTCAACGAATGTTTTGTTCTTAAAAAAATCATAGAGACTTTTTCTACAAGGCTTCAGGTGATATTGAAATAAATTGAATTTGTCAACTGTATCTCCAGTTACATAATTAACATCATGTAAGAAGTTTATTGCATAAATTCTTGCTGTTTTAAAAACTCGGTAATATTGGTTTTTAGTTTATCTTTTGAATGCTTGCATTCATATAAATTATGAAATGTTCCCAAAAATAAATCAGCAGTGTTGGGCTTATATTTGTAGTTTGGTTGAATCAAGAGGTAGAATAATTAGTCAGGAAACTTGAATTCTTGTTTCAGCATTGCCTATGATTAGATGGTTGTAGAAAATTTAATCTCTCTCAGCCTAGTTTTGCATATTTTAATAAAGTTTACTTTTCTGTGATGTATTTAATATTTCAAACTTAAATTATTGTAATCTTTTATAATCTTAGTTTTTCTTAATTTTCTCTGGTGTTTTATAAGTATTAATTTTAGTATTGTGTGGTAAAAAACTTAAGGGATATTTATTCCTTGTTATATAATTCAGTTATATTTGAATATTATATATGTTATGAATTAGTTTTACTATTGGGTAAGAAAAATTTAATTGTCAGGTAAGAAAGGAGAATAGTGGGGATCAAAGTTATGTTTCTGGAGGGTTTTCAGAAAAAAATTGCAGGCTTTCTGGCCAAGATAGAGGCGTAGGTAGATACACTTTGCTTCCTCACACAAGCAAAAGGAGGACAGCAAATTTAAAAACAAAAATAGCCAGAACTGCCAGAAAATCAAACTGTATGAAAGTCCAACAACCAAGGACTTAAAGAAGAAACATTCATCCAGACTGGGAAGAGGGGCAGAGATTGGCAACAGGGGTGGAGAGGACCTGCAGCAAGGCAGCGGCTGGAGGACCAGGGCAGGCAGTGGCTGGCAGAGCTGGTAAGGTGGCGACTGGCAGAACGACTGGTCCCACGTTTTTGTGCCGATAAACCGGGAGGAACACCTGGGGAGCAAGATAGGCTGCACAACCCATGGTCCCAGCGTGGGGAAATAAAGCCTCAAAACCTGACTGAAAAATCCTGTGGGGGTTCAGACAGCAGAAGAAACTCCCAGCCTCACAGGAGAGTTCACTGGAGACACCCATGGCATCCTAGAACATACACAAACCCACCCACCTGGGTATCAGCACCAGAAGGACCCAATTTGCTTGTGGGTAGCAGAAGAAGTGACTGAAATTCGCCAAAAGCTGAGCAAGTGACATTGTTCCCTCTCAGACCCCTCCCCCACATTGAGTGCCACATGGGTTGCCCCACCCTGGTGAATACCTATGGCTCTGCCCCTTACAATGTAACAGGTGTGCAGATACCAAAAAAAGCCCAAGTGAAAGAACAGATCAAAGCTCCAGAAAAAATACAGCTAAGCAGCGAAGAGATAGGCAACCTATCAGATGCACAGTTCAAAACACTGGTAATTAGGATGCTCACAGAAGTGGTTCATTATGGTTGCAAAATAAAGGAAAAAGTGAAGGCAATGAAAAGTGAAAGAAAGGAAAATACATGGGGAACCAATAATGAAGGGAAGGAAACTGGGACTCAAAGGAAACTGGGATTGGAAACAAAAGTAAGAAATAAACATTCAACCAGAACAGAATGAAGAAATAATTCAAGAAATTGAGGAGAGGCTTGGGAACCTCTAGGACAAATCTAAGTAATCCAACATCCAAATCATAGGAGTTCCAGAGGGAGAAGAGGAAGAGCAAGAAATTGAAAACATTTGAAAACATAATAAAGGAGATCTTCCCTCATCTGGCCAAGGAAGTAGACTTCCAGGAAGTCTAGGAAGCTCAGAGTCCCAAAGAAGTTGGACCCAAGGAGGAACACACCAAGGCACATCTTAATTACATTAGCCAAGGTTAAAGAGAAGGAGAGAAGCCTAAAAGCAGCAAGAGGAAAGGAGACAGTTACCTGCAAAGGAGTTCCCATAAGACTCTTAGCTGATTTCTCAAAAGAAACCTTGCAGGCAGGAAGGAGCTGGAAAGAAGTATTTGAAATCATGAAAGGCAAGGACTCACATCCAAGAATACTCTATCCAGCAAAGCTATCATTTAGAATGGAGGACAAACAAAATGCTTCCCAGATAAGG
The DNA here is from genome assembly GCA_028533065.1 of Trachops cirrhosus. Lineage (NCBI taxonomy): Eukaryota > Metazoa > Chordata > Mammalia > Chiroptera > Phyllostomidae > Trachops > Trachops cirrhosus. The sequence continues at coordinate 65,815,339 of CM052540.1, read as the reverse complement.
TCAAGTTAAAGGAGTTCATCATCACCAAGCTCTTATTATGGGAAATATTAAAGGGACTTATCTAAGAAAAAGAAGATGATCAAAACTATGAACAGTAAAATGACAACAAACTCACAACTATCAGCAACTGAAACTAAAAACAACAAAAACTAAGCAAACAACTAGAACAGGAACAGATTCACAGAAATAGATATCACATGGAGGGTTATCAGCAGAGAAGGGGTGGAAGGAGAATAGGGGAAAAGGTGCAGGGAATAAGAAGCATCAATAGTAGGTACAAAATACACAGGGAGAGGTTAAGAACAGTATGGGAAATGGAGAGCCCAAAGAACTTATATGTACAACCCATGGACATGATATGATCTAAGGTGGGGGAATGCTGGTGGGATGGGGGTACAGAGAGGATAGGAATAAAGGGGAGAAAAATAAATGGAGCAACTTTAATAGTCTAATAAATAAAATATATTAAAAACATAAAATGCTCAAAAAAGTCAGAGAAGATTAAATAAATATAAAATATATTTTTATATCTATTTTTATATAAAAATATTTATATCTATATTTTGCTGTATATAATGTGCACCCATGTTTTTGGCCCAAAGTTTCAGGAAAAAAATGTTTTAATATTTTAATTCAATTTTATATTTATTTATACCTAGAAACAAAAGCGATTATTGTATTCCAGAGTATTATTTTCCATATGGATATCCTTATTGCTTTCTAGAGTAATACTTTTAACACATAAACATAAAGAATTTATTTATAGATACGGAATTAGCACTACCCATATATAATGCTCATCCTTATTTTTCCCCAAAAAATTTGGGCAAAAAAGTGCACATTATACATGGTAAAATACGGTAATTTCTTAAGACTGGTGACGAAAAAGAGATTGCCAAACAAAAATTTTGGTTACCCGGCTTTTCTACAGAAAAAAATGAGTTTCTCAAACTTGAAAATCAGGTTTTACTATTCACTGATGTGTTTTACCATATGTTGATTAACTACATAGAGCCATCAACCAAATGATATATTTTATTGATTTATAGTATTTTTTTTAATACAGGGCATGAAGACTGTGTAAGAGGTTTGGCAATTTTGAGTGAAACAGAATTTCTTTCCTGTGCAAATGATGCCAGTATTAGAAGGTGGCAAATCACTGGAGAGTGTCTTGAAGTATATTATGGACATACAAATTATATTTATAGCATATCTGTCTTTCCAAATTGTAAAGGTAAGGTTATTTTATACCATTCCTTTTTAAAATTTTGTATTGACCATTGTTTCTTCACATTCTTAAGGTGAGGGAATGAGGGCTGATGACTTAAATCAATTTACTAACAGTAACTTGAATAATTTAGTAACTTTATAAGTATTTTTTTCTAAAGCAGAAAGTTATATGATCTTTATATTAATTCACATTTGATGGTTTTATTGTAAAAAGTTATTAGGTATCAGGAAAGTATATCTAGGTGTAGTATGTAAGATGTGAAATGTATAAAACCATGATTTTTAGCCCTGTCTGGTGTGGCTCAGTGGATTGAGTGCTGGCCTATGAACTGAAAGGTCACCAGTTTGATTCACCAGGCACATGCCTGGGTTACAGGCCAGGTCCCCAGTTGGGGGCATGGGAGAGGCAACCGATGGATGCCCTTCTCATCGATGTTTCTCTCCTGCCCTCCCCCTCTCTTTAAAAATAAATAAATAAATAAGTGATTTTTAAAGTTGTATAAAAGTGACAAATACATAAAATTTAAAACTATAATTTTAAAATACTTTCTGGATTAAAAAAGATCAGCCTGTCTAGGAAGATGGTTTGTGTTAATATACTAAGTTTTATTCATTCAAACTAATTTTTCCTGAATTCATTAATCTTAGATTTTGTGACAACAGCAGAAGACAGATCTTTGAGAATCTGGAAACATGGAGAATGTGCTCAAACAATCCGACTTCCAGCTCAGTCTATATGGTGCTGCTGTGTGCTAGACAATGGTGACATTGTGGTTGGTGCAAGGTATTTATATTCTAGTCAATCAATAAATAATATGTGTCTACGACTTGGGTAGGCATTAGAGTGCACAGAGATAAGCCATAAGGAATCCCATGTGAATTGGAGAGACTATATGCACAATTCTGATATTGAATAAAATAGTAATAGGTATAATAGCTATTATTACACTAATAATGCAGGGTATATTCCAGTATTGTTCTGCAAGTTGTGCATTTGAAACACTGAATGCAAAAGAAGTTGGAGAAGGTAGAGATTGGTGTAGGGAGACATTCTGGAGAAGAAATTTTGATGGGATTTTGAAAGATAATGAGTAAGAAGGGAAATGAGAAATTTCATCAAAAGAAGAAGTAGAAAAGAAGATGTAGCCTGGAAATTAGGAAAAGATGGAAAATGGTAGAGGATTAATGCTGGGAAAAAGTGGATAAGAGGTAAGGTGGGCTTTATTATGGAGAACCTTCAATGCCAGGCATTATTTAGATTCAGTGCTTAGGGTTAATGGGTTGTAGCTCTTGAGCAAGAAATAATATGATTAAAGCAAAACCTGTGAATTATTAAATATGTGGGTTTTATTTAGTTAGTGGTGACCATGGGAAGGAAACCAATCAGAAAGCAGTCGAAGTGGTAAGGGTGTAAAGTTATGAAATACTGGCCCTACAATGCTGCTGAATAAGACACTAAAAATGAGACAGTGCTGAGGAAAATGATCAGAAATGGAATGAAAGTAAAGGATAAAGTGTCAAACTTTTGGTGACTGGGAGTCTTCATTAATAAAAATAGGTACATAGGAGAATTAGCTAGGTGCAGAAGGTAATGACTTTGGTTTTAGATTTTGTGAATCCAAGTGATCAGCCGCCACGCTCATGCCAACACATCATGGGCAGTTGGACTGGAGCCTAACAATTGAGATTGAAGATAAAGATTTTCATAAAACTGCCAAAGTTAAGTGGTGGACTACCTTCCTCTGAGGAAAGAAGCATAGTCGGGGAGGAACAGAAGACTAAAGACTGAATTTTGTGACATACTGTGGGTAGAGAAAAAGAAACCTGTAGCTTAAGCAGAAAAAGAAATCCAGATGTTGAAATTCAGAGGTGGTAAAATAGAGATTTTGGCAGGAGATTGTGATCATTGTCAATAAGTACATGAGGAATTAAGGATGGAAAGTTGGAAAAGTTTTTGATTTGGTTTAAAAGATGTCATTAGTGAGTTGCATGTCAGATTTTGGTAGAAAATGATAGAGAAAGATAAGAGGTAACAATGGATGAAGGATTATAGACTTCTCTGGCATTGAAGGCAAGAAGAAAAAGCAGTAAGGGATAGATCAGCCCTCAACCTTTTTGGCACCAGGGACTGGTTTTGTGGAAGACCATTTTTCCATAAAGTGGGGTAGGGGTGCTTTATATCTCGCCACCAAGATGCAGCTTAATTATTACTTGCCACTCACTGATAGGGTTTTGATATGAGTCTGCAAGGAATTGACTTGTTATGGTCTCTGTACAGTCCGACCCCTCTGCTAATGACAATTATTTGCAGCCCCAGTGCTGGCATCACCTCCTCTGCTCTACCTCAGATCACCAGGCATTAGATTCTCCATAAGGAGCACACAGCCTTGGTTCCTCACATGCACAGTTCACAGTAGGTTTCATGCTCTTATGAGAATCTAATGCCTCCTGCCCAGATCTAACAAGAGGGGGAGCTCAGGTGGTAATTTGATCAGTGGGGAGAGGCTGTAAATACAAATGAAGCTTCACTTACCTCCTGCTGTACAGCCCTGTTCCTAACAGGCCACTGACTGGATCTTGGCCTGGGGTTGGGAACCCTGGGATAGAGATCTAATAAAGTGGAGCTGTTTTTTGCTTTGTGGCTGGGCCAGCCGTTGATTTATTGGCTTATTTCCTCCTTCACCACCCACACTCCCACCTTCGTGTATTTCAAGTTGAAGAAATATAAATAAATTGAAAGGGTGAAATTGCTGTTAGTGGAAGGTTATGTAAGAAACAAAGTTTTCTGTAGAATTGGGTAGGGTTAGTAGAGTTGAAAGTTGCTAGCTTGCCTCCCCACCCAAAATTTAGAATTGAGAAATCATGGTAACGGAGTCATTTTTCTGAGAATAGAGGTTGGGGTTGCTACCTAGTCCAAAGGTGAGGCAGTTTTTTTTTACTTGGGGTTACATTGCTAGTTAATGGCATACTAAAGGCAGATTCCACAGTTCCCTAAGAAACAGATATTGAGCATCAGCTCTTTTTTAAGTCGTATGTTGGGTATTTGAGCCCTTAATAAATTAAACCAGACCACTATCCTTCTTTATATCGTAACACTTATGTAATATTGACTCTTAAAATGTACACTTTATCACAAGATTTTTATGGTAAATATTTAACTTGGAATTGAAAATTGTGTTAAATATATATTTCTCTGTCCTTTGCCAGTAACTTTTCCCTAGTTTTTTTCCACCCTATACATTGCTTTAGAAAATAATAGAGGGCAGCATGTACTTAAGTACACACAGTGCTATGCTCAACAATAAGTACATAGTAATGTTTCTCATATTCACAAATAAAGATTATTTTTGTTTTGGATCATTCAGGTGTGATGATGTTAATACACTATGGCAATGACTTCAAATCAGTTTGTTTTTCCTTATAGTGATGGTATTATTAGAGTGTTTACAGAATCAGCGGATCGGACAGCAAGTGCAGAGGAGATCAAGGCTTTTGAAAAAGAACTTTCTCAGGCAACCATTGATTCCAAAACTGGTGATTTAGGGGACATTAATGCAGAGCAGCTTCCTGGGAGGGAACATCTGAATGAACCTGGTAAATATTTCAGTGTATCCAGTAGTAAAAATTGTTACCAGTTATTCCAAAATTTTAGAATTAAAGTGGTAAGAAAAAAAGGTTGATTTGCTAATTATTTAGTGTAAAAGTCAAATAACACTGTACTAATGATTGCACTTGTGGTGAAAAAGCAATGCTGGGTAAAACTGCTGGCTCCCTAGTACACACATCAAGGCAGTGGCATCACACTGTCCAGTAGTCACGTGTTCTTTACCAACACAGTCATAGTTAAAAAAAAAATGCCATATGCCCTCAAAAATGTCCTTGATGGAGCATGAAAATTTTATTTTACTACATTTACATCCCTTTAGTACATTTTAAGAAATAGATTCTGGATGACAGAATGCACATTGCACATACAGTATACCAAAGCACTCTGGTGTCTGAAGGATATGTGCAGTCATTTAATTTGCAGGCTGAATTAGTCCCTTTTTCATGGAGTGGCATTTTTATTTTGCAGAACGACTAATTAGTTATTCAGGTTTGGGTATATGGCAGGCATTTGTTAAAAATGAACATAGTGATCTTATAACTTTAAGGAAAACAACTGACAATATTTGTTGCCAAAGATGTAATTCAAACTTTCAAGTATGAAATGAAATTTTAGAAAATCTGTATCTGCCACCAGGAGCTTGATAGTTTCCCACTACTTACAAGACTGTTCTAATGACATCAGTAGCACTATTAGCAAGTGTGATTCTTCTTTGATATTGAATAATGTATAAACATGTGGAAGATCTGCATAGCTTATTTAATAAATATTTTCCAAATGCTAGTTCATGGTGTTATAAACTGTTCAATGTGTAAGATAGACAGTGGATTTTAGCTTAATATTTTATGACAAATTAATTGATATGGTTTTAGATTCTAAATTATAACTTTTAAGGACCTGTTACTTGTGTAATACTCACATATTTCTGAAAAAACTGTTAAACTAGTCTTCTCTTTTTCAACATTTTTTTTAATGTATATATACCTCAACCAAAACAACAGATGGCAACAGATTGAATGCACAGGCAGGTATGGTAAATCCAGCTGTCTTCTATTAAGAAAGACAGTAAATGATTTATAGAAATAGAAAACAGTGCCAGTCTTTTCATTAAATTTCTAAAAATAAAACATTTCTCATTAAAACATTTATTCAAAATATAATGGATCTATTATTGTTTTCCATGAAGTAAATATATTGCCATTTTCAATTTCAAATCTAATAAATTAGTTGATATAACGCACATTAAAGAAAGCTCTTTGGGCTTCTGAATAACTCTTATGACTACAAAGAGATTTTGAAAACAAAACTTTGAGAACCTCTGCATTAATATGTTTTAATATTTTTATAATTCTTTACAAAGTATAGTCTTTTTGTCACTATGTATATACATAAATAAATATTTACTAAGGGACTTATATGTGCCAGGCATTGTTCTAAGCTCTGGGGATACAGCAGATAATAAAACAGACAAAAATCTCTGTTCTCACACATTTATGTTCTACATGAGGAGATGGATAATTAAAAAAGTAAGTAATATTTAACTATGTCAGATAATGATAAGTACTGAGGGAAGAATAAAGCTAGGGTTGTGGCTGTTTTATCACTGTACATACAGTGGCTAGGAAATGTGTAATAGGATAGCAGTAACTGCTATAACACGTAAAATAATAGATTTTTATTTAATCCTAAAATCACAGATTAATCCTAAAATCTCAGTGGCTCCACACAAAGTTTACTCACTGCATGTTTAAAGTTCAGTTGATGGCAGGGTATGTTGGAGCGTGTTTGTAGAGTAATTTTGCTCCTCAGGGTCATTCAGGGAGCCAGGCTGATGTAAACCACTGTCTTCAACATGTGATGTCAAAGATTCCTTGGGTGTGGACTTTCATCCACCAAACAGGGTAATAGGGGAGTATAAAGGATGATACAGTAGTCTTGAAATAGCCTATATCACACCCACCCAGATGCTACCGGGTGTATACTCAGTATGTAACATCTAGGGACTGCAAGGCGCAAGGGGGCTAAATAATGTTATTTCTGACTAGACAGCCACAGCTGTACTGTATGGAACAGAAGGGATCATATCTCTGGAGGGCAGATGGTGTCTTTGCCACTGAAGGCTTTGCTGAGAATGTGACATTCAAGTAAAGCCCTTCAGGTGGCAAGGGAGCAAACCTTGCCAGCACCTATATGAAGAGTGTCAAAGGCAGAATAAATAGCTAGCTAGTTCAAAGACTCATGGCTGGAGTAGGAAGGGGGCTGAGGGAAGGAGTAGAGGAATATCAGGTAAGAGAAGAGAGTAGGGGCAGATTATATTTGGCCTTGTGCACTACTCCATTGACATAAGCTTTAATCGATGGTGAGTTGAGAAATCATTGAAGGGTCTCAGCCGAGATGGGTCAGGAGCTCCTTAAACTTTTGAAATAATTTCTGGGATTGCTGTGTTGAATATAGACTGTGAGGCCCAAGGTAGGAATAGGAGGCCATCGATCATTCCAACTGAGAAATGATGGTGGCTTGTACCAGTGGGTAGTGAAGGAGATGGTGAAAAGAGGTCCTTCTAGATATATTTTAAATACAGAGCTGATAGAATTTTCTAAAGGATTGGCTGTGGGGTTGCATAAAAGAGGAATCAGACTCCTACATACATTTTGGCCTGAGCAGCTAGAATAATGGAGAATCATTTACTGAAATGAAAGTGTTGTCGGAAGATACTCAGTAATAAAGCTTGGTTTAATTTTCATGAGCTTGCTACTTTGTAGAATCATTTTTAACCTTCCTTTTAATGTTAACAATTTCCTATCTAAATGTTTTTGAGTTTAACCCTGCCATTCAATCTTTGATTTTCAAAATTTTTATTTTAAGGTACTAGAGAAGGACAGACTCGTCTAATCAGAGATGGGGAGAACGTTGAAGCCTACCAATGGAGTATTAGTGAAGGGAGGTGGATAAAAATTGGTGATGTTGTTGGCTCATCTGGTGCTAATCAGCAAACATCTGGAAAAGTTTTATATGAAGGCAAAGTACGTTAACTTCTGCTTTCTGACTACCTTTATCTTAAAGCATTCAATAAATGTTTTCCCTTTTCTCCATGCTAGTAAAATTTTCTTTGGTGTTTGTCATTACATTTCTATGGGGGAAATTGTCTTTTACCCTGTCTTGAATTAGATTTTTCAAGAATCTCTTTCCATGTAGGGAAAGCTGCATTTCTTTTCTTTTCTTTTCTTTTTTTTAAGATTGTATCTATTTATTTTTAGAGGAGGGAAAGGAGGGAAAGAGGAAGAGAAACATCAATATGTGGTTACCTCTTCTGTGCCCTCTACTGGGGACTTGGCCAGCAACCCAGGCATGTGCCCTGACTGGGAATCAAACCAGCAACCCATTAGTTTGCAGGCTGGCATTCAATCCACTGAGCCACACCAGACAGGGCAGAAAAGCTGCATTTCACAGACAGATTAGGCATTATTTGTCTTTTAGTAGTTAGCATAATTTGTTTCCAACCATTTTGGATTAGGAGCTTCTGTACCATCTTTCATCTAATGCTTCCTGCCTATATTTAACTTGACAAGACATGAGGGACCCTACGGGGAATGCTTAATGATGCCAGAATGTTGGTGATGGGACATGGTAACAGCTAATATTTTAGCCTTGAGATCAACCAACTGGAAATTCTCCTTTGGCCTTAGAATTAAAATGTAGTTGTAATTCATCCCCCACCTCCACTCCCCAGTGAAATACTAATCTTGTAGCACATGGAAGTGGTTGCTATTAATTATATGCCAAGTGGAGTATTTTAACACTGCATTTTGGAGAAAGTTTAAGTACTATAATTATTAAAATAAAGGACACATAACATCTGACTATATATGTCATTAATACACATGAACAGAAAACTTAGTAATTATCTCCTTTTTATATTCCTATTAAAGGAATTTGATTATGTTTTCTCAATTGATGTCAATGAAGGTGGACCATCCTATAAATTGCCATATAACATCAGTGATGATCCTTGGTTAACTGCATACAACTTCTTACAGAAGAATGATTTGAATCCCATGTTTTTGGATCAAGTGGCAAAATTTATTATTGATAATACAAAAGGTCAAATGTTGGGACTTGGAAACACCAGTTTTTCAGATCCGTTCACAGGTGAGTTAGGGTTGGTATTAAGGCTTAAGGTGGTTCCATTGATTTTGGTTGATTTTCATTGTTTGATATGTTTAAATGCCTATTCTGATTAGCTGTTTAAACAAAAACCAAGATCTACAGTAGGTTTTTCTTCACATTCATATTTGTAAGCATCAAATTATATAGTAATTCTATGTTTATAAAAATGATTATAAATTCTGTTACAAAAATGTCACACTTAAACTAAATAAAATTAAGAAATTCTCATGTAGTAGTTTGAAATAAAAAGAAACTTCTGTGTTCCTTTATATGGTACTTATTTTTAAAAATATATTTTTTGATGAAATTCTGTTTTCACATGAGGCTAAATTGATTAGTTGTGCATCACATCTGGGGCTGAACTGTGGGTAGTTTTATTTTATATGTTAATTATATTCCACATGTTCATTTTGAGTCAGCTGTTTGTAACATACAGTGTCTCAATTTTTATAAATGGGATTTGGTTCTCATGCCAGTCCATAAATTGTAATCCTAGTAGTATTAGTCTGAGCCCTGGCTCCTAGGAAATAGATTATAATTCTACCCTGAGTATAAACCTGAGGTCTGGGCCCCAGGAACCAAAACCATGGTACAGGGTGAAATAAAATGCTTCCTCTTTTTGTCGGTATAGGGTAAGCTCTAAATAAAATTTTGAAATTGGTACTGTATTTTTATTAATGTTTTGCTGTTGTCAGTTTTGACTCCATTTTTAATTTGCTACTGTTCGTTCTTGTTTTATAAGGAAGTATCCCGTATCCTCTTTTTTCCTTCCTTGACAGATACTTCATGCTCCCAAATTATCTCCTCTTTCCATATTCCCATTGCCAATTCACATAATAAAACTAATCTCATCTGTCTGTTGACTTAAAAAGAATTATGAGACTGACTCACTACTGAACTATAAATGATGCAACCTCCCCAAAAGCTGCACTTTATAAAAAAAGGAGGGCCAGGAACATTTTTATTATCTGGATATTTCTGTTGGTGGACTTTTCAGTCTGCAGTGCAAAAGTGAATATATAATAGCAATATTGTGTAAGCTATTTTATGGGACTGAGGACAGATACTAAAACAGCTGGTCCAATATGGAAATACAGAAGCTATTTGGCTTTTTTGCTTTTCTGAAGCTTTAACTTTATGAACATCCTTACATACATCTTTTTGTAGATGTCTGTGATTATTTCCCTAGAGGTACTAATGAAACATACATGCATAGGCACGACACATTTGTAAAGGTATAAACAGAAGACTGTTTCCTTAGTAGCACTCATCCCCTTTGTAATTCTCTTCTTCAGTAGGCTGTAAGCTTCAGTGGATACAAGCAATCATGTTCTCTGCTGGATCCCTAGCGCTAAATGCATTGTTTGACACATGAATTAATGAACTCAGTGGTTCTCTAAAAGATTAGCATTTGATGCCTGTGGTTTTGATAGCAAAAGCAACAGCAGGAATTCTAGTGAATTGGTATAGGAATGGAAATTGATTATATGTATATACTATTTAGGTCAGAGACCACCCACAGTTTCTCTTTTTCTATTTGAATTCCTAGTTATTTTAATATTTAAAGCAAGGGCTAAGATGTAATAAAGTATTAAAGTTAAGAAAACAAGGCTTAGAGAAGCATTGAAATTTTAGTTTCTTACTAGTCTTTTCAACTGTAACATTTTTTACTGTAAGTTCTGCTTTTCTCCCATGTAACAGCCTTGCCCTTCTCTTTTCCTCCAAGCTTAGAGTCTTCTATATGTTACTTATGAAATTCAAAATTGTGGCATACATACTTCAATCTTCCCTTCATTTTCATGCACAGGTGGTGGTCGGTATGTTCCAGGCTCTTCATCAGGATCTTCTAACCTACCACCTGCAGCAGATCCTTTTACAGGTAGGATGCAGTTTTGATTAATGTATCTACACTGAATGTATATTACATTATATGGCTTATTTTGGAGATATCACTCAATAATTGATACTTCCCTTATTTATGTGTCCAATTTTGGTAGATCTCCTTTTCTTTAACTTCTAATTTTTTGCTTTTTCTTAGAGTACATTTGTGAATTTCCTCATGTCTTCTAAATAGCATATTATTATAGCTCGCCATTTTCTCCAGTGGTCCTTCCTGCCAGGAGAGTCATTAAGAGCATAGGTTTTAGAGCCAGACAGACCTTGTTTCAAAATTTGGCTATACCATTTACTTGCTCTGACAAGTTGGCAAGTTACTGAACCTGTCTGAGCCTATTTTTTTTATCTGTGAAATTAGATAATAGGGGAGCCCACCAACCAAGACACAGCATGAGTGCTATCACTGGCAAGATGCTACCAATCATGAGTCCCTGAGAGAAGGAGCCATGTGAGTCCCTGATATTGGATGGAGCAGTGCAGTCAAGAAGTCTGCCCAGGCATATTTGCCTTAGTGTGGAAGGAGACAGTTCACCAGCTACCCAGGATTAGTCTTCCTAATCTAAGTTATTAATTGCCTTCATGAAGCCCTGAAAGTGTTGGTGTGTCTCTTCAAAGTGACTTATTTACCAAGGTATGCATGCCTTAGCATCAACAATACTGGAAAAAATGGCCAGACTTGCACTTCAATGTAGCTGAAGAAGTCTGTTTTCAGAATAGTTTTTGATATATTTTATGATGCCATTGTTGGATCTTCAGCCAGAGTTCCTGGACAATGTATCAATTTTGGGAAGAGATTTATAGCATTTATGATATTCATTGGTTTTGCCAACATACAGTCCTCTCTAAATCATAGATTGGACCAGCAAACAATCTTGGGTCAGTGTCATGAAGTTGTGAATTGCTCTCATGAACTCTTTCTCCTGTGAATGAATTGGTGGACCAGATGCAAATAGCTGTATCTTGTGCATTGATACCTAGCATACAACAATAACTAACTGTAAAGCTAAATCTTGTGATGACAAATGCAATTTGAAAAGATAGTGAGGATCTGAAGAGTAGATAAGATGATGACTTTCTCTATCAGTAGATTCAGGCACAGTAATGCACTGAAACTTAGAGAACGCCAGAGTTCCTGAATCTCATTGGCAGATCTTTTTTAGAATAGAAGGAACATAACAAGCTTCAATAACAATAAAATCAAGAGAACTCCATCATAACCAGAGCATGTCTCACTGTTGCACAATGTCAATAACTCAGAAGATGCAGTAATCATGGAGATATGCAAGATAGCATACTAAATGTTCAAGAGAATTACAGCATTATAAGGACAACTGAACCAACTATTATAAAAAGTAGATAACACCACCCACCAAACTGAAATATTATGAAAATTAAATAATACATGTAAAGTATTCTAGGAGGAATATATTTAAGCCCACAATAATATGTTAGCTATATTATTATTGTTGATGTTGTTTCCCCAGTTTTACCAGTATCACTGGGCCAAAAAGTTTGGCTATCTGACTTACAACTTAAGGTCCATCTTAAGCCTTTTTTGTTTTCCTTTTTTATGTGGTTGTCAAACTTCCAATGTTCATTAGAATCATCTGGGATGCTTGTTTAATTACTTATTACATGGTCCTTCCCACAGATTTGGTCATACTAGGTTTGTGAGGCAGTTAAAAAATACCATTGGCCTGATCCCTCACCCATGGATTCTGATTAAATTAAATGGTCTTGGGTGTGGTTTGCTGTTGTTAGGTTTGTGTAAAAGCTCACTATAAGATTGTAAAGTGAAGCTAGTTTGGAGAACCACTAGGCTAGTATGGGTAGGCCCTGGGAATCTGCATATTGAACAGGTAACTTTCTCTAAATGTCAGAGAACCATATTTAGAAAAGTGTGGGACTGTACTGTGCCTCATAATGCTTTGGGCAAGTTGTTCAGCCTTCCTGTAATAACTATTGTGAGTAATAGTGGTATCTAATTAATATTTAAATGAGTACATGCTTATAAGATGCCTAACATGCTAGCATAGCATACTCTAGCTAGCATAGAGTAAAAACTCAGATCCTGTTATTTTGTGTTCTTTATTATTTTAATTCTCTTGTTATTTACATCTGTGTAATTTTTTTTTTTTTGTATTTTAATTTTGCTTGCTTTTTCTTCATCTATTACACTGGTTATACCAATTCCTAGATGTTAAATTCTGGGGCTAAACGATAGCTCATCTTTCTTCTTCCTACAAAGGCTAGTCTAGGACTCCAAACTTCTCTAGATTCTGCTGATTCTCCCTATACTTGTTGTTCATATTTCTTTCTTTCAGTTTTCAATGAGCAGCCACAAGTATGATTTAAAATGTGAGGCTGAGGCTATTTTCACAGCATCCATAACTCTCACCTGGTCTCTTTTCTCCTTGTAGTTAGATAGTCCTATTTCTCTATTTCAGTAGAATAGTTTACACATTTCATCATGGAAACTTTTAATTTATTTCTCCAGTCCACTAATGCTTTCATAATTCATTTAACTTCTATAACTATAATGTGTAAGTCATCTAATGTTTATTTTATAACTTGAGGATTACTTTCCTAGTTAACACTTACTGGGCACTAACTGCATGCCAGGCACTGTTCTAAGCATTTTTCTGTATTAAACTTAACAGTCCATTTATTACATATAAAGATACCATTTCAAAGTATGACTGATAATGAAAATACATTATTGGATGTAAAGAGGGACAGTTTGAACTTTACAATTTGTAGTTACCTTTGCTCACTCAAGAGTATTGAATTTTAGGTGGAGGTCGTTATGTGCCAGGGTCTGCAGGTGTGGGCACTTCCATGGCTGGAGCTGATCCATTTACAGGTATATACTTTTCATTTCTTTCTTTTACTTTTTTAGATTTTTTAAGGTTTATTGCAATGTTTATTTTTTAAAAGATTAAGAAAATCGGTGTCATTTTAATTGTTGGAGAACTTTTTATATAGTAAATCAAGACCAAACTTCCTGGCTTGGCTTTTAGAGTGTATTCAGCATTGTCATTGCTGCACATGAGAATCACCTGAGGAGTTTTAACAAGGTACTTCAACCTTATCCCGAGAGATGCTCACTTGGTCTAATAGTGCTCTGGGTTGGTGTCCTGGCAAGAGCAGTTTCATAATTTTCCAATGTATATTCTAATGTACAGACAGGATTGAAAACTGCTGTCATACTTCTGTTCTCCTGTGCCTTATTTTCTCAGTACCCTTACCAAATCAGTTTATTTCAGTCTCTCCATTCGTTCTTAATGTGTTGAAAATGTTATTCATTACATTGTTATCTTTGGGGACTCTGAAAGGAATTTGCTTTTATAATTTAGGCATAGACTATTTGGCCTTCTGGGCAACTAATTTTTTTTTTCTGTCCTTCATACCTAGCTTAGAGTCTGCCACATCTTATTTCATCACTGTTGAATATATGCAGGCTTGCTTTCGGCTATATTGGATGCCAGTAAAATGCAGGACTAAGTTTGCAGTTTACCTCTTGCAAGTTTAACAGATACATTGGCATATATTTTTGCCTACTTATTTTATATATAAGAGAATATATATGACATATGTTATTAAGCATAATAAAATAAGTACCCATAAATTCTACTTAAGAACCAACTTGGTGTGTGATTTTGTAAGCTACTTTTTTTCATTGTGAAAGTACCATTGGCTGGCAGTGTTGAACATAGTAATTAAAATTAAGGACTCTGGGGTGAGGAATGCTTAGATTCAGATCTCAGTTCCATTTTTATTCTGTTTGACCTTGAGAAAGTCACTCTGTTTCTACATCTCTGCTTTTCTCATTTGTAAACTTGAGATAATATCTATTAGAGTTGTTTAAAGCTTAAAATTACAAAATATGTGTAAATCACTTTATACAGAATAAGTGCTTAGTAATTGTTAGCTGAATGTGTTGTATTTACAAGAGTCTAAAATTAACATTGCTTCCTCCCATTTACAGAAGTCTTTAATAGTCTTTAACAGTTTGGTGTTTATACTGGAACTTTATTTACCTTAGTCCAAGCTATTGTTATCTTTCACTTACACCAATGAAATAATAGTCTCCAACTCGGACTTTTCATGGTTCATGCTGTAACAATCTTATAACTTGTTTATGCCCTTTCCTTGATTTAAAATCCTTATAAGGCTTCCCTTTGAGTATTTCCTTGTGCTGTGTATTCTATTCTTCTCTGCCTTTTCTCTGCCTGGCCGTACTGGCCTATGTCAGTTGTGTGAGCATGCCATGCTCTTTTCTACCTCAGGAGTTTTGGAATACTAGGATTCTTTGTTTTTTAGACCACAGATTACTTTTTGTTTTTTTCTCCTTTTACTTTTTTATTCAATTTTACAATATAGTATATATTAAATGAACTCAGTGAAACTTTTCTGGACATTCATATAGATCACCTACTCTCTGATAAGCTTTCATTGCATCTTGTACTTTTCTTTTTTTTAAATATATTTTATTGATTATGTTATTACAGTTCTCCCATTTTCCCCCTTCACTCCTGTCCACCCTACCTGCCCTTCCACCCACATTCCCCCCTTTAGTTCATGTCCATGTGTCATACTTGTAAGTTCTTTAGCTTCTACATTTCCCCTACTATTCTTACCCTCCCCCTGTCTATTTTCTACCTACCATCTATGCTCCCTATTCTCTGTACCTTTTCCCCCTCTCTCGTCCTCCCACTCCCCTGTTGCTAACCCTCCA
>CM052540.1:65762932-65799201 GCA_028533065.1 Trachops cirrhosus | reverse complement strand
TTAACATTTCATATAATAAGGGCTTGGTGATGATGAACTCCTTTAACTTGACCTTATCTGGGAAGCACTTGATCTGCCCTTCCATTCTAAATGAAAGCTTTGCTGGATAGAGCAATCTGGGATGTGGGTCCTTGCCCTTCATGACTTGGAATACTTTTTTTCTAGCCCCTTCTTGCCTACAAGGTCTCTTTTGAGAAATCAGCTGACAGTCTGATGGGAACTCCTTTGTAGGTTACTGTCCCCTTATCTCTTGCTGCTTGTAGGATTCTCTCCTTCATTTTTACCTTGGGTAATGTAATTATGATATGCCTTGGTGTGTTCCTCCTTGGGTCCAACTTCTTTGGGACTCTCTGAGCTTCCTGGACTTCCTGGAATTCTATTTCCTTTGCCAGATTGGGGAAGTTCTCCTTTCTTATTTGTTCAAATATCTTTTCCACTTGCTGCCCTTCCTCTTCTTCTTCTGTTATCCCTATAATTCAGATGTTGGAATGTTTACAGATGTCCTGGAGGTTCCTAAGCCTCTCCTCATTTTTTTGAATTCTCGTTTCTTCATTCTTTTCTGATTGGATGTTTCTTCCTTCCTTCTGGTCCACTCCATTGATTTCAGTCACAGTTTCCTTCCCATCACTATTGGTTCTCCGTACATTTTCCTTTATTTCACTTAGTGTAGCCTTCATTTTTTTCATCTAATTTGTGACCAAATTCAACCAATTTTGCGAGCATCCTCATCACCAGTGCTTTGAATTTTACATCTGAAAGGTTGGCTATGTCTTCGTTACTTAGTTGCATTTGTTCTGGAGTTTTGATCTGTTCTTTCATTTGGGCCATTTTTTTTTGTCTCAGTGCGCCTGTTACGTAATGAGGGGCGGAAACTTAGGTGTTCACCAGGGCAGGGCAACCCAGTCTCTGGGTTGTGATACTCTATGTGGGGGAGGGGTTCAAGAGGAACAATGGTGCTTGCTCTGCTCTCTGCCAAATTTCAGTCACTTCTGCTACTTCCCAGAAGCAAATTGGGCCCTTCTGGTGCTGATTCCCCTGTGGGTGGATTTGTGTACATTCTAGGACCCTGTGGGTCTCTCCAACAAACTCTCCTGTGAGGCTGGGAGTTTATCCTGCTGCCTCAACCCTCACAGGTTTTTTCAATTGATGTTTTGAGGTTTTATTTCCCCCTGCTGGGACCCTAGGTTGCGAGGTCTGTCTTGCTTCCCAGTCTCGCCTGGTTTATCTGCATGTAAATGTGGGACCGCCTGGTCTACCAGCCACCTTGTGTACCATACTCCTCCTCAGTCCACTGCCTTACTGGGTCTGCCTGCTGCTGCCTTGTGCACCCGGGGTCCGCCAGACACTGCTTTGCTTCGACCCCTCTCTGCCCGGCTGCCTGACTCCACCCCTCCTACCAGTCTGAATAAATATGTCCTCTTTAAGTCCTTGGTTGTCAGACTTCCATACAGTTCAATTTTCTGTCAGTACTAGTTGTTTTTTGTTTCTAAATTGTTGTCCTTATTTTGGTTGTGTGAGGAGGCACAGTGTGTCTACCTATGCCTCCATCTTGGCCAGAAGTCCTATACTTTTCTTCAGAGAATTTTGTATATTTATCTGGGTGATATTTAATTTTCCTTCTTCTTACCACAACTAGAATCTGGTAACTAGAAGTACCGGCAGTATCTGTTCTGTATAACTCACCTTTGACTATGTCAATAAATATTTTATGCTATATAAGTAATTAGAATTAATTTTGTATGTTTAGCTCATTACCTTTCCTCCTTGTATTTGTAATAAACTCAAAAGATTAAAATGTTTTATTCATCTTTATCAAAATGCCTTAATTTTTCATTGGAATAAAAATGTACAAAATAAGATTTGAAGTGTAAGTAGGATATAAATTAGAAAAAAATTATGCTTTAGTTGAAGTAGTTTTTTTTTTTTTTAAGATTACATTTATTTTCAGAGAGAGGGGAAGGGAAGGAGAAAGAGAGGAAGAGAAACATCAACATGTGGTTGCCTCTTGTGCACCCCCCACTTGGGGACCTGGCCTATGGCTCAGGCATGTGTTTTAACTGGGAATCAAACCAGCGACCCTTTGGTTTGCAGGCTAGTGCTCGATCTACTGAGCAATACCAGCCAGGGCTAGGTGAAGTAGTTTTATTCAGTGAATGAATTTTCATCCTCATTCTTTTTATCATCAGATACTGAGTTTCAGTTATTATTACATGTACTTAAGAAGTAAAATAATACGTTAATAATATAATATTTAGTCTTTTATGACTAAAACTCTTGACTTTCAAGAACTTAAAACTTGAGGTGATTTATAAAAATGTAGAAAATGACAATGCCTACTATATCATTTGGAATAAGCAATAAAGAGAAACAAGAGAAGAAAGAAATTAAGAGTAGATGGGAAAATTTCATAATTGTTTTGTATTCTTTGATCTTAAAAATTTATGATAGAAGTAGAAAATATGAAACAGAAAAGCTTTGTTTTACATTTAAGTTCCCATTCTAAAACACTAAAATTTATTATATCAAATATAAAGAGTATATCAAAATCTTACATATGATTTTCCCTCTTCTTTTAGAAGTTGCTTGTTATTGCATGCACTGAGTAGTTACATATCTTAATTGTGAAAATAAAGTCATACAATTAGAAAAGTGTCATTTTTGACCACTCCTTATGATCTTCAACATCTTCTGCTTTGTAAATAGGGAATAGTGCCTACCAATCAGCTGCATCTAAAACAGTGAATATTTATTTCCCTAAAAAAGAGTCTGTCACTTTTGACCAAGCGAACCCTACACAAATAATAGGTAAGTATATTTTAAAAACTTCTGTCATATATCCAGACTTCTTACTATGCACTCAACACCATTTCTCCTCCTAACACAAACTACAAACTGGGTGCTTCCATGATGACTTCTGTTGTGGTATTACACAAATGTGTGGACTATGAATGCAGAATCTAATAATGAACCCTTAATACTTTGTAAGAATCCTTATGCAAATATAAGGTAAATGCTTTATGATGACTTTAATGAGAAGAACACTGAAGGGGGAAAAATGTAAATCCCATCCCCTAAGCTGTTAATGTTTGTTTTTTTTAATTTTAAAAATGAGTATAGCATTTAAAAAATAAAAATCTTAGCTTTAAAAAATTAATAGCCCTTAAAATAATAAGAGGCTGTTTAAATTTCCCATTAGAAATGAAACTTCTCAGTTGACTCTGAGTATTTTTTCTGCTAATTTGTTTTTCTCAAAACAAAATGATTAGTTTTGGGGGATATTTTTGGATACAAGCTCTGTTGGCCAAAGACCATGAGAAAATTATTTGAGATAACATACATAACTGAAGGTAAGACCGGGGTTTTTTGTTTTGTTTTTTGTGAAAATTATCCTTCATACTATCCTTATAAAAGTCATTCATAAGTGTTTTCTTGTTTTATTTTGATCAGTAAAGAAGTATATGTACACTTATGGATAGCCAGACATTTTTCAACTCATGTACAATACATACAAGAGGTCTCTCTTTGCATTTCTTAAATAAACTTTGTTTTCTATATTCTGGTAGTGTTAAAAATTTTTAATGCCAAAAATAGTGAAACAGGTCCAAGTGTCCAGTTATGATGGATAAAAGTTTGTAAATTTGGATAATTTATGTTGCTAATACTTTTGTAGTGGAAATTTGGGCTTTTTTATGTTTTGAGATAAAAATTTTTGAGGAAACAGTGTTAGATGACTCAAAGTAGCATTAGTGGTGACGAGGATGCTTATATTGAAGATGCATGTGAAAAGTTTATAAGAAATTGTTTCATGAAATATGAATATGATTGGAAAAGGCAATTATTTCCATTAAATATGTTTAAAATAATGCGATGTCAAAGGTACATATGGAACTAAGTCAATAAATTATTATAAATAAGCATTTAAGTTTTCAGATGTTTTATTGACCATCATAGAAATCAATAATACCGGGTAAGTTGGTTAAGAGTTATACATTTTCTCCTTGAGAAAATAGGGGATTGACTTATAGGTGCCTATATATGGCATGATACTGCTTTGAAAACCATTCAAAATTATTACAAATATGATATACTTTACAATGTATTCAAAGCAAAAAGCTTCAGAAGATACTAGAAAATAAAAATTATCACAATAACCTTTCAGCTTAAAAGTACTCACAGACCTTATCCTTAAATTATGGTCTTCAATAATTGCCCTGAGAAGTCTTAACATCCCCCTAGTGTATGCTAGAGTACTTATTGAAAGATTTGGCATTTATGTATTTTATCTGGCTGATGACAGAGAATTTTGAAGGTTTGGTTTTGGGTTTTAGGTAAACTGAAGGAACTTAATGGAACTGCCCCTGAAGAGAAGAAATTAACTGAAGATGACCTGATATTTCTTGAGAAGATACTATCTCTAATATGTAATAGTTCTTCGGAAAAACCCACAGCCCAGCAACTTCAGATTTTGTGGAAAGCTATTAAGTGGCCTGAAGGTACAGAAACATTCTTTAAAATATAACTAGAAAGCAAGAAGTATGTCTTTTCATGTCTGTCAATATTATTGGTGTTTCTAGATTAAATAAAACCTAATCTGAGTAGTTG
Organism: Trachops cirrhosus; assembly: GCA_028533065.1. NCBI lineage: Eukaryota > Metazoa > Chordata > Mammalia > Chiroptera > Phyllostomidae > Trachops > Trachops cirrhosus. The sequence continues at coordinate 65,794,599 of CM052540.1, read as the reverse complement.
TAGTTCATATTATAAAAAACTTCACAAAAAGGATCCACTATACCACTATAATTCAGTCTTATTTTGCTCCCATGTGTTATAAGAATCTGAAGGTAATATGAACACCCCAATACACATATTAGTTTGTATTCCCTTTCAGAGCATTTGTGGATCCCCTGCAAGCCACCCAAGAAACTCTTTGTGACCTGTTAACCCTAGACTACAAATATTTGCTATAAGGATTTTTACTTCAGCTTTTCTTTTTCTCTTTTTTAAGTAAATACATTTTTCTTTTTTAAAATTTTAAAATTTTATTTCTTACTGAGGAAACATCAGTTGTTATGACATTATATAAGGTTCAGGTGTACAACATCACAATTTGATATGTGTATACACCGTAGTGTGCTCACCACCAAACGTCTAGTTTCCATTCATTACTGTACATTTAATTTTTAATTCTAAAACTATCCTCTCCCATGTTATTTTTCTGTGCTGTTGAAATACTGGAGAAAAAAATCATTAGTCCTACAAAATGTCCCATTTGTGTGGATTTGGCTGATCACTTCATTGAATTGAATGTGTTATTCTATTTATGTAGTCCTTGCTGTACATAATTAGATTCTGGATCAATATTTTTTTTAAAGATGAAGATTCTTTATAAATGATACTGGAAACTACCTTTATATCACAAGGCACATAATTTTTGGTTTCCTTTTAGTGACGCTGAAGATTGTTTAGAAAGTGCATTTAGTCAGATGGTGTCTATGCAGTCCCTTGAATATAAAGCTCTCCACCAATCTATAAGCATCCTATTAGCATATGTCAGGTGGAATTCTTCTATAAAGAATGTTCTCTCTTCAACTCTTTGGTCTTGTTATGCAATTTTTAAAAGCAAGGTCACAATCCCATTCATTCCATAAGGATTAATTGAAAATTCACTGTGTTTCATCTGATTGATAACCCAAGAGAGTTACATTACTATTAAAGCATATATGATCTTGTAACAGCAAGTCCAGTTTTTTTTTATAAATATGAAAAATCAACACAGTTTTAGAGATATATGCATTTTAAAGCAGTCACATGATTTTTAACATTTTCTGAAATGAGCATGTGTTAATTTTGTAAAAGGAAGTAAAATCCTTAAAAACTGAAAAACAGTCATAGGAATTTTCCGGATTTCCATAATTATTAATGAATTTTTCTTCTTAATAGATATCGTCTTTCCTGCGCTTGACATTCTTCGGTTGTCAATTAAGCATCCCAGTGTGAATGAGAGCTTCTGCAATGAAAAGGAAGGGGCTCAGTTCAGCACTCATCTTATCAGTCTTCTGAACCCTAAAGGAAAGCCAGCAAACCAACTCCTTGCTCTGAGGACTTTTTGCAATTGTTTTGTTGGCCAGGCAGGACAAAAGCTCATGATGTCCCAAAGGGAATCACTAATGTCCCATGCAATAGAACTGAAATCAGGGAGCAATAAGAACATCCACATTGCTCTGGCTACCTTGACCCTGAACTATTCTGTTTGTTTTCATAAAGACCATAACATTGAAGGGAAAGCTCAATGCTTGTCAGTAATTAGCACAGTCTTCGAAGTTGTACAAGACCTAGAAGCCATTTTTAGACTTCTTGTGGCTCTTGGAACACTGATCAGTGATGATTCAAATGCTCTACAATTAGCCAAGTCTTTAGGTGTTGATTCTCAAATTAAAAAGTATGCCTCAGTATCAGAACCAGCTAAAGTAAGTGAATGCTGTAGACTTATCCTAAATATGCTGTAATAATGGGGCAGGGACTGAGATTTTAAATTGATTAGTGTTTTTTTTTCCCCTCACATTTTACATGACTGATAACAGATCATTTTTTAAAAATGATGTGGATTAAGTAAAATTTCAGATCTTGTAATGTGGGGTTGGGGGGCACAAAGGAGAAATAAAATTTTTACACTGATGAACTGTGAGATTTTCCTGTATAATATGGGTAGGTTTTCAAGATTTAGAAACAAATTAAGAATGAGCTATAATCAATAACACAACTGCAGTGGCATAATTTCCTTACTTTAGCCACACAAGAAGACAGTGCTTTTATTTATGTTATGTTTTTACTACTGATATACCCCTAGTTATTAATTGTTGATAGTTGTCTTTTATTGAACTTCTGCTCTACTCATTTTCATTGCTGGGTTCTTTCAACAGCACTGATACAAGGTCTTATTTAGAATGTTTTAAAAATTAAGTTTATTGTGAATAATTCCATATATTGAAAAGATATAAAATAGCTTATTCATTTAAGTTATTTGTAAATAGAACGTGAATTTGATGGCTCATTTTTAGATAAAGTAAAAGTAAATTACTAAGCTATGCTAGGTTTGTTATTAGTTCAGACAGATGGGATGCCAAGTTAACTCGAGGCTTATGATGCAGTTTCTTTTGTCCTCTTGTACTATTTGAGGTAATTTCATTATTCATTCCAGTTTTAAAAATTCATTGTTTATTTTTGGTCATTTCCATGATCTTAAAGAGAATCTGGGATGCACTGAATTTTAGGCAGTTGTGCAAGCAAGAGTACATCAAACTATGTTATTTGCCAATCCAGAGCCCATCCTGTGAAATAAGTATTTTTTTAGCCCCTAACATGGTCCAGGTGTTGTGTTAACCACGATGATGTTTAATTCCCAAACCCTTTTAATGAATTGTGATGCTATCTCTTTATTTTCAGAAGTAAAGATGATGGGATGAATCACAATAGGAGAGAAAAAGAAAAGTGCATTTATGCTGTACTTCTTAGACAAGGGGGGGTCACAAATTTGTGAACATCCTAGGAACACAAAAAAGGAACCCAATTAATTACATAACATATTGTGTCTGAGAGAACTTGTTAAGTGTAACTTCCTATTTTAAAAAGTGGGAAAGATCTTTTCATAAACAGGACTTTGCATAAAACAGTGATCAATATTCTCATTTTTGTTATATAAAACCATTAATTTCCTGGCTTTAATGCCAAACTGTAGTCAAAGAAGAATAATTCCCCAATAGGGGAGGAAAAGATTCTTATTGTCTATATTAATCCAAGGAAAAACTTGGAATGTCATAAAAGAATGGGTAAAATATAAATAGAGAGGACATGTTTTTTGCTAAGTACTAAATTGCAGCTTTCTGGTGTATATCCAGACTAGATTCTATTTGCTAGTTCCATTATGAACCTACCTATGTTTTACTATTGTTGATTTGAAATTTAGGGGTTTAAGTCAAAGTTAAATTGCAAAGTTAAGAGTTCAGCCCAGGTAAGCCTGGTTCTACTACATTATAATGCCTTCTTTCTTTCTTTCTTCTTTTCTTTCATTTTTTTTTTTGTTAAGATTTTATTTATTTTTAGACAGAGGGGAAGGGAGGGAAAAAGAGAGGAAGAGAAACATTAATGTGTGGTTGTTTCTCACATGCCCCCTACTGGGGACCTGGCTTTCAACCCAGGCATGTGCCCTGACTGGAAATTGAACTGGTGACCCTTTGGTTCACAGGCTGGCACTTAATCCACTGATCCACATCAGCCAGGGCACAATGCTTTCTTGTTAGCATGTTACAAACAATTTATCTACAATACTTTGAAATACTAGTTAGCTTTGCACATAAGTCTTGGTTAAGAACATGCATTCACTTTTCAAAATATAAAAGGTGACATATTATAAACACTGTTTTCTGTTAGTATATAAATCTTTATAAAAACTTTTTATTATACCAGTATTTCATGTTTATTGAAAAGATACAGTTTAGCAAGAAAAAAAATCCCACTTGAAAGATAAGTGTTAAATGGTGGTTTAGTAACATTTTAAATATTTTTTCTTTTTCAATTAAAGGTTTTTTCATGATTTCCATAATTTTTTTCCTGAATATAAAAGTATATATTTGTTGAATAAAGGCACACACCAATAAAAACTGCCTGTAATCACACTACCCAGAGAGAACCATTCTTAATGGCATATGAATAGGTATGTAAATATATGGGATTTTTTTTTTAAAGGAATGATATACATTGTTAAATAACCTGATTTTTAAACTTGACATATATTAGTATACTTCCTTCAACCTTAATAAATACACAAGTGTACCCATTTCCTATTATCTGATATTGTTTCCAGTGTTTTTGCCAAAGTGATTATCAAGTTTTGTTTAAAGTTTAAAATTAGGGTGATTTTTTTCTGGGAGTACTAAGAAAGATAGGACCTTGACTTTGAAGGGAACAAATAAACCATTTTGGTGCCTCCTGTGGAGGAAAATAGTTTTCAGAATACAGTGAGTAATGGAAACTTTAAAGAGAAGAAAGCTGACAAATACGTTCTATAGAATACATAGGCTGATAGTAGTCCTAGACCAAAGTTGAGGTTTTGGGGCTTAAAACTTGACCTTGGGGTTCCTGAATACATTGTAATAGATAAGAAAAGTAAAATGTCTAATGGCATTGATATTTTTTATCAAATTTAAAGTCATGATATAGCAATGTTCAAATAATGTTTTGGAACTGGATTTATTTAATTTTATTTTTTAAAGATTTTATTTATTTATTTTTAGAGAGAGGAAGGGAGGGAAATATCAATGTGTGGTTGCCTCTGACATGGCCCCCACTGGGGACCTGGCCTGCCAACCCAGGCACATATGCTGAGTGGGAACTGAACTGGTGACCTTTTGGTTTGCAGCCTGAGCTCAATCCACTGAGCTACACCAGCCAGGGCTGGAATTGGATTTAAAGAAAACCAGTTAAGTATCACGGTAAAGAGCAGACGATTTACATAAATAGGTTGCATGTATTAAACAATTACTTTTTACTCATCTTAAGTTTATCCTCATTATCCCTATGCTATAAATACTGTTAGTAAATCTTACTTTTACAGGTGAGGAAACTGAAATAGGTCAGGTAAATCTTTATTAAGAAGCAGTGGTAAGAAAACAATGGAGAAGAGAATGATATTTGATAAATGATGTTGCTAAAATTGGCTATCAATATGGAGAGAAATAACTTGTGGTAGCCACTTCACTTTACTGGTAGAGCCATGTAAGCTGTATAAATACATAGAGCAGAAGGTGGCTTGAAGTAATCCTCTAAAGCACATTGTTTTTCATTCCTTTGTCTTCAGAGAAACTAAAAATTCAAGAAATATTCACTTATTTTTATGTCATTAAAAATTTTCAATAGTGAAATCCGCCAGAGATGTAATACAGTGAAAGAGTACTGGCTTTGATGTTAAAACGCATACATTTCAATGACATTTCCACCACTTGCTCATGATTAAGGCAAGTAAGTTCCTTAACCTCAGCCCCATTTTAATCACAGGTACAACTGGAACTTTAAAAAATAGAACAAAATAAGATATTTATATAATGGCCTAGCGAAATGCCACTTAGCGTTCCTTTCAAATGTGTCTACCATCTTCACTAACAAAGTGCTGTGTGCAAAAAACATTCAAAAAATAAAAAGGATAGGAACACTAATAGGCCAACAATATTTTACCACTATTCCCTTCCTATCTCACCAACATAATTACTGTATAATTATAAAGTCAACACACTGATTTCAGTAAATGGTTAAACTTAATACCAGATGATTTGATGATGAGAAAATAGTGTTTCAACCAGCGGGGAAGTATTCACTGCAAATCAAAAATTCAAGTTAAAAATTAGTATCTTCACACATTACCACAAATCTATAACAAGACTTAACTGTATGGGTGATAATTTAGATCAGTCTTCTAAGGAATCGATTAAATAGAATAAGAAAAATAAGATGTTGATATACTGTTATAAATTTCTTTTGGAAAATACAAGATACCATGGGGAAATGCAGTTTTTTTCTTACTCTACTTATAGTTTCATTATTCTGAAACAGAATGTCAACAACCTAAACAGAATTTGAAAAATACTTAAATTGAGAAAAGACTATGAAATACTAGTGCAAGTGCCTTTAGAAGTGAAAAGGAATTATGCTTACAAATTAGTGTTAATGGGGAAAACATCGAAACACAAGTCCTGTACAATGCCCTAAAATAACATTTTGTAAAAATGTGCCCAGGTGATATTTTCTCTAAGCTCTGTTGCAGTGCTACTCGGGTCACAAAAATTGGAAGAAAAATGAAGTCCGAAAATCAAAAACTACACCTTTACCTGTGCGTTTGTATACTGACAAAAGATTACAAAGCAGTATCAGTAAGGCAAAAAGCTGTTGTAAAGGCCACATTCCGGCCTTTGTACGGGTAAAAAAAAAAAAAAAAAAAAACGAACTGCTAAAAACTGACCAGTCCAACCCTGACGCAAATAGACCCACCTTCGCGACTCGTGGAGGCGGTGCCGTTAGCCTTGGCTCCGCCTGCAGAAACGACTCCCGAGGTCTGCGACAGTCTCGGAAGTGACGTAAAACTGCGGCGCAACACCCTGTTGTGCCCACTCGGCGACTGGAGGGAGGTTTAGATCGCTTCGAAGGGGGCGGTCTTTCTCCTGATGGTTACAGCAGAAGGATCATGACAGGAAAGAAATCTTCCCGGGAGAAGCGGCGTAAAAGAAGCGGTCAGGAGGCGGCTGCGATGGTCGCAGCGCCGGACCTGGGATCCACCCTCGTCAGCAGTGGCAGTGGGAGCATCAGTGGCTGCGGGAGCGTCGGCGGCTGCGGGAACTTCACCTGCTGTGGGAATACTGGAAGCGTCACCGGCTTTGGGAGCGGCACGGAGCGCAGCGAGCGCCGGAAGCGGAGGAGCACTGACTCATCTTCCAGTGTCTCAGGCTCCGTGCAACAGGTGTGTGGGCGCCCTTCTCGCTGATCTCCCAGCTGCTTCACTTTCGGTGGAATGTGGGTGACGATCAGCAAGGGCACCGGCTGTAGTTCACTATTAGCGTTGCCAAACCAAGATTACACCTGTGCTTGAGGTTCATGTTCCTAGTCCCGGTGAATCTCACACTCCCATGTGTTGAACTACACCTGCATTTGCTGGTGTAGCTAATTCATTTCGCTCTTGACCCCCTCCACTGCTGTGGTCTCCTCAGTTTCCCTTAAAAAGTATGAGTTAGGGGCCCAGTGCATTAAACTTGCAAGCCACGCTGTACTTCTCTTCACCTTTAACATTATGGTTCACTCCACATTACAAGATGAGAAAACTGAGACTCAAAGAGGTTATGGAAGTTTACTCACAGTCGCAGTATGTTACAACGCCTAGATTTGTAAGCAATTATCTGACTATACAAAAGACATGTTCTTTATGTCCCATCGACCTGAAAGATACAACTGTTTAAAAAAAGTTTTCTTATAGTATATTATAAAACGTGCATAAATACACACTTAAAGTTATGAACACTTAAACGTGCGTAAATACACACAGCACAGAAATAAAGGGAAAAGCGTCGAAGTCTCTCTGTAAGCCTTCCTCCCCATTAATAGTTTGATGTGCATCCTCTTCGTTAATTTTTTTCAGATATGTGTATTTAAGTTTCCACACATAAACTTTATTGTGACAGTGCCCCATTGAATTGGATGATGAGGCTGCATCATTGGGACAAGGGGTCTTTATGCGTGCAGTACCTTATTTGTTAATGACTGCACAATATTTCATTGTATCTTTATTGATGAATATTTAGGAGTTCAGTTTTCTTGCTGTTGCACACATGATACAAAAGTGAACATCCTTGTACATATGTCTTGTGCAAGAATTACTTTAGGTTGGAGTCTCAAGTGAAATTGCTGGGTCAATGTTTATGCATTTTAAAAAAATTGGTAAGTACTACCAAATGCTTCCCAAAAAAGCTTTACTGATTTATAAACCAGAAAATTTATAAGAATACTCATCTCTGCAAATTTTCACTACATCCATTTTTAAAAATTTTGTTACCTTAATGGGTGAAATCAGTGTTTCATTTGTTTTAATTTATATTTTTCTGATTAATCATGAGATTAATATTTTGATGTTTTTATTTGTCATCTGCTTTTTAATGTAAATCAGATGTACCTGTTCTCTGAGATTTTTTTGTTTTGTTGTTTTCAACTTTTTACTGATAGGTTATGAATTTCTCTAATTAAGGTCTTGGTGCAAATGCTTTGTGTAAGGTGTGTTGCAACAAATGTTTCTATAACTTTGGCGACGATGTACTGAATATTTTGATTTTGTTGTGGTCAAGACTCATTAATTTCCTATAATTTTTTTGATCGTGTGTTTTTCGAAAGGTCTTTTCTAATCAAAAATTATAAAACTATTTTGTTTTTTAACACTACATTTTTAAATTGGGAATTGTGGAAACATAGAAGGCCATTTATTTTTATTTTCTTGTATCTAGCTACACCGTTAGTTTAAAGTTGATTCACAGAAGAAATTCTGCTAACAGAGTTTTGTCTCTTTTTCAGCACTATACAAGGGTGGCAAAAGTAGGTTTACAGTTATAATACAAGTAAGTAATATAATGATTAAGAAGTAATACAAGAATAAACTATGTTTCATGTTTCACAGCTTTAAAACTACTTTTGCCCACCTCTGTATTTCTCTTTTTTTGGCATTATGTAGTGTTTAGCAAAAGCAATGATAGCAGACATTCTTTACGTAATGCTTCTTTTAGTTGGAACATTTGTAATGTTCTACCAGAGTATATTTGCCATAGGTTTTGAAAGATACCTTTGATCAGGTTAAGGAAATTTTCTTCAATTCCTAGTTCGATGATGGCTGTAGAGTTTTATCAGATGCTTTTACAGCACTTTTGAGATAGACCCTATTTGATATATTGGTTTGGTTATACTTGGCTGGAATTCAGTATTTTTACTTCTCATCCATTCTATGCTCCTAAGTTAAAGCAACGTTCGAGTTTTATTTTTGTAGTAATCTCTGGTTTTGGTTGTTGCAACCACCGGCCCGCGGTGATGGCAAATGTTGTAGATGCTTGCGAGACATTAGAGAAATACACACGGACTACTGGGTCCTGTGGAGGGATAGGGACGCATGGCTACTCTCTCCAGGGGAGAGCACCCCGCTTTCCCGCCTAAGCAGGCTTTTTGTTAGGTAGTATTGGGTAGGTGAACAGATACAGAATGTGGATTTATCATCTAGCAGAGAAAATAAACAGGTAGATATTCTACAAAGGGTTCAAAAAGCTCACGCTGAGTTTTGGGGCTTTATCACCTAACAGACACAGGCTTGGTTTCGTTTCCTGCCCGTGCCTACATATCCAAGGGCATCCTAGCAAGCAGGTCTCACAGGATTGTGCATACTTTATGCCCCAGGTCTAATTTACCCCAGGTGTCCACCGACTCTAGTCTGAGCCTCACCGCCCCTGCTATTTCTGCAGGCCCTGAGTCGGGGAGGAGGAGACAGAGGCAGCTGGGATACTTGGATTTCTCACATCCAGAACAGGGACTCGGGCTTTTGTCAAAGCCAAGGGGGCAGGGGTAATGTCGATCACCCCTTCACTTCCACAGCCCTCTGAGTCTCTTCCCTGATGTCTTATTCCCACACGATCATGTCTGTCTTAGGTTCATTCTCTCCAGAGAATTGTTACCCATCATTGACTATCCGATCAAGCAAAAGGGAGCTAAACATAGAGCAGGCAATGCTCTTGTTCGGGGAAATACGTTTTGTCTCTTTAGGCATCCTGGTTCTTGGAGGTTTCTCACTCAGCCTTAGCCATGGGGGGCGGGGGGTGGGGGTTACCGTTCCTGAAACCAGGCAGGGCAGACCCCACATTTGGTATCAGGATTCTGCTAGCCTCAGGGATTGTGTTAGGAACCTTTGCTTTTGTGTATGTGTATGTGTATGTTCCACAGAAGTTCGTTATCTTTTCCCCCAAGATTTGTCAGAACTTGACCATTGAAGCATACAGCATGTCTGGGTCTGGTGGTTTGTTTCTTTTTTTCTCTTAACTCTTTTTCCAAATGCTTTGATAGTTATAGATCTACTCAGTTTTCCCACCCCTTCTAGATTCAATTTTGGATATCACCATTCTTATCTTAAATGGTCTCCGTATCTTTAGTAATCAGTATTATGATGCTCAGGCCAGTAGTGCTAAGTTGTAAACATTTGCTTACAGAACTACACCCTATTTTTTATCCTCACCATAGGACATGCTTACTAATTTTAGAAAAGGGGAAGGGAGGGAGAGGCAGCGAAAGAGAAACTTAACCTAGGCATGTGCCTGACCAGGCATCAAACCCACAACCTTTCAGTTTACAGGATGATGCTCTACCCAGCTGAGCCATACTGGCCAGGGCCTAAAACCTATTTTTAATGAAAAGTAAATGTATTTGTGAAGAAAAAAAAGAAATTACATATTAGGCTTATAGATAGCTTTAATCTCAGAATTCCAAGAGTGCCATTATATTTGTTGTATATTGAGTTCCTATTTATTTATAACAGCTTTATAGAAATGTTGCATCCCATACTTCACCCATTCTAAGTATACAGTTCATTTGTTTTGAGTATATTCACAGAGTCGTGCAACTACCACATTATAGTCAATTTGAAAATATTTTTATCACTTCTCCCCACAAAAAACCCCTGTGTGTACTTTTTAGTTATCACTCCTAAGACACACTCTTACCTTGTTTCCTCTCTAGGCAACCACTAATCTTCTTACTATCTCTAGAGATTTATTTATTCCCCTGTCTGGACATTTTATATGATAGAATCATATGGTGTGTGGTCTTTTGTGACTGGCTTCTTTCACTTAGCAGGTTTGTTCAACGTTCATCCGTGTTATAACACATATCACTACTTCTTTTTTTGGCTGAATAATACCACATTTGGTTGTCCTGTTTGTCACTTGGTGGGACATTTGGGTTGCTTCCACCTTTTGCCTTTTATGAATAGTGATGCTATGAACATTTCTGTACATGTTTTTGTGCAGGTATATGGTTACATTTATATTAGATGTATACCTAGGAATGGATTGCTAGGTCATGCAGTAACTTTTCAAGAAACTGCCATACTGTTCTCCAGAGTAGCTATACCATTTCATATTCCTGCTAGCAGTGTATGAGGGTTCTAGTTTCTCTGTATTGTTACTAACATTCGAATTACTTTGCAAGCTATTAGAACAAGAGTTGACCTTTCCTCATTCCATCTTATGATAGTTTCCTTTAAAATTGGCTTTCTAAAAAAATTCATTAGAAAATATAACAAGGGTATCTACCTAAATTATATAGTTAGGATTTTTCAGAGAAAATGACTTTGAATTGATATCTGAATTTTTTAATCTTGAGAGAGTAGTGTGTGTGTTATGGGAAATAGGTGGGGTGGCCTGTTCTAGGCAGAAGAACAAACAGTATGTACAAAAGTCCCGCCTATATGAGACGAAGGGATAACAGGTTATATTAAATATTTGAGTAATTCAGAGGGTCATTATGTTTGAAATACGAAGAGTGAGCATGAAGGGCCAGTTAGACTATATTTCCCTAAAAGGAAGTCATTCAAAAATTATAAATAGGAAAGATGAGTATTATATACATTTTATAAAATCCATTCGGATAACAGTATACAGAACAGATCAGAGAAACCTCATTAGATGCAGCGAGTACAGTTAAGCAGCTATTGAAGTAATATAGGCAAAAGGTAAAGGTACCTTGGACCAGGATTATGGCAGTAGATTTGGAGAGACTGGATAGATTTGGGAGATAGGTGGTAAAATTGACATAAATGTTTGAAATTACATGGCTATTTTGGCTATGATAAAATAATATAACAATTTTAAAAGTGACAATAACTCCAGGTAAGAAGTGTTATATTACTTTATAATATTTGTGATTTGTAATATTTTTGCTACTATCCCATTTTTTATATAAACTTAAGAATAATGACAATATATACATAAAACTTTTGGGTGAATGAAAAACTAGAGGAATATTCTAATTCTTCAGAAGACTAAAATTGTAGGACATCATTCAGTAATGAGTGTATTTTCATTTGTGTCCTTAGATATTATCTCTTCACTTTATATAAATTTAATGAGCAAATTGTGGTATGGAGAGTAAGTTCAAAGAATACTGAACAATTAAATATTCTTTCCCATGGTTTTAGATAATGTACGTAAACCAGGAATTTGGAAATACTTAATGAAGAAGAACTTAATGAAAATATGACATTTTATACATATTCTATATACTTTAAGTGGTAGTATTTAATGGTTCTTTCTCTCCTTTAATTTTAGGAAACCAAATATCTTTTACCAACTTTGGAGAAAGAATTATTTTTGGCAGAGAGCAGTGACCTTGAAGAAGGTGGTATGGACCTGACTGTGTCATTAAAACCAGTTAGTTTCTATATATCAGACAAAAAAGAAATGCTTCAGCAGTGTTTCTGTATCATAGGAGAGAAGAAGTTACAGAAAATGCTTCCTGATGTATTAAAGGTACTTCATTATATATATTATTAGATTATACACATATGTAGAAGTATACAGAAACTTTTTTATAGCAAATTTGCTTAATGCAAATTATAATTGGATGTTTTTAACTAAAACAAGCTAAGGGATTTTGGAGAACCGTAAATGACTTTGTAAATGTAGAAAATTACCAAGAAAAAAAAAAAATGGGGAAATTTACTGTGCTTAGGTAAGGAATTTATTGACCTTCTGGAAATAATTCTGTTAAATACAGGCAGTGTTAATAATTAAACTAGAGGTATAATGATTTTTTCTGGTGTTTTAAGAAATGATATACTGCTGTGTAAAAATATACAACGATGTTTGGTAGTGGACTTTGATTCAATAAATTTACAAATGTTTTCATTTATTTATTTCTGAAAATTATTCAGAGAAATATATGGAATTCTAATATTGGACAAGTTAGGCCCAAAATCATAGATCTAAGATACATAGAGCCAGGACTTGAATATTTAAACTTTTAGAGGAATTATCTAACATGAATAGGATGCTGTTAAGAATATCTGGGATCCTGACATACTCTTTAGCTTGTTTCATGATAAACGTGACTATAGATTCTCATCAAGTCTTATGATGTTCACATGCTAGCTGGCAGTTTATCAGATTTCATTCTATGAAAGGATTTATATGGCTTTTTAATTTGTTTTATTGTAAGATTTTGCTAACTGGACTTTTTCTGTGATTTTTGTTTTCTAGTTTACATTGGCATTGTATTTCATAAATGCACTTTTTATGTCATTTTTAAAATGTCATTTTCTTTAGAACTGTTCAATAGAAGAAATTAAAAAACTGTGCCAAGAACAGTTAGAGCTCCTGTCTGAAAAAAAAATCTTGAAGATTCTTGAGGGTAAGAATACATAGCTCTACATTCTGAAAACTTTTTAGTTAATATTATATTTAGAATATATCCTGAGGTATTTTTTTCTTACTTGACTATTACTTTAATTTCATTATCGAGTAATCATTGAAAAGTATTTTTACCTCTATTTGTACAGAGAAGTACAGTTTAGATATCAGAATAGCATTTTAAGAGTAGACTTTTTGATGTATGTATGGTTTTTCCATCTCAAGGGTATAGATAAGAGCATATTTGTATACAACAATAACATGAAGTAAAAAATGTTTAACCACAATAATATAAAGTTAATTTTTGAAAAGTAAAGATTTCTCGTAAATAATTTTTTATTTGCTGCTTTATATTCTCATTGTTTTTAGTTACCTGTAAACTGTAAAGTTTTTAACCTGCCTCATGTTTAAAGACAATGCGTTTTGTGTAATTAAATTGCTCTGACATTTTATAAGTGTGCTTTCAGTAGTTTATTTCATTTATAAGGTGACAGTGCCGTGGACTCGGACATGGAAGAGGAGGCAGATGATGGCTCTAAGGTGGCATCTGATTTAGTCAGTCAGTAAGTTAAAACTTTTTCATTTTAATTTCAAAAAGATTTTGTTATTCCTTTGCTGATTTGTTACCTCAAGAATGTGATTGTTTTTCTCAATATTTATATAAAATAATTCAATAGTGTAGAAAAATTGGTATAGTTACTTGTAATGATTGGTTCTTTTGGTGTATGTAAGGATCAAATTTATTGCTCTCAGGATTAAGTGATTTTCTTCAACTGCTCCTCATATGTAGGACAAGCAGTGCCAGCTTGAAGCAGAATCACATTTTTTATTTGGAATTTGAATATAATACTGGTGATACCTACTATTTATTAAGTTCTTACTCTACTAGGCATTATGTTAATAGCTTAGAACACTTTATTTCACTGAATTCTACATACCTATTAATGTTAGGTGATAATAGCTTCATTTAACAGGTACAACAGTAAGGTGGTTTATTTCATGTAGGTACATATAATTTGACAGTAGTGATATACAATCCCAAAAGTTTTGGAATGTTGACTAATCAAGAAGCAACATACTAAATATTTTTCTAGATTATTATTCTCTGCCAGTACTAATTTTAGCATCTGTTTATGATTTTTGACTAAAACGATTATTTTTTTGGTAGTTGGCAAAGACTGGCTTGTATCTCTCTTGGCACAGGTGGTAGCACAAATAAGAAGAGATTACCAGAGGAAGTAGAATAGATAAGTAGTGCATAGTTAACCTGAAATCTTGAGGGTTTTTTTTTTTAACCTCTTACAGAAACTTATAAGGCAAGTATCACCAAAAAAGGACAATATCATTTCATGTTACAACATCTCGCCTCCAGAACTGTGAGAAATAAATTTAATTTTAATTTTATTTCTGTAGTTTTAGAGAGGGATGAGGGAGAGAGAAAGAGAGAGAAGCATTGATGTGTGGTTGCCTCTTGTGTTTCCCGTACTCGGGAGCTGGCCTGCAACCCAGGCATGTGCCCTGACTGGGAATTGAACCAGCGACCCTTTGGTTCACAGGATGGCACTCAGTGCACTGAGCCACACCAGTCAGGGCAGAAATAAAATTTCTATTTAAGTCAGTCTGTGGCAGCCCTAGCAAACTAATTATATGTATCAATATAAACATACACAAACATGCATGAGTTTCCTTGTGAAATTTCCCACCCAAACTTTTTATTTTGGAAAGATTCAAATTTACATGAAAGTTGAACGGATGATATAATGAACATCCATTTACTCTCCACCTAGATTCAGCAACATTAACATTTTCCATTTTTGCTTTCTCTTTTTATATTTATCTTTTTTCCCCTTAGAGCCATTTATATTAGTTTGATAGGACTTCCATAGCAAAATACCACAGACCAACTGTCTTAAACAACAGAAATTTACACAGTTACAGAGGTGGCAAGTTTAAGATCAAGATACTGGAGCAGTTGCTCTCTTCTGAGGCCTCTCTTCTTGGCTTGCAGTCAGCTGTCTTCTTACTGCCTTCTTATGTGGTTGTCCCTCTGTGTTTGTACATCCCTGGTATCTCTCCCTATGCCCCAGTGTCTTCTAAGGACACCAGTCATGTTGGATTAGGGTCCACCATAATGGCCTCATTTTAGTTTAAATACCTCTGCAAAGGCTGTATCTCCAAAACAGTCACATTCTGAGCTTCAACATATGAATTTTGCAGTAGAGAGAAACAGTTTAGCGCACAAAACACTTAAAAATAAATTGTGGGTGTCATAACATTTCATGCCTAAACAATTTAGTATGAGCTTGGTAAAAATAAGGACAGTCTCCTACATAGCCATAATGCCAGCATCACTCATAAGAAAATAAACAGTAATTCAAATAATGTAATCTAATATATTGCCATATAAAATTTCCCCAATTACTAAAAAAAAATTTTAGTATATTTACTTATTTTAATTAACTGATTGATTCCCATCCAGGATCCATTTAGAGTTCATGTGTCCCGTTTGACTGGTAATATCACAAAGCTGAGTTTAAAGGAAAGATTTAGATGTAAGAGGTAAAAACTTTGTGACTAGTCCAGGAACTTAGTACACATCTTAAAAGAATGAAAAAATAACAAACCAAGAGAAAGTTGGGAAAATGAAAAACAAAGGTAGACATTAAAACTAATGAAATAGAAAACAAAAACAAAAAGGATAAATAAATCCATAAACTTGGTCTTTGTAAAGACCAGGACATAGATGAAATCCTCTTGGATCTAGTTAAGGCAGTGATTTTTAAGGCAGTGATTTTCAGCCAGTGTGCCATGCAGGCAGGCACACTTGTGTGCTGTAAGAATTTTAAAAACATACATGACTGTTTAGTAAGGGCACATACCTCTTTTTCCCTACATTGTCAAAAAAAAAAAATGGCAGCAGTCAGCACAACAGTAGTTATCCAGTGTGAATGCATCAAAATTACATCTATTTTTTCTCAGATTGGCAAAAAATAAAATATATTTTTGTGGTATACTGCAGAATTTTAGTAATTCTGCAGTATGTGTGCCATGAGATGAAAAAGGTTAAAAATTGATGAGTTAAGGAAATATGTGTAAAGCAGTTTAATTGAGATGAGGAAGGAAGAAGGAGACATGTGAGTTTAAAAGCATAATGAGAATCCATGTGTACCATTGTATAAACAAACTTGAGACTAGTAAATGAATGATTTTCTATCAAAATACAAAATTTAGCCCCTCCCTAAAATGGACAACTTGAAGAGATTAACAGAAAACTAATGAGAAAGTTAGGTAAAGATCTACTGTTAATAGCACTGTGACAAGATAGATTCACAACTGAATTATTACATATTTGAGTCAATACATGTGATGTGTTTACAGGTAATAAAACATTCAATAAATGCCACCTGTTATTGTTTTCAAACATTATAGCTGTGTTATTTAAATCATCAACTTAAGAAACATTCAAACCTGTAGAGAATTTTTGGTGAGTTTATTTGAGCCAAACTAATGATGATGCCGGGAAGCAATATCTCAAGGAATTGAAAAATGTTCCAGAAAATGGCAGTTTAGCACCTTACTTTATACATTAGAATTGAAGGAAGAACCGTAAGGGTTAACATGAAGTCCATTGTTGATAGATTAGGGAGGGAGGAGAAAGCAAAGTGGGGGAAACCTCTGGAATTGGATAAAAGGTAAAATGATAGACACTTCTTTTACATAGGTGGTAAAGGATAGTTAACAGTCCATAATTAACAGGATCACAATAACAATGAGGGGATTTGTGGTATCAGCCTGTGCCGCAGGGGTTTGGGAAAAGGGGGAAGCTACCTTGACTTCCAAAGGTATGTTATCATAGCTGCAAAATGACAACACACAAGTAGAGATTGACCTTTGTTAAGGAAAAATACATAACTACCCACCATGAACTGTTTTTAGTTAATACATTTTAATTTCAGACCATCCTTTGTGGCTACTTTAGGTTTCTGAGTTTGTAAGCCTGCCTCACAGGCCTCCTCTGAGCTGGTCAGGTTAATATATGGCCCCTTTTCTTCCACAAAATTAGTCCAGACCCTTGGAAAAGATGAAAAGGTCTTCAAGTTACTTTACAATTTCTGCATAGTTTTAATAACCTGAAATCTCATAAATAGTGCCAAAAAGGTGTATGGGGGATTATAAGCCACCTTACCTATGAATATAGATATAAAAATTGAGGATAGTGCTTTCATAAGAGAGACCCCAAAGATCTCAGAGCCCCTTCCACCATGTGAGGATACAAGGAAAAGTGTACAACCTGGAGGAGAGCCCTTTCCTGACCATACTGGTACTCTGCTTTCAGACTTCCAGCCTCCAGACTTAAGAAGTGTTGTGCAAGCTACCCGGTCCTATTTCCCAGTGGACTAAGACAATATGTTCTCTGCAAATAGGGGAAGTTTTATTCTTTTCCTTAAAAAGAAAATCACAGCCCCAATTTGTCATCACTGTGGTAAAGCCCACAATATCAAACCTATATTTAGTACCTGACCTATTTAATCTTCATCAATTGGTCTGAAGTTTTCTGATGGAGCACTAGTAAGGTAATCTGTCATTTGGGCCCAGTCCATTATCCTCACTACACCCCCACCACTGTAACTGAGCAAACCAGAGTTTGTTCCTATAGCACTTGGGTGCATGACCCAACAATTAGTGTAGAGGAAAACAGGATTTTTGTTTTTTTAAGATTTTATTTATTCATTTTTAGAGAGGGAGGGAGGGAAAAAGAGGAGAGAAACATCGGTCAGTTGCCTGTTGCACACCCCCAACTGGGGACCTGGCCTGCAACCCAGGCATGTGTCCTGATGGGGAATTAAACTGGCAGCATTTTGGTTTGTAGGCTGGCAGTCAAGCCATTGAACCACAACAGCCAGGGCAGGAAACAGGTTTTTATTTACAGGACTCCAACCTTGGTTGGGGCTGAGAACACTCCTGTTTGGAGTCTTGTTCTCCCATGAGACCTAGCACTTCCTTTGCTCCCCACTAGGCTATAAACCAAAAACAAGCCCAGTAGTTCCGCATATCCTTATCTGTTCTTAAGCTGGATGCACAAACAGTTGTCTATCCTCTCTGGAAGGTACACTTGGGGTTTAGAGTCACCATCCTCTCGCAGCAGCTCTCCCCTTCAGGATCTGGGGTTCATTGTCCTCAGCCTCCCTGTAGTATAGGAAAATATGTGCCATGTTACACTGGATCATGGTAGAGTCCAGGAAGGCACACGTCCCAAGAGAGTAACCTCTCCATATGTCCTTCAGAGGAGCAGAAGTCAGCATTCCCCTGTCACAGTTCAGCATTCCTCTCACAAATCCATGCTTGGTTCAGCAGGTTCCCACACAACTCTGTCACCTTTTCCCAGTCCCCACGCAGCTCTGTCAGCTCTCCTTACACCCCTTCCTCAGCCAGTATGGCTGCCTTCCTTATTACCCCAGGCCTCATGGCTGAATTTCCTTCCTTCATGACTCCTTCCTCATGGCTGTCTTCTCAGAGGAGGTGTAGCTCCTCCCTTATTACAGGCAGCATGGCTGAATCTCTTTTTGCTCTTTCTACACCCACCCTTATTTTAAATGCTGACCTAGAGTTTCCTATGTGATCTCATCCAGCCCCTCCTACAATGACCTACTTTTACCAGTTCCCCACTTTTACCTTCTTTTGGCTGCCATCTTTAGTTAGGTCAAGAGTACCTCGTGACACAGGAGCCTCCCCCTCCCTGTCTCTTGACCAGGTGCATAATTAATCTCATAAGTGCCCCTCCCCCCTGTTATGAGTCACTATAAGGTCTGAAAGTCACTTAGACCTTTTATCTGGGGTGGCAGCACAGCTATCAACTAGCTATCAACTTGCCATTATGAAAAGTATCTTAAGCTCTATATCATCCTCCTCCCCCACCCTTCATTCCCCAACCATGGGCTGTGGGGAATATTTTTGGGGAGCCCCACTCTGCACCCTGTTTCACCACCACCACCAAAGGAAGAGGCACACTGCATGATAAAACCCTGGCCATTTTCTCCCATCCTAAAGGTGTCCTGGCCTAAAAATAGTCCTTTCTTTTGCTAATAGTGTTCTTGCCTCGCTTTCCTATAAAAACCCTTCCTTTTTATACAACCCTTCAAACCCCTTCTACTTGCCAGATTCATGAATCACTTGATAAAGCCAATTAGATCTTCAAATTTTTTTGGTCAAATTCATTTTTTTGACACTTTCTAATCTGTATGTCTTTAATTTTTTTTATTATTGACCTGTTAGGACTTTTCATCATGCTATAGGAGTGGTGAGAGTGAATATTCTTGCTTATTCCTGTCTTAGAAAGAAAGGTTTCAGCCTTTCACAATAAGTATTCCATTATCTATATGCTTTTGTTTTTTAAAGCTTAGTCTTTTTTTAACTTCTTGAATTGGGTAATTATTTAATTGTGGATTAGTAATATATATTTAATGGTAAAGATTTCCTCTGAGTACTACTTTAGCTTTTCCCATAAAACTGGTTATTGTTAGTTTTTAGTTGGTAATTCCTTTTTAATCTAACAACTATTGCGTTTAAAATATGTAGGTAGTGAGGTTGTCCCACCTCTATTCTTTTTTTGTTTGTTTGTTTGTTTGTTTTAGGTATTGTTAACTATTGGCCATTGACGCCAATCAAATGCCAGAAGGAATCCCTAGTTTGGGGTGTGTTGAGACAGGATACTTTATTCAGTGCAGAACAGCCTAATTGTGTCACAGCACAGCTGTGAGGACACGATGGGTGCAGGCAGACCTGGAACCAGATGGTCCTGGGATAAGGTCCCTCTCTAGCTAGACAGCTCTGCTCCATTCTGCGCTGGTCTGCTCACTTCTGTACCAGTCTGCTCTGGCTTGCCCTGGTGTGCTCCATTATTTTCTGGTGAGATATTTGTGGTGCTTCAACTTAGCTAGAGAAACACAATCTTTAGTCTTGGGTGGAAAGGGAAAGTATACTCCTCTATTTGTTCATTTTAGTTGACTGCTCCAAAATCAGAATGATCCCTGAACTTTTTCACTGGGACACAATTGATGCTTTTTGACCAAACTTACCATTTTATGTGAATATTCCACAGAAGTTACGATCTGTGTTTTCAGAGTGTGGTCTATATCAATTAAGTCATTTAGTTCCTCAGTATCCTTTGAAATCAGGTTCCTATTTTTCATGCCCTAGTCCCATTCAGAACTCCAGCCTCATGACCAATTTACCTCCAAAAGGCCTACTTGGTAATGCCATAACCCCTGAGGGTTAGGATTGAAATATATGAACTTTGTGGAAAGGCACAAAACATTCAGACCATGCCACATAATCATCTGTGTAAAAAGATCTCAAGAATCTACAAAAAGAACCCTTTTAGATCACATATATGGTAGACAGAGATGTCCATTTCTGAATCTCTAGAACCTAAGAATCTGTTAACTTGTGATGTGGACTCTGACCAGCAGGATCTGTGTGTTGTGGCTGCAACGAGAAAATTCACATGGACTACAGAAATCCTGTGGAGAAAAGGGATGGCCCAGCCCCTCTCTAAATGAGAGAAGGTCCCAACCCCTGCCTGGACAGGCTTTTATTGCTTTTCGGGGCACATTAGATCGAGGATGGTCCTCATTTACTATGCACAGGTTCGCTTTGGGTGATTACCTTTTACAGATAACAAAGGAAATGATGTTGCTAATGCAAGGGGGAAAGTGGTTGAACTGGTTACACGCCATTCTTGAGAGGTTTAGCTCAAACTTTAGGAAGTTACTTTAAAGATACACAGTAAACATTTGCTGCAAATGTTTTGCTGCTTCTTTAGCAAAAAGCAAAACTCAAAGCAGCCTAGGTGCAATGCAGGCCTGGTTTCCCACGGGAAAACCCATCTGTGGGCCCGTTTCTATGTGCTGACTTGCTCCCGCCAGGTTTCCAAATCGGGCTGGGCTACATTTGCCACTGCCACTCGGATTGGTTCCCTATAAACTTGCCATGACCCACAAGGCTCAGTTGGTTAGTTGCCGTCCTGCAAAGCAAAAGGCTGCTGCCTGTTTGATATCCCGTCAGGGCACATGCCTAGGTTGTGGGTTCAGTCCCTGGTTGGGATGAATACAAGAAGCAACTAATTAATGTTTCTCACAACAATGTTTTTCTACCTCTCTTTCTTCCTTCCTTCCCCCTCCACTTGAAAAAAGAAATATATCAAGTGGAAAAGGGGACTTTGCTGATGTGATTAAATCAAGGGTCTTGAGATTAGGAGATTATCCTGGATTATCCAGGTGATTCCAGTATACGAATCCTTATAAGAGGGAGGTAAGAAGGACAGTCAGAAATAGATGGCATGCTAGAAGCAGAAGTTGTAGTGATGTGCTTTGAGATGGAGAAAGGAATCACAAGCTAAGAAATGCAGGTGGCCTCTTAGAGCTGGAAAAGACAAGGATATGTTTCCTCCCCAAGAGTCTCCACAAGGAAAGCAGCACAACCTACATCTTGATTCTGGTGCCCTGAGACTTATTTTGGACTTCTGCCCTCCAGAGCTATAAGAGAATAAATTCATGTTGTTTTAAGTCACTAAATGTGGGGTAATTTGTTTCACTGGCAATAGAAAACTAATGCAAGGTACTAGAAATAAACCAGTGTTACAGATAGGTTGCCTAGAGCCATCAGGATGTTTTGTTTGATCCTAAACATCTAAAAAATTTTTCAGATGGTTTCCAACATTTAGTAACCAAGGGATTGCATGCCAAAATCTGGATTTCTGAGTTGATTGAAAAATCAGATCAAGCAACTTTTCCTGGGAGAGCAAAAAATTAGTTGGAAGTGATTGTAGCTCTTCTCTTTTTGTATAGCATGTATGTTTCAGTGGTTAGTGGCATTTCATTTGCCTGACTGGTTAATGTAAAAGAGGTCTTTCTATACAGTGAGACACTGAAGGAAAAATACATTAACGGCCAGAGCTTGGCCTTGGAACCAATTATATCAGTTTGTCAGTGTTTTATTTACCAAAACATATACCTTTAACTTTTTATCCCAGCTTTGATGAACAAAGTAGTTTCAAGTAGGCCTAGGTAAAGCAATCAATGCTATTAAAAATACATGAAAATTTTGGTATATTCTTTGAATCACCAACCTATGCTCTTTTATTATAGTTTTTATCAGAAAAGACATAACATTAATAGAATTGTCTAGGATATTATAAAGTAACAACTTTTAGTATGAGGTATATGTATGTATGTGTGTGCATGTATGGTATTTAATAGGGTTATCTAAGTTTATTTTCTTATAAACCACTAAAGGTTTTAAGATACAAATGTACACAAAAATGTTTATGCTTAAGTAAAAGAATTTTTAAATTATTTTTGCAGTTTTATGTTACCTTTCATATTGCCATCTTTCTGTGTTTGTTTACAATATTTATCCTGTCAGCTTTCAAATGTATATTTTTTCTTCCTAGACTCTTTTGTTCTCTACTGCTGTTTAAAAGATTTGCTTAACAATTTTACCTTGTTATAGTTGCTACTTACTATTTAAAATAATAAGAAAGTGGTAGTCATGAGAAATTTTTGACAGTATGCTGCTTTGAAACTTGAAATTAATGAGTATTAACGTAACAGTTTTTATAGGAATGAGATTTAGGAACTGTGAAGGTATAACATCCATAGTTTCTAAATACTTACATTTTAAAAGAGGTGAGGGATGGGACTGTCACTTTAGTTCACTTTGTAAGCAAATGAGCAAGTTTGTAAAACAGTCTATAGATACTTGAAAATCTTTAGCGTCTGTAATTTTGTAGTGTTTTAAACTGTTAGGTATTGTGAGAGGATTGGAAATGTTATGGATTATGACCGCTGCTTAACAAAAATAACAGTTTTAAGTAAATAAGGTCATATGGAGGCCTGGAATTAGGGTGTTATCTCATTTGTAGATGTGCTGGAAAAGAAGCTTTATTATATCTAAAATAGCACTAAAAATGAGAACAGGTGTTAGCTTGGCTTATAATGTGAGGTGATTATCCTCTAAGGAATATGTTTATAATGAAATTTAAATCCTGAATAATAGTGCAATAAAAGAAATTAGGATTGAGGTTTTATGTATAAAGAGTAAAAATATAAACACTGTAGGGAAATCTTGGCAATATTTTAGAATTGCTGTAATAACTTTTTATGAATTTTAAATTAATATACTTTTAGTAAGTGATATTGAAGGAGAAGTCAGTAGAAATGACACTGTATTTCCCAATAGATACTAAGCACTGTTGAGATAATATCACAGTTCTACAAGATAAAGAAATTTAAAAATTTAGGCTCTCACAATAAGATACACTGCAAAGCAGGTCCTTTGTGAATATCCTGGAGATATTTTTTCTAGCCACTTCTACTTTCTTTCTTTCTTCTTTTTTTTTTTTTAACTCCTACTTTCTTAGCAGAGGATGGTTGTGTTCTAAAACACTATTATTCAGTTCCAATTTTGGAAGATTAACTTTTGAAAAAATAAGATATTTCTAAATCGATCTAAGAGATTTCAAGTAACACATATAAATTGAACTAGTTTATGTTTACTAGGATATTTAAATACCAAGTACAGTTCACAGGAAATTGTTTTGTAAAGTGAGTATTTTTTGTAGGAATTTTTTAAAATCTCCATTTAAGTACCTGTTTTATAAATCCGAAATGTTCTTAAAATATAAGTGGTTGAAAAGAGCAAGTTGGTGTCATTTAGAACATGTTACTTCTTACAATGCACTCATTATTATTAGAGTATACTAGATTCTAATATATTGTAATAGTTCTATTTCTTAAATGGCCTATAAGTTATTCCACCCGAAAAATGAGTAGCTTCCTGTTTTCTGTTTATAGTCAGCTTAGGCACTTTAGAGATGATAGAATGAAAGAAGAGCATACATAGTGTGTAAATATAGAGGGATAAATGACTATTTTGCACTACAATGTTTATTCTTGAAAATAGTGAGCTATTCCTCTGGCTTGATCAGTTGTGTCATTGAGAGGAACAATAGGAATTTTTTTAATTATATTTTATTGATTATGCTATTACATAATATGTAATATGCTATTCCAATCAGTTGTCCTGATTTTTTCTTCTTTGCTCCCCTCCTCCAGCACACCCCAACCTCAGGCAATCCCCGCCCCCTTGTTCGTGTCCTTAGGTCAAGCATGTAAGTTCTTTGGCTACTCCCTTTCCTATACTATACTTTACATCTAAGTGACTATTCTATAACTACCTATGTGTACTTCTTTATAAAAGTATGTTTTGTTGATTATGCTATTACAGTTGTCCCATTTTTCCCCTTTATTCCCCTGCCTCCTGCACCCCCATCCCACCAGCATTCCCCACCTTTTAGTTCATGTTCATGGGTTGTACACATAAGTTCTTTGGCTTCTCCGTTTCCTATACTATTCTTAACCTCACCCTATTTTGTACCTACCATCTATGCTTAGTATTCCCTATACCTTTTCCCCCATTCTCCTCCTTCCCCCTCCTCATTGATAACCCTCCCTGTGATGTCCATCTCTTATTCTGTTCCTGTTCTAGTTGTTTGCTTAGTTTATTTTGGGATTTTTTTTTTTTTAGGTTCAGTTATTGATAGTTGTGACTTTGTTGTCATTTTACTGTTCATAGTTTTGATCATCTTCTTTTTCTTAGATAAGTTCCTTTAACATTTCATATAATAAGGACTTGGTGATAATCAACGCCTTGAACTTGACCTTATCTGGGAAGCACTTTATCTGCCCTTCCATTCTAAATGAAAGCTTTGCTAGATAGAGTAATCTTGGATGTAGATCCTTGCCTTTCATGACTTGGAATACTTCTTTCCAGCCCCTTCTTGCCTGCAGGGTCTCTTTTGAGAAATCAGCTGACAGTCTGATGTGAACTCCTTTGTAGGTAACCATCTCTTTTTGTCTTGCTGCTTTTAAGATTCTCTCCTTATCTTGAATCCTAGGTAATGTAATTATGGTGTGCCTTGGTGTGTTCCTCCATGGATCCAAGTTCTTTGGGACTCTCTGAGCTTCCTGGACTTCCTGGAAGTCTATTTCCTTTGCCAGATTGGGGAAGTTCTCCTTTATTATTTGTTCAAATAAGTTTTCCACTTGTTGCCCTTCCTCTTCTCCTTCTGGCACCCTTATGATACAGATGTTGAATGTTGAAAGTTGTCCCAGATGTTCCTAAGCTTCTCCTCATTTTTTTGAATTCTTGTTTCTTCATTCTGTTCTTGTTCATTGTTTATTTCTTCCTTCTGGTCCAAATCATTGATTTGAGTCCCAGTTTCCCTCCTGCCACTGTTGGTTCCCTGTACTTTTTCCTTTATTTTACTTTTCATAGCCTTCATTTTTTTCCTCTTTTTTTGTAACCATACTGAACCATTTCTGTTAGCATCCTGATTGCCAGTGTTTTGAACTCTGCATCTGATAGGTTGGGTATCTCCTGGTTGCTTAGTTGTTTTTCTAAAGTTTTGATCTGTTCTTTCATTTGGGCCTTATTTTTTTTGTCTCAGCAGGCCTGTTACATTTTGAGGAGAGGAGCCTTAGGTATTCACTGGAGGTGGGGCGGACCCACTTTGCTGCATTGTGGTGCTGTATGTAGGGGAGGGGTCCAAGAGGGAAAATGCTGCTTGCTGGGCTCTCACCCTGCTTTCTGTCACTTCCCCCTCAACTCACAAGCAAGTTGTGCCCTTCTGGTGCTGATTCTCAGGTGGGTGGGTTTGTGTATGTTCTAGGATCCTGTGGGTCTCTCCAACAAACTGTCCTATGAGGCTGGGAGTTTCTCCCACTGCCACAACCCCCACAGGTTTTTACAGACAGAGGTATTGAGGTTTTATTTCCCTGTGCTGGAACCCTGTGTTGTATGGTCTGTCTCACTCCCCAGTTGTTCCTCCTGGTTTATCCCCATGCAGATGTGGGACTACCCAGTCTTCCAGCCACTGCCTTCCTGTGCATCCTCTCCGCCCTTCCTACTGGTCTGGATGAATGTTTCTTCTTTAACTCCTTGTTTGTCAGACTTCTTCCATACCGTTTGATTTTCTGGAAGTTCTGGTGTTTTTTTTTTTTTTTTAATTAGTTGTTGTCCTTCTTTTGGTTGTTGGGGGAGGCAACATTTATGTACCTATGCCTACATCTTGGTGGCAAGTCCAACAATTGGAATTGTGTGTAGGACCACTATTGCTGAACCCTGTGAGTGGTGTGTGGTAGAGTTCCATTGCTGTTTGTTAGTTTATTAAAAAGCCAATGATTAACAGCTGCATTAGTTTTTCTACTGAGCTATCATGACACAGATGCTTACCACCTTTTGTTTTTAATAAGGATAAAACATCCATGTTCTTTTGGGTGGATTAGAGCTGTCCTGTGGGTTCAGTTCTAATTCAGCTGTCATTAAGAATTCAATCTGTTTCAATAAGTAACACATACCTGAATGTGTAAGTATAAGTAACTTTCAAATGGGTAATGGCATTCAGCCAAATGCTAAATTCTCAGGAAGTGTCAATAAAAGTGAGTTTTGGAATAAGAGTTCTCTCCAAACTGCTATTATTAAAGTTCAGTGGTGATGCTGATTTTGGTTGGCAGGTTCTGTGTGTTGTGGCTGCGATGAACAAATTCACACGGACTACAGAAATCCTGCGGAGAAAAGGGACAGCATGGCCACTTTCTGAGTGAGAGAGAGGGCTCCCACCCCTGCCTGGACAGGCTTTTATTGCTTTTCTGGGTATATTACATCAAGGATGGTCCTCATTTACTGTGCAGGGGTAGCTGTAAGCAATTATCTTTTACAGATAACAAGGAAAGACTGTTGCTAATTACTTGAAAGAGAAGGATGTTACAGATCAAGGGGAAAAGTGGTGGAACTGATTACACTTCATACTTGGGAGGTTTAACACAGATTTTAGGAAGTTACTTTAGAGATATGCAGTAAACATTTGCTGCCTCAATCCAGGGTGAGGGAGTTTTAGCAAAAGCAAGCCTCATAGCAGCCTAGGTACAATGCAGACCTGATTCCCCACAGGAGAACCTATCCGCAGGTGTGGGTCCTGTGCGCCAGACCTCGCTCCCCACTGGCCTTTCTGAGTAGGGGCTGAGCTACATTTCCCACGTCACATGGGATGGTCCCTTATACAGTGGAATAAAATATTTGAGTAAAATTTATAGTGCTCTGGAAAATTGGATTAATGGGTAACATAAATTCTACAGTACATAATTAAGTAAGCATTTTTATCAATAGATACAAAAATAGGCCTCAGGGAGACCCAAGCCCTGGGCTTGGTGGGAATGATACACTTCAGAATTTCTGTGATTTACCCAACTCCCATAATCCACTCTGAAATTTGTTGTTGTTTTGTACCAGTTACTTACTTGTTTGTTTAACTCTATTATGGAAATTTTCAATGTACATTGCATACCTTTCACCCACTATGTCCCTTCCAACTTCTTCCTTTTGATATCTTTGAAGCCAATCTTGACTTAATTACTATAAATCTTAAGCAGATAGGCACCTCTCCAGAATCTCAAGAACATTCCTTACAATGCAGCAGAGTGCACTTCTCAGATTTTAGATGGGACCTTTGTTTGAACTGCAGCTATGTTTCCTACAGGGAACTTTGAGGGACTTAGGAAGCATTGTTTTGTAACTGTCCCTATACATACACACACAGTTTTTATTCTTTCTATTACAGAAACCTACCTGTAATTTCAAAACTATCTGTTGTCATTTTTCTTTCAGTTTACTGCTTCACCCTGCTGCTTAAGCACTGGATTAAATGTTAGCTGGTAGTTTTTCTTTTTTTCTTTTTTTTTTTTTAAAGATTTTTTTATTTATTTATCTTTAGAGGGGAAGGGAAGGAGAGAGGGAGAGAAATATCAATGTATGGTTGCTTCCTGTGCATTCCCTGCTGGGAACTTGCCTGCAACCCAGGCATGTGCCCTGACTGGGAATCGAACCGTGATCTCTTGGTTCACAGGCCCGTGCTTAATCCACTAAGCTACACCAGCCAGGGCTCTTTTTTTTTTTTTTTTTCCTGCTATTCCCTCATCACTGTTTTAAAAATTTAAGTTTTTCTCAGACACTTACATAATTCATTGTGTTACTTGCCCTTTCTGTTACATTTGAAAAATAAATTCACTAATGTTCACAGTGTGCTAAACTTCTTAATGACTGTTCTCTCTTCCTGTGTACTTCCCCCACTATTTAAACTGTTTGCTTACCAAGAGTCACTTATGTTTGTTTCCAATTTAGTTAAATGCAGGAGCAGATAAACTATCAATATGAAAAGGGCAATTGATTCAGTGGAATGCGTTGGAAAAACTCAAAGAGGATTTGCTAGAAAGTTGTCAGTTAGCTATGTGGTAATAACAATACAATTTTGGGAGATATTGGATAAATATTTTTATTTTTTAAACTCATGTTTTTGCTATTTAAATAAGCCAAAAGTAGAAATGGTTTATATGAGTAGGTTAAGACTAAACTCTTTCCCATGGATTCAAATTAAAGGTAAGGCTGTGGCCTTAGATCAGAAGATTGAAAAATGAAGGTACATTTCTGTTCTATGTTAATCTGAAATGCTTAAACTATACATGAAACTTTTAAAAGTGTTTGTCTGCATTAATAAAAATTTTTCAGGTAAATGGCATTACCTATCTGAGATAAAAGGGATTTCACTGTATTTTTTTCCTTTTTATTCAGAGACATGTCAAGCATATAGAAAAGTACAATAATGTAATGAAATCTCTGTATATGCCTAGGTCTAACATTTATTATAATTTTCATATATTTTTCTATTTTCTTGAAGTATTGTAAAGTGAATTATTGATATCTTTTATTTTCGATTTTATTTACTTATTGTTAGAGAGAGGGAAAGGAGAGGAGAAAGAGGGAGAGAAATATCAATGTGTGGTTGCTTCTCACATGCGCCCTACTGGGGACCTGGCCTGCAACCCAGGCATGTGCCCTGACTAGGAATTGAACCAGCAAGCCTTTGGTTTGCAGGCCACCAGTCAATCCACTGAGCTATATCAGCCAAGGTGAATTATAGATATCTTGATTCTAGATATTTATTTTAGAATTTCCAAAAAAATAACATTTTCCCAGGTAGGCATTTACCTAGTGTCTGTTATTAACAGCTAATTTATTGGAATGATAAATGCATACACATAGTACAAAATGTTTTAAAGTATATGGTAAAAATAAGTCTCTCTCTTTTTGCTATTCCTCATTCCCCCTTATAAGCAGCCATAGTAAAGCAGTAGTATCTTGTATATCCTTCCAGAAACATTCCATGCATTTACAAATATATGTGTGTGTATAGTTTTTCTTTTCCACAAATGGTAGTGTACTGTGCACACTGCTCTGTAGCTTTTTTCACTTAATTTATTTTCCATGTAATACTATGTCTTTTTCTTGAATTTTGTTCTACCTAGTACATACAAGGCTTCCTATACATAACTGTATGCTAACTATTCCATTGTTGCATATAGCAAAATGTAAACAGTCTATCAACAGGCATTTAAGTTGTTTACTCTCTTTTGTTACTGCAAATCCTATAAATATCTCTTTATATAAGTAATCTTGTTCCTCTGTGATTATATGTAGCATAAATACCTAGAAGTGAATTGTTGGTTCAGATGTGTGGGCCTTTGAAATTTTAATAGGTATTGCCATACTCACTCACATAGAATTTAAAACAATTTATACTCCTCCCCTTCAAATGTAGAGTACATGCTTTCATATCCTTTAGCCAATATAATGTTACCTGACATGATTTTTGTTCATGTGATAGGTTAAAAAATAATATATCATTGGAATTTTAATTTGTATTCTCCTATTATTTATTTTTTAATTAAATACTTTTGAAATTTTAGTGTTGTTCAAGTGCAGTTTTCTGCCTTTTCCCCCACCCCTCCCCACCACCTTAGCCATCCTTACCTCCCTCCCCTGTTCCCACCCCCACTGTATTCTTCTACTGTGAGTGAACTTGACCATCTTTCCATTTTTCACAGAGCTATTAACTTTTCTGTGAACTCTTGGTCATTTATTTACTCTACGTATGTATGTGAAGAACCTTGCTCTTAATTTGTTTGTGATATGAATTACATTTATTTTTTTGCTTGTTACTTTTTCTTACTTTGTTTATGGCTTTTATTGTTTGTTAGTTTTTACCTGCATAAATATTTCATGTCAACATAGTTTAATTTTATCAGGTTTCTGGGTTTTATATCTGGAAAAGGCCTTTTCTAGTCTGAAATTATGAAAAGTATTTTTCATACTTTCTTAATACTAACTTTATGGGTTTTTTAATGTTTAAATCTTCAATTCATCTGGAATTTTTTTTTTGCTATAACTTTTACAATAGGGGCTCTAAGTTCTTATTTTAATTTTTATTTTGCCATATTTCCCTTTTCAACTATCAAGGATTCACACAGAATAATATTTTTATAGTTCTGATTAGACTTCAGGTATTCAGTAAATTTGTTCTATACATTTATCTTCTGTCAGCTGTATTTACATTTTATTTCATCTTTTTTCTCACACGTACTACTAACTGTTTTTAATAAGTAGGCAAATACTTGGGCATGGTTAAACAATTGAAATAGTACAAAATTATAAAAAACACACAGTTAGAAATGTTGCTTTTCAGCATTTTTACTCCCAACTTCTCAGGCCATTTCTTGGAGATTATTCCTCTTTCGTAGTTCATTTCTGTCTTTTTACTGAAATTTTCAACTTTAAAATAACAATTCTGTCTTGATGATTTTAAAAGCATATCTTGGTTTTCCCAACAAAAAAGTATTTTCCTCTGGGATGTTGAGGTCAGATTCTGAGTGAAAACTCACTTTACACTTTGAGGTATATATAGCCATATGTATCTAGGCTATGTATATGACTACATATAGTTTTTAGATATTATTACTTAGAGACCTATTTCTGTAAGTAATAGAAAGTCCACATAAATGTAAAGAGTGAAGATTCTAGATTAAAACTGCCTCCATTTTTAACAGGAGAACTCCACAGCTTACTGTCTCTGTGAACTTAAAATAAAAAGCTTCTGCATGGCTAAAGAAAACAGTATTAAAATCAAAAGAGAACCAACTGTATGGGAAAACATATTTGCCAATGATACCTCAGACAAGGGTTTAATCTCCAAAATATATAAAGAACTTATACGACTCCACTCGAAGAAGACAAGAAACGCAATTTAAAAATGGGCAAAAGACTTGAATAGGCATTTCTCCAAGGAGGACATGCAGAGGATACAGAAACACATGAAAAGATGCTCAATATCACTAGGTATCAGAGAGATGCAAATTAAAACCACAATGAGGTACCACTTCACACCAGTCAGAATGGCCATCATAAATAAAACAACAGACAACAAGTGTTGGAGAGGTTGTGGAGAAAAAGGGACACTAGTGCACTGTTGGTGGGATTGCAGACTGTTACGACCACTGTGGAAAA
>CM052540.1:65677101-65762432 GCA_028533065.1 Trachops cirrhosus | reverse complement strand
AATAGAGTTGTCAGTGCCCAGAGGGGAGAGGGGAGGGAATTTCAGGGGAGAAGGGAAGGGTTTACAGGAACAAATATAGAGGACACATGGACAAAACTAGGGGTGTTGGAAAGGGGAGGGAGGAGGGGAGGAATGGGTGGGTGGGCTGGAATGGGAATAAAGGATAGAAACTGTACTGAATAAACTAAAATAAAAAATTAAAAACAAAACAAAACAAAAAAAACAAAACAAATTACCTAACCTTCCTGGGCTTTAATTTCCTTTTCTGGAGAACAGGGATATTATCAGTACCTATTCCGTAGGATTGTAATAACGCGAAAAGAAGATTTAAGGTGCTTAGAATAGTGACTGTCATACGGTAAACATTGAAAAATGTTGTATTTGCTTTGGAATTTTTATTCTGAATCCGTTAACAATAAGTATTTCTAAAATCCTACTTTACACTGATGAGCATTGGGGATTTTCTCCTCATTCCTTTTTTGAAAGCCTAAAGAATGTGAAATAATCCACTGTGATTTTTAATTGTTATTTACTGTGACTGCTTTTTAAAAAACAATTTGTTGCTTATAAGTGTCTAATATTTCATTTATTATAAAATGTTTAAATCAAGAGAATTAAGTACATAAAGTTTAAAGCATAGAAGGATTTTTCTTACAAATGTGATTTATTATATTGACATTAGTCTATAAGCTCAATTGTCTTAAACATTAGATGTATTATAGAGAGTTTTTAGTCTGGTAAAGGGTAAAAAATTGGTTATTTACTCCACTTATGTTTTCATGTCCTTTATATGTTGCTATTAGGCTATAATACTTAGGTAGAGTATTCTGCATAATAGGTTAAGTTTATCAGAACTAACAGGTTAAGTTTTTTTAGAAAACCTTTATAAAAAGTATTCTAAGTAATTGACAACATCGTGAACTAATGCTTAGATAGGTCTCCACATTCAAAGTAGTAGGATGTTTACACCTTTAAATGTGTTTACAATGTAAATTCATGCTAATTTTTGAATTGTAAAAAGATTTGAAAGCATAGGAATATAAGGATAGAAGAAGGAGGACTCCTCTGATTTCCTTTAGTTACTCTTATATAGAATAGAGCCCCCTATTTAGGGAATTACCTATTCACAAAAAACTTGGGAGTTGTAGGGGAGCAGATCATAGAATGAATCCTTAAGGCAGTCGTAGATCAGAGAAACGTAGAATGGTAACTGATTCTTTGAATTATATTATTTGGAGACAAGAAATAGAAAAAAGGGTTAAATTTTGCTATCATTTGCTTACGAAGGTTTCCAAGGGACACAATAGAATGTGGATTTATTTGCTCTTTGGAAATGCCATTTGAAAAAAATTAAGGTTATTTTGCCTCATTCCATAGTGTTTGAAATTTATAGTTTACCACTGTATGATTTTATTTTGCTGAACCTGTACTAAGCCTTTTGTTGTGTCACAATTTAAAAAATAATGTCTAATTTAGGTATAGTAAAATTCACCTTCCTTAGCATACAGTTTTGCAGATTTGGACAAATGGATTTATCTACCATCACAATCACAATATTGAAGAGTTCCATCACACCAGAAACTCCCCCATGGCTTTGTATATCCCCATCCCCTGACAACCACTTATCTGATTTCTGTCCCTATACTTTTTTTCCCCAGAATGTCACGTAGATGAAATAATACAGTACATAGGCAGTACAGTACAATTCTGTGAGTTTAGCTGCTTTCAGTTAGCATGAAGGCATTTGAGATTCTTTAACTGTGTTGTGTATGTCAGTAGTTCCTTTGTCTTTATTGCTGAGCACATAGTATTTCATTTCATTTCATAGTATTTCATAGTTTGTTTATTTGTTTTCCACTTGAGGTAATCTGGTAGCAGAACAATGACTCCTGCAAAGATGTTTACCCTCCAGTCTTTAGAAACCAAGAATCTGTTGCTTTATGTATCAAAAGGAGTTTTGAACGTTTGGTTAAGGTTAAGGGCTTTGAGATGGTAGGATTATCCTGGGTAATCTGGATTATCCCAGTTTAATCACATAATTCTTAAACTTGGGAGAGGAAGACTGAAGGGTAAGTCAGAGATGTGTGACGTGAAAAGGCCTGGACTAGAAGCTGGGAATGATTCTTGGTTTGCATTCGGCAAAAACAAAAAAAAACCAGGAACATTGATCCTCCAACCTCAAGGAACCTAATTCTGCCATCCTACTGAGTGACCAGGAAGTATATTCTCCTCCAAGCCTCCAGAAAGAACTGTATGTAGCCTTACAGACATTTTGATTTTAGTCTGTTGAGACCCAAGCCAGGTTTATGACCTACAGAACTGTAGTGTAATATGTTTGTGTTGTTTTAAACTACCAAGTTTGTAGTAATTTGTTTTGGCAGCAATAGAAGACTAATGAAGGGACATTTGAGTTGTTTACAGTTTAGGATAATTTCAAATAAAGCCACTATAAATACTCAAATAGAAGTTTTTGTATGAACATAAGTTTTCCATTTCCCATGGCCAAGTACCTGAGACGTCTATTTGCCAGTTGTTTTTTTTTTTTAAAGATTTTATTTATTTATCTTCAGAGGGGAAGGGAAGGAGAGAGGGAGAGAAATATCAATGTATGGTTGCTTCCTGTGCATTCCCTGCTGGGAACTTGCCTGCAACCCAGGCATGTGCCCTGACTGGGAATCGAACCGTGATCTCTTGGTTCACAGGCCCATGCTTAATCCACTAAGCTATACCAGCCAGGGGTATTTGCCAGTTGTTTTGATTTAAGTAGTCTGATAGTTATGTAGTTTTGGTTTTAATTTGCTTTTCCTTATAACTAATGATACTGAGCATCTATTGATTTTTTTTTTTTTACAGAGGGAGAAGGTGGGGAGAAAGAAAGGGGGAGAAACACCAATGTGTAAGAGAAACATTGATTGATTACCTCTGGGACACCCCCAACCAGAGACCTGGCCAGCAACCCAGGCATGTGCCCTCATTGGGAATCAAACTGGGGACCTTTCAGCTTGCAGGATGACATCCAACCCACTGAGCCACACTAGTATTGTGTTTATTTGCCATCTGTATGTCTCCTTTGGTTAAGTGACTATTAATTTTTTAACAAATTTTGAAAATTGGGTTCTTTGTTTTATTAATGTGATTTGGGAGTTCTTTGTGTATTCTGGATACAAATCCTTTATCAGATATGTTACTTGCACATACTTTATTTTCCAGTCTGTGGTTTATCTTTTATTCTTTCAACGCCCCTTTGGAATAGCAGACGTTTTTAATTTTGGTGAAATATAACTCATCCATTATTTTTTTATTATAGATCATGCTTTTGGTGGAATCTTTGCTTAACCCAAGGTCACAAAGGTTTTTTTTTCTTCCAGAAGTTATCTGTGTTTGCATTTTTTTTAGGTCTGTGGTGTTTTTAAAATTTTTTTATTTTATTTTTATTTTATTTAGTCTTCACCTAAGGCTATCCATTGATTTTTAGAGAGAGAGGAAGGGAAGAGAGAAAGTAAGAGAGAGAGAGAGGTATCAATGTGAGAGAGAAACATCAGTTGGTTACTTCCCCTATGCACCCTGACTGGGGATCAAAAGTGCAAATTAGATATGTGCCTTGACTGGGAATCGAATCCATAAATAATCTTTTGGTGTGCTGGATGATGCTACAACCAAATGAGCCACTCCAGCCAAACCTGTGAATAATTTGAATTAATATTTGTATACAGTGCAAAATGTGAATTGAAAATGATATCTGTATAGATATCCAATTATACCAGCATCATTTGTTCAATTCCACTAAATTGCCTTTGCAACTTTGTTCAAAAACTGTTTCCTATACATGTATGTGTCTATTTCTGGACTTTATTCTGTTCCATTAATTTATGCTTATACTTTCTCCAATATTACAGTAATTTTATAGTCTTGAAATCTATTAATGTGCATCCTTCAATTTTGTTGTTCTTTTTCTGAATTGCTTTGGCTGCTCTAGTTTCTTTGCCTGTCTCTTAATTTTTAATAGTAGAAAACTCATAGGATAGTAGGTGGCTTCATTCAGCCTCTATTTTTACTCCCAGGAGAGTGAAGATAATCAGTTTATATCTTTTGTTATGTCAGTTAGCCTGTTCTCTCAGCTGACTAGCTATTGTAAAATGGGAAGAATCTAGCTGGTTTGGTCCTCTTTATCCTTTTGTTGAGGTATCCATCCAGTATTTTTCAATTGGACAAGAAATTGACCTTCTTTTTCTATTTATAAATACACTTTAAGCCTTTAGTAATTCATATGGTTGCTCTTAAGATCTGCAGGTTTCCCCAGTGTATTACTCTTATTTGAAAAAAATCATTGAATAGTAGAAAGGATCAAGAATGGAAATGTATTTGGAGTAAAAGTAAGAAATTTGGACTGATACTAGTTTGAGCACTTAAATCCCAGAGATAGATATTGGACTCACTTAAAATTCAAGGTGAAGATTGTAAATTAAGCTGCTTTTTAAAGGAGCATTGCAAATAGGAGAAGGCAATTAGAAAAATTAAAAAATGAGCTTTTTTTCCTTAATAGAAAGAGGTATAATAAAAATCATTGCAAGAGTCTTAACCCAAACCAGATTTAGCAGTGTTCTCTCTTCCTTCCCCCTTTCTCTCTCTTCTCTCCTCCCAGTTGTTATAAAATTTTTAGGGATTAAACTGTTTAACAGAAATATTAAATATCATTTAAATATAATTTATTTTAATTTTCCTAACACTGACACCTAGTTTGTTTTATTATCTGGGGCTAATTTTTTTTAAATTTCCATAAAACTAGAAATAAAAAGACTTCATATGTACATGTAGTCTTCTTATAGTTTGACATTTCCTTTCATATAATGAAACCAGTTTTGTGCTACATCATTGTAACTGGGCAGCCAAGGGAAGTGGTCTGGAATGTGCATGTGTGTACAATGATGACTTCACTATACTAGTTAGTGGGGGAGTAGATGCCATTGAGTGAGCATGTGTACTGTGTGGCTGTTACATTCAGAATAACTGAGTAGAACAATGAGTCTGCATCAAAATTTGTGTTAAGCTTGAACATTCTTCCATGGAAACTATTCAGATGATTCAGAAGGCTGCAGCAATAGGCAACTGGTGATTGGCAGCTTCATCACCACAATGTGCCCACTCATGCATCATGTCTCTTAAAGAGTTTTTTTGGAAAACATCAAATCACCCAGGTGACTCAGCTCCCCCCATACAGTCCAGATTTGGTGCCCTGTGACTTCTGGCTTTTCCAAAAATTAAAATCACCTTTGAAAGGGAAGAGATTTCAGACTATCATAAGATTTAGGAAAATAGAATGGGGCAGCTGATGGTGATTGGGAGAACTGTGTGTGAGGTCCCAAGGTGCCTACTTTGAAGGGGACTGAGGTGTCATTGTCTTATGTACAATGTTTCTTATATCTTGTATCTTCTTTAAGAAATTTCTCCATTTTTCCTATTAAATGGCTGGATACCTTTTGGGTGTGTGTGTGTGTGTGTGTGTGTGTGTGTGTGTGTGTGTGTGTATCTTGCCTTTCATGTTCTTGGGTGCAGATCTTTAAATTGTATTAGATAACTGTGAATGTAGTATATGATGATTTTAGTTTAAAAGTCTACATCTTGGAAAAAATAGCTAGATTTTAAAATTTCAAATGAAATTTTTTTCAACTTCAGAATGTACTGATATAATGTAAATCATCTACTTTTTCACTTTTCAGACACAAGGTGGTGTACTATACCTACATTCTGAAGTTCTGTTGGTGACTTTCTTCAACAGCCTGATAAAACGCATATTAAGATAAAACAGAACATTATAAAAGTTTACTTTAGTCACTAATATAAATTTTTTATGAAAGCAAATAGTTTTTTTAGAGGAATCCAGTTTTATTTGAAGGGACTCTGAGGGACTTGACAAAGAAAAAAAATGATGCGTTTTACTGCATTATTATAAGATTTTTGTTTGAAATAATTTGTCTTAGTAAAATATCACAAGAATAAGAATAGTACAAGAAATTTCCATATACCCTTTACCTAGATTTACCTATCATCATTATTTTATTCCATTTGCACACCTCTTTGTGTGTGTGTGTGTGTGTTTCAAACATCTGAGACTAGGTCACATATATCAAGACCCTTCACCACTCAGTATTACAGTGTGCTTTTCCTCAGCATGGCAATGTTCTATTTCATATAACCACAGTACAGTGTAACTTCAGTAATTACATTACTCATTTCCATTTGGGGTTTTTCTGATGATACAACCTCATGATACAGGTTATACATTCTCACTAGAATAGTATATGAGTGATGTTGTCTCTTTCTTAGGGTATTTCATATGCTTATGGTTCTTTTTTAATGGTGATGTTACATTACATTTTTGCTCAACTCATTTTTTGTAAATTTAGTTGTATATCTTTAGAAGAAGAATTCAGTGTCCATTGAGGATGCATAAGAGCAAACATTTTCTCTTAAAGGAAGATATTTTAGATTAGTGCTACCAAGTAAATTAAAATCTAATTTGACTATAAGGCTTGAGGTAGCACGTTTTAACTTTATTCTTTGGAGAGCTCTTAGTGTAGTATATTGGCATTCACTCTGCCCTGGATCGCTGAGAAGTATTGTTGATATCTTCCCCGGGATCTGCCAGTCATTCCAGTGAAAGAAAAATATCTGAGTAGGTGGCATTAGACAGAAAGAAATACACAGTACAGAGCTATCTCAATTATAAGTCTCTTAGATATTATAATTAATACCAAATTTAGATTATTTTGTGACATCTATTTGAGTTCATGCTTGTATTAGTAGGCATGTTGTAGTAGTTTTAATATAGAACAAACATGTAAGTTCCAAATATGTTAACTGGAAATAATATTGTAAACTTCTCAATGAAATGATTATGTCTTCATCTTTTGGTTATTAAGGAATTGTTATCAAGTAGATAGAGATAGTTTTGTCAGCCCGGAGCAGCATGGCTCAGTAGGTTGAGTGTCATCCCACAAAGGTCAGAGGTTCAATTCCCACTCAGTGCATATGTGTGGGTTGTGGGTCCAGTCCCTGGTTGGTTAGGATGCATGAAAGAGGCAACCAGTTGATGTTTCTTTTGCACATTTATGTTTCTCTCCCTCCCTCCCTCCCTTCCCCTCTCTAAAAATAAATAAATTAAATCTTTTAAAAAAATAGTTTTGTGAGTAGGGAAATTTCCTAAATAATTTTAGTATGTTAATTTTAGGATATGTATGTATAAAAATTTTCAGAAGGCAATGAATATTTATTTGAAAGAAAATAATCATTTTGAATATTTGAAATTAAGTTGACCATTGCTGAAAACTATAGTATCAATATTAAGATGGTATAATACTCTCTAAGAAAGAACATTAGTTCAGTTTGTAGCTCTGTTGCAGAACATGGTAAGTCAAAACTTTTTTAGCGCATGCTCTTGAACTTAATCTATTTACTTCGATTCTATATGTATATGACATATAAAATATGAATTTTCCCATGTACTGTAGACATCAAAGCATTTGAGATACAAAATTAGATGAATGTAAAATAGTTTGCAAAGTACCCATTAAACTTAACAGTTGAACTTGAAAAATTATTGGCTTTATCTGTGATTTCTCCCATTAGCTACTATGACGGATATTGGAAGGGAGAAAAATTACCTCCATATTTCTTTCAGGTTTGCCCCTTGATTTTACAAAGAATTATACTGCTTAAATTGGTAGTAGTTTATAGCTGCTGTTTCTGACACTTGTATACATGTTTCTGAGTTTCCAGAGTGCACTAAATGGTACCCTGGAGGCTTAGAAGAATTCACTGTGTCTTCCCAAGTGTCTAACTTAATTCTTGGATATGGAGCTGTAAATATTATCTGATTAAATGTTGTTTTAAAAATTATTTTTATTTTTATTCCTCAGACAAGATATCTGTATAGATTCTACTTCATCCCTGAGAGAGAACAAGCAACCTGAAGGTTCAGAACTAAAACAAGGTACGAATCAAGAACTTAGTTTTTATGTAACATTTACCTGAAGATTATAAGCATTTACCAATAATAAATTTTCACAATGTTTCAGCTTACCCTCATTTTACAGGTAGGAGAAAGAAAAATTTATCTTATCCAAGATCTAAAGAGTACAGGTTACATCCTGCATTTGATGAGTCCTTTGGCCACTGGAGTAGTTCTGCTTCAGTGATGTATGGTTGCAGGCGCCATCAGAAAGTTGTCATCTTAAATAGTTTTAATTTGGAATCTTTATTATGTATCCTTAGCTGTAAGATATTAGAGATATATTTACTGGGTAGCTTTGGGTTGTATGTGGAAAAAAATAAGTCTTATAGGATAACTTTCTTTTTTTTCTGTTGCAGAGATGTTTTGTCCTTGTTTACTTCCTTATTTGTTTTCTATATAAATCAGTAGTTTTTAGCATTACCAGTTACCAGAAGTGGCAGTTTGTGATTTATTCAAGCCAAGTAAATCAATAGGGCTAATTTTTTACATGTATTTTTGTTTGTTTCTTTGCATCCTAGTTGAAGAAATTGAAAGTAAAATAAATTTTTATTAGTTACTCAAGAAACATATTTTTCCTTTTTCCTGCTAAAATTACTACGGAGCAGTGATAACCTGTTGCAGCCAAGAGATTTGTTAATTATATATGTAACTAATCTTTGATAACTTAGAATAGTTTCTCTAAGACTTGAGTTATAGAAACTTATTCGGTAGAGAGAAACTGGTTATCAGTTTATTTAGGCATAAATTTTTTTAACTGGTCTATGTCACTAATGCTTAATTAACAAAGTGAAAAAAAGTTAAATAATCTTGTGCTTTATCCAGCTTATAGAGAGGGAGAACAAAGTCTAGATATTCCGTAATTCTAACTTATATACTGTTGGGTTTATAAATATTTCTGATGGTCTTGAGAATTCCAATGATTTCAGAAGTTCTGTTTTGTTAGCCTCCTATTCAGCCAGATGAAGTTACATCTTTGTATTCATACTACTTCAGAGCACTCTCCATAGACAGAAACTCTGATTTGTAGTTTTTATTTACATTGATTTATCATATATAAGCACTACTAAGCACACATCATTTTTATAAAATGTAGTCCTAGTCTTATAGCTCTTGTATCACGTGTATGTATAACTGGCAGCGTTGCTGTTGTTTCTGCCTTTGTTTCCATTCTTTGCATAAAATGAGCAGGCTGTGTAGATCATACCACTAGAACATCTGTGGATAGAAGAATGTTAGATAAAGGACAGAAAAAAGCTAGAATGGACAGGCTGATCCTAGTTCCTAGGGGGAAAGGAATGGAGACCTCATTGTACAAAGTAGCTAGTGCTGCCCTATAAAGGAAGGTCTTTTCTGCTCCCATGTTCAGGCACCTGGAGCTCTTTAGAACTCCCTTCTCAGTGTCAACAGCCTGTTTTGCTTTGGTTTTTCTTATGGTAAGGTAAGTAATTTGAAAACCAACCATATAGGCAAAGACAGAGAGAAAAAGAACTCAGAGTAGCCAGATACCTCAAAGCTTTTATACGTAGGAGGTTTTATAGACCACTTTTAGGTTCTCACCTAGGCATCAGACCCATCAAAGACACGCTGTCATCGGTAAGTGAGAGTAAGCAGAGGTGAGAAAACATAAGACCAAAGCACAGCAGTACCATTGTGCAGTACAGTTGTTGTGACTTTGTAGAAAATGGTTAAATTGAGTTTCAACTCTTTTTTTACAGAAAACAGGGAAACAAAGTCTTTTAGAAAAATGTCTATGAAAATGGTTAAAATATAAAATGTTTTATTGCATAATGGGATAAGCGTAAATTATCTAGACGATTCAGTTATGTAGAACGTGTTCCAGATAAATATTTGTATAGCTGAAATATGAACCAGCCAGCAAATAACTTGCTTGGAAATAGGAATTCTGATAGGCTCAATAAAAATTTTTATTGCCTTTTGCCCTGGCTGGTGTGGCTCAGTGGATTGAGTGCCAGCCTGCGAACCTAAAGGTCACCAGGTTGATTCCCAGTCAGGACACATGCCCGGCTTGCAGACCAAGTGCTAGAGGCAGCTTATCGGTGTTTCTTTCCCTCCCTTTCTCCTTCCTTTCCTCTCTCTAAAAATAAATAAATAAAACCTAAAAAGAATATTGCCTTTTTTCTAAATGAATTAAAAGGGCCTATTATTAGTATGCAAAACTTTCAAATTGATTTAATATTTTCTCTTTTTTTTCACATAGCAAGCTATTCTGGCTCATAGTGAGCTCAATAAAAACAGAATATAATGCTCTTTGTGAATGCATTGTCATTTCATTTAATGCCTTGGTCGTTTAAGAAAATTCACTGAAGCTTACTTAGTAAAGTAACCCTTTGTTCAGTAGACCAAAATATAAAGCAGCATTAAATTTTCTCTGCTCTTTCAGAATAAAATAGATCTTACCGTATGACTTATTAATGGTGTATGATGTTGACAGGTTATTTAAATTACATTTTCAGTTTTTATTTTCTACAACACTCATATTGATAAATATTAACTGTTGAGTTAAATTGAAATTGGCATTTCTTTGTTTAGTACTGGTTTCATTCATCTTGTTGATAGTAAATAACATTTGTGAAACTGGTTGTGCTGATGATGAGTATCAGATTGTATACTAATTTCTATCACACTTTAGTAATGGATTAATACCTGAAGATTTACCTTGTGCAAACATTATTTAAATGTAAATATAATCTACTGGTTGGTTGGTTGATTGGTCCTGTAGTAAAACAGAAATTCTTCTGTTGGGGTTATTTTCCTGAGTTGTTCATTTTTAGCAAGAGCAGTTGTAGA
Source organism: Trachops cirrhosus (assembly GCA_028533065.1). Classification (NCBI taxonomy): domain Eukaryota; kingdom Metazoa; phylum Chordata; class Mammalia; order Chiroptera; family Phyllostomidae; genus Trachops; species Trachops cirrhosus. The sequence goes on along the minus strand of CM052540.1, from coordinate 65,751,613 downwards.
AGAAACACCAGGTTCAGCTGTATTCTTCATCTTAGCACAGCTGCGTTTGTGTGCACATGCATGTGCACACATGCAAGCCTGATATCTTGTGTTAGTCTCTAGATGATTCGAAAGCTTGTGTTATTGAAAAGGTTTAGAACTTTTATTTCTTTTTTAATTGTATTTTTCCATTACCATTTATTCCCCTTATACCTCCCTCGCCTCCATATAGTCCATGTCCATGAGTCCTTTTTCCTTTTTGTTTGATCCCTCCATGCCCTAACTTCCCTCCCCAACCAAAGCTTTCAACCTCTCTCTATGAGTCTGTCTCTCTTTTTCTTGCTAGTGCAGTTTTTTCACTAGATTCCACATATGAGTGAAAAGATACGGTATTTGTCTTTCTCTGACTGGCTTATTTCACTTAGCATAATGTTCTCCAGGTCTATCCATGCTGTCACAAAGGGTAAAATTTCCTTCTTTTTTTTGCAGCTGAGTAGTATTCCACATTGTGAATGTCCCATAGTTCCTTCCTTCATCCACTCATCTACTGGTAGACACTTAGGCAGCTTCCATATCTTGGCTATTGTAAATAATGCTGCAGTGGAGATAAGAGTGCTTATGTTCTTTTGAATTAGCGTTTTGGGTTTCTTTGGATATATTCCTGGAAGTGGAATCGCTGGGACAAAAGATAGATTCATTTTTAATTTTTTGAGGTATCTCCATACTGCTTTCCACAGGGGCTGTACTAATTTACATTCCAACCAACAGTGCAAAAGGGTTCCCTTTTCTTCACATCCTCGCCAGGACTTGTTGTTTGTTTATTTATTGGTGATAACCATTCATTTAAAATAATAATGATTTTTATAATTTTTAAAATTTAGTTATTTGTGCTGTAGTTTACTAAATGAAAACTACTATTTGTCAAAGGTATTAAATTTGTAGAAAATATTTTTAAAATATCAAATCTCTGCTAATGCTCATGAGTTTTCCTATACATTTATCTGTAAACAAATTAGCTTTATTCAGTAATATTAAAATAAGTCTGTATTTAAAGTGTTGCTTTATAGTTTACAACTGGGGGATATGTGTAATTTTGAAAATTATTCCCCTTTGTAACTTCAAGAATTAAGTTCTTGTGTTTGCATTCCTTCTTGGAAATTTTTAGGAGAAATTTTTTAAACTATAAATAGGAAATAACCTAAGTTAAATGTGGGTATTTAGGTTGAAGATAAAAGTTGAGGTCTCTTGAAAATATTTGAAAGGCTGTCAAATGGAAGACTCATTAGGCTTGCTTTGCATTGCCTTTGAGAATAAAAATAGGTCCAGCAGATAAAGTTATCATTTGATTATTTCAAAGAATCACAAGTAACAAAATGCAGTGGGGTGTCTTCTGAAATATGTTCCTGTTGCTAAAGGTGATTGAACACGTTACATAGATGGCCACTTGGTGGCACTGTTGTAGAGCTGATTCAAGCAATGTTTGGCTGTTTGGCCTTGATTTTGAAGTTCCTTTGGAGCTGTCAGAGTTTGTGAATACCAGTGCCTAGTGCAGTGTCTTCACTTGAGAAGAGTGCTTAATAACTGTTTTCTTAGATTGCTTAATGGGACCAGAATCAAACATACAACTTTTTGTGTCACTACATATTTTTATAAATTCTATTAGTACAGAAGAAGACTTGATTTAGTCTTTAAGCCATATATGATGGTTCCTTGAAAGGCATACATTTGAATGTAATCATAAAAACAAGTATGTAACCCTGTGGTATATAAAATGATCAAAATCAATAAGATGTTTACTACATTTTCCTCTGAATGTTCTACATTAGCTTTCTCAGGCAGAGTTTTGCTGTGGTTAGGCTAAAATTTTGCCACTTTCTCTTTTCTATTGAGATAACATTGGTTATAACAGTGATTTTCAACCTTTTTCATCTTATGACACACGCAAACTAATTACTAAAATTCTACGCTACACCAGCTGTGACAAAAAATTAGGTGTAATTTTGATTTATTCACACTGGATGGCTATTGTGTTAGCTGTTGTCATTTTTTTTTATTTGACATTCTAATGGCAAAGAGGTCAGTGCCTCTGACTAAGTAGTCCAGTATTACATGTTTTAAAAGTTCTTGGAACACACTGGTTTATAGCATTATATAAATTTCAGATGTACAGCATTATACATAATTTGACATGTTGTTTTTAAAAAAATGTAGTTACCTCATGAGATTATAGTTTGGCCTTCTAGTTCATGAGTTAGTGGATTATCTTTGAGAATTATCTTCTTAACAATAGCTTCAAAAAATTGAAAAGTACAGTTTAATAGGAAGAAGATGTTTTCAATGACTAAACTGTGTGATGAAAGTTTGGAATAGATACTTTCTTGAGCTTCTTTTAGCTTTTCACGGCACTAGTCACCAAAGTATGATTATATACACTCCCAGAGAATGAAGAAAGAAAACACCAGAGTTTATATAATAAATAAATGTATATAAAGTTACATATTTAAATCTTTTTCTTTTAAAATTTCTGATTACATGTATATGATTGTAATAGTATGTATTAATTTATTAGTAAATAAAAATATAGTGTGGCAGGTACTTAAAATTCTTTTCACTGGTAGGTTTATTTAGATAGTGAAGTTGAGACCACTATCTTAGGCTCTCATAAAGAATTGATAATGTCCATAGCTTACATTTATTAATTCTAAAAAAATTAAATGTGATGTGAGATTTTGCCATCATTTAACAAAGGTATTAAATGTAAACCTATATGAAACTGTTTCAATCCTCAAGGTGAAGGATAAATGCAAAAACCCAGTTAAATCCAGTGCTTATTGCTGTTGTTACTGTTTTAAGGTAGTGCTGCACTAGGAGAGGCAAAGCTGGGTAAGTGGAAGGACTAGAATAAAAAGAAATTAATTTGCAGTTAAAAAGATGTTGAGTTTTGCTGAAAAGAACTTCATAGCCATACCTGAAGGAATAAATACAGTTATAAAAATTAAAAAGATAATGAGAAAAATACCAACAGAGACTTTTGTTGCTTTGCAAAGATAGAATAAAGATTATCAGTTAATTAAGCAGCATTTGTAGGCCAAGAGTTTTCCATGCCTACCATGTATACATTGCTGAAGAAATCCCTGTATTGGCAGATGAACTCTGTGCTGCTTCTTCCTCTGTATATCTGAATGTAGACATGAGTGCTGGAGAGCTGCGGGGGACTGAAAAGAAGGTGTTTACAAGGCTGTCTGGAGTTGGAAGCAAAGAAGCACATGTACCACTGATAAACTACTAATTCCTTTCTTCCTAACTTTGTTTAGCTTCTTGACTGGCTGTAACAAATAAGCATTCACAGAATACAGCTTTTCAAAATGAATTAACTTATTTAAAGGATTTTTAAAAACTTGTTCTGGGGAAATGCTATCCAATTCAGCAACTGGTGAAGGGAAAAGTGGTATAACCATCAGTGCTCCTTAAGAATTTACATTTCTTTTCTCATTCCTTTGAGCTTTTCACAAGTTATTACCAGCAATGACACCAAATGGGATCCTCCCTGCTTTTTAATTTGTCTCTTTCTATGAGTAGTAGTTAAATGAAGGGGTGAAAATTATATTTTGTATGGCAGGTTAGCCCATACTGTTTCTGTACCTTTTGAAGGCCCCTCTGTTGTATTGAAATGTGAGACTTCTCTAGATTTTTCTTTTGTAAATAAACTGTTGAGGCTTTTGGATGCATAATGCCCTGCATGTTTTATCAAGAATGAAATTACAAAGAATTTGATTCAGTATTTTGGGAGAAATACTTATTTCCATTTTTTAAAAAATTATACACATTTTAGCCCTGGTTGGTGTGGCTGAGTGGATTGAGTTCCGGCCTGTGAACGAAAGGGTTACAGTTTGATTCCCAGTCTAGGGTACATGTCTGGGCTGTAGGCCAGGACCCTAGTAGGGGGTGCGCAAGGAGCAACCACACATTGAACTTTCTTTTCCTCTGTCCCTCCTTTCCCCTCTCCAAAAATAAATAAATAAAATCTTTTCAAAAATTACATGCATTTTAAACATTTTATCTTGTGATGTATTTCAAAAGCTACTAGACATACTCTTAGGGCAACTACCTTGGAAGTTACGTACTCCAAACCTTCATCAGGTGTTTAGATTCTCTTTGGATCCTCTGTGCATTCCAGCCATTATGTTCTAGTTTAGTTCACTGAGAAAAGTACTTACTTGTATAGAAGTGCAACTACTAAAGCAATAGTAAACATTAGGCTTGGAATTAAGTTCTGTTCTCAGTTCTTGACCTTTTTACACATCCCATACTGTAGTCTTTGATTTAATTAGCAGTTTTGGTTATCCCATCATATAGTTGGCACAAGTTGAGCTTAAAGATAGCAGACTTTAATTTTTAAAAAATTAATACTCCTTAATTTTTTGAAACAGCTTTAGGCCTGCAAAAAAATTGAGTGAAAAGAAAGTACAGAGTTCCTGTATACTGACTTACCTCCTCTTCTCCCAGTGTCCCTTATTACTTATCTTGCTTTATTGTGGAAAATTTGGTATAATGCTGAGTCAGTATTAACATATTGTTATTGACTAAAGTCCATTGTTTACATTAGGGATCATTCCTTGTGTTTTGTTTTTTTGGGGTTTTGATAACTGTATAAAAACATGTATTCACCATTACAGTATTATATAGTATATTTTCACCCATTCATCGCTCCCCTTTACCCTCCTCCAGATTCCTGGCAAATACTGATCTTTTTACTGCCTATTTTTGTCTTTTCTGGATGTCATACAGGTAGAATCATATAGTATGTAGTCTGTTTAGATTGTTCCATGTGCATTTGAGGTTCATCCATGTCTTTTTGTTGCTTGATAGCTCATTTCTTTTGTTGCTGAATAATCCTCAATTGTCTGAATGTACCACAGTTTGCTTATCCACTCACCTGTTGAAGGACATCTTGTTTGCTTCTAAGTTTTGACAATCGTAAATAAAGCTGCTGTAATCATTGTATGTAGGTTTTTGTGTAAATATAAATTCAACTCTGGGTAAATACCAAATTTAGTTTAGTAAGAGACTGCAAAACTGTCATCTTTTAAAGTACTACACCATGTCACATTCCTACCAACAATGAGTGAGAGTTCCTGTTCCAAATTCTTGCTAGCATGTGGTACTGTCATTGTTTTGGATTTTGGTCATTCTAATAGGTGTATAATGGAATCTAGTTTTATTTTGCAATACCCTAGTGACATATGATGTTGATTGTCCTTTCATATTTCTTGCCGTCTATATATCTTATTTGGTGACTTGTCTCTTCAGATCTTTTGCCCATTTTTAAATTGTGTTGTTTGTTTTCTAATTGTTGAGTTTTTTAATTATATTTTATTGATTATGGTATTAACAGTTCTCCCAATATTTTCACCTTTGTCCCCCCCAACCCAGCATCCACTACTCCCTCAGGCCATCCCCACACAGTTGTTTGTGTCCGTGGGTCATGTGTTTAAGTACTTTGGTTACTCCATTTCCTATACTATATTTTACATCCTCATGGCTAATCCATTACTACCTGTTGGTACTTCTTAATCCCCTCACCTCTTCACTTGTTCTCCTCCACACCCCTCTCATCTGGCAGCCACCAAAGCATTCTCCATATCCATGATTCTGTCTCTGTTCTTATTTCCTTAGTTTGTTTTTTAGATTCAAGTGTAGATAAATAATGTATTAATTGCCATTTTACTGTTCATAATTTTGATCTTTTTCTTAAATAAGTTCCTTAAACATTTCATATAATAATGGTTTGGTGGTGATGAACTTCTTTAGCTTTTTCTTGTCTGGGAAGCTGTTTAACTGCCCTTCTATTCTAAATGATAGTTTTGCTGGGTAGAGCAATCTTGGCTGCAGGTCCCTGCTTTTCATGATTTTAAATATTTCTTGCCAGTCCCTTCTAGCCTGCAAAGTTTCTTTTGAGAAATCAGCTGACAGTCCTGTGGGAACTCCCTTGTAGGTAACTAACTCCTTTTCTCTTGCTGCTTTTAAGATTCTCTCCTTTTTATCTTTAGCCTTTGCCACTTTAAATATGATATATCCTGGAGAGGACCTCTTGCATCCATCTTGTTTGGGACTGTCTGTGCTTCCTGACTTCTATGTCTATTTCCTTCACCAAATTAGGGGAGCTTTCTTTCATTATTTTTTCAAATAGATTTCCAATTTCTTGCTCTTTCTCTTCTTCTTTGGGCACCCCTATGATGGGAATTTTGGAGTGCTGGAAGTTGTCCCAGAGGCTGCTTACGCTATCCTCATTTTTTTGGATTCTTTTTTCTTCTTGTTGTTCTGATAGGTTGTGTTTTGCTTCCTTATTTTCCAAATCATTGATTTGATTATTGGCTACATCCACTCTACTGTTGTTTCCCTGTAAATTGTTCTTTATTACAATTAGTATAGCCTTTGTTTCTGACTGGATGTTTTTTTGCTGTTGAGGGCCTCACTAATTCCCTTGAGCATCCTTATAGCCAGTGTTTTGAACTTTGTATCTGATAGATTGCTTAACTCTGTTTTGTGTAGTTCTTTTTCTAGAGTTTGGATCTGTTCTTTCATTTGGGCTGTGTTTCTTTGACTCCTCATTTTGGCAGCCTCTCTGTGTTTGTGTCTATATATTAGGTAGAGTTGCTTTGACCCCGTGTCTTGGTAGCATAGCCTAATGTAGTAGGTGTCCAGTAGGGTCCAGTAGCAGAGCCTCCTGGATACAGGAGGTACCCATCCTGGGTACACGAGGTATTCCCTTGGTGTGGGCTGACTATACCCTTCTCTTGTAGTTGATCCTTGATTGACATTGGCAGGTCAATGGGAGGGATTTACCCAGGCCAGGTAGCTGCAAGGAGACTGGCTGTGACCACTGACCACCAACCTCTGCCCTCCGTGTAGGATCAGCTGTGCTGGGACAGGGTGTTACTCTGACAAGGTTTATAGCTGTCCACTGGGTGCACATGCTCTGGGGTTTCCCTGGTGGTTCAGGCCCAGGTCAGCCCCTACTGTGTCTGTCCAGGTCCACCTTGCATGAACTATAAGGCAGTCTGAGATGGCTGCTACTTGTGCTGGGCTTAGAGATTCCCAGCTAAAGCCAAACTGTGAATCTAGGCTGGTTGCTGCTAGTGCTAAGCCTGGGGCCATTTAGCAAGAGGTAGGGAGTAAGGGGTGGTACTCACTGAGGCTAGTTATTGCTTATTTGAGAGGATTTAGTAAGTTGTGATGCATGAGCCAAGATCAGCCATTCGTATGGAAAAATCACTGTTAATAGTTTGAGTGGGCCAGTAAGTTGGATGGGAGGGAGTCTCAGGGAATCTCCAGGGTGGGGCAAACAGTGGTAGGTTGATGGAGTCTCAGATATGACACCTGCCTGCAACCTCTGTGGCTCTGTGTGGGGAGGGTTTAGAAAAGGGACAATGGCCTCTCCTCACCTTTCTGTCTGAGAGAAAGAAAACAAGTCTTCCAGCTCCCACCTTGATACCAGCCACTTCAGTTCCTCCCCATATGCCACTAGTGCCTTTCAAGCTGCTACATCGGTGGTGGAGCTCAGAGAGAGTTAGTCTGAGTAAGGCTGTGTATGGTTCTTTAGGAGAAACTGCTTGGGACTCCAGAAATTTTGTCCATCATTCTGCTTTTTGCAGCCAGAAGTTAAGTGGACTTATTTTCCTGGAACTGGAACCCTGGGCTCGGGAGCCTGGTGTGGGGCTGGGACTCCTTTCTCCCAAGATATCCCTCCTGAATTTTTACCTACCACTTGTGGATGTGGGACCAGCATCTCTACCCCTCTTACCTGTCTGGATGGATGTGGTTTCTTTAATTCTATAGTTGTCAGACTTCCATTCAACTCAATTTCTGATGGTTCTGAGTGATGGTTGTTCTACATTTTAGCTGTAATTTTGACTGTTGTGGTTGTGTGAGGAGGTAAAAGCCATGTTTACCTATACCATCATGTTGACCCGTAGTGCCCTAATTGTTGAGTTGTAACAGTTCTTATTTAGTTTGGATATGAGTCCTTTATTACATGCGTTTTGTAGATGTTATCTTAGTGGCTTGTGTTTTCATTCTCTTATTTATTCATGTTTAACACATACTTTTTAGGTCTATGTCTCCTACATATTATATTTATTCAATTGGGTTTAAGGGACCTATGAAAAGACAATATATTCAGCCTGAATCAACATTGTGATCCATGAAGCTTGTGGTCATTCTGATTCTGTTAAGATCTGGGAGGCTGAATAGAATGTTTAAATGCATAGATTTTCAAAATGTACTCATTTGATTTTTGGTTCTTCCATTTCAGTTTTGTGGATAAGAACAAGTTACTTAAACTCTCTGTCCCTCAGTTTCCTCATTTATAAAGCAGGGATGATGAATATGAGTGTCTATTGTTATCTTGGCATAAAGATTAAAAAATTAATACATGTAAAGTTCTTTAGAAAAGAACTTAGTAATAATAAGTGCTCAATAAATATCAGCTCTTGTTATAATTATTTCTACTGTCATTATTGCTGTAATTAACTTTTTCTGCCTCATCCCCTTGAGGTCATCCTGGCTATCTCTAATTAGTAAAATTGTTTCTGTATTGAAGTGTAGTCTGTCTTTATGTAACTTCTCATTTTTCCTCTTGTGTCCTTTGGAATACAAAAAATGAATTTAATACCTCTTCTAAATGATGTCTCTCTGAATTTTGAAGCTGATCCCTTGTTATAGCATACTAATTTTTGTTTTGTGCTAGGCATCAGGGATGGAAAGATAAGTAAAATGTGGCCTGATGTGGAAAGAACTTGTCTAATAAAATAAAACAGATATGGAATTAATCTCTTATATATACACCTGCATCTGAATGTACATTTCTTTCTCCTTCCTATTAGAAAGGATGAATTCTTTGAAGCTGACACCGGCCCCACTATTTGTATAGTTATGACATTTCTCTTTGGTACCTGGATGTTTCTTCTCTTTCCCCAATTAATGTCCTGCTCCCAAGTGAACGATTGTTGCCAGCATCCATTTCTTGCCATTGCCGAGTCCTCTTCTTAACCTGCTAGCCACATTTGACACCATTGATTATCCGCCCCCTTCTTGACATTGCATTTCTTCTCAGCCCCTTTGCATTATGTTCTCCTGTACTCATCTTCAAGAGGATGAGTGTCTCAGGGTTTACTCTTTGGACTTTTTCTCTTTTCTGCATTTTCAGGTGGTGATTTTATGTAGTTCCAGGTCTGGCAACTGCAATTTTATATCTGCAATTCAGACCTCATTCCAACACTTATATAGCCACTTTATTTTAGATGTTGAATAAGCATCTTAAAAGTTAATACATCCCGACTTGGGGACTTCTCGCCAAGATGGAGGCACAGGTAGACACACTGTGCCTCTGCACACAACCAAAAGAAGGACAACAACAAATTTAAAAACAAAACACAATCACAACTGGCAGAAAATCAAATTGTATGGAAGTCTGACAACCAAGGAGTTAAAGAAGAAACATACATCCAGACTGGTAGGAGGGGTGGAGATGGGCAGCAAGGCAGAGAGGACTCATGACAAGGCAGTGGCTGGAGGACTAGGTCACGCAAGGCAGCGGCTGGTGGTCCCACATTCTCGTGCGGATAAGCTGGGAAGAACAGCTGGGGAGTGAGGCAGACATTGCAACCCAGGATTCCAGCATGGGGAAATAAAGCCTCAAAACCTCTGACTGAAAACTCCTCTGGAGGTTGAGGCAGTAGAAGAAACTCCCAGCTTCACAGGAGACTTCACTGGAGAGACCCACAGGGTCCTAGAAAGTACACAAACCCACCCTCCCAGGAATCAGCACCAGAAGGCCCAATTTGATCGTGGGAAGCGGGGAAAGTGACTGAAAACCGGCAGAGAGCAGAGCAAGCAGCATTGTTCCCTCTCGGATCCCTCCCCCACATGTAGCTCATCACAAAGCAGCAACATGGGTTGCCCCACCCTGGGAAATACCTAAGGCTCTGCCCCTTACCTTGTAATAGGCACACTGAGACCAAATGGCCCAAATGAAAGAACAGATCAGAGCTCCAGAAAAAATACAACTAAGTGACAAAGAGGTAGCCATCCTATCAGATACATAGTTCAAAACACTGGTAATCAGGATGCTCACAGAATTGCTTGAATATGGTCACAAATGAGATAAAAAAATGAAGGCTAAGCTAAGTGAAATAAAGGAAAATGTACAGGGAACCAACAGTAATGGGAAGGAAACTGGGACTCAAATCAATGATGTGAACCAGAAAGAAGAAAGAAACATTCAACCAGAACAGAATGAAGAAACAAGAATTCAAAAAAATGAGGAGAGGCTTAGGAACCTCCAGGACAAATCTAAATATTCCAACATCCGAAACCTAGGGGTTCCAGAGGGAGAAGAGGAAGAGCAAGAAATGGAAAACTTATTTGAAAACATAATGAAGGAAAACATCCCTCATGTGGCAAAGGAAATAGAATTCCAGGAAGTCCAGGAAGCTCAGAAGAAGTTGGATCCAAGGAAGCACACACCAAGGCACATCTTAATTACATTACCCAAGATTCAAAATAAGGTAAGAATCTTAAAAGCAGCAAGAGAAAAGGAGACAGTTATCTTAAGACTATCCCATAAGACAATTCCCATAAGACTATCACCTGGTTTCTCAAAAGAAACCTTGCAGGCAAGAAGGGGCAGGAAGGAAGTATTCAAAATCATGAAAGGCAAGGACCTACATCCAACATTACTCCATCCAGCAAAGCTCTCATTTAGAATGGGAGGGCAGATAAAGTGCTTCCCAGATAAGGTCAAGTTAAAGGAGTTCATCATCACCAAGCCCTTATTATATGAAATGTTAAAGGGACTTATCTAAGAAAAAGAAGATCAAAACTATGAACAGTAAAATGACAACAATCTCAGTTATTAACGATGGAACCTAAAACGAAAACAAACTAAGCAAACAACTAGAACAGGAACAGAATCACAGAAATGGAGATTGCATGGAGAGTTATCAGCTGGGGAGTGGCAGGGGGGAAGGTACAGAGAATAAGTAGCATAAATGGTAGGTAGAAAATAGGGGGAGGTTAACAATAGTATAGGAAATGTAGAAGCCAAAGAACTTTTATGTATGACCCATGAACTGAACTAAAGCGGGAGAATGTGGGTGGGAGGGGGTGTGCAGGGCAAAGGGGAATAAAAGGGGGGAAATGGGACAACTGTAATAGCATAATTAATAAAATATATTTAAAAAATACATCCCAACTTGGGGTGGTGAACACACAATACAATATGCAAATGATGTATTATAGAATTGTTTACCTGAAACCTATATAATTTTATTAAACAATATCACCCCAATAAATTCAATATAAAAGTAAAGTTAATATGGCCCAGAATAAATTCCAGATCCTCTCCTGATGCCCCCAAAACAATAAAGAGCAATTATATTCTTCTCATTGTCCAGTCCAAGAACCTTGGAATTATTCTTGAGTCCTTTCTTCTATGTCAACAAATCTTACCAGTTCTACTTTCAGAATATTCTAGTTCAACCACCTCACATATCTCAGCCATATGATTCTGGTGTTAATTTTATAGCATCCTAATCCCTCCATTTCTGTCAGTGCTCCCTTTAGTGTTTTTTCCCCACACAGCAGTCTGAATGATTATTTTAAACTATAAGAATGGACATGTCACTATTCTTATCAAAGTCTTCCAGTAGTTTCTCATCTTAATACAAAATCGGAAGTCTTTCTGTCCTGTGTGCAGTAATATGGCCTGTCACTCTCCCCCTTGCTCGCTGTTTCTTCCTCCTTGCTTCCCTCCAGCACTCCAAGCACTCTGTGTCAAAGTCCTGACTTTTGTTCTTCCTTCTGCCTGCATGTTCCTCCCCTAGATAACCTTGTGAGTCTTCCACACATCATTTAGATCCCTGATCAGACGTTACCTGGTCTGTGTAATTAGCATTACATTTTTTTCAGAGCTTTTAAAGCTCTTAACAAACCTCAAGTTTTACTGGGAATTGAAATCAGGTCTACTGTACTATGTAGTCTTATAGAAGTCACCTTCTTGTGAAAACCAGAACTGTATTTCAGTGTGTCTTGTTGACAGCATATCTCAGAATACAAAGGGAAATCTATGAGTTGTACAAGTTTTAGTATCTGTTACTGCAGTTTATTTAAATCTGAGATTTATACTCATTCATGCAAGTGGTGTACTCTTATTTAGGTCAAGCTACTTGTCCTTTAGGATCAAACATCTCCAAATTGGTGAGGCCTTCCGTAACGTACTTCTGCTAACCTCACCTCTTCTCTCAGTGCTGTTTATAAAAATAGATATGACCTAGTTCATGACACTGTTGCCTGTTTGTTTACTTCTGTTATATCATAATTAATTGTTTTCAACTCAAGAAACACTTATGACTACCTAAATACTACTTTGAAATGGTCTGTAGCCCTAAGTCACTTCATTCTGTGGTATTTCTCTTTGTTTACACATGACTGTCATCTTTAAACGGAGATCTATAAGGCGAAGGATCATGTACGTCTTAGGATCCTTTGAGTCTTCAGTGCTTGTCTATAGTGGGCACTTAAATTCCTTTGAATGAATAAGTGGCTGAATAGATAACTAAAAGAATCCTTTTGTTCTTTTCTACCTTAATGGGTACATTATTCTTAATAGAGGGGATGGAAACAAAATAGAATATTAGTTACTTTTACCCATTATTATTGTAGCACATACCCGAAGAGTGTATTGCTTTAGAGCTTGTTTTTTTTTTTCTGTTCTTAACAAAACAGAGTCTTTGTGTTTGTTTTTCTTACTTATATAGATTCATACCAGTCTTTTATATTAATTATTGATTATGTGCCCTTTGTAAAATATGTGGTCATCATAGATTCCTCAGTAGCTTATAATTCTTAGATATTTCCTCATTTGAGTAATGTTTGGATAGAGTTTTATTTTTGAAGATCTTTAACTATCCTTCCCCATGAGATTTCACCTTTTCTCTGAGCATTTTGAAAACATACAGGGCACTTTTTACTGCATTTCCCACCTTAACAATCATACTGTAAGGTGACATAGTTATTTTTCCCAAAGTCTCTCACTACTTCCATTTCATATATTTTCTATTATGGGAGGAATTAGGGGTTAAACTGACAGTTTTTATTAGGTTTCCTACTTATTTAATAACTGTTTTTAATTTTAGGGTAGGGTTTCTGTTTTATAAATACTATTACCACTTTTTTGAGTAATGACTGGCTGCTCACTACATATGTATATGAACTACTTTGACATTATATAAAAGTAGAATCAAGTCTGTAGTATCTCTTTCTGAGCTTTTAGAAGCAGATGCCCCAGGAAACAAGACAGTGTGTGAAGTAGACAGTGAGTTTGAGCAAGCCTTCTTTGGAAGGGCAGATTGTGCAGCACTGAGACGTTACTCACAGAAGATATTTGAGCGTCGTGCCCTTTTAAATGAATAAGTGCCAACAGGTTGTTGGGGGTGGATGGAGTTGCTTCATTCTAAACTCTAGTGCTTATAAATATGGATATCGAAATAGCTATTTCATCTTCATGTTTTCCATTTTGCACACTTTCATATTTATTCCTAGATTTTTTTTTACTAGATCACTAGCTTATTATAAAAGGATATGATAAAGGATACTGATGACCATTCAGACAGAAGAGGGATACATAGGGTAAGGTATGTGGGTGGAAACTTGGAGCTTCCATGTGCTCTTTGAGTGCAGCCCTCTCCCCAAATCTGCATATATTCACCAAAGCTCTCCACATCCTGTCCTCCTGGGATTTTTAGGAGGTTTCATTACATAGGTATGACTGACTAATTATTGGACATTGGTGATTGATTGATCCTCTAGCCACCTCCCCTCCCCAGAGGTTGGGGAGATGGACTGAAAATTCCAACCTTCTGTTCACTTGGTTAGCTTCACTGGCACAGCCCCTATCCTTAGGTCCTTTCCCTAACTAACATCAGACTTTTATTCTATGAGAAGCCTTTTTAATCAGATGGTAGTGAAGTGATAAGTGACATTTTTAAAGGTTTTCTTCCTGTTTACTTTTAAGTTAATAGAGGAAAGATTATAGTCAGGAATCTCTCATGTGTCAGCCTGTTACTGTGTTCCAGTGTGACCCCAAAGTGATCACCTAACTGATCCATTGTAAAGGCTGAGAGGAGGTCCTTACTGTATGTTCTGTCCTAGAACAGTGGTCTTCAGAGATAGTAATTTTGGATGCTATCTTTTTATACTCCTGTGTGCACTTTATTCTTGGTAGGATCACCTAAATCTGTACTAAGCTTAGATCTAGCACTTTGCTTCTGTCCATTTGTCCCTCACACTTGGCCATATACCTATTAGATTCTAAGGCCTACTTCATATCACATATCTATGATGATCTCCTTCACTTTTCCCTATTGCCTTACACATTCTGAAATTCTTTTATACTTTATATTGTACAACTTAGCACTTTAAAGTATGATTTTCATATTTCAAGCAGACATAAGCACCATGAACCATGAACAAAAACTATGTCTTAATCATGTCACAAATACGTAGTCTACCCCACCTGTGGCATTTTATAAAGCCTACCTCTTCAGCGGCTCTTACATCTTCATTGTGATATATGTAATAGTTACTGAATGAATATTTGTTGATTATTGGAATAATTTCTTCATGTATGATTCTTAAAAGTTAGGGTTACAGTCTAGTGGACACTCATGTTATCTGGAAGTCCAATGAGGGTTTTGGTAGAATATTAAACGGGTTTTCTATATTAAATTGTTTGCATTTTCTTCTTTATTAGAAGCAATCATTTATGCCATGATTAAATTTTGAATACAGGCTCCGGCACAAATAATGCCCCTTTTTTATTACAAAAACATAATCACGTAATTCTCTAACATAACAATATCACACTCAAGCACACCATATAACATTTTAGATGAATTATTCAAATTAAAACTATGAATTATTACACCCATATTGTTGCTTTACCAACCACACTCAAGCAGGCCTTACTTCTGTCGCACCCTGTGTGATGGTTAACCTGATGCACTTAAATATAAATCTATAGTTTAAAATACTACATGAGAAGAATAATCAAGTTTTATTAGTTTTGCTGAGAGGAATATCAAAGGCCTCTATGGAAAGAGTTCTCAGACTTTACAAGAATAACTGTTTTCAGAAAATAAGTTCTTGTGTCTTGAAAAGATGGGAACTCAATAAAACTGTTAAAGTTATTAAGCTGACTTTCTATATTTAGAACACATTAGGAATGTGTTCTTTATGACTTAAAATTTAGTAAAACTAAAATTATCTGTTGTCTAAGAAATCCATGGAGGCGTAGCATTACTGTCCACTATAGAATGTATCATAGACTTTGTTACCAATGAGATTCAAGCAGATCCATAACACTGGAGGCCTTGGAGAGCTAACATCCAGGATCTAGAGAGAAGGATGGTGAACTCTGTTCTAAGTCTCATAACCACTGAATGTGAATAACTTAAAATCAGGTATGAAAAACTACTTAATTGAGAATACAAATAATTTAACCCTTTTTATAACCACCTCTATGACTGTCTGATAGAAATACTGAGTTTCAATTTTTTCATGTTCTCCAGGATATACACATACTTGTTTTTAACATTTTCAAAAATGTTGTGTAGGTCTCTAAGTCAAAATTAACTTTTTAAAGAACTTTATCAGAAATTTTCAAACAAAAATAGAAAAGAAAGCAGAAATATTAACTCCCTTACTCAGCTTCACCTTCAACAATTATTTGCCTATGGCAATCTTTTTTTCATTTATATCTCCAACTGCTTATACCCCCCCCCAGGTTATTTTATAGCACATCTTAAATATCTTTTCGGTTCATCTGTGAATTGTTTTAATATATGTGTATCTCTTAAATATGAGATCTCATTTTAAACATAATCATATCTCCTTAAAAAAGTAACATGTAATATCATCAGATATTCAGAAAAATTCAAGCTTAACCTAGTCTTATTCCTTAGTGGTATTGTGATATGAGGAATGATTGATATTCACACTGGCCAGTGTGGTTCAGTTGGTTGGGAGCATATGGGAGGCAACCACTAGATGTTTCTCTCTCACATCTTTGTTTCTCCATCTCTCTCTTCCTTTCTTTCTAAAATCAATTAACATATGTTTTAAAGAGAGAATGATTGATTGGTTCAGGTGTTGTCAATCTTACACCTAAGGGTTTTAGAGGCTATTTATTATGGTCTAGATGCATTATTACCTCGGGGGTTGCAGAGTAATGAGATATATACACACACACACACAAAATATATTTTATTGATTATGCTATTGCAGTTGTCCCATTTTTTTCTCCCCTTTATTACCCTCACCCTGCACCCCCTCTGCCACCCACATTCCCTCACCTTAGTTCATGTTCATGGGTCATACATATAATTCTTTGGCTTCTCCATTTCCCATACTATTCTTAGCCTCCCCCTATCTATTTTGTACCTACTATTTATGCTTCTTTTTACCTGTACCTTTTCCCCCATTCTCCTCGCCCCCCTGCCCCGCCGCTGATAACCTTCCATGTGATCTCCATTTCTGTGATTCTAGTTTTTTGCTTATTTGTTTTTGTTTTTAGGTTCAGTTGTTGATAGCTATGAGTTCATTGTCATTTTACTGTTTATAGTTTTGACTTTTTCTTAGATAAGTCCCTTTAACATTTCATATAATAAGGGCTTGGTAATGATGAACTCCTTTATTTAACTTGACCTTATCTGAGAAGCACTTTCTCTGCCCTTCCATTCTAAATGAAAGCGTTGCTGGATAGAGCAATCTGGGATGTAGGTCCTTGTCTTTCATGACTTGGAATACTTCTTTCCAGTCCCTTCTTGCCTGTAAGGTCTCTTTTGAGAAATCAGCTGACAGTCTGATGGGAACTCCTTTGTAGGTAACTCTCTCCTTTTCTCTTGCTGCTTTTAAGATTCTCTCCTTATCTTTAATCTTGGGTAATGTAATTATGATGTGCCTTAGTGTGTGCTTCCTTGGGTCCAACTTCTTTGGGACTCTGAGCTTCCTGGACTTCCTTGAAGTCTTATTTCCTTTGCTAGATTGGCGAAGTTTTCTTTCATTATTTTTTTTTCAACTAAGTGTTCAACTTCTTGCTTTCTCTTTTCCTTCTGGCACCCATATGATTCAGATGGTGTAATGTTTAAAGTTATCCCAGAGGTTCCTAAACCTCTCCTCAATTTTTAATTCTTGTTTCTTCATTCTGTTCTGTTTGAATGTTTATTTCTTCCTTCTGCTCCAAAGCATTGATTTGAGTCTCGGTTTCCTTCCCTTCATATTGGTTCTCTTTATTTCACTTTTCATAGCCTTCACTTTTTCTTCTATTTTGCAACCATACTCAACCATTTCTATGAGCATCCTGATTACCAGTGTTTTGGACTCTGCATCTGATATGTTGACTATCTCATCGTTGCTTTTTTCTGGAGCTTTAATCCGTTCTTTCAGTTGGGCCCTATTTCTTCCCCTTGGCACACCAGTTATGTAGTAAGGGGTGGACCCTTAGTTATTCATCAGGGCGGGGCAACCCACTTCCCTGTGTTGTGGGGAAGGGGTCCAATAGGGAAAAATGCTGCTTGGTCAGCTCTCGACTGGCTTCCCCCCCACCCCGCCCCCCCCGCTTTTCATAAGCAAATTGGGTCCTTTAGGTGCTGATTCCCAGGTGGGTGGGTTTGTGTACATTCTGGGAGCCCACAGGTCTCTCCAATGAACTCTCCTGTGAGGCTGGGACTTTCTCTTGCCACCCCAACCCCCACAGGTTTTTATAGTCAGAGGTTTTGAGGCTTTAGTTTCCCACACTGGAATCCTGGGTTGCGTGGTCTGTCTCACTCCCCAGTTCTTTCTGGCTTATCTGCCTGCAAGTGTGGAACCACCCTGTCCACCAGCCACTGTCTTGCGACTTGCCCTCCCCACCCCAGCTGCCAATCTCCACCTGTCTTACTAGTCTGTATGAATGTTTCTTCTTTAACTCCTTGGTTGTCAGACTTCCATGTAGGTCAAGTTTCTAGGAGATCTGGTTGTCTTTTGTTTTTAAATTTGTTGTTGTCCTTCTTTTGGTTGTGCAAAGAGGCAAAGTATATATACATATGCCTCCATCTTGGCCAGAAGTTCTAATGATATGCATTTTTAATCCTCAGATATCCAGTGTTCAGATTTCTGATTGTCCTGTACTTTAAACTATATGTGGATAAATCAGGGTCTGGATAAGGTCCCTATTACAGTTGGTTGATAGTAAATATCTTTATTCTATATGCTTCTCCTTCTCCTTCCTCTTTCCTACCCTCCCTCTCTCCCTCTCTTTGCTGTTTATTTGTTGAAGAAACTGGGTATATGCTAGTTGCTCAGTCTGAATATTGGTGATTGCATTTCCTTTTTTTTTTCATTACCATTTAGTCTCCTTAAACCCCCCTCCCTGCAGCAATCACCACCTTGTTGTCCATGGGTGATTGCATTCATTTCATTTAACATTCCTTTATTTTCTGTAAATTGGTAGTTAGATATAGTGACTTGATTATATTCATGCTTGATTTTTGGACAAGAATATTTAGAAGCACTATTGTATTCTTCCATAAGGAGGCATTTATTCTCTTTTGGTGTTGTCAAGTTAATAGCCGTTGGGATATATTGTTCACAGTGGCTGATAATAATACTTGTGATTCCTTGTGACTAGCTTTAGTTGGTAATCTAGGTTTTTCCTCCTCTGGGCACTATTGAGAATTAAAAAGAAAAAAAGACTCAATATCAAGTTGTGGTATTTTCCTGGATGCGACGTAGGTTTGATATTGTGCACTTTTTCTGTGTGAAGACCTTCTTCACCTTAGATCAGTTTTCTTCTAGATTAGTTTTATTTTCTTATTTCTTTATTTCCCCTCTCCACTGTCTCTTTATTGCTTTCTGACTTGTTCTGTTACTTTATTCGTCTCTGTTCAAATGTTACCTTATCAGATCACAATTATCACTATGTGAAGACATTCTCCTACTAACATCTTCTTTTCCTGCTTCATTTTCCTTCATCGCATCTGATATTTATTTATTTGTACTGTCTCTCCTATGACTTAGACGTAAGGCAGGGACTTGTTTTTGTTCACCGCTGCTTCCTTGATGTTTAAAAGTTTCCTTCATATAGTGGGTGCTCAGCAATATTTGTTGAATTAATATGTTACATTGGATTCAGCATTTTTCCTCATCTTTCAACTTGTGTTGCATACTTTAAATATATACATATGTGTATTTTTCTACATTTTGAAAGTTCTTTTTAACATTATCTTCCAGCAACCATTGAACATTTGCTTTTGATAACTGTTTATAAATTCTAACATTTCTTGTTCTCTAGTTTTTTTTCATTGTACTGTGTACTTGTTTCATGACTGCTGTGTCCACTTGTCTCTCTGAGGCTGCCAAGTAAACTCTCCCACCTTGCCTTCCCCCCGCCCACTCAATAGGTTATCTTTGGATCCCTAAATTTTCTTTATTTCTTCCTTTGTTTATCTTGGTCACCCATTTCTTGAAGCTGAGTTTCTCTGGTCCTGATTTAGGCTTCTTCAGTGGTTGTTTGGATCCATTCCTCTAACAGGTCTCTTTCTTTAATGTAATAAAAATAGCACTCCCGTTAGAGTGTTTGGGCATGTGGCAGGAAAAGGGAATGTAAGGAGGGAGGCTTCAGATGCCTCACGAACTCTGAAACTAGTTTTATTGTATTGCTTGTTTGTTCTACAGCTCACTCTTCCTTGCTTCCAAGACCTTCTTATCTGTGGAGTCTTTGGCTGTGGTTTTGCTTTACTCTTATTTTTCTGTCAATTTCATTCTGTCTACCTGTATTTTTTAAATACCCTGAAAGTTTTCTGTTTAGATGACACCATTTCTTGTTATCCAATACCACGATTTTACTTTTTCTTTTTAAACTCTTTACAAGGTTATTATTCTGGAAATGATAGAAGAAATACATGATGTTCATAGAGTGAAACTGGAAATCTTATTTTCTTCTCTACTTTTACTCCCCTCCACAGAAGTAACTACTATTAATAATTTATGTTATTTTTAACATATATATGATTATCACTCTTTATCTTACTTTTTTGATTTGGCAATATATCTTGAACATTTTTCCATCATACCAACTTATTATTTTCCAGATTGATAAAATTCCTGCTTTTTAACTGAATAAAATGTAATATCTTATTGTTTTAATTTGCATTTCCTTGATTAGAAAGTTTTACTGTTAAGCATTTTCTCATTAATTTTAAGATGGGGCAGACAATTTTAAAATTTTAAAAAGGACAACTATAAAAATATATAAAATGTCTAGATATATTTAAGAAATAACTAAAGACATGGACAAAGGGTAGAAACAGGTCAGCATTTCACATATATAGTATAAATCCTCAGTTATCTTATAGTTTTTATGCTGTTATTTTAAAATACATCTCTTTTGTCACTTCAGTGGGTTCTTGGTAAGGAGAGGAATTAGATATGTGTGCTGAACTTGCCTTATTAGCAGGAATTTAGACAGATAATTAATTATTCCATGTTCTAGGGTCTGATTTGCTGAGTTTAAGAAGCCATATCAAGAAGTCATAAGCATGCAGTCACTTGTAACTTTACATATGTTTTCATATTATGCATCAGAACTATGAGGGGAAACGCTCCCCCCCAAAAAAAAAACACAAACAAACAGAATTAATCTTCTGGAGGGTGGGCTCCTTGTAGTACAGGCTTCTCCCACTAGGTGAGTGTTCTAGGAACCCATCTGTATCAGTGTACCAGCTGGCATTGTTGTGAGACGCTATGTTCGGCTTCCGTGAATTATTTTTGAAGACTCTTTCAACACATTTTCCCATTTTTTAATGGGCGATTTTTGAGCGCACCTGCCCACACCATGCTGAGCGTTGGGCAGTTTTTGACCAAAAAAGTCATGACCCCTGTGCCCCACCCTCCCTATTCACCTGATATTGCCCCGGGTGACCATTTCTTTTAGTTTCCCTGGATTTAAAAAGTCCTCAAAGGGGAACATTTTGCCAATGTGGATGTGGTGAAACATAAACCAGCAGAAGCACTAAAAGACATTGAAATCGACAGGTTCAAAAACTGTTTGAGTAGTGGAAAAAAATGTCTCAGTAGGTGTATTGCATCAAATGAGGAATACTTTGAAGGTGACTGAAATTTAAATTTGTAAGAATAAATAACATTTTTTTTATAAGTACATTCTGGTTTTTTTGGGCCTCCCTGTATTTCTGATAGCTTGAATTATTGACAAGTAGAATCTTATAGTCCCTATTGAGGTTTAGTTGGACTTTAGAGATATCGTAGAACAATTTGCCTTAATATTTACAAACTGTGTAAGGTAAGGGATTTGCCCATAATCACGTATGTAATAGCAGAGGGAGGTTTAGAACTCAGGTATCCCAACTTTCTGATACTCCCTTTCTTCCCACCCACCCATTATATTATTTTGCTCTTCATTGTCAAGGTACAACTTCTAGTCTGAAGAATCATCACATTTTTTTCAAAAATGTATGTTTTAAATTTTTGTAAACAGACTGCAGATTTTCATTCAAAAATGGTGACTACAGATACAGAATTTTAGATTAAAGCTTGCTAGGCATGAAAATTAACTTCTAGAAACTTAGGATTTTTTTGATTTTGTTTATTGTTGTTCAGTTATAGTTGTCCCATTTACCCCCCATTGCTCTCCCCTGCCCCAACAAGCCCCTGCTCCTAAAGACAATACCCACCCCATTGTCATTGTCTATGGGTCTATTGTACATGTTTCCCTTCTTTCCGCCATTATCCCAGTGCCCCCTCCCCTCTGGTCCTTGTCTGTTTCCTCTATATTTCCATGGTTCTTTTTTGCTCATTTGTTTGTTTTGTTGATTAGGTTCCATTTGTAGGTGACATCATGTGGTGTGTGTCTTTCACCGCCTGGCTTATTTCACTTAATGTAATGCTCTCCAGTTCATTCCACACTGCTGCAAAGGGTAGGAACTCCTTTCTTTCTGCTTTGTAGTATTCCATTGTGTAAATGAACTACAGTTTTTTGATCCATTCATTTACTAAGTGTCCATTTACTAATGGACACTTAAGTTGCTTCTAGCACTTGGCTGTTATAAAGCACTGCTATGAACATTGGGGTTCATAGGTTATTTTGAATCAGTGTTTCAGGATTCTAAGGGTATAATCCCAGCACTGGAATTGCTGGGTCAATAGGCAGTTCCATTTTTAGTCTTTTGAGGAAATTCCATACTGTTTTCCACAGTGGTTGCACCAGTCTTCATTCCCACCAACAGTGCACTAGAGTTCCCTTTTCTCAATCTTGCCAGCACTTTCTTAAATTTGTTTTTGTCTCACATCAGAATGCTTATATAAAGCATTATTATTATTTTTTTTTTACATAGAAGGCTTTGTGGAAATAAATAGCCATTTGGGAATACTTGTTGCCTTGGAAGGATATGTAAAATATTCTTTGGCACCAAATAATTAAAATTGCAACCTTTTTTTAAAAACAAGTTCTGTTTGTGGACACAGGTAGTTATTTGATTCATTTCCCACTTTAACTTTGGAATAGAAAGTATTTTTTTGAGTTATTAGGATATAAAAGGGTCATTCAATGTCAGTAAATCATTTATTATAAAACCAATGGAGTAGAATATTGTTTATATTCTTCCCACACATTCTTTTATCAGAATTTTCCATCTCTCAACCTGTTCTGTAAATAAGGTTTTTCTACTATAAAGAAGTTAAGAAAGTTAACATTTTGGGGATCATAACTTTTTTAAAGATTTTATTTATTTATTTTTAGAGAGAGGTGAAGGGAAGGAGAAAGAGAGGGAGAGGAACATCAATGTGTGGTTTCCTCTCTCATGCCCCCTTCTGGGAACCTGGCCCACAACCCAGGAGGCCCTGACTGGGAATTGAACCAGCAACCCTTTGGTTTGCAGGCCTGTGCTCAATCCACTGAGCCACATCAGCCAGGGCAGGATCATAACTTTTTAAACATACTAGAATTTAAAAAATAAATTGGAGGTGTAAGTGAGCACTCAGAGTTGTAAATCCCACCTGGATTTGAGTAATGTCCAAGGCCACAGTGGTTGAGAACTATAATCTGCATTTATATTCATTTTCTTATCAGTTATAGAAGTTTTATAACAAATGCATTTTTAAAATTTATCATGTATTATTTATTAATTAAAATTCTTTTAATGAAAAACTTATTCTATCTTAGAAAATGGCCTTAGGCATTCTCCTTTAATTTATTGATTTAGTACAAAGTGAAAAAGCATATGAAAAGATCTGGGATAATTGCAATGTATGTGGTATCCAGCTTACCAGTGATATTTTTGTGCTTTTTTTAGTGTGTAAAGCAAAGTGTTTTAAACTCTTTCTAGAGTGGAATTTGACTTCAGTAATAAACAATACCCTATGAAAAGGGTTTCCAGTGACAGTTTTCAATTTGTAATGTAGAAGCTTCACTGTGGTGCAAAGTGTTATGACTGACATTTTATTTAGGAAAATACATCATGGAACTCCATATGATATAAATTTCACAATGCTTTCATGTTCTGAATTGGAATGAAAGATACATTAAAATTTACATTAACTTAGATCTGTTTTCAAAGTTGAGGAGTCAGTGGGAAGGGCAGGAGGATGGGGATTACGGAATGTGTTTGGGACTCCATGGTGGGCCGTAGGATCAAAGCGGCCCTTTAATCATAATCAGAAAGGACATTTTTGACCAGGACAATTAGGTTACATGACTCTTTTTCCCTCTTTGTTTTTTATTTGTTACAGGCAAAGGGGAAGATAGTGATGTACTCAGTATAAATGCAGATGCTTATGACAGTGACATTGAAGGCCCATGCAACGAAGAAGCAGCTGCTCCGGAGGTTCCAGAAAATACAGTCCAAAGTGAAGCTGGTCAGATAGATGACCTGGAGAAAGACATTGAGAAGAGTGTGAATGAGATTCTGGGACTGGCGGAGTCTAGCCCAACGGAACCCAAAGCAGCCACCTTAACTGTTCCTCCACCAGAAGATGTTCAGCCTTCTGCACAGCAGCTGGAGCTGCTAGAACTTGAGATGAGGGCAAGAGCTATTAAAGCCCTAATGAAAGCTGGTGATATAAAAAAGCCAACCTAGTTATTTAAC
Source organism: Trachops cirrhosus (assembly GCA_028533065.1). Classification (NCBI taxonomy): domain Eukaryota; kingdom Metazoa; phylum Chordata; class Mammalia; order Chiroptera; family Phyllostomidae; genus Trachops; species Trachops cirrhosus. The sequence goes on along the minus strand of CM052540.1, from coordinate 65,727,437 downwards.
TTGAACCTGAATTTTTGGTGTGTTTGAACAAAGCCACATGATATAATTTTGTATCTAATGTTTATTTTGAGTCTTACATGATATTTCTCATATAAACCATACAGTTTTTTTCATTGATGTGACTTTTATATTATGTTTGTGTTATTGTTTTATGAGTTCATGGCAAATACCTTTGGATAATCGGAGATTTTGTTACATAAACTGTAGATTAGTATCTGAAAAGCTATTAGCAAAGAGTCCTGGTACATTTTTTTCTTTATTTTTAAATGTTTGGGCACCAAACCTAAAAGGCTAAGAAAAATTGACAACGCACATTGTTCTTAAGGTACCTATATTTAGCAGTGAAATACTAAATTATTGCTCCTAGATTTGTTAACAGTGTAAGAAATTTAGTTTTGCTTATGTGCACTTTGAAAATATGAATTGTCTTGAAGATACATACCTTATATGGTTGTGGATTTACCAGTAAAAACTGAGTAACATTTTTTACTGTAAGGTTTAGAGATCTGAAATAGCTAAGAAAAAACTTATAAAAGAAAATAGCCTTAATGTAAGGTAGTTTTTAACAATGTAGAGTAATTGCCCGACTTTAATTCCAGCAGACAAGCCATTCTAACAGACATTTGATATTATTGGACACTTTGTTCAAGTGTTTTTCTTCACTAAAAAGGGAACACATTTTCATATTCAATCCCAGCTATCAGGAGAAGGAGAGTATTTTATCATACAGGCTTTCATCTAGTGTTTTTGCTTGAAGATCTGATGCACTAAAATTCCATGAATTAAAAATAATAAAGACTGTCATTCTGGATCTGAAGACTTTTGGTACATTTCCAAAAACAAAATTAATTTCAGGAAGCTTTGTTAGGTTGATGTTATAATCTGATTTTGTATGGTTTTTGTAAATAATTAACATCTTGCCACAATTATGGATGCTTTTTGCCCCATCACTAATTGTAGTTGTTTGATAACAAAATAAATTTAGGTAGAGATACTTAAAATAAATGTTTTTTTTCTCTAAAATGTAAATCTGGAACTGTTGTTTTTATATTTGCTCACAATTATAGTATATTTTATTTATAAGCCATTCTTCACTAATGCTGTATGAGGATTTTCCTCAGACACTGAACATGCTGAGATTGTGTTTAAGTAGTTGGCTTAATTGTATATAAAAATTCTAGAAGATTTATTATGGAAATAGAGAGTATTTATAAAACATTGGAGTTGTAGTTACAAATTCTTTTTGTTGTTCCTGAACATGCCTTTAAATAACCTTGTTATTTTTCTTTTCTCCCTGAATCTGATGAAGCAGAGGCCTGTATCATTTGAAAAGCTTCTCTTAGGCTAGTAAATATGAATATGATTTAAGTAGTGAGTTCTTGTAGTTAATTGCCTCAAGATGAAAAAAACATTGATTATGGTAAAATAATTTTTCTCTTTCAACCTAAACTGAAAGTTAAAATAATAAAGTAGTGCAGAATAAATTTTAATGCTGCTTAGTAATTATAAAATGCAGTAGATGACATATGAGTGATTAAACATAGAGGAGTAGAAAAAGGTCTGAGTGCTTTGTAACTGATTAAAGTCACACTTTCATGAAGCATTGTGTGTCTGCTGTATTCAGTATGCAGAATGGTTTAGAGAATATTTCACTAGAGGTGGTATGTGTGAGGTAGAATGAGCCGAACATATTAGAGGCTACTTAGAGTCCTGCTTGGAAAATCAACTTTTCCGTATTTTTTTTCTTTTTTAATGTTGAAAGACAGAAGAGCTTTTTGAAAATGAATGACTTTAAAGAATAGGGATAAGTTTGTATTGGACATGCCTAAGTAATGAGAAAATAACATATATTGATCTGATGCTGTTATTTAAATCATTAGCTCACAGGTATTTATTGATTACCTTTACGGTGGTTAGTCTTGTTCAGAATCTTAAACTCGGGATGATACAGTATAGATTTTTAGGGTGGAATAGACTGACTAAAAAAGATACGGATGCTGCTTCCTTTATGTCTAATTCTTCCTCTCTTTTGCCAAAATAAGGAAAATTTCTAGACAATGTTTAATTAAAATTAAAAGAGAATAAATTTGACAGCCTAATTTTCCACTTAAAGCAATCTTGATATTTGACTAGGAACTTGACCCAAATCTTGAATGGCAAGTGCTAACTGATAATGGATCCTCTTCATGAGTCCTTGGCCATTTTTCAATGTTCCTACTAATTTACACACTTAGATAGATCTTTAAAATCCTATTACTAGGTTACTTGTGTAACATCCTAATGAAAAATCACCTAAACTCCCCAAATCCTTTTGCTGAACACTTACAAGTCCTTAAAACTATCAGGCAATATATTCTTTTTAATGTAACTTGTTGCCACAACCCATTTTCAACAAATCATTAGATTGTAGGGCATGATTAGCTACCTGAGTAGAGGTGTTCAGAGTCTTTTGAACAGTAATACAAATTGCAATAGAATACCAGGGTGGGGCAAAAGTAGGTTTACATTTGTTCGTATGGAAAATGATACAATAGTTAATAAATAATACAAGAATAAACTTTCACATACAACTGTAAACCTACTTTTGCCTCACCCTTTACATATTTTTTTATTTTTAGTTTTTAAAGATTTTATTTATTTTTAGAGAGAGGGAAAGGAGGCAGAAAGTGAGGGAGAGAGACATTCATGTGCAAGGGCAACATTGATCAGTTGTCTCTCATGTGCCCCCAAATGGAGACCTGGCCTTCAGGCAAAGCACGTGTCCTGACCGGGAATTGAACTGGCAACCTTAGAGTCTGCAGGCTAGCACTCAATCCACTGAGCCACAGCAGCTAGGGCAACATATTTTCTAAATGTCATTTTCAAGATAGATAAAACAACAGTGAACCCATAGTCTGGGCCAAAAATAGTTGGCAGCCTAAAAAAAATTCTCACTTCTGTTTCATCATAAAAATTAAGAAAAGAGAGTTAAGTCATAGATACTTTTCTTTTATCGTAATCTGTTAAGTTTTTAAAAAAGACCAATCTGCTGTAACTTAAAACTGCTAGATATCTTTACATTTTCTTTATCTTCAAGTAGACTCCCTTTTTAAAACACAAAAGTGCTAATGAATAAACAGTAGGAACTCAAATACATTTCCTTGGTATTTAATCATTTTTAAAACTGATGCAGTGAAAAGAGAGTTAAAAGCAGAAAGTTCTGAGTGTGTCCAAACCAGTTGTGTAACCTTGGACAAATAACTATAAAATGAGGGAAACAAATTGTTAACCAATATATAATACTTCTTTCTGAGATAGTATTTTTAGGCTCAAGTACAGAATACCATAAAAATTTGGAAAATTTTTTTCCAAATGACTTGTAAGTTCAGATATTTCTTACCTCTGCCCTTCTCCCCACATTTCAAAATGAACTAATCCAGTTCATTTCTCCTTTTTTTTTTCTTTAACAGGATCACTTGGTAAGTACACTGTCTAGAATCACTCACTTTGGCCCATAAATTTAGGTTATCTTTAAGTTCCTGTTTTAATTTCAAAATAATATGTAAATAATGTTAAGTAAAAAGAGGTTTTTCCCAAGACTTAAAATGAAAAATAGTCCTTTTTTCTCTATTCTTTTTGCAGCAGCTTTTGTTGAGAAGTAATCACTTTCACATCTTTTAGCCATTTTTTTCCATATATGTCTGTATTTTTTAAGTAACATAATCATTAACAATTTCTTGACATTTTAGTTTTAGATTTATCTATTGATCTATTTTGGAATATGATGGTTAAGCTCTGTTTCTTTTACCTGCCTAAACACAGACCTTCCTCCCTCATCCTTCTATACAGTGCAGTTACAATGTACTTTGGTTAAGTTAGCATTTAATATTTATACTTTTTGCCTATGTAAATACTATTCTCAACAGGGCTATGTGGTATCTGTAATCCCTTTTTTGGTCCAATTTTTATTTTAAATTTTTTTGGAATTAATAACTACCTTATTTAATTTGCTCAGTGTTCTCCGTAGTAGACATTAACTTACACCTTGTTTTCCAGAAGTATAAATTATAAACCTCTTTTCAGTAGGATGAAAAACATCATATAATCTTTTTTGTTTTTCCTCTCATAAAGACTCTCCTCCTGGAGCTCTCTCTCCCTTACTAATCTGGGTTGGTTGCTCTTCACCTCCCATGTTACATATTCCATTCAGAATCCTCTGTCTTACTCTTTTAGTTTAGTACCTCATTTTGGTGGCATACCTGTTTCAACACTCAGTTGAAACATGGTGTGAGTGTTGACATAGAGGCTGGAAATCATTGTCCTGAATTTTATAGCATTGCACCAGTGCCTTCCAACTCACTGAATCTGTTGAGAAGTCGTTTGTCATTTTGATTCTTTTTACGTACATGTGTCTTGTTTGTTTCTTTTGGAAACTTTTAGGATCTTATCTTTATTCCCAGTATTCTGAAAGTTACTGATGATGTGGCAGGGGTTTTTTTGTTTTAAGATACTACTCCTGGCCCCCTTTTTTTCTGTCTCGTACCCTGACCATGTGAAAACCTGCCAGGCAATGCTGGGGGAACCTACACCGGAAATGATCAGATTCACCTTTTCTGCAGGCTCCATCCTAGTCCTCAGATCAGAAACTGTTAGATGGATCTTTTTTCCTTCACTGAGTTGATTATTGGTGGACTCTTTTCAGTGCAGGAATTTATGTCATTCAGTTCTGCGAAGTTTTTCAATACTGCTTCTCAGATAAGTTCCCTTCCCTCTATTTTTTCTAATCTTTTTGTGGAACTCCTTTTATTAAGATATTTAGACCTAGTTTTTTCAATTTCTTGATTTTCTTTATTTTATAAGAGTTTTTTTGAGCCACGCTGATAACAATTTTCAGGAAGCAAAATCTCAAATGCTGCCTGTTTCTATTGTCTGTTTCCATCTTTATTCTACTTTGTTGTATATTTTCTCAATATTCTCTTACAGTTCTTCTAATGATTCTTTTAAAAACTCGTATCATATTTTTAATATCCAAAAGATAATGTATATTTTTATTCTCTGAATATTCTCTATTAAAACTAGCATTATGTCCTTGTATCTGTAGGGCAGTGGCTCTGTCCTGATGCCCAGTGGCCTTGCACATACCCTGTCAGGCCACACAGGCAGTCTTCGGAGGACCCATCACAACAATTTCATTTTCTCAACTGCCTTTTTTTTTAATCCTTACTCACACACACGCCCTGACTGGGGATTGAACTGGCAAACTAGGCATGTGCCCTGACCGGGAATCAAACCCTTGACCTTTTAGTTTATAGGACAATGTTCCAACCAACTGAGCCTCACCACCCTTTTTTTCTTGAGTGAGGCTCCCTGTCTTGGCCATAGGATGTCTTGGAGCAGTTTTTCCATCTGCCTCTGGTTCCTTTGAGATAGGAGACTGTGTGTTGTCTAACTTAGGGCACAGTTGCAGGCTCTAAAATTGCTCAGCTACATTAGCACCTTAGCAACAAGGTGTCCCACCAATTCTCTTCCATCTTTTACTTTGTTATTACTCTGCACAAAGGCCGTGGGATGTGGCACCTTTGACTACTCTTTTTTTCACTTGTCTATGCAAGCAATAAGCTGCCTGAATCTAAAAAAAGCTCATTGTTTTTCTTTACCAGCTAAGTCTGTCAGGCCTTGCTTGGCCCTGGCCTTAGCCATTGCTTGACAGTTTCATGGATGTAACATTTTACCTCTCTAGAGATGTTAATTTTAGTGCTTATTTTCAAGTTTTCTTTTATTTTTTGCCTTATATTTCCCTTGAGTTAATTTTTTTTTTTTTTGTTTTTCTCTCTGGTGTTTCTCAAATTTCCTTATCTCTTTAGTGATGTTTGGCTGCTTTCATATATGTGTGTGTGTGTGTATGAATATATCAATATGTATATGTATATACACACACACACACAGTCATACCTCAGTATTCATTGACTTCAGAATTCATCAAACCCTGTACTCCTCTCCTTTTGATGAGAAAATAATGTTTCAGCACTGAGCTCTTGCTGAGGTTCATCACACTTGCTAGAACTTGTGTGCATCGTGACACACCCCACAAGAGAAAATGCTTCATCGTTAGGGTAATCATTAGTTTTGACACTTGTCACAAGTTCTGGTACGAATTAATGATGAGTACCGAGGTACCACTCTGTGTGTGTATGTAAGGTACTAAAAAGCTGAATGGAAGCTCTCTATGGATGGGGCTCATTAATTGGTAGAATTCACTTTTCTCTTGAGTTGGCTGAGGATATTCACAGTTCATTCTGAAGACTTTTTACTGAATCCCCATATTTTCATAGACTAACCCTGGCCTTAACTCTACTTGGTATGCCGGAATTTAGAATATCATGCTTCAACTTTGCCAAAGTCATCTGTGGAGTTGGTGAATGAAGAACAGCATTCATGTTTTACCCACTGTAGTCTATCTGGAAGGCATTCAGGATCTTCATTACTGAGCATTACTTGGGTTTGTGTTTAGAATCAAATTGCTTCTTAGTTTCCTATAAGCCCTTAGGTTGCAGTCTTCATCAGCTACGTCAATTCCATTCATTTATTTGTGTTTCAGCTTCTAAAATTTTTTTACTTAAAAAAATTTTATTTATTGATTTTAGGAAAGGAGAGAGAGGGAAACATTGATTTGTTGTTCCACTTATTTATGTATTCATTGGTTGATTCTTGTATGTGCCCTGACTGAAGATTGAACCAGCACTACTGGCGTACTGGGATGACACTGTAACCAACAGAGCTACCAGAGCCAGTACTCCAAAATTTTTACCAATCTGCCTTCTGTTTTCTGTCTATCTAAATGAGTCCTTTCAATCTCTTTACTTGTCATTTTAGTGGACTTTCATAGGGGAACAGTGGCAAATATAGTATTTAGTATTCTTTTTTAAAACAGAATTTTATTTATTTTTAGAGAGAGAGGAAGGAACGTACAAAGAGGGAGAGAGACATCAATGTGTGGTTGCCTCTCATGTGCCCCCTACTGGGGGCCTGGCCCACAACCAAGGCATGTGCCCTGATGGGGAATCGAACCAGCGACCCTTTGTTTTACAGGCCAGCACTCAATCCACTGAACTACACCAGCCAGGGAAAGTATTTAGTATTTGTTTACGTGAATGTTATTTGATTTTTTCCAACCTGTTTTTCTTTGTCAATCTTAAAGTTTAATTTTTTTCTTTCTAACTCCAAGTTTAATGGAGAATCTTGATCACAAGTGGAAATATATGAGAGAAAGATAGACCAAGATAACAGCAGATTGGAATCAGTGATACCTGAGGCAAGCAATGACCCTTTTGCTTATATAGGTGACCATGTGATTTTTACTAGAATATGTGTTGGTGTTATTCAGTGTTCATATTCTCAGATAAGCAGTATGTTCTTTCATTATGTAATTTCACATTCTTTTCCTTTTAATTTCAAGAACATTGACTTGAATTTTACTGTAGTATTTTTTTCCCTTGCTTTGGTTTTCTACTGGATTTCTTTTTTCAAATTATATTTTATTGATTAAACTACTATAGTTGTCTTGATTTTTCTCCCTTTGCCCCCCTCCACCCAGCATCCCCCACTCCTTCAGACAATCCCCCCACCATTGTTCATGTCCATGGGTCATGTGTATAAGTTCTTTGGCTACATCATGTCCTATACTGTACTTTACATCCTTGTGGCTATCTTGTGACTTCCTATTTGTACTTCTTAATCCCTTCACCTCTTCACCCATTCCACCAACACCCCTCCCATTGGGCAACCATCAAAATGTTCTCTGTCCCCATGATTCTGTCTCTGTTCTTGTTTGCTTAGTTTGTTTTTTAGGTTCAATTGTAGATAGATATGTTTTTATTTCCATTTTATTGTTCATAGTTTTGATCTTTTTTTTAAATGAGCCCCATTAACATTTCATATAGTAATGGTTTGGTGACGATGAACTCTTTTAGTTTTTTCCTGTCTGGGAAGCTCTTTATCTGCCCTTTGAGTCTAAATGATAGCTTTGCTGGATACAGCAATCTTGGCTATAGGTCCCTGCTTTTCATGACTTTAAATATTTCTTGCCAATCCCTTCTAGCCTGCAAAGTTTCTTTTGAGAAATCAGCTGACAATCTTATGGAAACTCCCCAGTAGGTAACTAACTTTTCTCATACTGCTTTTAAAATTCTTTATCTTTAACCTTTGGCATTTTAATTATGTGTCTTGAAGTGGGCCTCTTTGCATCCATCTTTGGGACTCTCTGTGCTTCCTGGACATGCATGTCTATTTCCTTCACCAAATTTGGGGAGCTTTCTTTCATTATTTTTTAAAATAGATTTCCAATTTCTTGCTCTTTCTCTTCTTCTGGAACCCCTGTGATACTATTGTTGGACCCCTTGAAGTTGTCCCAAGGCTGCTTATATTCTCATATTTTTTTGATTCTTTTTTTTCTGGTTGTTCTGATTTGTTGTTTTTTTGCTTCCCTGTGTTCCAAGCCTTTGATTTGATTCTTGGCATCATCCACTCTACCTTTTTTCCCTGTAAATTGCTCTTTATTTCAATTAGTGTATCCTTTGTTTCTGACTGGATTTTTTTTTTTTAGCTGTTGTGGTCCTCACTAAGTTCCTTAAACATCCATATAACCAGTGTTTTGAACTCTGCATCTGAGAGATTGCTTATCTCCATTTCTTTTAGCTCTTTTTCTGGAGTTTTGATCTGTTTTTTCATTTGGGCCATGTTTCTTTGACTCCTCATTTAGGCAGCCTCCCTGTTTGTTTCTGTGTATTAGGTAGCTGCTTTGACTCCGTGTCTTGGTAGTGTGTTATAATCTAGTAGGTGTCCTCTAGGGTCCAGTGGCACATTCTCCACTATCACCCAAAATGGGTACTTGAGGTGTATACCCTCTGTGTGGGCTGAGTACACCTCCTCTTGTAGTTGAGCCTTGGTGGTTGTTGGCAGATCAATGACAGGGTTTACCCAGGCCAGTCAGCTGCAAGGACTGGCTATGACCACTGACCACCAACCTCTGCCCTCTATGGAGGATCAGCTGTGCAGGGACATGGTGGTGGTGCTCCAGCTTGGCCTGTAGCTGCCTACTGAGTACGTTGGCCATGGGATTTCCCTGGTGTTGCAGGCCAAGGCCAGCCCCTAGCTGTGTTTTGCCTGGGGCCACCCTGCATAAGTCATAAAGCAATCTGAGATGGCTGCTGCTTGTGCTGGGCTTGGAGATTCCCAGATGAAGCTCAGCTGTGAATCTAGGCTGGCTTGCTGTTAGTGCTGAGTCTGGAGGTCAATGAGGCCAGCTATTACTTGTTTGATAGAATTTAGGAAGTTGTGAAGCCTGAGCCAAGATCAGCCATTCATATGGAAAAGCAGCTTGGGAGGGCCTGTAAATTGGGTATGGCAAGAGTCTCTGGGTTCTACCAGGTGGATCAACAGTGTTAGCCAGGTCTACGGGATCTCAGATATGGCTCCAGCTTGCTGGCTCTGTTGGGGGAAGGTTTATAAAAGGGACAAGGGCCTCTGCTTGTCTTGGAGCCAGACACTTCAGTTCCTCCCTTTATGGCACTGGTGCCTTCTAAACTGCTATACTGGTGCTAGAGTTCAGAGGTAGTAAGCCTGAGTAAGTCCATGTGTGGGTTCTTTAAGAGGAACAGCTTGGGGCTTCAGCAGTTTCTCCAACAACACAATCCCCACTGGTTTTTGCAGCCAGAAGTTGTGGAGACTTACCTTCCCAGCACTGGAACCCTGAGCAGGGGGTCCTGGTGGGCTGGGACTCCTTGCTCCTGATATACCAGTCCAAAATTTTTATCCACTATATGTGAGTGAGGGACCAGCCCATTCCATGTCTACGCCCTTCCTACCAGTCTGGATGGATGTTGTTTCTTTAATTCTGTAATTGTCAAATTTCCATTCGATTAAATTTCTGACAGTTCTGAATGATGGTGGTTCTATATTTCAGTTGTAATTTTTATGTGGTTGTGCAAAGAGGTGAGCCATGACTGCCTACACTGCCATCTTGACCTGGATTTCTTGTTATTTGCATTGGGATTGCCTATCTTCAATATACATCACTTTCTTGTGAATCTTTTTTATTCTCATTTTGAATTAAATATTTCACTTTTCACCTATAATACCTTAAGGTATTATATGTTGTATTTATTCACTCCTGTGTTCCTTCTAGTTTAGTTTCCATTTCTGAAATGATTTTTTTCTTTCATTTCTAATTCTTTATCCCATATCTAATTCTCATTCATGTTTTTTTAAGGATTTGTATTATTTTCTTAATGTCATTAATCTCATTTAAAATGCAAAGTGATAGTTTTATATATTCTGTGGGTCTGTCTTTTCTGGTGTACTTTTATTGACTGTTGAGATATTCTGCTCCTCATTCTCTCTTTCTCTTTTTTATTTATAATGATATTGCATAGAATGTGACCTTGATATTTTTGGTTCTTGTTTTTATGTGAGCTCATTTTCCTGAACTTTTAGAAGGAACCGGTTCAGTTTGGTTTTTCTACCTTTATGCTCATTTGTCTTTTTTTCTTCTCTAATGTTCAAAATATGCTGACTTGCCTTTTGAGAAATCCTGACTCTTCGCCTCCCCTCACTTTTACCTGAAGTTCCTTTTCCAACCTGTTGGTTTTCTCTATCTTGCTCACTTTGATTTGAAAACCAATTGATTGTTCTTTGTGCGGCACTCTGTCCTGGAAGGGAACCCTGGCTGGTCAGTTTCATGAGTTCTTTAGGGCAGACTCTTTCAGCTCTTTTCAGGCCTTCTTACACCTTGCATTCACCTGCTATTGTTAGAGGCAGAACGCCTCCCAGTTGCAGTTTTCACAAATTGGCTTGTCGACATTTCTGCTTATTTTGAGTTTCTTCTATTATCAGGTCTATACGATGCTCAATTGGCTTCTATTTACTTTTCTCCCACAGAAGTGCTGCTATTATGAAAGTCTTATGACATGGTGGTGGTTTGTTCTAAAATGCTTATATTTGGGGGTTATGGGGATACCTCTGCTTTGTTTTATTTTAAATATGATGTTGTCCGTGGATGTTGGCTTCTATTTCTGTTTTTCTGCCCGATCTATGTAGTGATTTGGAGAGATTAAGGAATCTGCTGAGCCACCCGCTGGCGTGGCTCAGTGGATTGAGTGCCAGTCTGTGAACCAAAGGGTCACAAGTCTGATTCCCAGTCAGGGCACGTGCCTGGGTTGCGGGCCAGGTTCCCAGTAGGGGGCATGCGAGAGGCAACAACACATTGTTGTTTACCTCTCTTTCTCCCTCTCCATCTCTCTAAAAATAAATAAATAAAATATTTTTAAAAACTAAAAAATAAAAACTCTGCTTTTGCTACCACTACCTTCCAGGATATTTACAGGCTTTTACTTTAAAATACATATTCAGTCTTTATTACATAAAAATAATAATGTATTTTATATCAAGGACAACTAATTTTATGTAAATGTCTCAGTTATTTACAAAGTATTCTTAAAATTATTTTGTGAATAATATAAATTATGATGACATGTCCTTCTTATTTTTATGTTCTTTTTTAAAAAATATCGCTAGCTATCAGAGAGATGCAAATTAAAACCACAATGAGATACCACTTCACACCAGTCAGAATGGCCACCATAAACAAAGCAACAAACAACAAATGTTGGAGAGGTTGTGGAGAAAAGGGAACCCTAGTGCATTGTTCGTGGGATTGCAGACTGGTACAACCACTATGGAAAACAGTATGGAATTTTCTCAGAAAACTAAAACTGGATCTGCCTTTTGACCCAGCAATTTCACTGCTGGGATTATATCCTAAGAACCCTGATACACCAATCCAAAAGAACCTATGCACCCCAATGTTCATAGCAGCACAATTTACAATAGCTAAGTGCTGGAAACAACCTAGGTGCCCATCAGTAAATGAATGGATCAAAAAACTATGGTACATTTACACAATGGAATTCTATGCAACAGAAAGAAAGAAGGAGCTCCTACCCTTTGTGAAAGCATGGGTGAAACTGGAAAGCATTATGTTAAGCAAAATAAGCCAGGTGGTGAAAGGCAAATACCATATGATCTCACCTTTAACAGGAACCTAAACAACAAAACAAAGAAACAAGCAAAATATAACCAAAGGCACTAAAATAGAGAACAGGCTGACAGTGACCAGAGGGGAGAGGGGAGGGAATTTCAGGGGAAAGGGGGAAGGGTCTACAGGAACAAGTATAAAGGACACATGGATAAAACTAGGGTCAGGTAGAAATGGGAGGGAGGAGGGGAGGGCTGGGTGGGTGAGCTGAGATGGGAGTAAAAGATAGAAAATTGTACTTCAACAATTAAAAATAAAAAAAATAAATTCCAAATATAGATTGGAAAAAAATATATTTTATTGATTATGCTATTACAGTTGTCCTATTCCCCCCTTTACTCCCCTCCCTCCTGCACACCCTCTCCCACCCACATTCCCCCACTTTAGTTCATGTCCTTGTGTCATACTTATAAGTTCTTTAGCTTCTACATTTCCCACACTATTCTTGCCCTCCCCCTGTCTATTTTCTACCTACCATCTATGATACTTATTCTCTGTACCTTTCCCCTCTCTCTCCTCCTCCCACTCCCCTGTTGCTAACCCTCCATGTGATCTCCATTTCTGTGGTTCTGTTCCTGTTCTAGTTGTTTGCTTAGTTTCTTCTCGTTTTTGTTTCAGGTGTAGTTGTTAATAATTATGAGTTTGCTGTCATTTTACTATACATGTTTTTGATCTTCTTTTTCTTAGATAAGTCCCTTTAACATTTCATATAGTAAGGGCTTGGTGATGATGAACTCCTTTAACTTGACCTTATCTGAGAAGCACTTTCTCTGCCCTTCCATTCTAAATGAAAGCTTTGCTGGATAGACTAATCTTGGATGTAGGTCCTTGTCTTTCATGACTCGGAATACTCCTTTCCAGTCCCTTCTTGCCTGCAAGGTCTCTTTTGAGAAATCAGCTGACAATCTGTTGGGAATTTCTTTGTAGATAACTGTCTCCTTATCTCTCACTGCTTCTAGGATTCTCTCCATTTTAATTTAATCTTGGCTAATGTAATTATGATGTGACTTGATGTGTTCCTCCTTGGGTCCAACTTCTTTGGGACTCTCTGATCTTCCTGGACTTCCTGGAAGTCTATTTCCTTTGTCAGATTGGAGAAGTTCTCCTTTATTATTTGTTCAAATATCTTTTCCACTTGTTGCCTTCCCTCTTCTCCTTCTGGTACCCCTATAATTCGGATGTTGGAATGTTTAAAGATGTCCTGGAAGTTCCTAAGCCTCTCCTCATTTTTTTGAATTCTTGTTTCTTCATTCTTTTCTGTGTGGTTGTTTCTTTCTTCCTTCTGGTCCACTCCATTGATGTGAGACCCAGCTTTCTTCCCATCACTATTGGTTCCCTGTACATTTTCCTTTATTTCACTTATTGTAGCCTGCATTTTTTCATCTAATTTGCGGCCAAAATCAACCAATTCTGTGAGCATCCTGATCACCAGTTCTTTGAACTGTGCATCTGAAATGTTGGCTATCTCTTTGTTGCTTAGTTATATTTGCTGTGGAGCTTTGATCTGTTCTTTTGTTTAGGCCATTTTTTTTTGTCTTGACACGCCTGTTACCTAGTAAGGGGTGGAGCCTTAGTTGTTCGCCCAAGCAGGGTATTCGGAGTCACTGGGTTGTGACACTGTATGTGGGGGAGGGATCCGAGAGGAAACAATGGCACTTGCTCCACTCTCTGCTGGATTTCAGTCACTTCCACCACCTCCCCCAAGCAAACTGGGTCCTTCTGGTGCTGATTCCCATGTGGGTGGGCTTGTGTATGTTGTAGGACCCTGTAGGTCTCTCTAATGAACTCTCCTGTGAGGCTGGGAGTTTCTCCCAGCACTTCAACCCCCACAGGTGTTTTTAATCGGTGATTTGTGACTTTGTTTCCCTGGGTTGGGACCCTGGGTTGTGCGGTGTATCAGTGTGTCTTGCCCCCCTGTTTCGCCTGGTTTATCTGCACGGGAATATGGGACCACTGGGTTCCACAATCCCCCTTGTACGCCACACCCCTCCACAATCTGCCACCTCACTGGGTGGGTCCATCCACTGTTGCTTCGTGTGCCCAGGGTCCACCAGCCACCGCTTTTTTTTTTTTTTTTGCCGTGACCTGTCTCTGCCCGGCCGCCTGACTCCACCCCTCTTACTGGTCTGTATGAATGTGTCTACTTTTATTCCTTGGTTGTCAGACTTCCGTACAGGTCAATTTTCTGTCAGTTCTGGTTGTTATTTTGTTTCTAAATTTTTGTTGTCCTTCTTTTGTTTGTGTGAGGAGGTACAGTGTGTCTACCTATGCCTCCATCTTGGCTGGGAGTCTCTTTCTTAAGTTTTTAAAAATTTCTTTTTTTAAGATTTTTTAAATTTTAAAGCCAAATTCTGTTTATCGTACTTGGTAGAAACATTTGTTATCCTGGAGGTAAAACAAGTTAAGTCTGCTCCTTAAAAGCAAAGGAACTTATCATTATTAGGTGGATTCTTATGATAATGTCATTTTAAACATTTTTTATATTTCTATTAAGATTAAAACCCATTTATACAAAAAGATATATAACATTATAGACTCAAAGAACCAATATTTTAATGTTGTTTTAAAAACTTTCTCGATGTTTAAAAAGATATATTGCTTTTTCCTTTGAACAATGTATATTTATTACTCTTCTGTTTTAGTATATCTTTTCTGTCTGGAATGTACTTTCTTGAAGTCCAAAAGAGGACAGCTACAAGTTTTGGTAGGTACCAGATTTTTTCCTTCTAAATATATTTGATGTAGGATTTTAAATGAGAATCTATTTTCAGTATGGTATTTGAAATCACCATGTTAATGGAAATTTGATGTTCTTTTTTATCATGTTTACCAGTCTATTATAACATGGTAACAAAATAAACAGAAAAACACAAATGAAAAACCTTTGCCTGAGCTGAGCTTCAGAAAGTATCAGTTTATACTACCACCTAAAGTTCTTTCCTCATAGCTATAAAAAATTGTTTTGGTACTAAACACCTGTGTAATAACTATTTGTGAGGTTTTTCTATTAGTAAACATGGAAGAAGAGAATATAATATCAAAAACACTATAATATCAAATTAAAATCTGATTATGAAGTCCTTTGACTTATTCGTGGTTATATGAACCTTTGTGTTTATTTCTATGACAAATCTGCAGTAAGAAAAAAAGGGTTTAGTATGTTCACCTTATTTATAGCCAAATTTAAATGTTAATATATTATATTTGTTGGGTCAAGTTTTATGTTTTATAGTTCTTGCCATTCACATTAAGAATGTAAATCTAACAATTATACCTGCTGAAGCCTGCAAAAAAGGTTTTGCTGCACACTAGCTAATACATTGCAGGTGTAGTCACAGGGGGAAGAACCAAAGACTATAACAGTAAATATGAGGGGGAAACTCCAAAATGCAATTTATTTATAAAAAAAATTTTGTATTTATTCTTACATGTTTGAACTTTAGTCACCTTCAAAGTACCCTCCATTTGATGCAGTACACCTGTGGAGATGTTTTTTTCCACTGCTCAGAACAGTTTGTGAACTTGTTGATATTGATGCCTTTTAGTGTTTCTGCCATTTTTTTGTTTCCCCTTTTCCACTTTGGCAAAATGTTTCCCTTTGAGAATTTTTTTCATCTGGGGAAACAAAAAAAAGTCACTCAGGGTGAGATCAGGTGAATAGGGAGGGTGGGGCATAGGGATCATGCCATTTTGGGTCAAAAACTGCTGAACACTCAGTGTAGTATGAGCAGGTGTGCTTGTAAATCACCCATCATGAAATGGGCAAACATGTTCAAAAAAAAATTCATGGAAACCGAATGCAGCCTCTCCCAGCAATGCCAGATAGTACACTGATATAGATGGGTTCTCAGAACACTCATCTAGTGGGGGAAGTCTGTACTACAAGGGACTCGCCCTCCAGAAGATAATTCTGGGTGTTTTTTTGGGGTGTCCCTCTTATACAGCAAGTATGTGAAATTGTGGAGGACAAGTAATCTTCCCTGTTTGTTCTTTAAGCACATATTCATACAATTGGCTGTTCTCTTTTAAATACACATTAAGATACCATCTTTTTTCACCTAATCTGTAGACTCTCTCAGAAGTTAATGCGAATTTTAACCTGTGGCAAAAATGTCTTAAATAACTTATTGATTTCCATGTTGAGTAAATGAATCAGTCCCTCCTGGTTATAGAACATGGTTATGTCAACATATGACAACTATAAAAACCTGGTTTTCATATTTTCATTTATGTATTAATGTTAATTGATATTTTATAAAAAGCATGCCAGGCTTCAGAGAAGGATAGGTATTTTGTTGATAGATAGCTTTTGAATACTAAAATGAACCTTTATTAGGTATATCGATTTGGAATTCAGGAGCCTTTATAGTTCTTCCTTAAGTATTTAAACATTTTGACTTGCTAGTCTTTATTTTTAAATTAAATTTATTGGGTTAACATTGGTTAATAACATTAAAAATTTTAGTTGTACAGCTTTATAATACATCTTTATACTCCATTGTATGATTGCTACCCACAGTGCCATGTATTTGATCCCCTTTCTTCTCTTCATCCTCCACCTGTTCCCCCTTACCTTGTGGTGACCACTGTTCTGTTGTCTGTATCTGTGAGTTTGTTTTGTATGTTCATTTGTTGCTTTTGTTTTATATCCCACATATGAGTGACATCTTATGGTTCTTCTCCTGTTCTGTCTGGCTTATTTCACTTACTAAAGATCAATCCATGTTGTTGTAAATGGCAACATTTCACCATTTTTTATGGCTGAATAATGTTCCGTGTGTGTGTGTGTGTGTGTGTGTGTGTGTGTGTGAGAGAGAGAGAGAGAGAGAGAGAGAGAGATACCCAGAAGAGGGATTGCTGGGTCATATGGTATCTCTATTAATTTTTTGAGGAGCTGCCATGCTGTTTCCCACAGTGGCTGTGCCAGTTTACATTTTTACCAACAGGGTGCAAGGCTGCCCTTTTCTCCACCACCTCTCCAGCACATTTCTTGTCTTACTGATAATAGGTATTCTAACAAGTGGGAGGCACTATCTCATTGAGGTTTGGATTTGCATTTTCCTTATAAGTAGTGATATTGAGCATCTTTTCATACATTTATTGGCCATCTGTGTTTTGTGCTGTGTGAGTTCTTTATATATTTTAGATGTTAGCTCCTTATTTTTTTAAAGACTTTATTTATTTTTAAAGAGAAAGGAAGGGAGGAAGAAAGAGAGGGAGAGAAACATCGATGTGTGGTTGCCTCTCACACACCCCCTACTGGGGACCTGGCCCTCAACTCAGGCATGTGCCCTGACTGAGAATTGAATCTGCAACCCTTTGGTTCACAGGCTGGCACTCAGTCCCCTGAGCAACACCAGCCAGGGTGGCTATTAGTTCTGTATTGAAGGTATCTTTTACAAATATCTTCTTCCATTCAGTTGGTTGACTTTTTGTTTTGTTGATATCTTTTGCTGTGCAGAAGATTTTTAATTTTTTTTATCCATTCCCAAGGACATTTTTTATTGCTTTTTGGAGAGAGGGGAAAGGAGAGAGAGAAACATCAATACAAGAGAGGAGTATCAATTGGTTGCCCTTCAGATGCACCTGGACAGAGGATCATGTGCACCCAGACCAGGGATTGTACATGCCCAGGCAGGGGTCCAAAACCACAGGCTAGGTATGTGCCCTGACCTGGAATCATACCCATAGCCTTTCAGTTACAGGATGATGCTTCAACCAAGTGAGCCACACCAGCAAGGGCTATGCAGAAGCTTTTTAGTTTGATATTCTCTTTTTTTCACTTATTTTTGCTTTTATTTCCCTTCCCTTTGTGGTCAAGTTCACATAAACCTCTGAGAATAAGGTCCATGAGTTTAATGCCTATGTTTTCTTCTCTATATTTTTATTGTTTCAGGTCCTACAATATATTCAAGTCTTTAATCCATTATTTGTTAGTTTTTGTGTATGGCATCAGATAACTGTCTAGTTTCATTCTTTTGCATGTGGCTTTCCAGTTTTTCCCACACCATTTATCATAGAGTCTTTCCTTTCTCCATTGTGTGTTTTTGGCTCCTGTGTTGTAAATTAGGTGTCCATATGTGTGTGGGTTTATTTTTGGGCTCTCAATTCTGTTCCACTGGTCTGTGTGTCTTTTTTTCTGCCAATATCATAGTGTCTTCATTATTGTAGCTTTGTAATACAATTTGAAGTCAGGGAATGTGATGCCTCTGTCTTTGTCTTTTGTTTGTTTGTTTGTTTATTTGTTTTCCCTCAGCATTGCTTTGGCTATTCTGGGTCTTCTGTAGTTCCATAAAAACTTGAGAACTTTTTGGTACTATTTCTTTGAAAAAATGCCATTGGGATTTTGATGGGGATTGCATGAAATCTGTATATTGTGTTAGGTGATATACCCTTTTTAACAATGTTAATTCTTCCAGTCCATGAGCATATAATATCTTACCATTTTTTTGTATCTTCAGTTTATTTCAACAATGTCTTATCGTTTTCAGTGTATGGGTCTTTCACTTCCTTTGTTAAGTTTATTTCTAGGTATTTGATCCTTTTTGTTGTAATTGTTAAGTGGGGTTGGATTTTTTCTTTTCTGATATTTCATTGTTAGTATGTAGGAATGCAAATAGTTGCGAACTATAACCACATTTTATTATGAGTTAGTTTGAAATTATTTGCCTTTATTAGCTAGATATTATAAAAATAGTTTTTTTTTAGATTTGATCTAAATTTGTTATAGCATTCTCATTCTTTTTTGTTGTTGTTGTTGCTCAAGTACAGTTGTCTCCATTTCCCTCCTACTGCTCTCCTATGCCCCACTCACCCCACCTCCGTCCCTCAATCCTACTCTCCTTTGGTTTGTCCATGGGTCCTTTATACATGTTCCTTGATGACCTTCCCCTTCTTTCCCCCATTATCTCTCTCTGCCCTCCCTTCTGGTTACTGTCAGTTTGTTCTTTGTTTCAATGTCTCTGGTTATATTTTGTTTGCTTATTTGTTTTGTTGATTAGGTTCCACTTATAGGTGAAATCATATGGCATTTGGCTTTCACCACCTGGCTTATTTCACTTAGCATAGTTTTGTTTGGTAGCTAAATGAGGTTTATATGTAGATCTTATGGAACCACCAAATGGATAGAAAACTGAGGGGTACAGCTCTGCACATTAGTTGGTTAATGTGTCTACTTTGAACTAGCCCTATCTGTCTGTCCTTTTTAGTAAATATTTTTGGTCTTCTTATGTTCCTTTTTCTCTTCAACCTCATTATTAACTCTTTCCTTTGATCTTTCACTATTTTCCTGTCCTGCACTTTCTTCCTGAACTGACCATTATTTGAGATAAAAGATTTTTTGCGGATTTTTTTTCCTGGTAGGTACATTTTCTTTTAATCCTCACTCAAGGATATATTTATTGATTTTAAAGAGAGGGGAAGGGAAAGAGAGAGAAAAACATTGATGTGAGGAAGAAACATCAATTGATTGCCTCCTGTATACTCCCTGACCAGGGACAGTACTGACAACCTAGATATGTGCCCTGATTGGGAATCAAACCTACAACCTTTTGGTGTATGGGATGACACTGGAATCCACTGAGCCTCCCAGGCAGGCCTAAAATTTTTTTTTTCTTTGTTGTATCCACTTAAAGTAGTTTTTTTATATGTCAAAAAAAACTGGGTTTAAACACTTTTTTTCATTTTTAGTGTAAATAATTGAGAATTTTATAATCATCATGAACCAGAGAAACAGAATCTCTGATTGAGTGAGCTATTAAAAATCTAGTTCAAAATACCAATAAGTTGAATATTTATTTATTGCATATAACTTTAAAAAATTATTATTGAATTAGTGCTTTTTTAATTATAAGAAAATATTAAAGTTTTTGATCATACTACTTCCTTTTCTTATTCCCCATGATAAGTTTATTGCATATGTCTCTCAGATATGAATTCTTTTCCTCTTAACCTTTCTCCCACAACTTCAGTTTAAATTATCAAAAGTATATGAACATTATATGATTTGGGGTACAGAGGCTTTTTTTAAAGCTTTGTTTCCTACTTCCTAATTTCCTATTTCTCATTTGTGTGATTATAGGTTTATTGCAAGTAACTTGGGCAAAAAAGTATAGAAAAGAATTTCACTGTCTAGATGTAACCTATAGCTATCTTCCCTTTTTCTCTAATGCTTATTATCTGTTGATAAATTAGCAGTACTCACAGGTGCATGCATGTGGGAACACACACACACACACAAGATCCTCAATGTCGACAAGAGTATAAGGAGTGAAAAGGTAAAAAGCAAATAATCTGAAGGAAAAGAATTTGCACAAATATAAAGCCCATACATTGGTACCTTTACATTATAAAGCTCTAGTACATATGATCAAGAAATTACAAAGTGTCCCTGTCTTAGAATTGTGTATTAACTATGGTAGCTGACTCTTAAAGCTCAGAGAGTGCTGGCACGGGGGAAAGAGAGCTGGGAGATGTGTGAAGGAAGCACCTCCACAGGGGAGAAATGACAGGTTGCAGTGGAAGAAGTGAAAAAGCCATAGTTATGTGGTCCTTGGAGACTGTTCAGTGCAGAGGTCAGTAGTATCACATCAAGAGTTTTGTCTGATTTAAGTATCACACTTCAATAAAATAATTGATGTTTCTAATGATGAATCTGAGTCTGCTAGTAACAGGATTCGTGTGCAATTATATGTGAAGAACTTTTGTTGTAAAATGTGTAAAAAAAGTTTTGGTGTAAGAAGATTATGCAGCTTCTTTTCTTGATTTATGGAATAAATGAGACAGCATCTTCAGGCAACTATTTGAAAATATCTGTTATATCCACTTACATTTGGTTTGAATCCTAGTTGCAGTCAAACTCTTTATTTGCTGGAGGATATCTTTTCTGTTCACTCTAACAACAACATAAAGAAAACGGGCTGTGTACTCTGTGGTAGATGACCACGTAATGTTACGTGGAGCATAAGGTATGTTTATCACTGACGCTGAAGTTAGCCCCAGAACTAGTGGGCCGTGTTTGACATTTTAAAGGTAAAACTCAATGAGAAATGTAATTAAGGATAACAGGATTTTATGCTTGGCAGGGGTAGGTGGTATGTTTACTTAAATTGATACATATGGCTTAATATTACTCTCTTGACAGAGTCTGACATATATTGACGTATATTTTTCATGGTAACATGCCATTGTGTCTGTCTTTATAGGAAGAAATTTTTTAAAAATGGTTGATTGCAATTAAATGGTGAGGATTTTGTGGTATGGTCAAAGCAAAATATATACTTCATTTGTAACAAATATGAGTATTATAACTTATCTGAAATAGTTCAATTACACTGCAGTCAAGAAATGGAACTTTTTGTTGGCCATGAGTCTGCCGTCCCCGGCTCCTCACAGTTCAGTGCAGTGTGCCAACTATCACTTTTTCCGAGTGCCTTGTTTTGAATTTTTGTGCTTATATTACCCTGGAAAGAGAGCTTCCAAATTATATTTCCATATTTAGCCTCTGTAAACACTTAAATTTGACTTATCCAAGCAATGAATAATCTTTCCTTTGTGGCAGAATGTTTGCTAAACAGCACCTAACTAATATACTAGAAAAACAATAAACTTAAAATGTTCTAATGTTTTAAATTTTGGTCATTTTTTTATTTATGGTGGGGGTGGGGAAGAAAAGAGAACTTCAGATTTTTATATTTAATTGAACTAACAGCATGTGCTGACAAGTAATAAATAACAGCAGTCCGAAGCGACTAAATAAATTGGTTTCCACTAGCAGTGATTCATCTTCTGTCTTTCATTGCCATCAGGCTAAGAGACAGCTTCTTTTTCTCAACTTACAGGAAGAAGTTTGATAGTATAACACTCCTGTTTCTATTCCTGCAAAAGAAGCTCATTATCTTCTACAGTAGTTGCATTTTTAAATATTTAAATATAATAATTAAGTCTCATTTGGCTGTTCATTTACCTACAACTTGGTGAAACTCTGCTCAGTCTTTGAGGTGTCTTGAAATATTCTGGTAGGATCATACTCTCTAATTTTTCTTTGACTCATGGGCCAATAAGAAATGTATTATTTAGTTTTCTAAAATTGGGTACTTTTCTAAATATCTTCCTGTTACCAATTTTTAACTTAATTCTATTGTGGTCATGGGACATATTCTGAATGAGCTGGAACCTTTGAAATTTATTGAGATTCATATTACCACCTAAAATATAGTCTCTCAGTAAGAAGTTCTTGAACATTTAAAAAGACTATACATTCTGCTGTATTGTGATGTTATCTAAATGTCAATTAGGTCAAATTGCATAATAGTGTTGTTCATATCTTCTATAGTCTTTCTGAGTTTCTGTCTATATTTCTTATTGGGAGAGGGTATATAGTTTTCTATTGCTGTGTAACAATTACCAAAAATTGGGCTTAAGATAGCACACATTTATTATCTCAAGGTTTTCATGAGTCAGGAATCTGGGGATGACTTAGCTGTGTCCTTTGCTCAGGGTCTCAGACAAATGCAATCAAGGTGTCAGTTGGTGGTATGGTCTCATCTGAGACTTGGCAGCCTCCTCCAAGCTCAGGTGGTTGTTGGCAAATTCACTTCCTTGCATATGTAGAACTCATGGTATCCTGTTTTTGCAAAGGCAATAGTACCAAGAGTCTCTGAGTTCTCTCATCTCTAATCTTCAGACCTATCCTGATTTGGTCAGACCCACTCAGGATAATTCTCTTAATTAACTCCGAGTCAACTGATCTTACTTGCAGGTGCAAAATCTCACTTTTTCCATATTAACATAAACTAATCACAGGAATGAAATATCATATATACAAGTCTCAAACAGGAATTATACAAGGCATGTATAGCAGGGGGTGAGAATTTTGGGGGTGTTCTTAAAATTCTGCCTACCACACAGGAGTATTAAAATCTCCAACAATAACTATGAATTTTTTATTTCTCCTTGTAATCCTGTCATTTTTGCTTCAAGTATTTTGAAAGTTGTTATCAGGTGCATAGATGTTTAGTTATATCCTCTTTAAAAACTGACCCCTTTTTTATAATGAATTAACATTATTTTTGTTGGTAGTACTCTTAGCTCTGAAGTCTTTCTTTTTTTCTTTTTTTTTTTTGAAAGATTTTATTTATTTATTTATTTTTTAATTTTTTTAAAGATTTTATTTATTTATCTTCAGAGGGGAAGGGAAGGAGAGAGGGAGAGAAATATCAATGTATGGTTGCTTCCTGTGCATTCCCTTCTGGGAACTGGCCTGCAACCCAGGCATGTGCCCTGACTGGGAATCGAACCATGATCTCTTGGTTCACAGGCCCGCGCTTAATCCACTAAGCTACACCAGCCAGGGCTATATATTTATTTTTAGAATGAGAGAAAGGGAGGGAAAAGGAAGGGGAGTAAAACATCAATGTGTGGTTGCCTCTAGCACATCCCCTGCTGGTGACCTGGCCTGCAAACCAGGCATGTGCCCTGACTGGGAATCAAACTAGCAATGCTTTGGTTTGCAGGCCCATGCTTTTTTACTGTTAGTAATATAACCACCTCTGCTTTTTTAAAATTGGTGTTAGTATGATATATCTTTTCCAATCTTTTAATATATTTGAATCTTTAGATTAAATTAGGTTTCTTACAGTCAGCTTACAGTGAGATCTTCCTTTTCCATTCAGTTGTACAATCTCAACCTTTCGTTTATTTTTTAAAATTTTTACAGCATATTTTTATGTATAGTATTTTGTACTTAGTGTATTGTTTGTAACATTATCTCTTACCTTTTAGATACCCTCCACAGTGTACTTCTATCATTTCTTTTATTTTGACAGTATTGCCAATATGTAATTCACAGATATTAAAGTTCACTCTTTTAAAGTATACAGTTCAGGGGGTTTATAGAGTTGTACATCCATCAACACTATCTGATTTCAGAACATTTCATCACCCCAAAAAGAAACTTCATACTCATTACCAGAAGCTCCTCATGCTCACCTTCTTCCAGCCCCTGCTAGCCACTTATGTATTTTATGTCTATGAATTTGCCTATTCTGGGCATTTCATATACATGGAAGTACACATGAAGTAGCTTTTTGTACCTGGCTTCTTTGTTTTCAAGGTTCATCCTTGTTGTAGCTTATGTCAGCGCTTCATTCCTTTTCATGGCCAAATAATGTTCCATTGTATGGATATATCACATTTTGTTTGTCCATTCATTGGTTGACTATTGGGTTATTTCCATTTCTTGGCTGTCATGAATTATGCTGCCATGAACATTCACACATCAGTTTTTGTGTGGACACACATTTTCATGTCTTTGGGAGTAAAATTGCTGGGTCATATGTTTAACTTTTTGATAGACTTATAGACTTTCCCAAATTACTGCTCCATTTGGCATTTCTACCAGCACTGTATCATGGTCCCAATTTCCTTGCCAACACTTGTCACTGTTTATCTTTTTTCTTTTACTGT
Source organism: Trachops cirrhosus (assembly GCA_028533065.1). NCBI lineage: Eukaryota > Metazoa > Chordata > Mammalia > Chiroptera > Phyllostomidae > Trachops > Trachops cirrhosus. The sequence continues at coordinate 65,702,902 of CM052540.1, read as the reverse complement.
CGTAAAGATGTTACTTCACTGTGTTCTCCTTCATTTCCAATAATAAATCTCCTTATTCCTCTGTACAGAACATGAATTTCTCTGACTGCTTTTACACTTTTCTTTATTACTGGTTTTGAGCAATTTGCTTAAAATGTGACTTTGTGTAGTTTATGTTTCTTGTTCTTGGGGTTCATTGGTATTTTGGATTTGTGTATGATTTTTATTAAATTTGGGGAATTTTCCATAATCATTTCTTCGAGTATTTATTATTGCCCCCTTTTCCCTTTAGGGACTCCAGATACACACGTTTATACAGTGTACTTTAAGCTTTTACAAAAGCTCATTGATGCTCTTTTCACTTTTTAACTATTTTTTTAAAAGATGGTCATTGATGCTGCTGGCAAATATTTTTAAATCTCTTTAAGAACTTCTTCATTTACAATGAAATACTGTATTGTCAGCTGTTTTGCTTAGTATTATAGGTAGTGGGTTTTAAAAAGAGTTGAAATCATGGTAACTTTAGGCCCTTATTAAAGTGTCAAAGAAGAATTTTGGGGGAATAAATGTACACTTCTATGAATAACTGTTAATATTTATTTGTAGAATGTTTAATACAAAGACAGATACTCCTATATGCAGCTATACAAGTAAAATAAGTTTGTTTTTAAAATTGTTTTTTTTAATCTGATAGATGTGGGCAATTAATCTATTTTAATTTTTCCATTGGGAATAAGTTTAAAATGTCATATAAATATTTAAACATAATTTCTCAGTCACAGAACCTAGTTTCTTATTTTGCTTCTTATTGGTACCTCTGTTCTTCTTGGAAATGCTGAAATATTGAAATACTTCTTTTCTGTAGAGGATGGCTCTCCCTTTTAACCAGGAATAGATTTTATGGCAAATTATTGAGTCAGCAGTTATTTTGACTCTAAGTGAAAGAGATAAAGTTCCTACGAATGTATTATATATGTGTCCTGCCACTGAATGAGCAAGAAAAATACCTACCTATCAGTGTGGACTGGTTGGTAATCTCTGAATCATGATGCCGCAGTCCTCATAAATAATAGTTACAGAATGTGGGGAATTTGACAGAGATCAATCTCTAGATGGATGAGTTAGTCTATAAGCAAATAGCTACTCAACCTCTTTTGACTTTTAAGAATGCTCTATGTGTTTTCAATCCAGACCTCCAGATTCCAGTGAGTCCCTGAAGACCAAGAAATTTTTAGACTAACAGGTTAGCACCTGTGAACTGGTATATGGAGGCACATTTTAATTTCAGTGGAGACACCCCTATTCCTCTTCTAGAAACTCTAACTTGCTATCATGGAAATATGCCTTGACTATGTAGTGAGTTGAATTTGACCCTAATGTCATGGGATGAGAAAGTATAGATTTCATCAGTGATCTGAAAAAACTTGCCAATAAAACAAACTTGCCTAGTTTTATTTTGGGCAGACTTATGAGGCTGGGTCATGCAGTGTCTTTGTTATTTATACTTATATATACATATCCATGTATGCATAAATCGATTTATTTATTTCACATAGTTGACTTGTGTAAAAGCATAACCTTGGCAGCTGAAGACATTTGCAGCTCTTGCCATGTTTCTCTGGTGTCTGTGCTGCAGGGACTGCAGACTTGTAGCTGATTGACAGACATGTTGCCTAATAACCCATCTCTCTGATTGGAATCTGCATCATTCCCTAACTCTGCACACTAATGAGATGATCTAAAAGCAAGTGAATATGATTTGAACTTTCAAGTGAGCTATGACCCAAGCAACCCTTTATCCATTTCTGTGGATGAGGAATGAGGTGGCAGGAGTGCCTGGAATTGGTCTCTGAGGTACCATCATCCCTCATCTCAAGTTTTTGGCAGATGTAAGCAGACCAGAATGGTTAGAAGTTTGAAAGCAGGCTCTAAAAAATTATGCCACATTTTTAATAGTCTTTATACAGTTTTTTGCCTCATTGCACTGCTTCTTATAGCTTTTTTACATTTCGACAAACTGAGGTATTTTTTAAAAGCATTTTTGTTAAGAGTGCATTGACTGAGTTTTAGTAAATATATAGACACCCATAACCTATCAAGATGTGGTACAGAAAGTTCTCTCATTCCCCTCCCCAGTAAGTCCCTCCCCCAAACCCCAGAGGCAACCACTGCTCTGAATTTTTTCCACTGTAGATTAGTTTTTCATACTCTAGCATCATGTAAATGAAATCATGTAATATGCATTCTTTCATGTAAGACTCCCTTTACTCTGAGCAATTTTTGAGAGATTTATCTATGTTCTCTTGTGTATCAGCAATTTGTTCTTTGGTGTCTGTGGGGGGCAATTCCCAACAGGTATAGCTAGTTGCAATATGACCATTTATTTATTGTTCTATTAATAGGCTCTTTCCTCCGCCCACAGGGCCACCCTGCTGGCCGCCACAGATGAGAATAAGCCTACCAAGACATGATCTGCTTGGGGAGGAAAGGTGGCCTATCTCTCAAAGGACAAGGGCCAGGAACCTGTTCCTCAATGGGCTTTTATTGGGTTCATTTGCACAGGAATACAGATAAAGCTCATTAATCATCGTCAGGCAGAAAGGATCAAACAATAGATAACAAAGAACTCTGAGGCCTATTTTGAGTCAGGGTCAGATAGCTAAAGAGCTGTAAAACTTTGAGGAACAAACTCACTTCTTGCTTGGGCCCTTATTATTTAATTGAGAGCATTCCAAACAAAGCAGGTTTGCCCTGGCTGGTCTAGCTCAGTGGATTGAGCCCAGGCCTGTGAACCAAAGGATCAAGGTTTGATTTCCAGTCAGGGCACATGCCTGGGTTGCAGGCCAGTTCCCAGTAGGGGAGGCATGAGAAGCAACCACACATTGATATTTCTCTCCCCTCTCCTTCCTTTTGCCTCTAAAGATAAATAAAATTAAAAAAAAAAAACAAAGCAGGTTTCACAGGATTTTACATATTCTTCCTTAGGCCTGATCACCTGGGGAACCTGCCCTTGCCTGCACAGGGCTGCACCACCCTCTGTCATTGTTTCAGGCTTAGGTGGAGCAAGGGAAGTGAGGCAGCCAAGAGATTAGGTGACTTCTCCCAGACAGAATGAGGACTCAGGCTTTGTCAAAGCCGAGGGGTGAGGGTCCATCACCTCCTTTTTCTGTACCCCCCAAAGTCCTTCCTTGGGGGGCCTCCCATGTGATTGTGCCTGTCTTAGGCTGTTCCCCCCTTGGGGAATCTTACCTGTCATTGGCTAACTGACCAAGCACTGGGGGCCAGTTATGAAAAGAGGAGCAGAAGCGGGCTCCTGCCAGGGAGATAAGCTTTTGTCTCCTTAGTGGCTTATGGTCCAAGGTCACTCCCTCAGCCTTAGCCTTGGTGGGGGTTATAGCTTCTGAAACCAGGCAGGGCGATTCCCAACAGGTATAGCTAGTTGCAATATGACCATTTATTTATTGTTCTATTGATGGGCTCTGGGACTCTTTCATGGTTTGGGCTATATGAATAAAGTAGCGATGACTGTCACATGTCTTTTGTGAATGTATTTTCATTTATATTGGGTAAATACCTATGTGTGGAACTGTTGGTCACAGGATCAGTGTATCTTTCATTGAAAAGAAACTACCTGACCTTTTCCAGCACGGTTGTGTCATTTTACTCTGCCATCAACCATGCTGCCCCAGGGCTCTGTCACCCGTCCTTTGATTGGTGGCGTAAGTCTCTAACTGTAGACATTCTGATCAGTGTGTAGTAGTGTCTCCTTGTGGTTTTAATTTGCATTTCCTTGATGATAATGACACTGAGCACTTTTTCATGTACTTATTGGCCATTTCTGAAATATACTGACTCTTCAAATATTTGCCTACTTTATATTGGGTCATTTGTCTTTCTGTTGTTGAATTGTCACAGTTCTTTGTATATCCTGGATAAGATTCCTTTATCAGATGTATGTTTATCAATGTTTTCTCCAGGTCTATGGCTTGACTATTCATTTTGTAATGGTGTCTGTAATGAGAAACAGTTTTTAATTTTGATGAAGCCAATTTTTTTCTTATGGTTTTTGCTTTCTGTGATCTAACAAATCTTGGCTACCCATAAGTCATGACCAAATTCTCCTATCCTCTTCTTTGAAAGCTTTATACTTTTATATTTGGGATGTTTATTTTACCTTTTCACTAATTTTAACCATTTTTTCAAGAATAGATCTAAGCAATGTAAAAAACTCAGTTAAAATATACTTTTACATATTAACAAATAAATGAAGTTTAATCAGGTTATGAGACCTATTACATCTTTCCTGAGAAAATGTGTACAAATATAGAATTATTGAAAGGTTCAACTATTTTCCATATTAATGTTTTGTTTTTAAGCATATAGCTTAAGAATAATAAAGGGTTCTTTGAGTAAATAACAACCTTGACTTAAAGAGGTGTTTTAAACATACGTTTGTTCAGTTAAAAGAAAATCAACCTTTTGCTACATTTATGTGCAATGGTGAACAGCGGGGAGAGAGGAGCAGTACCCATAATGCTCAGGGTGCGGCACATGGCATTTAGGACGAGAGTGAGAGCAGAGACCACGTCCTTCCTGATTATTCAGGAAAAAGAGCACTCCTCATGTTCCCAGTTGTCCTCATACTTGTTCTCTTCTGTCTCACACATTCAGATCTGATAGTCAGAAGGTGACTGGCCACACTGCTTGTAGGAGGGAGAGTAACTTGTTTCTTCACAAGGCCAGCTCCCACCTGCTCCATGAGCAAAGGAATGAGACACACTAATAAATGAACAAGCCATCTGATATTCTAGCCAACAGAAGTCAGTGGCTCATTGATGCTCTCACAAAACATTTGCTCTGGAAATGGATTTTCTGAAACTTGCTTTTTTTTATATTTATGAAAAATATACTTTTTATTAATATATTTTATTGATTATGCTAGTACAGTTGTCCCATTACCCCCCTCTTCATTCCCCTCCACCCTGCACACCCTCTCCCACCCACATTCCCCCCCTTTAAATAACTGTGGATTAACTTTTAGTGTGGCCAACATAGTGGAAACTAAGCAGAATGTATAATCCCAGACTGTTGGGCACATAGTCACGGTTCTGCTTTAATTCACTGCATCTTACTTCCTTTGAAATTTGCAACCAGAGTCTAAACTACTCACCTTTTAACGTCTGGAAATGCTTAAAGCATTTGGTCATTTTTTCACCTTGTTTAACCAGTATGCCCAGGTAGGATAAGAATATTTTTGCCAAAGTTGTATACTTCTTTAAGAGATTAGGCCTGTACTTTCAAAACGTTTTTCTAACTTAGACAAGCCATAGAATGTTAGTGGTCGTGTTTCTGTGCAATTCTATTAGTGATAACATTTTGTGTTATGATGCCTCCTCCCAAGTTATTTTTTATGGACTTAAAAAAGTTTCTAATACAAAGGTTATATTATCAACAAATGCTAGTTTGAAAGAACCAAATAGGATTTTGAAGATTACCCTTCTTTAACAATGCCTTAAATTTTTATCTCCTTACTCATTCCTCATTGCTTTCTTTCTCAAGACATTATGGTTTATTGTGTCTCCACTAGGCACCTTGCATGTGATTTACACAGTGAATGGCCCTGCTTTCAGAGCAAGTTAATGATATAATATCCCCATTTATATTCAGAGCAGTCAACACTTTCTAGCTCTCAGAATAATAAAAGCACCTGCATTTAATATACATGGAAGAATGGAAAGGCAAATAGCAGATAAGGCACAATCAGGTAAGTGTAATCAGATAAAATATCACAATATTATAGTAGATCAGCATCTGGTAATGACTTGAATTTTGAAAGACTGACAAACAGCATGGCCTAAAGCAGCCAGGCATACCTCATTCAGAGCAACTCTTCCCAGAGTTGATTGCTCCTCTCCTGTGTTTTCTGGCAGATTGAAGAGGTAGGGTTTCTTATTTTAACTCTTATAGGACTGCATTGTGCCACTGGAAAAACACTGGCAATGTTCCATATGAGCCCAGATTGGGAACACAAAGAAATGATGTATCTAAAAGCAAAACCTTGCATCTCCCAGCAGTTATCTCAAATTGATCCAAACCAGTTTTATTTTTTAAAAAAATAAAGCTTGCAGGGATAAGCAGAGATTTAATTTTCATCTCTGTATTTGTCTGCATGGCATTAACATTTTATTCTTATTTTTTTAAAGCAGGAGAAAACAGTTTATTAGAAACTGATTCGTCTCTCAGAACATCTTCACTTTGACCATGGGTGGCTGGTACACCTAGTTGTGTATATGTCAGCTTTGCAGGAGCCCTAATGTAACAGGACCTTATGGTGTCAAATAGAAAGCTGTAGATTTGCAAAAGTCAGAACTTAACAAACCTGGTTTGTATACTGGAATTTAGCAGTTTTCCTTTCCTTTTAAGGTACTCTTTGTTGGAGACCAGTGATAACTTCAGTTAACTTGCTTCACTTTACTGGGTGAAAACTTGGGGAGTGTGCATGCAGATATGGGGAGGGCCCAGGTATGGAAGGGCTGTCTGGCTGACATCTGCCTGCCCAGCCCACCGTCTGCCCCAGCAGTGGCCTCCATAGTGGCAGGGCCCCAGCTCCTTCCCACTGGGGTCAGCGGGTGCCTTTGCTCTTGTCTGCTACAAGTGAAGTAGGACGGACATAAGACATCATGGATAGCAAATAGAATTGATTGCTCCATCTTCTGAGGACTGTATTCACTCTTGTTCCTCTGTTCTTATGCTTTTGTTTGCTGTACAAAGGGTGGCAGCCCTGGACACTGGCCAAGCAGTGTCTATTTGAATGAAACATTCATGAATATGAGTATGAACTAGAAGAAATAACTGACCAATGCATTCAGAACAACTCTATTTTTATGGAAATCACTCTTCCCAAAATGTCTGTCTTTCCACTTGGTTTAGCCAGCTTAGCCTGTGATGACAAAACACAATAGCCTGGCTGGCTTATACAACAGAAGTTTATTTCTCATCATTCCGGAGACTGAAAATTTGAGGTCCAGGCGCCAGCATGGTGGGGTTCTAGGGAGAGTTCTCTTCCTGGCATACTGGCAGTGGGCACTTTGATGTGGCTCAGGTGACCTCTTTGCAGAGAGAGAAAGAGTGAGCTTTCTGGAGTCTCTTCTTATAATGACACTAATCCCATGAGCCCCCCACCAGCATGACCTCAACTAGACCTATTTACTGCCCAGAGGCCCTGTCTCCAAATACCATCACTTTGGGGATTAGGGCTTCACCATATGAATTTGGGAAAATACAATTCAGCCCATGCATACCCAACTGTCTTACTGTGGCCAAGTTAATGAGTAATTGTAATATATTGGCTGAGACAAAGAAAGCTACTGTCTGGCCAAAAAGGATGACAAGAAGAGTATATTTTTAAAAAATAAGTATATAAGTTCAGTATACTTATAAGTATATAAGTATATAAGTCCACGATGGAGCAAATGTCAAATATCTGAAACCTTCAGAGCCATATCCTTCACCTTTCTTCTCACACACTCCCACACCTGCACTCACCAGTCCCTTCCACACCCACTTTTGGCTTTTAGAAAATGAGATCACAAGAGAAAGTATTTGTGTCAGGAATTAAATGGAAAAGGGAAAGTAACTTTCAAAATGTTTATGGTGTCAACATTCTCTTGTACTTTCTATGACACTCTCTATCCTTGCAGTAACATGGGCCGATCTCTGATTTCAGAATGATGAATTAACCCCTAAGGCAGCTTTATTCACCCCAAAAGTTTCTAGTTATATGAATACCAAGGATGGACAGAAAACTAAATTGCAGAAGATTTGTAATGACAGGAGTAGAAAGAAGAAGGAGTTTGTGGAGAATCCTGGGTTAGTTATAGTACTGTTTCTCAAGCCTCCCATTAAAAGTGATATTTTCCTTTCATAGAATTTCACTGAATGCTTTTGGTAGGTGGGCAGGTTTTAGAAAACGGTGAGCTTTTTCAAGGTCATAAGAAGAGAGCTGCATTATCCATTTAAAGTTGAACTGTACAATATTGAAAATTGAAAATACATCCCCCCAGACAGTTTTTTTCCCTTTTTGGATTAGTTGGTTGAGATTTTGGGTTTTATTGTTTGTTTTGTTTTGTTTTTTTTCATTTTACTTGTGGCCCAGGAGGAATAAACAAAGCAACTTACTGTTATTTTCACTTGGCATTTTGTGAGTCCAGGCCATGTTAAAAAAAGAGAGATTCATCACCATCTGATTTGTGATAGGGACAGCCTTTTATCTAAGCACAATTGAGGCTATTTCAGCCTCCACATTGAAAATGGCTTTGCTCCTGCTAGGAGCCACAGTAAGAGGTATTTCATAAACAGTGATGGTCATAATGCAACCAGCCATATTATTCTCTGGTTGCACCTGCATTCCTCTTCCTTTCCCCAGTGCCCTCTTCTTGGGGGCTAGGCTACTGCAGTCAGTAAGCAATAATAGTCATCTTCAGTATAGTGTAAGCATGGATTCTTCTTGAGTATTTAGAGGTAGACTGTGCTATATGTAATTGGATATGAAGCATAAGACTTTCTAAAACACTGTGAGTTACACATTTCACCACACCACCATCCCATTTTGTGCAGAGTGGAGATAGGTTGAAGAAAATAAAGAGACTGGGAGACATGTGTATGATGGCATTCACCTATTAAAAAGGGTAGGAATCATTACCTTAAGAGAGAATTTATATTTTAGGTAACAACAAAACTAAATACTTATTAGTTATTTTTCAATACTCTTCAAATTGTATACTCAATCCAAGAGAAATACCTGAGTGTGCCTTTGTTAAATGCACATCTCAAAGCTAAACTTAGTACATTTTAAGCTTCTAGGCTTAAAAATTTTAGATTTTCATGCATGTTCATTCTTCAATTTTTTGTTTCAGCTTTCTCATTCCAAAAGCAAGAACATCATATTCTTATGCCAGGTTTAATAATCTACTTATTGCTTAGCTAAATTTTTAGATATTTGTCAGAACGTTTTGTCATTATGTGATGAGGCACAATAGTTTAATTTGTTACTATAAAGACACTATAACATACATATATAAATAGAGATCTAAAGGACAAGTGTGCAGAGAGGCACATGATAAAGTGTTAAATTTCAAAAATGATTAGTAGAGAAAAACCATCTGAAAAAATAGTAACTTAGCGGAATAATGAGTGCTATGATTAACATATTCTACAAATCTATCAGTACTATGGCTCAGCATGTCCTTATTACTCTCTACAATTAATAATGACAGATATCAAGACCCTATTAATATTTTAATAGTTTAATAGGCATCGGCAAGCATGCAGCAGAGAAGAATGCAAATCAGTGGTCAGGGTAGCTGTGCCATCTTGAAGGAGTCTGCCAGGCGGGAGAGCTAAGTCCTCGTAAAGCTTTCATAACTGCTTCCTGCATTCATGGTCATGTCAGCACCCACTTTTGGTAAATGTATTGATTTTGAACAGAAGGATGGATGTGCTTATACAAAGCAAAATGCTCTGAGTATTTACCATTCTTAATTCCCACAATGTATTTTAAGAAAATCTTTAAGATATTCCTGTGAGTGTATATCCTCAAATGTTCTGTCATCTGAAAAATAGTGGGACTTTTACAAAGAATATATGTCTGGGAGCTTGAAGAAATAGGTTTACTCTGACTCTAGCACTGGCTGTCTCCTTGTTCTAATCATCTCCAAATTTACCCTTAGTAAAAATGATATAAGTATACTGAATACTGTGAGATACTTGAAAGAATCAAACTGAATGATAGAAAGAAAGAAGAAAAAATACTAAATAACATATGCAAAGTACTTAGGATGGTGCCCAGAACAAAGAGTGGCTTCCCACTTTGCTTCTGAGAGGTGACGTTACCATAGGAGACTTCACACGACCTTTCTGTTTTGCACACATATATCTTGCAGCTCTAATAAATTTTCCTCAGAGTTGACTTTGGAAATGAGGATATATTCATAGTTCCTCTTAATATGTCCCTATAATTTGATGCCCAAAGGCCTTGTTCTTCACAGGAGTGTCTGCTTGAGGCCTGCCAATCAGCACCTCGTTGGTGGGTGGTTTTGAAGGATCATTTGTTGGAAGCCATATAGGACCAGAGAGATCACACTACAGAGACCAAGTATTCTTCAGTTAGAATTTCTTTTTTCTTAAATTATATTTATTGATTATACTATTACAGTTGTCCCACTTTCTCCCCACTTTGCCTCTCTCCACCCGGTACCTCCCTTCCCTCCAGAAATCCCCTCCTCCTTAGTTCATGTTCATGGGTTATTCATATAAGTTCTTTGGCTTCTCCATTTCCTATACCATTCTTAACATCCCCCTATTTTGTACTTACAAATTACGCTTCCTAATCCCTGCACCATTTCCCCCATTCTTCCTTCTCGGCCTCCCCACTGATAACCCTCCAAATGATCTCCCTATCTAGGATTCTATTCCTGTTCTGGTTGTTTGCTTAATTTGTTTTTGTTTTTGTTTTTTAGATTCAGTTGTTGATAATTGTATATTTGTTGCCATTTTAACGTTCATAGTTTTGATCTTCTTTTTCTTAAGTCCCTTTAACATTTCATGTACTGATGGTTTGAAGATGATGAATTCCTTTAGTTTTACCTTGTCTGGGAAGCACTTTATTTGCCCTTCCGCTCTAAGTGATAGCTTTTCTGGATAGAGTAATCTAGGTTGTAGGTCCTTGCCTTTCATGACTTTGAATACTTCTTGCCAGTCCTTGCCTGCAAAGTTTCTTTTAGGAAATAAGCTGATAGTCTCATGGAAAATCCTTTGTGGGTAACTCTCTGCCTTTCTCTTGCTGCTTTTAAGATTCTCTTTATCTTTAACCTTTGGCATTTTAATTATGATGTGTCTTGGTATTGCCCTCTTTGGGTTCAACTTTTTTGGAACTCTCTGTGCTTCCTGGACTTGCATGTCAATTTCCTTGTCCAAATTAGGGAAGTTTTCTTTCATTAATTTTTTCAAATAAGTTTTCAATTTCTTGCTCTTCATCTTCTTCTGGCATCCTTATGATTTGGATGTTGGCACTTTTGGAGATGTCCCAGAGCCTTCTTATACTCTCCTCATTTTTTGAATTCTTGTCTTTTTTCTATTTTGGTTGAATGTTTATTTCTTCCTTATGTTCCAAATCTTTGATTTGAATCTCAGCTTTCTTCTCTCCACTGTTGGTTCCCTGTGGACTTTTTTTTAATTTCACTTAGTGTAACCATCATTTCTTTCCTTATGTTTTTGCCATACTTGGTGAGTTCTCTGAGCATCCTAGTCACCAATGTTTTGAACTCTGTATCTGATAGGTTGGCTATCTTTGTGTTGTTTAGTTCTTTTTTCTGGGGGTTTGTTCTGTTCTTTCATTTGGGCCATATTTATTTGTCTCCTCAATTTGGCAGCCTCCCTGTGTTTGTTTCTGCATATTAGGTAGAGCTGCTTTGACTCCCTGTCTTAACGTGCCTGTTAGGTTTTATGGGGCAGAGCCTTAGGTATTCGCCAGTATGGGGCAACCCACTTCACCACTTTGTGGCTCTGTGTGGTAAGATAGGTCAGAGAGACGACAGTGCTGCTGCCTGACTGATGGAGGTTTGTCCGGCACTTGCCCCGTTTCTAGTCACTTCACCCACTTCCTGTATGCAACTGGCACCCTTCTAGCTATTGCTCTGGTGGTGATTCCCAGAGTGGGAGGATTTGCGGATGTTCTAAGTTCATGTGGGCCCTTTAAACAGACTCTCCTGAGATGCCTGCAGTTTCTTGTGCCACCCCAACCTCCACTGGTTTTTATAGCCAGAAGTAATGAGGCTTCATCTTCCTGGTGTTGGAATCCTAGATTGTGCATCTGGCCTGGGGCTGGGATTACTGGCTCCCACGGTATCCCTCCCGATGTTTATCCACCACAGGTGAATGTGGGACTGCACGTTCCTCCATTGTCACCACTTCATGCCACAATGTGTCCTTTCTGCCTGACTCTGCCCCTCCTACCCACCTGGATGAATATGGCTTCTTTAAATCCTTGGTTGTCAGACTTCCATACAGTTCTATTTTCTGGGAGTTCTGGGTGAATTTTGTTTTGAGGTTAGTTGTAATTCTTCTTGTTGTGTGAGGAGGCGAGGCTTGTCTATCTACACCTCCATCTTGACTGGAATTCTCAGTTGGAATTTCTAATCTGAATACCACAACTGAGCTCTAGAAAAAGGGGTGGGGGTGCAGGGAGCTGGAAGAAAAGAGGCATGATTCTAGAAAAAAAGGGGAAGAAAGGATCTTCTGCCAGGAAGCCAGAATTTGTATGCTCCCTGCTCCAAAATGTAGGTTTCATAGCAGTTGCCAGTATCTGTGAGACCAGCCTTAGTTTTGTTCTTGGAGACTTCTTATAGTTCAGCTGGTAGAGACTCACTTTTAATCACCTTATAACAGTTAGAGCCCAGAAAGAAGAAACATTCCTTCTCGCTGTCTGTCTCTCAAATAATTTCCTTACAATTTAAAATAGGTTGGTTTTCATTTGAGTCTTAACTCTGCTGCCACTTTGCCTGGCTGACTTTTCTCTCCACAAGCCCCACGCAGCTCCCACTCCTATGTGTGCTTGCTGTATTCTCTTATAATTTTCACAGTTTCACCCCTTACAGCCCTTCACTAAGCTGTTGTGCCAGGTACATATTAAAAGTGACCACCCTCTCCTGTTTGCCATGGCTGGTATGGCTTAGTGGATTGAGCATGGGCCGTCAAACCAAAGGATCACTGGTTCAATTCCCAGTCAGGGCACATTCCTAGGTTGGGGGCCAGGTCCCCAGTAGGATTGTGAGAGGCAACCACACATTTGATGTTTCTCTCCCTCTCTTTCCCTCTCTGCAAAAGTAAATAAATAAATTTTTTTTTAAAAAGTGACCACCTTCTTATCCCCTGCCTGCTGACTAACTGTTTTCCCTCAGGGTTTATTCCAACATCATCGGTCAGTGCAGTTTTCTCTTCCTCCTCTTCTATATAGATGAGTTCTATTATCTTTAATTCCACAGCACAATGAACATTATAAAGTGTATTTGCAAGATTATGCTTATTTGTAGCTTATCTTCTTTACTGGATTGTTGGCTCCTTGATGACAAGGTTTGTGCCATTCATTGTTTTAATTTTTTAAAAATTTTCAATTCCACTTGACCTACAATATTATATTACTTTCAGGTGTACCACATAGTGATTAAACATTTATATACCTTACAAAATGGTTACCCTGATAAGTTGAGTATGCATCTGACATCATACATAGTTATTACAGTATTATTATCTTCCCTATGCTGTACTTTAACATCTCTGTGACTATTTTGTGACGGCCAGTTTGTACTTCTTAATCCCTTCACCTTTTTCACTCATCCCCCAACCCCACCTCCCATTTGGCAATGATCAAACTGTTCTCTGTATCTATGAGTTTGTTTTTGTTTTGTTTATTTATTTTGTTTTTTAGATTCTCCATATAAGTGAAATCATATGATATTTATTTTTTTTTATCTGACTTATTTCACTTAATATAATACAATTTAGGTCCATCCATGCAGTCACAAAAGGTAAGATTTCATTCTTTATTATGGCTGAATAGTATTCTGTTGTGTAACTGTACCACAGCTTTTTTTACCCACACTTATTGAAGGAAGCACTTGTGTTGCTTCTATGTCTTGGCTATTGTAAATAATGCTGCAGTGAACATAAGGGTGCATATATTTTTAAAATTAATGTTTTGGATTTCTTTGGAATACCCAAAAGAGGGATATGTAGGTCATATGATAGTTCTATTTTTAATTTTTTGATGACCCTGTATACTGCTTTCCATAGTGGCTGCACAAGTGTGCACCCCCACCAACAGTACACAAGGGTTTCTTTTTCTCCACATTTTTGCCAGCAATTGTTTGTTGATTTATTGAGAATAGCCATTTTGACAGATGTGAGATGATATCTCATTGTGGTTTTAATTTGGCTCTCTCTGATGATTAGTGATGTTGGACATCTTTTCATATGTTTGTTGGCCATCTGTATGTCCTCTTTGGAGAAATGTCTGTTCAGGACCTCTGTCCATTTTTTAATCAGATTGGTTGTCTTTTTCTTGTTAAGTTGTATGAGTGCCTTATTTACTTTGGATTTTAACCCCTTATCTGATGTATCATTGGTGAATATATTCTCCCATTCAGTAGGTTGTTTTTTCATTTTTCTGATGGTTTTCTTTGGTGTGCAAAAACTTTTTAAGTTCGGTGTAGTTCCATTTGTTTATTTTTTCTCTTTGTTTCCCTGTGCCATTCATTTTTATATGCCTGGCACATAGTATGTGCTGATAGAATATTTGCTCAGCAAATATGTTCTCTTTTGTTATATACAACAAAATAATTTGAAATTAGTAGGAAGCTTTGTGAAAAATATTAGTGAAAAGAATAAGTGCTTATGTTTTACTTGAGAGCTACATATATTTGGTAAATATGGGGGAAATAATTGACTTGGTGATGGTAATGGGACAACCCATCTTAAAGGACATCATAATGAGGTATAATACGGCACAGGTTTCAGGATTCACTAGCCAGGCTTTCAGGCACAGTTTGCCATAGAGTTTTGTGATAGTACCTGCAGCCTTCCCCTTTTTAGGCCTAATGTTCTCATCTTCTAGGATGGAGAGAAGGAATGAGATGATCTTACATGAATTCCATCTCATCAAGCACTGAAACTCTGTTATCTGTCCTAACAATCTCTGTTAGGGATTGTGTGTCACTGCCCAGAAGCCCCATCTCTCTAGCACCATATAAAGACAGACACTTGAACATTTCTTGTGCTCTCTTCAGATTTGGGGTCCTCTGTGTTCTTTTTCTTAGTTTCTTCCTTTCATACCCTTCTCCTTCTCCAGCTACAACTGTAGGTTTTGCCTTGAAGCTTAGGGATAGTTGCAATACAGTGAGGGGTTATATGGCTCTCCCATTCCTCTCATAGGGAGACCTTACTCACCTATACACTGCCCACCTTTGCCTAATTTACCAGCCCCTCACACAATCTTCAGCCCCTCTCCAACTAGCCCTTACCTCAAGCTGGCCTGGATGAGATTTTAAAGCCTCATTGCATTTTGAGGCTTTAAATTGATTTACATTGATTATCTTCATTTTTATTGCAAAAACCATATTACCATTAAAGTCTGTGTCAACTTCATTATCAGTTCACCTTCCTTTTTTCTGTTTTTCAGAACTCTTCCATCTTTTATATGGCAATAGTAATAAGTACTATTACTGAATGTTTACTACATGCCATATATTGTGATAGGCACCAACTTACCTCTCTCATCCCTATAGCACCCCTGAAGGTAGATGAGGAAACTGATTCTCTGATTGTTTAAATAACTCACCCACCATCTCTGTCTCCAAAGACAGTGTTATTTCTACAGCATTATGCTACATTTCAGCATAGGCAAGTCCATGTCAATCTGTTGCTGTTTTGTTCAGGTCAGCTTTTTATTTCTTTCAGAATCAATAGTGTACCATCAAAAGAAAAGAGATTTTGCCATAACTTGTGATACAATAACCTGCCATTTTAAAGAGTTATGACCATAATATGGATGTAGTTCTTATTGTAAAAATAATAATTCTGTGAGCATTTTCTTCATTGCACTCTTCCATATTGTCATTTTAATGGCTGCATGATTTTCATCAGATCAGTTTATGATAGTGTTTTAAAAATTTCTACTGCAGAACATTTAGATTATTTCCATCCTGTTCTACAATAAATTATGTGATAATAATGATATTTATGTATTTTTTAGATTAAAGCTAATGCATTGGCTTTTAAAGCCTATATTATTATAGAAAATTTGAAATATTCACAAGAGATTGGAGGGCACCTGCATTAGCTACCATGCAGCTTCCTCAATAATCAACATATTGCCCATTTTGTTTCATCTACTGCCCCACTTTTTTCTTGAGAACATTAAAGAAAATTTCAAGTATCTTTTCATTTCACTTGTAAATACTATGGATAGACTTGTAACTGATAAGGACGTTTTGCTAATGTCACCTAATACTTAGGCTATGTTCAAATTTTCCTAATTATCATGAATCACATTTGGTTTGTGCAAATTAGGATTCAAATATGATCCCCACATTGCAATTGGTTGTTACATCACACACACACACACACACACACACACACACACACACACATTTTTGAATGCGATCAACTTGTTGGAGAAACCATGTCAGAAGTCCTGTAAGAATGTTTCACATTCTGAGGTCAGTGTTTCCTCAGGTTTATTTACCTTGTTTTTCTATCTATTATACTTGTTTTTACTGGTTAGAGGTTGAGAGCTTAATAATATTGTGGCTCAACTCTTTAAAAGAATGTTTTGAAATAGGGTCCTTTTCAGTTTGAGTTCAAACTTAACATACTTCTCAGAACATTTTGCCAGATCATAAGCTTCTTTTATTGCTTGTCCTGCTAGAAAGCCTCTTCCACAGGCAATTTATTCAGATAAGAGCCCTTTATGTCAGATGCATGTAACTGGATCCCTGCCAATCCCAGCCTCTTCTGCCCTCTTGTGTATGCAACACTGTGTTAACATTAACCAATTTCCTTCTAACCCCTTCAACCTTGGTGGAAAACTAGGAATTGCTCAAAATACTTTTGAAAGCTGTTGGAGACTCAAAAAACCTGGATTTGAAAGAGACATAACTGAGAATTGAAGAAGGATGCCTCAACCTGAGACACTGAACGTTATGGTTCACAGGTAAAATTCAGGTGGATTAGGCACAACTATCAGATTGAGGCTTCCACAGGTTAAAGAAGGGCTGAGACACCTACCCATATTTTGGCCTCTGTACTCTTTGAGGGTAGTTTAATGAGGTTTCACTTCTTTTGGTTGTTAATGTGGAAAACCATTAGAAAGCAGTAAGTTCTAATGAGTCTGGTTTCATGATACTATATCTCTGGGTATGGTGAAGGAGCCATGGCTAGAGCAGGGGCGTGGGGCACCTTCCTATCTCCCTATAACACACTCCGCCTTGTATTCTAGATGGAGTATTTGAGGCTTCTGTTCAGGGCTATATAATACTCAAAGTCCCAGGAATTGGGAGATCAGTGCAATTCTCCTTTTTCCCTGGTCCCAGAAAATTGCAAGGCCTACTTGGCTTTTTCTTTAGATCATAGGTAAAATCAGATCTTCCACCTCCTGGTTTTCCCAGCTATATTTCAACCCACTGTATCTTCACAACCCATTACAGCTTTAAAGGTAAAGCTCTAGCATTACTGAACACGAAGGCATAAGGCCCCACTGCAACCTTCTCTATCATCCCTGAAACTGGAATGTGGGAGGGGGGGCTCCACCTGCAGGGCTCCCCTGGCCACTACAGAGAATAAGCCTACCAAGACGTGATCTGCTTGGGGAGGAAAGGTGGCCTATCTCTCAAAGGACAAGGGCCAAGATCCTGTTCCTCAATGGGCTTTTATTGGGTTCATTTGCACAGGAATACAGGTAAAGCTCATTAATCATCGTCAGGCAGAAAGGATCAAACAATAGATAACAAAGAACTCTGAGGGCCTATTTTGAGTCAGGGTCAGATAGCTAAAGAGCTGTAAAACTTTGAGGAACAAACTCACTTCTTGCTTGGGCCCTTATTATTTAATTGAGAGCATTCCAAACAAAGCAGGTTTCACAGGATTTTACATATTCTTCCTTAGGCCTGATCACCTGGGGAACCTGCCCTTTCCCGCACAGGGTTGCACCACCCTCTGTCATTGTTTCAGGCTTAGGTGGAGCAAGGGAAGTAAGGCAGCCAAGAGATTAGGTGACTTCTCCCAGACAGAATGAGGACTCAGGCTTTGTCAAAGCCGAGGGGTGAGGGTCCATCACCTCCTTTTTCTGTACCCCTATCCTTCCTTGGGGGGCCTCCCATGTAATTGTGCCTGTCTTAGGCTGTTCCCCCCTTGGGGAATCTTACCTGTCATTGGCTAACTGACCAAGCACTGGGGGCCAGTTATGGAAAGAGGAGCAGAAGCGGCACTCCTGCCAGGGAGATAAGCTTTTGTCTCCTTGGTGGCTTATGGTCCAAGGTCACTCCCTCAGCCTTAGCCTTGGTGGGGGTTATAGCTTCTGAAACTAGGCAGGGTGGTTCCCAACACTGGAATGCTAGATCAAACTGCTAGTACATTTTGCAAATGAATGCCAGAGGCAGTTATGCTATTGTGTTCATTGGAACATGGGTGGAAAGGGCTCTTTACAATTACTTCAGAGAGAGGAGGGTGGTGAAGTTCTTTATTGAACGGGATGGCTTTTCTTTGGGAACAAAATTCATGTCTCTGAATTTCTCTCTTTTATCTTATGGATAGGCTATTAAATAACAACTTTGAATTTTGACTTTGAGCTATAGGAATACAGAGATTTTCCTCATTCTTTTAGCTGCTAGTTGCTCATTTCTTTTATTCATTATCATTGTGGGTACAGGCAACTCACTAGAAGGTCAGTCAGAGAAACTGCAAATCTGAAAATAGAAAAAAATAAACTCAGCAATGGCTGTCTAATGCTATAAATCTCTGTTTAAAATTAGTTTTGGCAACTTGATTTTTGCGCAGTTTAAGCTTAAGTGGTAACCATTTTTCTTCTTTATTTTTCCTAAGAAATGGCTTTGCCATGTGGTAGGTATGCCTGAGAACCCTGTTATTTTTCCCCTGATGATCCACAGGTAGCCTCTTTGTGGATAGTAAGCAATTCCCCCTCTTTCTTATTTAACCTTTAAAATATTTAGAGGTTTTAAAGTTGCTACTGGTAAACTGCACTGTTTGCAGCATTTGTTCTTTGACTGTATGATTCTTATTAGTCTTGATAGTTTATATAATGTGTGTACAGAGAGTATAGGTAATGTATGTGCAAGGAGTAGTGTACAGTGAGTAATGTGTGTGCTGTATAATATTGAACTACCATAAATGAGAGAACAGCATCCAACAACTTCTGGTTTAGAGCAAGTCATGTAAGGAATAGAAGTGAAATTGAAAGGAGGATGTTGCATTTATATGAGTACTTTTAAAGATCCCTTTCAATGCTATTGCTCAATATTTCTTAGGAGTAGTGAGACCTAGGCTAGAAAATATAGTGTGCTTTTCTTTTAGACTAGCCAGTAATTTGTCAGTTAAGCATACTTAAAAGTTGGAAATTAATATATAAGAATCCATAATCCATGGAAGGCAACAGTATCCTGGCTCTTAGAGTCAATCAGAGAACTTCATGGTGAAAAGAGGACCTAAGAAGTTGTACTGTTTATTACTCTTACCTTGTACATGATGGAACTGAAGCTCCTGATTTTTTCTAGATCACTTGGCTACTTTGTTGCTAAGCCCAGTTAAATTTTTCCTCCTAATTCTATGCTTTATTATATTTAGTCAATGCTGAGTGGGAATGACCTTATGTATTACAATTTCTGTTTTGTATTTTTTAATGTTTCTATCATGGATTATTTCTCATTTCACAATGACTGTTACTTTGATGTTCAACATTGCTACTTACTATTATTTGGCAAATACTGAAGTCAATATGTTAAGTTCTTCCAAAATGATGTCAGACTATGAAGTCTTGTGCTGGCCATTCTGAAATTGTAAAAACAGTGTCTAGCTCCATTATGTTGTTTTGCCTGCATTTTTATCAGCGTCTAAATTATATATATTCACCAATGCAGAAAGGCCAAAAATTATTCATGTAGTAAATGAAGAATGTTGGTAATTATTTCCAAGGTCAACAAATCCTTTCCCTTTTAGGCTCTTAAATGGAAAATATAAATAAGGAAGCACCTAAAATAGAGAATCAATTTCTAACTTGAGACCTGGTATGGACATTCATTCCTCTTCTGTGTGCTTATCTGGAATTTTTGTCTTTCAGTATATTCCATTATTTAATTGTTTTATTGTTTTTTAAAACCACTTAATATTGAGGTATGATTGAGATTGACATAAAACTTTTTGTGTAATTTTATTTAATGTATAAAACTTGATGAGTTTGGAGGTAAGTGTATAATAGTGAAACCAGTACCACAATTTCTATCTTAAACCTACCCATCACCTCCAAAAGTTTCCTCTTGCCATCTTTATTTATTTTTCATTTATTTAATTCTTATCTGATGGCATTCTGTTTTTGAAAGGAACCTTTCTGTAATCCATGGACACCATTTCTCTTTGTTTTACCATGTTAATTTGCTATATCCTGGTATTTCCTAGTCATTCCCTGTGAATATATATAACTTGTAAGCTCAGTAATTGGTATATGCTACCTAGTAATCCATATTCATTTCCTTCTATTGCATATGCAGTTCTGGTTTTTAAGCAAACAAAAGAGTAATTTTCTGTATATATGGATGAAGCTAAAATAAAAAGGCTTGAATATCAGACATGAATCAAAAATGCTTTGCAGACTAATCCATTATTTGAGAATATCTGGGAGTATATGAATTAATCTTGATCATGTTTATTTTTTTAAAACTATCAACAGGTAGAAACTGCATATGTTATTATTAAAAATGGTTTGGAGCTGAGATGTAATCTCCTAAAGGAAGCAATAAAAATAAGAGCAGGATGTTCCAGCCAACCATTTTTCTTCCTAAAAACTTGAAATAAATGGAGATCGGGAATGTTAGACATCTTTAAATAAATCAGAGGTCTAATGACATTACAAATATTTTATTAAGAAACTTTTGATTTGATTTATCTATTTAAAATAACTATCAAGGTATCCTAAGTGCTGAAACACAAATTACAAACACAAAAGATTGATTTATGTTAATGGTATATAATACATGGGACATAACAAGTTATCACACATGTTGTAATATTTCCTGAGTTGAGGAATTATAGAAAAGTACTGAAAAAGGTGCTGCCTTAGGCTGCATTTGTTGACAAATAGATGGTGACAGTCTTGTAAGAAGCGATGTGAACTTTCCCTTCTATTCCAGACACCTCTGGATTTTGGTGAAACCTGCTAGAGACTTCTGAGTGTCTCCAAGGCTCTGATGGATCAGACACATTCAGATCTTTGTGAGGATGACACCAGAACAAAGGAAAAAGTTCTCCTTAGATAAAGTTAGGGTCCCTCTGATCTCTTGCAGACTGTTAACATTTTCATATTCCCTACCTCCTAGACCCTCAGTGACACCGACTGCCAATTCCCAGTTCTGTGTTCATCCAAATATGCCTCCTGTGTTCTTTACTTGGGCTGCTGAACATTACCAGCCAAAAGTCACATGGTTCTGCAAATTGGTGCCAGTTCATGTTTTTCTTTTCCAGCTTCAAGAACTTTCGTTTGCCCCCTGAACCATTTGTCTCCCTGTTCTTTGCATGACTGTTCTCTTCTGAACCTTTCAGTCTCCCCTTTAATGTGAGTACCTCAGAGACTCCTTTCCTGCTCTCCCTGTGTACGCTGGCTCCCCTCCCCCAGGCCCTGTTCACTTATTTCAGGCCTTTTGCACTGTTTTTGATTCTTTATTTAGTGTTTGCCCGACTTATTGTTTATCCCACAACTAATTTTTTGTGCATAGGGACAACATCTGTCTTACTAATTACAGTAGTGAGTGCTTCCTGACACACAGTAGGCACTCAGGCAAAATTTTTGTATAAATAATAAATTATGAGATTGCATTAGAAAAAAAAAAAAACATGTCCTAATGAAAAGCACTGTTTTAAATAAATGTGGCTATAACCCAAGAGATGTCCTTGCAGATGTCAGTTTGCATATACCTTTCTATTTTCTCTTTCTTTTTTTACCCAACCCAGACAGTGTTTCATTTTATTTAATTATAAAATGTAGAAAGCCTTAAAGACCAATTCAAAAGAACCTACGTACCCCTATGTTCATGGCAGCATTATATACAATAGCCAAGTGCTGGAAACAGCCTAAGTGCCCATCAGTAAATGAGTGGATCAAAAAACTGTGGTACATTTACACAATGGAACACTATGAAGCAGAAGGAAGGAACTCCTACTCTTCACGACAGCATGGATAGAACTGGAGAGTATTATGCTAAGTAAAATAAGCCAGGTGGTAAAAAATACCATATGATCTCACCTATAAGTGGAACCTAATCAACAAAACAAACAAGCAAACAAAAGAGAACTGGAGACATGGAAATAAAAAACAGACAGTGACCAGAGGGGTGGGGGAGGGGGTAACAGGAAAGAAGGGGATGGGTCAAGTCATGGAACATGTACAAAGGACCCATAGACAAGGACAATGGGGTGGAGATTGTCTCTGGGAGTGGGGGTTAGATGGGACAGGGGAGAGAAATGGGGGGGTGGGAAATAGGGACAATTGTAACTGAACAACAATAAAAAAAATGTAGAAAGCCTTGATTAAGAAAAACAGGGAAGAGACTTAACAGAAACTAAAGAGTCTTTTTAGGAAAACAATGATGGTTTTTTTCCAACTACAATGAGCATCTGTCTTCTTGGCAAACTATGGCGAAGCTTCAGGTACAGTATGATCCCAGATCTCTCCCGCTCACCCATGCTTTGGACTGAGATTTGAGTAGTTAGAAGTTGAGAAAATGTGAAAAGAACCAAAATAAGAACACTGTCCATGAAATCCAAGATCAGAGACTGGTTCTCTTTTACTCTGTTGAGTACATCAGGAGCGGGAAGAATCAAAGTTTAAGACATACCTTCTGTTCATTTGGCTTTTTTGATTTGGGGCCCTGGCATGGAGCTCTGCACCCCACTACCCTTCCTCCACTCACAGATATCTGTGTAGCTGCATGTCCTGCATTTCCAAGCCTCTTCCACATCAACCCCTTCAGGCTCTCTGTGGTCCACCCAGTAGGCCATATACTGCTGCACAGGTCCTACTCTTCAAAGGACACAGTCTTTGAACCTAGCAAAGTGTCAGTCTCTTGATGATTATACTCAATTTTCAGAATATCAATGACTGGAAGGTCAGACAGTGTTAGAGACAAGAAGACCAGCTCCATGAAGTCACCCAAGGACATCACAGAGAAGCCTCCCTGCTGGGCATGCTTCAGCACTGAAGGCCCCAGTGGCTTTTCTGGATGCAATTTTGCGTGGTGGATTAGGCTAGCAGTGGTCACTTTACCTTGTACCATGGCATCAAAGATACATTTATATAGGCTGACTTGAAAAGTCTTTTTTTTTTTCTTTCTGAGCTCCAGAAGGAGCATAGGACATCTGCATGTCTTGAGTTCAACCAGTTCTGGTTCCCCCTTGTCTGTAGAGTGCAGCTCATCAATCACTTCCCTCCACTTCTCCAAAAACTGGAAACACTGATTTATCCTCTGACTGCAGTGTAGGAATCATTAATAACATATTCAGAAACTTAACCGCCCAACCTCTTCTTTACTGGCAATGGGGATAGTCACAAGATCATGAGCTTCTAGGTCTGTAGCTAGGTGGATGCTGGTGCCAGCATCCAAAACAGCTGCTTTCTCAGGTGCCAAGAAACCAGAAAGCTCCTTCCCATATACCATTTGTTGTTCACACCAGTTCTGAGTAGACAAGTCAGTCATGGACAAATATTTAAGATGGAATCACTCCATGGGCTGATGAGACATCCAAATCTCTTTTTCACTTTGGTAAGCTTATAAGCCTGCCATTCTTCCCAGGGAGTTCAGAAGAAGGTCCAGGTTTACTAAGTGAAGCACTCAACACTTGAGTATTTTCCAGATCCAGAAACCGAGTCACTCAAGTTTGAAAATCCTGAGTCCTTTGCAGACACTGTCTCCTCTTCCCCATCTCTGCCATCACAGAGCTCTGGCCTCAGCCAGGCCCTGAGACTTCATTGATTTTCCTCCTCACAGGGAAAGTCAGAATGCTGAAATGACAAAGCTGACCAGTCCCTTACATTGTGGCCATTTCTCCTCTCTGATCCACACTGTACAAACCGTAGCCCACCCCAGGTCCTAGGTAATGCTTTCCTCTCTCCAGGGGCAAATCCCCCATGATTTCTTCATCATCCCAGTACCCTGGATGCAGTTATTTGATCCATCCCCTGCTCCCTGAGATACTCTTGTGAACTCCGGACTCCACTGAGCTCCGCCATAACCTCAGAACTACTCCTGGACTGTACTCCCGACCAGCAAGAGCAGGTTATGCAGCCGCCCTTCCCTTCCAGGCTTCGCACAAAACTTCTGGGAGACCAGGCTCTCCCAGGCCTTTGAAATGAACTTCTTACATGTAATTACATAGTTAGAGAGAGCCTGAATTCAGAACATGGAGCAGTTGCTAAGCCATTTTAACAATGGTTCTTGAACTTCCTTTGCATGTGCACACAAGCAAAAGCTCTGTTGAAATGTGCTGTGAACACACCCAGTGTTGCCTGTGTTTCCCAGAGCCCTGGCTGGTCCTGCATCATTTTCTAACCCATTTGAGAAACCATATTGGGATAGAAGTGAGTGAGTGTGTGTGTAAGGCTATTAGAAGAATTACCTTGAATGTGTTCTAATTTATATTAAAAAACAAGATAAAATAATTAGGATTTTTTACATAGTAAGGAATTACTTGCTACACACCTCATAATCAATCAAGACACATCAGTGTGCCAATACACATGATTTTTTAATTGGTGTTTTGAAAATTAGTCCCAAATCACCAGGTAGAGCATCATTGCTTATGCAACCTTTAGGGAAGAGGAAACTGCATGAGTTGAGAGTGCAAAATAGCAAGCCCTAGAGTAAAGGAACCCATGGAAGGGATAATTGCAGTAAAGTGTCTACTGTTACACGTAGGACATTGCCTCTGATGTCCGCCCTCAATGATTAATATAAAATACTAATTATTTAAGGTGAACCATATGAGTGCAAATATTTGACATTTTGGGCCTAAAAATGCAATTTCATATGGTTCAAACTAATTAATTTGTTAATATGCTTTATCATTCATCTAAAATGCATTTGAAAATGAGCTATAAACACTTGTAAGAAGAACAGCAACATAATAATGGATTTTTTTTGGTGTTTCTTTAATTTTTTTACTTTTTTATTGTTGTTTGAGTACAGTTGTCTCAATTTTCTCCCCACCATCCCCCCCACCCCAGCCATCCCCACCTCCCACCCTTGATCCTACCCTCATTTGGCTTTGTGCATGGGTCCTTTATTCATATTCCTTGACAGCCCTTTCCCCTAATCCATCCAATATCCCCTCCCACCACCCCTCTGGTTACTGTCAGTTTGTTCTTTATTTCCTTGTTTCTGCTTCTCTTTTGTTTGCTTGTTTGTTTTGTTGATTAGCTTCCACTTATAGGTGAGATCATATTGTATTTGTCTTTTGCCACCTAGCTTATTTCACTTAGCATAATGCTCTCCAGTTCTATTCATGCTATTGTGAAGGGTAGGATCTCCTTTCTTTCTGCAGCTTAGTATTCCGTTGTGTAAATGTACCACAGTTTTTTAATCCACTCATTTACTGATGGTGTTTCTTTTAGTGTCTTCTTTCTTAGGGCAAGTTAACCAATCAATGAGGGGTCCGTCTTGATTGTCATCCTTATCCCAACAGTGGGGATACTAGAGGCCAGGATCACTCTGGTACATAAGAAGTCACAATATAGAAGGAAGAACAAGATGCATCCAGAAAACAAAAAGTTTATACATGCTAAATTATGCAGCCCTAACAGCTAAAGCACAATGGCTTCTTGCCGTTATGGTTTCTTTATTTTTTTTTTGCACCTTTTTTTAAAATATATTTTATTGATTATGCTATTACAGTTGTCCTATTATCCCCCCTTCATTCCCCTCCACCCTGCACACCCTCTCCC
This sequence comes from Trachops cirrhosus, assembly GCA_028533065.1. Lineage (NCBI taxonomy): Eukaryota > Metazoa > Chordata > Mammalia > Chiroptera > Phyllostomidae > Trachops > Trachops cirrhosus. The sequence goes on along the minus strand of CM052540.1, from coordinate 65,677,152 downwards.
ACCCACATTCCCCCCTTATAGTTCATGTCCATGTGTCATAAGTTCTTTAGC
>CM052540.1:65657018-65676601 GCA_028533065.1 Trachops cirrhosus | reverse complement strand
TCCTGTTCTTGCTCTTTCTGGGTGCTTTTTTCTACTTTGTCTTCCAGCTTGCTGATCTGATGTTTTGCTTCATCCATCCTGCTTTTGATTCCTTCTGTTGTGTTCTTCAGTTCAGAAATTGTATTCTTCATTTCCTCTTGGCCCGTGTTCATAGTTTCTATTTCTTTTTTCATGTTGATATACTTTGCAGTGAGTTCATTGTAGTTTCCCTGTAGTTTCTGGTAACTAATTGAGAGTTCATGGAACTTCCTGATAATCATTGCTTTGAACTCAGAATCTGATAGTTGAGTTGCCTCTATTTCATTTAGCATTCCTTCTGAGGCTTCCTCCTTTCCCTTCATTTGGGGATTGTTTCTTTGTCTTCTCATTGTTTGTGAGACTCTTCTTGCTAACCTCAGTTTCTTAAATTGATCTGTTCTGGCTCCTTGGGTTTATGGTGTGTACCTCTGTGGTAGAGTACCTGTGAGATTCATTGGTGCAGTCTCCTTCTGGTATCCAGGTGTTCATAGCTTCCACCTACTCTTATTTATAATCAGTTGCAGGGGTAAGGCAAAAAGGTTTAAGAGAGCAAGAGAGTATGCTATGATATTTACAGTAGCAGCAAGTAGAGAAGAGATGGGGGATCCTTTGGCTGTGTATAGTGTTAACTGTGATCTTCCACCCCACTAACCACTTTTTAGAAAGGATGGAAAGAAGATAAGACTCTTGTTGGGAAGGAAAGGATTGTGAGTTGGATCTAGAAAACAGTGAGGTTGTGGGAGGTCAGAGTCTGAGGTAGGGTGAGAGTTAAAGGATAGTAAATAGGTGTAGTGTGTGAGAGAATAGAGTTAACCACTATATTAATAGAATTCAGGAAACTGAGAAGTGGGCTAATGTCTGGGAGAGATGTTGCGTAGTATTTACAATTGTATGAAATAGCTATTATTTACAGTAATATTGGAGCAACAATCATATGACAGAATCTAAGAGATCTAGATAACAAGAATAGGAATTATGGAACCTTGGGGAGTGTACTAGTGGAACACAAATGAAGGTCAGTTAATTATCTATACACTATGAATGAGATAACAGGGGAAACCTATTAAATGATACAGTATAACTAACCAAGCAAAGAAGACTATACAGAAAGAAGAGGAATACTAAAATACTATTGCAATAAAAAGTGTAAGAATAATGAAATAATAATGCAGATATGCTATTACTTTCAGGTTCAAAAAAAAGAAGGAAAAAAGCAGAAGATGGAAGGAAGAGATAAATTTGGAAAGAAAGGGAGGATCAACACTAGAAAGAAATAGAAGCATAAGGAATTGAATGATATAAAAATAATAAGAATTAAAAAATAAAAAGTTACTTAATAAAAAAAATCAAGAAAAAAAGGAAAGAAAAAAAAAACAAAACAAAACCTTTTGTTAGTTTAAAACTGGCCAAACCAGTTTTCTTGGTTTTGCTGGCTGTAGCAGACTTAGGGTTGAATGCAGTGGCTTTTTTCCCTTCCTGTTCAGAGTTCTGTCAGCCTCTGGCACACTGTCCCCAGGTCCAGCCATGCGGGCCCAATGCCCCTGGAAGGGCCCTGGGCACCGGATCTGTACACTCCTAAGCACTCCCTCTGGAGCCCACTGCGGAGCACCTGTGCCCCTTTCAGTTTCTCAGGTGTGAACTCTGTGGATCCTGAGAGGCACACAGTTCCCCACCCCGAATGCACAGCCTGGGCAATGGAGATCCCACTGAACACCCACACCTTTTCCGTGCTCACGGCTATAGGCACCAGGCCTTCCACCAAAAATCATTCTCTCTGCGTTGGGGTGCTGGCACAAGACCCAGCTGTCCCTGGTCCCACCGGCTGGCCTGTAATCTCCCCAAAGCCCACTCTGTGGTCCCCTGGATCAGCGCTGCTCAGTCCTTGTTTGGCCATGGAGGGAGTGGTTGACCCAGCTCCCCCACTTCGAGAGCCCTGTGGCAGACCCCAGAGCTCCAGAGCTGGGGCTGCAACCTCCCTGGTCCCCGAGCCAATTCCCAGGCCATTATTATCCTGAAGTAGTCTCCTTACCATCTGGTCTTTCAATGCCCGCTACAATTTTTGATCTCCTATTTTCATATATGTTGTGATAATGTTGGCTTTTTGCTCTGGTCCTCCATAAAACAGCTAGTTTTTTTCTCCCGTGTGAAAAGGGAGGTGGAGTGTGCTCCCTCTTACCATGCCGCCATCTTCCCTCCTCTCTATTGTTCATATTTTTATCTGGTTTTATTCTTTTTTTTTAAAGAAGACCTTTTAACATTTCATGTAATACTGATCTGGTGGTGATGAACTCCTTTACCTTTTTCTCATGTGAGAAGTTCTATGTATGTCCTTTGATTCTAAATGATAGCTTTTCTGGATAAAGTAATCTTGGTTTTAGGCCCTTGCTTTTCATCACTATGAATATTTCTTCCCAATCTTTACTGGCCTGAAAACTTTTTGTTGAGAAATCAGTTGACAGTCTTATGGGAGTTCCCTTGTAGGTACGTAACTAACTGCTTTTCTCCTGCTGCTTTTATGAGTCTCTCTTTATCTTTAACCTTTAGCATTTTAATTATGATGTGTCTTGGTGTGGGCCTCTTTGAGGTCATCTCATTTGGGATTCTCTTCACTTCCTGGACTTGTATGTTTATTTTCTACACTAGGTAAGGGATGTTTTCTATAATGGTTTCAAATAGGTTTCCAATTTCTGAAGAATTTCTTTCTTAAGGGACACAAAATGCAAAAAGAAGATGCTAACAAAAGATTAAAATTACATAGGAAACCTGAGTGTTTATTGTTTTTAATTTTACCCTAGAATTTGAAGGCCCTTTGAAGGCATGGAGAGTTGTGGATGAAATTATATTCATCCATCCTTTGGGAAGTGTCCAGAGTCACCTATTCTATCACTTGTGGCTACATGTGGAGCTATTTTCCTTGTCAGCATCAAGAAAGATGCACTTGGAATTCACTGTCTATAAACATTTAAATCTAGTCACTCTAAACTTATGTGGTCCTGTCTTCTATTTTCTCATTTCCAGTGATGAGATCATTTTTTAACAGAGCATACTGTGTACACTGGCTAAATGGAGTACCATGAAGGTCTTCAATAAATTGTAGGTGGATTTATGTGTTCTTCTCAAGGCCATGGTAGATTGGCTGAGTTGCAATGAAATGGGACATATTTATCCAGACAGTCTAGTGGGTCCTAGGTATTAGGATTCATGAATAGAAACTTTTTTTTCACCTTATAGACTTCCTATTATACATGGACAATTGTCTCTAGGATTTAATAGTCTACCACATTAAAGTGACACATTGTCTAATTGGTTACTTGGGAAAACTTCTTCATAGTAACCCAACTGTACCTTCTGGAAAATCACAGCGATTTGCAAACTCTCAAAGTTAGCCCCACAGTTAAAATAGGAAAACATTAAAACAATTCAAGATAGATGGGCCTTGTTTATATGTTTATCATTTCTAAGAACAGATATTTCATACTATCTCTTGCAACTTGTGTTTCTCAGCATATATTATATCTCCACCTCCTCTGCCCCTGTTAGAAGGAGGCAATGATTGTAAAGGACATGTCAGCTTCTGCTGAACTTGGCCACTTCTAGGGATGTCATTGGTTTTGTCAGTCCATTGTGACTTTCCATATTCCTTTATAAATAAACCTCCCGTGAGCTGTGCTTGTGAGAGAAATGGAAGATGAGTGGGAGTTAGATTCTAAATCAAAAAGTAGTATCTTAAATTGAGGTCAACATGTTAGTAGAAGCAGTAGTGTTTGGAAATTTTTGCTGAAATAAATGGAATTTTTGAAGGAAAGTTCAGAAAACTTGAAGGTTGTATATATTGAATATGCATATTGAAATGTAAAGAAGTGTTCCATATGCTGCCAAAAGCATTTATATGAACATAATTTCTAGCTAAAGTGATGACAGCGTGCATTGTGCCTCTTTGTCTCTTGACATGGAGTTTCTCTTCAGCTCTCTCTTTGGTATGTCTCATAACTAACACGGATGTTTGCTATCTGTCTTCACTGAACTTGTGTGTTCAGTTTATGCTGATCAAGCCAGTGATATAACCAGTCACACCATTCCGCCAGTGACTAATGTTTCTGAAGTAAAACCAGAACAATTTTATTTTAAAAGTTTCTTTTGTCTTGTTTTCCTTTTCCACAGTTTACTAAAATGTCTAGAAGCTCAATGTCGTTTGTGCACTAGAAGAGCTCCCAGTAGATAGTGTGAAGGACAAGGAAGGAGTAAAGAGGGAAAGAAAACAAGCAAACTCCTTTTTTTTGACAAAAATAGTATTGATGTTTTGCTGCCCCCAAAGGTTTTTATACCTGTTTGCCCTTACCTAAAAACCTGTGTTCTGGCAAGTTTCTGTGAAGGTCCTACTTTGTGTGAAGTAAAGGCCAACAACAGATCAAGTTCCAATGCATGGGATGGAATTGTCTCTTTTTCTAATAGGATCAGGTTATCTAATGAATCTGGACATTTGTTGGAGGTGTCTTAACACTGGAAGCAGTTTCATGCAAAGAGCAGCACTGTTTTAAAAGGACTCCTATGAATGTATCACACAGGGAACTATTTCCTTAGGAAGTGCTAAAGAAGTCATCTTCAAAGAGAAGAGGATATACACTGGCCCCTCTGCCTGGAATATCCTTCCCTTACTTGGCCACCTGCAAAATCCTAAACATCTGTTAAGCAAAGTACAGGTGTTTCTGACCTCTCTTTCCTATATAGATTTGCCTTCCTTTGTTCCCCTAGAATATTTAGTTCTTAGTTTACTCAGTTCTTGCCTCTGTTATAGCATCTTTCAGAGTATAATGAGTAGCTGTTGACTTACCTTATGTCAGAAACTGGCTAATTGCTTCATAACCACCTAGGATTATCTCCACTTTACAGATGAGGAAATTAGGTAGTGTGAAAAATGGTTAGTATCTAGCACAGAGTAAAAATGCAAGCTAAATTATTAGGAGTCACTAATATTATGTGTTTACATATTGACCTAATGTCCCTTGAGATTAGGGTGAGTCTTATTGTTCTTTGTAGTTCTAGCACCTCACAGAGTGTTTGGGATCTCTTTAGGTGCTTAATAAATTAACTAAAGGTGTGAATGATTGACCAGTTGATCTGAATCTTCTTTAAGTTTAGAGTAGAGAAAAAGTGATTTATGTTAGATAGAAAGCAGAGCTTTTTATCTTTTATACCTTACAAAAGATAAATATATGTTCATTGAAGAAAATTAAGAAAATACAGAATGTATACTTTTCATAGTCTCTATCACCAAGAGACAGTAATTTTTTCTAGTCTTTTCTCTATGCATTTTTACTGATATCATGTAGCATATATATAAATATATATAATGTGCTGTTTTTGTGCTATTCCAATATCATAAATATTTTCTATGCCATCAAAAACTTTTGGTAAACCTTACATCTAATTGGCATATATAAATGTGTTTATTATATAAATTTACTTATCCATTCTTTTATGTTTAATATTTAGAATGTTTGTAATTTTTCACTATGATAAATAATACCATAATGAACATCTTTTTTGCTTATATGAGTCTGTATACATCTTTGGTAAGTACTGTTGGCATAGGACTTTCTAGAAATGTAATTAGTGGTGAAAGTGTATCAATATTTTTAGGCTTCTGATACATACTGCCAGTTTGCAGCCAAGAGGGGTTAGGTTATAACAGTTTAAAACACATATTAGCTGTGTCTGAGCACACTCACCAACATTATTATTACCTTCTACCTCTTTATTAATTTGATAGACCAAAAAAGACAGTAAGCCAGACTTAGAAGGCTACTTACTGTACAATTTTGTTTATATTACATTCTGGAAAAGGAAAAACTATGGGGGAAAAAGTTGAGTCTGGATCTGGGCATGAGGAAAGGATTGGCAGGAAAGGGATCCGAGGGAATTTTTGGGGGTTGATGAAAATATTTTATATCTTGATTTTGATGCTGCTTTCATGACTGTATATATCTGTCAAAACTCACTGAACCGTATACTTGAAAACAGTGAATTTCACTGTATGTAAATTATATTACAATAAGCCTGACTTTTTAAAAAGTGCCTTGTGGTTAGCCATTTATAATCCTTTGGAGAATTGTCTCTTTATCCCTCTGCAGAATTATCTACTGAGTCTGAGAGTTTTTCCTGTTAATTTGCATCATCTTTGAATATTGTCTGTAATATTTGCCAAAGATATCCTAATTTTTAAAGTTTTCAGTGAATATTTTATGTATTTATTTGATATTGCCAAATTTGTTGATATTTGCTTTAGTGGTTTCTTGTATTTTAGCAGAATTTCTTGATAAAAACTGTTAAAACACTGAAATGTTTCAATAAATTCTACTTCAATTTCTATAGCAAATTCGCCACATGTGGTCTGGGTAGACTTTTCCAATTAAAAGAAAACAATCCCTCTACATGTTGAGTGTAGTTTTTGACTTTCCTGAACAAAGTTCTTTGGACCCCTCCTGCCATCCTGGTCCTACTGGCACCACTGGGCTGAGTGATTGGAGCTCACCTGTGGTCAAAAGCCCCATTCTTTCCTCTCAGTGGCATCAGCAACAGTTTAGGCGAGGGGCCCTGCAAAGTAGTTTGTAGAAGATGAGATTGAATAAAACCTCAACCAATGGAAAACCTCATTTAACATTTCCCTCCATTCTCCAGTTTTTGGAAGTTCTGTTTTGTCTTGATTTGCTCCATAATGGGATTGAGGAGAAAAATATTATTACTTTTGTTGTACATTTCATTAAATATTTATTGAATGCTTACTATGTGCCTGATACTTTGCTAGGTGCTAGACAGACAATGGTTAATAAGATGGACTCAGCTCCTATTCTCTTAGAACTTCGAGGCCAGCTGTGCAGACAAACAATGATATCAAACAAGGACATAAATAATTGGAATTTATGGTAAGTGCTATGAAACTAAGATGCCTCAATCCAAGTGGAGATGTGAAGAGTGGCAGGGCGCCATCTTCTCACTCTACTCAAAACTTTTTTTGGCCTCATGCTTCCAGTACATTTTCACTTGTAAGAAGTCTTCAGCAGAAGAAAAATGTTTGCAAAACCACTGCCTTATGGAATTATAAATAAATGTGAGAAGCTGAGTGAGCTTGGGCAAGGCCAAGTTTCCTCATCTATAAATTATAATTTTATCTATCCTAGGAGTTGCTGTGAGAATTAGCTAAAATAAATGTATAAGAGGCAGAAGAGATAATGGCTAAAAACCGGAGATAAGTAGCCTGGGTTCAAAGCCTGACTCCACTTAATAGCTGCTGCTGTCTCAGGTAATTTACTTATTCTTTCTGTGCCTCAGTTTCCTCATGTAGAAAATGGGGATAGCAATAGTGCCTACCTCATTGGGTTGATTTGAGAATTAAATGAGAAAAGAAAAAATATACATATGTGGCTTTTAAAACAGTGCGTTGCTGCATGGTAAACGTTCAGTCGGTGCTGGCTTCTGCCATTGTCATCACCATCATCACAGAGTGCAAGTCCCAACATGAGCACAAAGGGAATTGTAACTGTGTAGTCAGATTACCCTGGAACAGCCCGGCCCTGGGACTATGAGAAATAGGCACATGGCATAAAGACAGAATGTGAGCAGCACAGTGGCAACAGACTCTCTGTGTAAAACGGGTCAGGGTCTCATCCTAGTTCTACCCCCATTTCCCTTTCCCAGCTTTACTGGGGAAAATGACCTTGGTGGAGGAGAACTGCACTTGGAGTCAATGGAACAGCCTTGGCTGCAGCCCAGCTCCACCACCCAGCCCAGAGGTGAGCCTTCTGATGTCTCTTGAATGATTTAGCTTTATTGCCTATTGTCTCTCTGTCCAAATTGCCTTCAGGATAAATGTCCCAGCTGGAACCTGTATAGAGGACACTAGCTTCCATGCATTTCACCGGATGTTGATACTATCCCCTTATATGAAACATCCTTCAAACTGACCATTAATGGAGGCTGTATTTTGCACCTTATGAACACAAAATTACACTGCATTAGAAGTTCTGCACTCTGGTTTAGGCATTGAGTTTGATGAGGGGTCCAGGCTGGGTGCTTTCCTGCTGGCTGTAAAACCAAATTTATTTTCATTTACATTAATTTCTCTACATCACTGACCCCTCGAGTCATTAAACTGTTAAATGGCAGCAATTCCCAATTGCTTGACACAGATAGAAACATTTAATGGATAATAATAAAAAAGGAACCTATGGATGACATCGATATGCAAAATTGTGAGAGCGTGTTAATCAGCACTTCTCATCAGCAAGAGCTCCACAAACTCTTCCTCTCCCTCCTTCCCTCCCTCTATCCTTCTCTATCCTCCTAAGTTTGTTTTGAAAAGACAAAGCAAATACATTTAATTGGAGCAAAAGAGAGTAGTGTAGCATTAGTAACGCAGCTAATAAAACGTACAGATGTGAAAGCCTTTCTCTGGAGGATTCCAAGGTGAAAATTTCTTTTAAAAGCCTATTTTCCTTAAGCTCATTGATGGAGCAGTTTGGCTGCTAGTATGAAAGGGATTTTAATTTATGAATTTCCTCTCAGTATGAATTACATTGACCTTAGGTCCTGTGGCCTCACTGGCCTGTTAGAATGGGAGTCAGCTTAGGAAAAATGAAGATAAGCACCTCATCCCCAAGCTTGTGAGAACATTGGGGGTCACTTTGGGCAACAGTGGAATCTTAAAGCCTTCCTCAAAAGTGATGGGTCTTCCCCCACAGTTTTATACTCACCTCCTAACATCATGGTGTGCAGTGGGTAAAAGAGGTTTGTTGTTAAGAGAGATCTAGGTGGAAATCCAGGTTCTGCCCCTTATGAGCAGTGTAACTGGGCAAAGTAGCTATAACTTCTCCGATCCTCAAATTTCTTATCTACAAAATGGGCAACAACTATTTGTCATCCATGCTTATTTGTAACTCTGAGAGCAGAATCTCAAGTCTGTAAAAATATGCATAGAAAAGAGACTGGGAGGAGAGACGATAGAATGCCAACAATAACTGTTTATTTTTCCTCTTTCCTGAACATTTTAAAATATATTTTATTGATTATGCTATTACAGTTGTCCCATTACCCCCTCTTCATTCCCCTCTACCCTGCATACCCTCTCCCACACACATTCCCCCCTTTAGTTCATGTCCATGTGTCATAAGTTCTTTAGCTTCTACATTTCCCATACTGTTCTTGCCCTTCCCCTGTCTATTTTCCACCTACCATCTATGCTACTTATTCTCTGTATCTTTTTCCCTCTCTCCTCCTCCCACTCCCCTGTTGCTAACCACCCAAGTGATCTCCATTTCTGTGGTTCTGTTCCCATTCTAGTTGTTTGCTTAGTTTGTTTTTGTTTTAGGTGTGGTTGTTAATAATTGTGAGTTTGCTGTCATTTTACTATACATGTTTTTTTATCTTTTTCTTAGCTAAGTCCCTTTAACATTTCATATCGTAAGGGTTTGGTGATGATGAACTCATTTAACTTGACCTTATCTGAGAAGTACTTGATCTGCCCTTCCATTCTAAATGAAAGCTTTCCTGGATAGAGCAATCTTGGATGTAGGTCCTTGCATTTCATTACTTGGAATACTTCCAGCCCCTTCTTGCCTGTAAGGTCTCTTTTGAGAAATCAGTTGACAGTCTGATGGGAACTCCTTTGTAGGTAACTGTCTACTTTTCTCTTGCTGCTTCTATGATTCTCTCCTTCATTTTTACCTTGGCTAATGTAATTATGATGTGCCTTGGTGTGTTCTTCCTTGGGTCCAAGTTCTTTGGGACTCTCTGAGCTTCCTGGACTTCCTGGAAATCTATTTCTTTTGCCAGATTGGGGAAGTTCTCCTTTATTATTTGTTCAAATAACTTTTCCACTTGTTGTTCTTCCTCTTCTCCTTCTCGTACCTCTATAATTTGCATGTTGGAACATTTAAAGATGTCCTGGAGGTTCCTAAGCCTCTCCTCATTTTTTTTTTAATTCTTATTTCTTCATTCTTTTCTGGTTGTATGTTTTTTTCTTCCTTCTGGTCCACTCCATTGATGTGAGACACAGCTTTCATTCCATCACTATTGGTTCCCTGTGCATTTTTCTTCATTTCACTTATTGTAGCCTTCATTTTTTCTTCTAATTTGTGACCAAAATCAACCAATTCTGTGAGCATCCTGATCACCAGTGCTTTGAACTGTGCATCTGATAGGTTGGCTATCTCTTGATTGCTTAAAAGGATGGGTTCTGGGGCTTTCATTTCTTCTTCTGTTTGAGTCATCTTTTTTTTTTTTGGTCTGGTTCTGCCTTTTATGTATGAGGGGCAGAGCCTTACGTGTTCAGGAGGGCGGGGTATCTCACATGGCTGGGTTGTGATGCTGTATGTGGGGGAGGGGTCTGAGAGGGAACAGTGGTGCTTGCTCCATTCTCTGTAGGACTTCATTCCTTTCCGGCACTTCCCCCAAGCAAAATGGGCCTTTCTGGTGCTGATTCCCGTGTAGATGGGCTTGTGCACCCTGTGGGTCTTTCCAACAACCTCTCCTGTGAGGCTGGGAATCTCTCCCTGTGCCTCAACCCTCACAGGTGTTTTCAATTAGTGCCCCGAGGCTCTATTTCCTGGCGCTGAGACCCAGGGACCACTGGGTCAGCCAGCTGCCTTGCGCACAGTGCCTTACTTCACAATTGCCGCCTCGCGTGGTCTGCCAGTTGCCACCCCTCAGCTGGGGTCTGCCAGCTGCTGCTTGTGTGCCCAGGGTCTGCCCGCTTTGGTCTTGTGCTCCCAGGATGCCTTACATACGGGGTCCCAACGCTCTTTGTTCCTCGACCCCTGTCTGCTGGCTGCCCAACTCCGCCCCTCCTACCAGTCTGAATGAATGTGTCTATTTTAACTCCTTGGTTGTCTGCCTTCCATACAGTTCAATTTTCTGTCAGTTCTGGTTGTTACTCTGTGTCTAAGTTGTTGTCCCTATCTTGATCGTGCGAGGAAGCACAGTGTGTCTGCCTACACCTCCATCTTGGCCAGAAGTCTCCTTTCCTGAACATTTTAACTTTCTATATAGGTAAGTGTTATCTTTCCATAGGAAAATTATGAGTTATAAAGGCACATAATTTTTGTTCATGCTCACACAGATTATAATTATTGAAATTCCTTTTCCTCTGTCCCATGCAATCCACTTTTCTCTATTCCTGTTTTGAAAGGAAAACATATGGGGTATATTAGTTTCCAATTCCTTCTGAAACAAATTACCCAGCAAACTTAGTGGCTTAAAACAACACAAAGGTATTCTCCTACAGTTCTGGAAATAGAAATGTGAAATGAATCTTTCAGGCTGAAATTGAGGCACAAGCAGAACTGGTTCTTCTAGAGGCTATGAAAGGAGAATCAGTTTGCTGGCCTGTTTTTGGCTTTCAGTGGCTGCCACTGTTCCTTGCCTTGTGTGTCCTTCCTTCATCCTCAAGCACATCACTCCAGTCTCTGCTTCTGTCATCCCACCAACTTCTCCCCTTGTAAGGGCCCTCATAATACCATCAGACATGCCCGCATAACCCAGCATAATCTCCCCACCTCAAAACCCTCATTCACATCTGCAGAGTTCTTTTTGCCATATTTGATAACACATGCACACCTTTTAGTGGCGGATGGGGGTGGTGTGGGAGTGGGGGTGCACCACTGAGTCTAACACAGGGGACTTATGTGACAGGTGAAAGAGTAAATAAACACACCAACAAAGTTCCTGATAATAAACAAAGTTCCTGAAATAACAAACTGAGTCCTTTATACAGAGTGCTGTTTGATTCTTACATGCTGTAACCATACCAGACCAAGTGCCCTGGCAGGAACTACAAGGTGTTTGGGTCTGGTGTGAATGTAGAAGTTGATGTAGCTTATTAAAGAAAAAACAGAATCACAACACACAACCTGCAAACTGTCAAGTCCTTCCTCCCAAAATCTCTACAAGGACAGAAATTCAGCCTAAAATTATTGTTATTATTATTTCTTTGAAATGTCAGTTCTCACTGTTAAAAGGCACCAGAGAGACCCATGTCAGGACTTCCTGTTCCAAAGCAGCCTGTTTTCTCCAGGTTGATACTAAGATGTACCAAGAATGATTTTTTAAGCAAAAAGATTTAAATTGTTATTTTTTGTTGAAAAATGCCACAAGTTATTAAACTAACATCAGGAATGGATATAATCAGATCTCATCTATTATTAATGAGGCTCTGCCTTAATGTGATCATTATAGGTATGTGCCTTATACCTAGACGCTATCATCTAACATAATAACAACCTGAAATAATGAGTTGTCAGCATGATATTTTTCTTCTGTGAAGGGTTATACCTATAGGGTTGCTTTTTCCTTTTCTTATAACAACACCAATAGCAATAAACTGTAACATTTTAGATAGAGACAGGTGTAACTTTTATTTGTAACATAACAGTTACTGCTTAACATCTTTATAGTTAAAATCTTCTACAGAGCCAACCCAAAAATGTTTTGAAAACCATTATTATTACTACCTGTAATGATGGTCCCAGAGCTAGAAAAACTTGCATCGCTTTCTATAACAAACATCTACTGTGTGTGTGTGTGTGTGTGTGTGTGGGGAGAGAGAGAGAGAGAGAGAGAGAGAGAGAGAGAAACAGACAGAAATAGAGAGCCAAGACTTGATTGTGCTTACAGGTCAATTTACTAAAATATTTAAAAATACTTTTTTTTCTCATATACAAGCCTTTCACTTCAATCCCTTTCCTTCTCTAAGGGACAGGCTCCAAAAAGAGATAAATTGAGACTTTGTGAACAGAGGCAGAGACAGACCACATCCTGAAAGGTTTAGCTTTCTTTGTAAGTAGGTTGTTGCAGATAGTTGTGCTGGGGCTTGCTCACAAAATCCTGTTTAATCCTTAACACATCTGGGTTATGTGGGTGCAGTTATCTACAAACCAGATTGGACCAATTTAACTCTCAGAAATAATAGTGAAAGAGACCCAAGTGTCTGAGCAATGGACACCTTCATCTCTCACACGGATATTCCACTATTCCACCATTCCCTCCCTTTACTACTACACTCCACTTCCTCACAATCTACTCGCTTCTAGCTCTACAGTCTGATTTTGCTCTTCAGGCTGGTGTATGGGCAGCCTCCAGGATCTCTCCAAACCATTCATCAGACTTGATCTCTCCGGAATATTAGCGCTGTTACCAGTCATGGTGTCTGGAGGCTCTTCTCTGGCTTCTTCAGCTTCTGTTTTCCTGGGTTTCCTTCACCTGTCTTCCCATGGTGCTCAGCTGGCTCCTGTGCCTCCATCCACCCCTGAAACATCGTCATCCTCCAGGCCTTTTTGTGTCCAGCTTCCATGATCAGATCTTTACTGATAACTCCTAAGCCTATATCTCTAGCCCCATCCCTGCTAATGAGATTCAGACTTGAATTTTCACCCACTCACCAGATGGCTCCATAGGAATATTCCAGCAGCCTCTCAAATTGACCAAGTCCAGTTTTGCTCATGAGCTTCCATTCTTCATCTTCTATTCACCTACTCTGTTCTTATTGATCATCTTGTTTAAAGGCCTCACCTTTTTTCAAATCCTTCAGTCTGGAAACATGTCTTCCTCCACTAGGGTCTTTAATTTGTAGGTTTCCCACTTTCATTTTTCGACAAGGGGACATATATCTTCCTTACTCCTTTTCCTACTATATTGCCTGGAAGATTATAGTAACCTCAAAATTGATCTCTCTGCCTCAACCCAGCCATTGTGTTGCTGCTAGAGCTAACTTGTTCAAACATGGGTGGACTCATGATAGTGCTGGCAGTGCTACTTCACAGAGTAGTTGCTCAGCAAATGCTATTTGTAGGGAACTGCTTTGAGAGATGTGGAAATGTAGCTCAGCACCCACATGGAAAATCAGTGGGGGGTGAATTGGCACACAGGACCACACCCTTGAAGTTCTTCCATGGGAAATCAGGCCTGCATTATACCTAGGCTGCTTTGTGACTTGCTCTTGCTAAAACTCTCTCACCCTGAGTTCAGGCAGCAAGCCTTTGCTGCATATCTTTAAAGTAAATTCCTGAAGTCTGTGCTAATTCTCCCAAGGACTGAAGTGTAACCAGACCTGTTACTCTTATTGTTCCTTTGCATTTGCAACATTATTTCCATGTTAATTTGTAAGAAATAATTCAGTAACATCCCTTCTGTTGCTATCTGTAAAAAGTAATTACCTAAAGCAAACCTAAGTATAATGAATGAAAACCTTCTTTGATGTATGCAATTAGAAAGCCAATAAAAGCCTGTTAGGGCAAGGGTCAGGGCACTCTCCCCTTGAGGGAGTAGCCATGCTGTCCCTTTTCCTCCACAGGACTCGGTAGTCTGTGTGAATGTCTTGTCTCATCGATAACACTGTGGACACCGTGAGCCAGTGTCCACGTCAATTGTTCTTTAGTTTCGTCAACTTTATATGGTCAATTGAAAGGTTTAGACAAGATACCTCTAAAATCCAGCCTCAGTATGATATTTTATATGCCTCTAAGAAATAGAGGATGAGGTTTCCATTTGACTTTTGCCTGAAAATCTTATCACTGGGCCCAAGTCTAAAGAATGATTCTAACATTTGAGGCTCATTTTTACTCTGAAACTTTCTCTTCTCCGTGGATTTAGCCAATGTCAAAATATCAAAATCTCTCAAATCTATAATGTTCAGAATATATACTATATTCTGCTGAGAAAGAGGACAGTGGGCCATTTTCTATAGGGTGGATGATCTGAAATAACTTCATCTATAAAATAAGGATGATTAATTAGGGAATGCTAAGTCCATTCCTTCTCCTTCTAAAAATCAAGTGTCTCTTTGGAACCTTATTGATATGCTGAATTTGGAGACTTAAAATTATTCATGTCATAGAATGACACACTTTCATATGTATATTTTCTATGGTTTTCTTTGAATGATGATCTCTGACAAGCAGGGTAATTGTTAAGGCTGCTGGCCTCCTAAGTCCACCCCTGCAATTTTATGAGGTGATATTTCCCACAGGAGAGTGGCTAGGTTGTATAGCACAGCCATCACTGGGAGATGCAGATTCCACCAATGGGTGACTGACTCAAAAGCTCCTCATCAGCCATGATGAACTTAGAACTTCACTGCATTTCCAAGTGCTTCCACCAATCTTCCTTCTTTCCCTTTCTCTTTCACTTAGGGTCAGACCTGCATGAGAGTCTGACTGCTTACCCAGCTTCTTCCCATTTTCTCACACAAGCATTTTCCCTAACAAAGTTCTTTTATGTCTTAGCTACTGCTTCTTGGTTGACCTGGACTCATATACAATCTATATTTGGTATCATAAGAAATTCACCTTTATCCATGGAAGAAAATGGAACAATTGGTCTTGTTTCTGCATCATCTGTACAACTGCAACCTGTCCCGCAGATTCTTTTTTCCATAGTAATGGCACTTACTCACTTTTTCTTTAAAAATTTTATCCTCAAATTAAAAAGAAACGAGGGACATAATATTTGTAAAACATACACATATATAAAAAGGAGATAAAATTATCCATAATCTCTTCATTCCTAGGACACCACTGCTTTCGGGTCATTTTTACAGTGCACATAAAATTCTCATGTAACAATAATAAGGAGAAGTTGATACTTATGACAGTTTAGCGGAAGAGTTGGCAGACTTTTTCTGTAAAAGACCAGATTAGTGAATATTTTCAACTTTCTTGGCCATACAGACTCTGCTAAAGCTTTTCAACTCTGGCTGATAGGGTGAAAGTAGGCAGAGACAATAAGTGAATGAGAGTGTGGCTGTATTCTAATAAAACTTTATTTAAAAATCAGGTAGGGCCTGGATTTGGTCTTGGACCCATAGTTTGCTGACCCATGATTTAACAAAAAGATCTCAGAAGACCTAACCTGTGGCTGAATGAGAATTTTCAGATCCTATTGAAAATGACCCACTGGGACCTGTAGAAATCAGTCTGGGACTTTTCAATGTGGCTGCTGGAAGACAGGGCCCTAGCTATCAGTGTCTCAGCAAGAGTGCACCACTACAGATGTGGCTAACTTACCTCTGTCAGGGCGTAAGGGTGGTAAAATTTCTCCTTCTTCCCTTCTAGGTTCTTTGGTTGGTCTGATAATTAGCTTGACATCAGACAAGTTAATTGGAGAAAACACAAATTTAATTTTCTATATATAGGAGCCTCAAAGAGATGAGACCAGAGGACAAGTGGGATATTTGAGGCTTCCATGCCATATTGGGCTAGGGAGGGAGTTTGGGGCCTGGATTTCCAAGGGAAGAAGAATTCTCAGGAGAATGAGAAGAACAGATAGGTGATTGGTAATTAGAAGTTTGCCCTGCCTTAGAGATAGGTCTTTTTGATAAAAAGTTATCTTTGGTAATAACTCCTTTTCTGGTACAGGTTCCATATCTAAATTCTTTTAGGTAGTTAAGAGAGATGTAAAAGTTTTTATTGAGTCAGCTGTTTATTTCTCTTGATCATCTTTAGCTCGAAATAATGCTGATGCCAAAGTGGCATATTTACAGGTGGCATGTCCTTTTCCTCCTCCCCAAGCCACAGGGGGCAGCCATTGGATGTATGACAGCCTCCTGCTTGAATGGAACTTTTCCAGAAGGACTAACCATGACTTAAAGTGGAAAGAAGAACAACCAAGCTGACAGCTATGTTGTGGTCTTTTGCTGTTGTCAGGCATGAGTTAAATAGGTTTCAAACCCTTCCTAATGTGCTTTTCTCATTTCATTTTGTGGCTGCATAAACTTTCATAGCAAATAATGAGTCACGGCTGAAGCCCAAATGTTATGGACTCTTTATGGATCTGGAGAGTCGCTGTGCATTCTAATGGCCTGCTTAACTGGGTGCTGGCTGGGCCCAGCAAGCTTGTTTTGGCTTGGAGAGGAATTCTGCAGAATGTGAGGGGAGCCCACCAGAGAGCTCCTTGGCCTCACTACCATTCTCTCCTCTCCACAGAAAGTGTTTTTCCCAAAGTCTTGACAGCTGGTTCTCTTGGGTTAGAGTGAAATTGTCCCTCAGCTAGAATTCTGACTGTGTCTGTTTTGATTTGAGTGTTGAAGGATAAATTCTTACCTAGGAGTCCTGTTTTCAACATCTACACTTGATACTCCTATTTGTTCATGGAAATCAACATTGACTACCTATTCTCCAGCCCATCTGCTGGGATGGCACTGTGCCTGATTCCTGGCAGGGTGTGTGTGCGCTGCAGTACTGGGGTTTCAGTGCCCTGTGTTTGGACGGAGGGCTATGAGAGATGGGGAAGGGAGTGGGCTCAGAAAGAGAAGGGTTGCAGGAAACTCCTCTTTCATGCATTGCCCCCAGTTGCAGGTTCCTATTCCCTTATGTCAGCAGATCCTGCACTTTCAGAGTCAATCTTGATCATCTAAAAGTCAAGTCCTTCAGAAAACCTGGGCATTGGAATTACTTGTTCACATGGAGGATAATAAATGTTGGGATCTTGTTTCAGTGCTCTTTCCAGAGCAGTCATCACTCAGGATAAGACAGAGCAGAGGGGAAAAAGCAGATTACAAAATGCTAATGCATAGTGTTACCCCATTAATGTAAAAAGTGTGTGTGTGCTTTTGTGCACCTGTTAGTATTTCCAGAGGTAGGTGGTGAAATTATAGGTGATTTTCATTTTTTATTTTTTGTCTGCTTTTACATTTTTCTAGAATAGATATATGGATGATAAAAAAGTAAAGCAAAACAAAAATAGCTGCAGAATGTTAGGTATAAGAACAGACTTCACTGAAAGAGCTAACCTTTGGGTGAGAAAGAATTTCTAAGTACTCTATAAAATGCCAGTGTATTGGTACTGGTGAAGTTCAAGCTGAGACTTCAGGACATCAAGCAAATGACCTGAAAACAGAGGAGATGATGCAGAGGCTGGCACAGAGGGACATGCAACATTGATTCTGAAGGTACCTGAGTGGTCAGGACTAGGAGCAGAGCCAGACCTTTGTGGGACATTCACTGTCTGTGTCACTATCCCTGAGATGGCTTCAATTGCTCCCAACCATGCCCATACCCAGCCGTCCTAGAAGAATTGATTTTTCCTTTTCTGAGTCCAAAGAAGCCTGTTACAGGCTGCTCTCTTGAACTAGTGTTTCCATTGTGGGTGGGATTGACTGACACATTCCAGTCCCTCTCTCCAGCAGATGCATGGGTTCTTTGATGGAAGGAATCACCTCCCAGGGCCTAGAAGAGAGCCTGTTTCATAGTGGATGCTCAAATTAAATCTCTCACCCAAGGATAGAAAACTTTATTCATTTTTATTTTATTGCTTTAAATTGTTTTGATTATTTCTTTGTGGTAAGATATATAAAATTTACCACCTCAACCACTTTTTTTAAATTTTTTTATTTTAGTTTATTCAGTACAGTTTCTATCCTGTATTCCCATTCCAGCCAGCCCATCCATTCCTCCCCTCCTCCCTCTCCTTTCCAACTCCCCTAGTTTTGTACATGTGTCCTCTTTATTTGTTCCTGTAAACCCTTCCCTTCTCCCCTGAAATTCCCTCCCTTCTCCCCTCTGGTCACTGACTACCTGTCCTCTATTTCAGTGTCTTTTGTTATATTTTACTTGTTTCTTTGTTTTGTTGTTTAGGTTACTGTTAAAGGAGGGATCATATGGTATTTGTCTTTCACTGCCTGGCTTATTTCACTTAACATAATGCTTTCCTGCTCCACCCATGCTGTTGCAAAGCTCCTTCTTTCTTTCAGCTGCATAGAATTCCATTGGGTAAATGTACCATAGTTTTTGATCCACTCTATTACTGATGGGCACCTAGGTTGTTCCCAGCACTTAGCTATTGTAAATTGTGCTGCTATGAACATTGGGGTGCATAGGTTCTTGTGGATTGGTGTTTCAGGATTCTTAAAATTTGTCCCAGCAGTGGAATTGTTGGATCAAAGGGCAGATCCATTTCTAGTTTTCTGAGGAAGTTCCATACTGTTTTCCATAGTGGTCGTACCAGTCTGCAATCCCACCAACAGTGCACTAGGGTCCCTTTTTCTCCACAACCCCTTCAACACTTGTTGTCTGTCGTTTTATTTATGATGGCCATTCTGACTGGTGTGAAGTGGTATCTCATTGTGGTTTTAATTTCCATCTATCTGATAGCTAGTGATATTGAGCATTTTTTCATGTTTCTGGATCCTCTGCATGTCCTCCTTGGAGAAATGCCTATTCAAGTCCTTTGTTCATTTTTTGATTGGGTTTCTTGTCTTCTTTGAGTGGAGTCATGTAAGTTCTTTATATATTTCGGAGATTAAACCCTTGTCTGAGGTATCATTGGCAAATATGTTTTTCCATACATTTGGTTCTCTTTTTATTTTAATAGTTTTCTTTAGCCATGCAGAAGCTTTTTATTTTGATGAGATCCCACCTGTTTATTCTTTCCTTTATGTCCCTTGCTCTAGGGGACATGTCAGTAAAAATGTTTCTGTGTGCAATATCTGAGATTTTCCTGCCTATGTTCTCCTCTAGGACTTTAATTGTTTCACGGTTTATATTTAAGTCTTTTATCCACCTTGAATTTATTTTTGTGTA
>CM052540.1:65578190-65656518 GCA_028533065.1 Trachops cirrhosus | reverse complement strand
ATATGGCCTTTATTATGTTGAGGAATGCTCCCTCTATTCCCACTTTGCTCAGTGTTTTTATCATAAATGGGTGCTGTACCTTATGAAATGCTTTTTCTGCATCTATTGATATGATCATGTGATTTTTGTCTTTGCTTTTGTTTATGTGATGTATTACATTTACTGATTTGCGAATATTGAACCATCCTCGCATTCCCGGGATGAGTCCTACTTGCTCATGGTGTATGATCTTTCTAATGAATTGTTGAATGCGGTTTGCCAATACTTTGTTGAGGATTTTAGCGTCTATGTTCATCAGCGATATTGGCCTGAAGTTTTCTTTCTTTGTTGTGTCTTTATCTGGTTTTGGTACTAGTATGATGTTGGCCTCACAAAAAGAGTTAGGGAGTCTTCCATCTTTTTTGGATTTTTTTGAATAGTCTGTAAAGGATAGGGGTTAGTTCTTCCTTAAATACTTTGTAGAAATCTCCTGTGAACCTATCCCATCCTGGACTTTTGTGTGTCGGGAGTTTTTTGATTACCACTTCAATTTCATCTGTTGTTATTGTTCTGTTCAGGCTTTCTGTTTCTTCTTCATTGAGTTTTGGAAGATTATATTTTTCTAGGAATTTGTTCATTTCCCCTAGGGTTTCAACTTTCTTGACATACATTTCTTCATAGTAATTTCTTACTATCCTTTGTATTTCTGTGGTATCCATTGTAATCTCTCTTCTTTCATTTTTTATTGTGTTTATTTGGGTCTTCTCTCTTTTTTTCTTGATGAGTCTGTTCAAAGGCTTGTCGATTTTCTTTATTTTTTCAAAGAACCAGTTCCTGGATTTGTTGATCCTTAGAATTGTGCTTTTCGTCTCTATGTCTTTTCATTCTGCTCTGATCTTGGTTATTTCCCTCCTTCTACTTGCTCTGGGCTGTCTTTGTTGTTGTTCCTCTAGTTCTTGTAGATGTAGAGATAGGTTGTTCGTTTGAAATGTTTCTATCTTTTTTAGGTAGGCCTGTATTGCTATGAACTTCCCTCTCAGGACTGCCTTTTCTGTGTCCCATAAGTTTTGTGTTGTTGTGAGTTCATTTTCATTTGTTTCCAGAAACTTTTTGATTTCTTCCCTAATTTCATTCTTGACTCATTCATTGTTTAATAGCATGCTATTGAATCTCCATGATGTTGAGTGTTTTAGATTTTTTTCCTTGCGGTTGGTTTCTAGTTTCAGACCCTTGTGATCCGGAATATGCTCGGTATGATTTCAATTTTCTTGAATTTGTTGAGGCTTGTTTTGTGTCCTATCATTGGTTTATCTTTGAAAATATTCCATGCGCATTTGAGAAGAATGTGTATTTAGCTTCTTTGGGATGGAGGGCTCTTTATATATCAGTTAAGTCCATTTCATCTAGGGCATTGTTCAATGCTACAATATCTTTGTTGATATTTTGTTTGGAAGATCTGTCCATTTTTGACAGTGGGGTGTTAAAATCCCCCACTATAATTGTGTTGCTGTCAATATCTTTCTTGAATTCCTCTAAATTTTTCTTTATGTATTTGGGTACTCCTATGTTGGGTGCATATATATTTATAATGTTTATGTCTTCTTGGTGAATTCTTTCCTTGAGTATTATGAAGGACCTTCTGGGTCTCTCTTTATGGCCCTTTTCTGGAAGTCTATTTTGTCTGATGTGAGTATTGCTACCTTGGCTTTTTTTTCCTGTCTGTTTGCTTGGAAAATTTGTTGCCAGACCTTCACTTTCAGTGTGTGTAGGTCTTTGCTCCTGAGGTGGGTCTCTTGTAGGCAGCATATGTGTGGGTCATGCTTTCTTATCCATTCAGCTACTCTATGTCTTTTGATTGGGGCAGTTAATCCATTTACGTTTAAGGTTATTATTGATAGGTTCTTATTCATTGCCATTTACGTACCTGTGTTCCTCTCTCTTTTTTCCCTTCATTTCTTTAAAGCAGTCCCTTTAGCATGTCTTGCAGAGCTGGTTTGGTGGAGGTGTGTTCTTTTAGACCTCTTTTGTCTGGGAAGCTTCTTATTTGGCCTTCTATCTTGATTGAGAGCCTTGCTGGGTAAAGTAGCCTTGGTTGCAAACCTCTGGTTCTCATTACTTGGATTATATTTTGCCCTTGTCTTCTGGCTTGGAGCATTTCTGTTGAGAAGTCAGCTGCTAGCCTTATTGGGGCTCCCTTGTATGTTACTTCCTGTTTCTCCCTTGCTGCCTTTAAGATTCTCTCTTTGTCTTGAAATTTTGCCATTTTAATTATGATGTGTCTTGAGGTGGAACTCTTTGGGTGCCTCTTGATTGGGACTCTCTGTGTTTCTTCGATTTGTGTGACTTTTCTCTCATCAAATTAGGGAAGTTTTCCATCATCACTTTTTCAAATAGGTTTTCTATCCCGTGCTCTTATTCTTCTCCTTCAGGTATCCCTATTATATGGATATTATTTCGTTTCATATTGTCTTGCATTTCTCTTAATACCTCGTCATTCTTTCTGAGCCTCTTTTCCTGTTCTTGATCTTTCTGGGTGCTTTTTTCTACTTTGTCTTCCAGCTTGCTGATCTGATCTTCTGCTTCATCGATCCTGCTTTTGATTCCTTCTGTTGTGTTCTTCAGTTCAGAAATTGTATTCTTCATTTCCTCTTGGCCCTTGTTCATAGTTTCTATTTCCTTTTTCATGTTGATATACTTTGCAGTGAGTTCATTGTAGTTTCCCTGTAGTTTCTGGTAACTAATTGAGAGTTCATGGAACTTCCTGATAATCATTGCTTTGAACTCAGTATCTGATAGTTGAGTTGCCTCTATTTCATTTAGCATTCTTTCTGAGGCTTCCTCCTTTCCCTTCATTTGGGGATTGTTTCTTTGTCTTCTCATTGTTTGTGAGACTCTTCTTACTAGCCTCAGTTTCTTAGATTGATCTGTTCTGGCTCCCTGGGTTTATGGTGTGAACTTCTGTTGTAGAATACCTGTGAGATTCAGTGGTATAGTCTCCCTCTGGTGTCTAGGTGTTCACAGTTTCCATTTACTCTTTTTTGTGATCAGTTGGAGGGGTAAGGCAAAATACTTTAAGACAGTAAGAGAGTATGCTATGATATTTACAGTAGCAGCCAGTAGAGAATAGATAGGAGATCCTTTGGCTATGTATAGTGTTAACCATGATCTTTCACCCCACTAGCTATTTTTTAGAAAGGATGTAAAGAAGATGAGACTCTTGTTGGAAAGGAAAGGATTGTAAGTTGGCTCTAGAAAGCAGTGAGGATGTGGGAAGTCAGATTCTGAGGTAAGGTGAGAGTAAAGAGTAGTAAATAGGTGAAGTGTGTGAAAGAATAGAGTTAACCACTATATTAATAAAGTTCAGGAGCCTGCGACGTGGGCTAAAATCTGGAAGTATTTACAATTGTATGGAATAGCTATTATTTACAGTAATATTAAAGCAACAGTCATATGACAGAATCTATGACATCTAGATAACAAGAATAGAAAGTATAGAGTCTTGTACTGAAGAATAGAGAGTATTGTAGTAATGGAATACAAATGAAGGACATTATATTAGCAATACACTATGAATGAGATAATGGGGGAAACCTATCAAATGATACAATATAATCAGCCAAGCAAAGAAGTCTATACAAGCAGAAGAGGAATACCCAAATACTATAAAAATAAAAGGTGTATGAATAATGAAATAATGCTAATACAATTATGCAATTATTTTCAGGTTCAAACAAACAAACAAAAAAAAGGAATGAACCAGGCAGACGATGGAAGGAAGAAGAAGAAATAAACTTGGAAAGCAAGGGAGAAGGGTCAAGACTAGGGTGACAGAAAGATAAGCATAAGGAATTGATAGATCAAAAAGTAATACGAATTAAAAGATGAAAGGTTACTTTAAAATAATTAAAAGAAAACAAAAACAATAACAAACACACAAAAAACAAACAAAACAAAACAAAAAACACCTATTATTGGTTTCAGACTGGCCAAACCGGTTTTTCTAGCTGGCTTCAGCACACTGAGGGGCTACTGGAGACAGTTTTTCTCTGTTTCCATTCAGGACTCAGTCAGCCTCTGACGTACTGTTCATAGTGTAGGCGCGCGTTCTCCCCCAAGCCCGTCTGGTGCTTCCCTGAAGGGACCTGTGTGTGGGGGCTGGGTGCAACTATGTGCGTCCTTGGGAGTTCACCACTGTGTGTTCCGATGTCCCTCAGAGCACCTGCGTGTTTTCCAGGATCACGGGTGCGCACTCTCTATATCCCAAGGGGTGCCCACTTCTCCTGCCTTCAGGGCCTGGGCCTCACAGGTCCAGGGGAGCACTCGCGCCTTTTCCGGGTTCACGGGTGCGCACTCTCTGGGTCTCGAGGGGCACCCACTTCCCCCAAATTCACAGCCTGGGCCTCATAGGTCCTGGGGAGCGCCTGTGCCTTTTCCTTTTTCAATGTTGTGGTTTCCGAGACTTCAACCAAACCATGCTCTCTCTGTGTTGGGGGCGTGGGTGTAGAGGTGGGTGCCTCTGGATGCACCGGGTGGGGTGCACACTTTCACCAGGGCTTTGCGTGGGTGCTTACAGACCCTGTGTGGTTGCCTCTTCATCCTCACTCCTCTCTCACTCCTCTCTCTGTGTCCTCCGGTAAACTGGCCTCACCCTGGTGCTGCTCAGTCCTTGTTTGGCCAGGAAGGGAGCAAATGACTCAACTCTCTCCCGGGAGTTCCACGGCTGACCCTGGCACACTGGGCCTGGAGCTGCAACCTCCCTGGTCCCTGCGCTGATCCATGTAGTCTCCTTACTGTCTGGTTTTTCAATGTCTGCTACAATTTGTGATCTCCTATTTTCATTTATGCCGTGATAATGTTGGCTCTTTGCTCTGTTCCTACCTAGAATGGCTAGGATTTTTTCCTGGGTGTGGGAGAGGTAGAATCTGCTCCGTCCTACCACACCGCCATCTTGGAATCCATGCCGTGACTTTCTTATAGGTACAACCTCATTGCAGACCTCGGTCCCATGGAGCCTAGGATGATGCTATGCACATAGTAGGGAGTGGTTGAGTGATTGGGAGGGGTAGTACAGATGAGAGAAAGAAATGTGACATGCAGAATGACTCCCCTTAAACAGCATGATTTGTATCTACAAAGAGTTGTTCTTATCTGTTTTCCGTGTAGTGGGAAAAGTACATGGGATTTAGAGCCCAGAAAGACTTGTGTTTTAATCCCATTTTACTGTTTTACTGCTGAAGGGGGTCAGAATTTGCCATTCCCTGAGTGGACCACTTTGAAATAAGAATTATTTTGAGTTGAAGACCCCTGAGAATGAACAGATGCAGGAAGACTTCTCAGCCCTCTCCTTAACTGCCTAGAAGCAGGGCACAGATCCCCATTTGTAAAAGAATGGCCCTGTATCAGGAAGAGGAGAGCTCTATTATTGCCACAGATGGAGAGTTGAAGTTGAGACAAGTTTACATAACAGATCTTGCTAAATAATCATTTTCTTCCATTAGTTCTATCATATATTTCCTAATCACTTCCCCATAATTTATTGTCTCGTGAAACCCCAAATCCCTGTCCTCTGTTAAAATGGTTTATAAGTCCCAGAGTCTGAACTATTCTTTGAGTTTTATTTCTTTTCTGTGGACTTCTGTGCATGTAAATATTAATAAAAATTGTCCACCTTTCTTTTCTGTTAATTTAGGATTTGTTAGTTTAATTTGCAAGTCTCCATATACCCTGCATAAGAGGATTGAGGACATATTATTCCTCCCTGATACTACATAGAGATCTTGCACAAACGATTAAACACTCAGCCTCAGTTTCCAAATCTCTAAAACAAATAGATTAACAACTGCTTTAAAGGATTATTAGAAATGGAAAGTAAAAGCACCCTTCACAGAACCTGACCTCTAACCCACTCCTAGGATGAAGCACACTAATCTCAAAGAGAAGTCTGGTTCACCAACTGCAGGGGTATGCATCACAGAAGCAACTGGGCAACCAGAGGTTGAAGTTAGGGTGAAGCTTTTGGCCCAGAAAATGTCTCTGTTTATATGAAATCAATAGAAGTGTCCAGTTATACACCCATGTTCATAGTAGCACTGTCTACAGTAGCCACAAGGTGGAACAACTCAGGTGTCCATCAACAAATGAATGGGTAAACAAATGTGGTATATACATATAATGGAATATTTATTCAGCCTTAGAAAGGAAGATAATTCTGACAGATGCTACATCATGAATGAACCTTGAAGACAACATGCTAAGTGAAATGAGTCAGTCACAAAAGACAAATACTGTTTGGCCAAGTTGGAGGTGTAGGTAGATACACTGTGCCTCCTTGCACAACCAAAAGAAGGGTGACAACAAATTTAAAAACAGAAAGTAACCAGAGCTTCTGGAAAATCAAACTGTATAGAAGTCCAACAACCAAGGAGTTAAAGAAGAAACATTCATCCAGACCGGTAAGAAGGGTGCAGATGTACAGCCGGAGTGAGAGGATGCAAAGCAAGGAGATGGTTGGAGGACCAGATGAGGCGGTGGCTCAAGGACCAGGTGCAGATAAACTGGGAGGAAAAACTGGGGAGCAAGACATACCATGCAACTCAGGGTTCCAGTGTGGAGAAAGAAAGCCTCAAAACCTCTGACTGTAAAAACATATGGGGGTTGAGGCAGCAGGAGAAACTCCCACTGTCACAGAAAAGTGTTGGAGAGACACACAGGGTCCTAGAATGTACACAAACCCACCCACCCACAAATCAGCACCAGAAGGGTCCAATTTGCTTGTGGATAGAGGAGGAAGTGACTGAATGCTGGCCAAGTGCCAAGCAAGTGGCATTGTTCCCTCTCAGGCCACTCCCCCACATACAGCTTCACAACGCAGCAATGTGGGTTGCTCTGCCTGGGGGAGTACCTAAGGCTCCTTCCTTTACAATGTAACAGGCTCACCAAGACAAAAAAATATGGCCCAAATGAAAGAACAGATCAAAACTCCTGAAAAACAACTAAGCAACCAAGAGATAGTCAACCTATCAGATGCAGAGTTCAAAACACTGGTAATCAGGATGCTCACAGAAATGGTTGAGTATGTTTGCAAAATAGAGGAAGAAGTGAAGGCTATGAAAAGTGAAATAAAGGAAAATATACAGCAAACCAACAGTGAAGGGAAGGAAAGCAAGACTCAAATCAATGATTTGGACCAGAAGAATGAAATGAACATTCAACCAGAACAGAATGAAAACAAGAATTCAGAAAAATGAGGAGAGGCTTAGGAACCTCTGGGACAACTTTAAACATTTCAACATCTAAATCATAGGGATGCCAGAAGGAGAAGAGGAAGAGCAAGAAATTGAAAACTTATTTGAAAACATAATGAAGGAGAACTTCCCCAATCTAGAGAAGGAAATAGACTTCCAGGAAGACCAAGAAGCTCACAGAGTCCCAAAGAAGGGGGACCCAAGGAAGCACACACCAAGGCACATCCTAATTACATTACCCAAGATTAAAGGTAAGGAGAGAATCTTAAAAGCAGCAAGAGAAAAGGAGACAATTACCTACAAAGGAGTTCCCATCAGACTGCCAGCTGATTTCTCAAAGGAAACCTTACAGGCAAGAAGGGGCTGGAAAGAAGTGTTTAAAGTCATGAAAGGCAAGAACCTATATCCAAGATTACTCTATCCAGCAAAACTATCATTTAGAATGGGAGGGCAGATAAATGCTTCCCAGATAAGGTTAAGTTAAAGGAGTTCATCATCACCAAGCCCTTATGATATGAAATGTTAAAGGGACTTATTTAAGGAAAAGAAGATCAAAACTATGATCAGTAAAATGACAACAATCTCACAACTATTAACAACTGAATCTAAAGAACAAAAACAAAAAGAAACTAAGCAAACAACTAGAACAGGAACAGAATCACAAAAATGGCAATCACATGGAGGGTTATCAGGATCACATGTAGGGAGAGGGAGCGGGGAGAGTGGGGGAAAAGGTGTAGGGAATAAGAAGCACAAATGGTAGGTACAAAATAGACAGGGCTCCCCCTGTCTATTAAGAATAGTATGGGAAATGGAGAAACCAAAGGACTTATATGTACAACCAATAGACATGAACTAATGTGGGGGAATGTTTGTGGGAGAGGGTGTGCAGGATGGAGAGGAATAAGGGAGAGAAGAAATGGGACAATTATAATAGCATAATCAATAAAATAAAAAAAGACAAATACTCTTACATCGTTCCCACTTACATAATGTACCTGGAGTAGTCAAATCCATAGAAGCAGTAAGTAGAATGACTTACCAGAGGCTTGGGGAGGGGAAACACAGAGATATTGTTTAATGGTATAGAGTTTCAGGTTTGCAAGGTGAATATATATTACACTACTAAACTATCACACTTAAAAATGGTTAAGATGGTAAATTTTATGTCATATGTATTTTACCACAATGAAAATTTAAAAAATAAAAGTCTAGGAGCAATGATTATTATTTTATTTCAGATACACCTAAACCCACATCTTTTCTTTCTGAGTCCAGCTGAAGAGCCTGAAGCTCTTTCTTTGGAGGTGAAACTTCATCTGTGCTGCAACAGGTGAGAAAGAGCTTCATAATTTTCAGATTAGCATCCTTTCTCTGTTAATGTATCACTAATTATCATGTAGTCTTAGCATTAAACCATAATAATTATCAGTTAATTAGACCTTAAAATGTATCTTTGATAACACCTCTGGCATTTAATTATATATCTAGTAACTATGAAAGTTATTCAGGGAATATATGACTACAGTAAAGTATAATTAGATCTCATTTTTGTTTCTTAATATATTGATTGTGATAATAGTTTTGTAGTTTTTACAGGTTAAATGGAAATGGTCACATTAAATTGATGGTCTATAAAACAAATGAACATTTAACATATTTTGAAAGCGTAATAAATAAGAGAGGCTATAGGAAGAGAAAAAGTGTTTATCATTTGGGATTCCATTTAACAAAAGTTCAAAATAGATAAATTGCTTATTTCCAAGGTCATATTTTGCCTAAAAACAAATAACATTTAAAAGTTATGCAATAAAATTTACATAATAAAAATTAATTTTATTAAATCCTACTGTTGGCAAACAGAAAAAAAAACTACCAAATTATCGCCAGTTTTGTGAAAGTAATTATCTGTCCCCAAGAGTTGTGTACACATCAACGCATATTTTAAACATCCGATTGTAATTAGGAAATGCACAGTAAATCTTTTTACAAAATAATCTATTTTTAGAATAATGTGGTTAATTTTCTCTCTTTGTAGGAGAATTAAAGGTCAGCTAGAAATCAGATGGTCTGGCTACATTGGCTGGCAAATTATAAACTCCCGGAGAGCAATGTTCTGTTCCTGTAACATAGCTTTAAATTTTATTTTTCAGTTACAGTTTATACTCAATATGATTTTGTATTAGTTTCAGGGGTACAGCATAGTGGTTATACAACCATATACTTTAAAAAGTTGCCCTGTTACATATTAACATCATTAACAACTCCTAACCTGGTGGTTCATACATAGCAGGTATTTTTCAGTGTTATTGAGGTAAAATTGACACTTAAAATAGTAAGATATTTGAAATGTACATCATGATTTGGCATACGCACACATACACACATTCGAAAGGACTCCTCTCATCTAGTTAATTGACACATCCATCACCTCACATATTTATCTTTTTTATTTGTGTGTGGGAACATTTAAGATCTATTCTCTTAGTAAACTTTAATCATACCATACAATGTTATTAACTATAGTGATCGTGTTATCCATTACATCCTCAAACCTTAGAAAGTTATTCCTATTTTCCCATCATGCCTCCAACCCGGGGCAACCATTTTTCTATTCTATGAGTTTGACTTTTTATTTAGATTTCACATATAAATTATACCATGCTTTATCTTTGTCTGGTTTATCTCATGTAACATAATACAATGCCCTCAAGGTCCATCTATGTTGTTCCTTCTTTCCCATGGCAGAATAGTAGCCCACTGTATGAATACAGTGTATCTGCTTTATTAATCCATCTGTTAATGGACACTTAAGATGTTTCCATATCTTGGCTGTTGTGTTGCAAAGAACATAGGAGTGTGAACATACTTTTGCTATCCTGTTTTCATGTCCTTTGGAAATATACCCAGAAGTAGAATTGTTAAATCATATGGTGTGAATAGTAACTGCCTTTTGAGTGAGAGAGCTTGGGGAAAATTAAAGAAACTCTGCTTCATGTACTTTCTTTTAAAAAAATGAACAATAAAACATGCCTTAGGAAAACAAGTAGATTGTGGAGTTGAAAGGATACTTAGAGCCTGGTGAATGTGTGCATATTTGGTCACAGAGCAGACAGTGGGATATACTCGTATAAGGAATAAAAGTACAAAATAGGTAAGGGAACTCCACCAGTAGGGTCAGGTGTGAAACTGAGCTATAAGAAACATATTCAGAATTGAATTTGTACAAAGTATGTAAGACAAATAGATGGACTGATGTACATAGTTTTAGCCCCATGACCTGATTTGTAATACAAATGTTATAATCAGCTGAATTTTGGGGTACTATTTGAAATGTAACAAAGATGAAAAAGCTCATTGCTCAAAGTCACAAAGAATGAAAGAAATCATTGTTTAAAATCACACAAATGTGATGCATCAGTCATTAGCTGGAAATGTTTGTAAGCACACTTCTCAATTTGAATTAAATAAACACATTTAAAAATATATTTTGATAACTTAGCTTTTCTGTTCAAAAATAGCAACTGCCTTGGTGTCTTCCTGATCATAGACAATCTAAGGGGCAGAGAGAAGAAACACTAATCTTTTTTTTTTTAAAACCTGAGCTTTCTTATAAAATTCAAACAGGTTTCACTGGAATATTTTTGTAACCTAATTTACATTTTCTTTCCCTGAACTGAGTGATCCTTGAATAGAAGGAAAGGATGTGGAAGTTAACATCCTTGCTCAAAGAGCTGCGTCATAGTCTGTCAGGCCTAGTGGGAAAGACCACCAGCCCAGTCAGGAGTGAGAGAGCACAGCTCTGTGGTCTTGGGCAACTTATGGAAGGTGTCTGAGAATATATTCTTGCCTGTAGAATGGGGCAGTAAGTTGTTAAGATAAGAGAAAATATTTGGGAAGCATGCTGCTTAATTGGTCTTTGTAAGTGTTAGTTAAATTTCTTTTTATAATTGTAAGGAATGGAGAGGCAAATTGCACTGCAACTGAATACGGAAACCAATGAATTCACCAATGAGCAATGCCAAAATACAAAAATAAATACATAAATAAATCCCAGGAAAACAACTGTTTAACTCACAGAGTTTGTAGATGTACTTTGGGGAAAGAATGATTGTGTTTGCCCAGAACAACTTAAGTGTATTTTGTTTGGGAAAGAAGAAAGTGATATATCATCTTAAAGGAGATTGGACAGGAGTGGAGCTAGCGACGGGACACTGTTTCACCATCCTTCCAAAGTTATTAAGAATCATTGCAATACATTCTCTAACCAACTTACCATATTTATTAAGTAAATAAATCATGTTTCTGAGGAATTTTTCTCTTTACGAGGCTTAGTATCTTGGTACCCTGCACAATAAAGAAATTAAGCTGCTTTAGATAGTATTTTAAGAGTTCATCAGGGCAAAAGTAATTAAATAACATTATAATACTATCATTACCCTCTAGCAAAGCTTGGCTGCTGCTCCCTGGTGCTGGTGACATGTAATTACATTTCAGGCAAGTTCAGCCCAATGTTCGAGTCAAATGTTGACAGAACCTACACAAGCAGTCCTCCAAACCAAACACCCCTGCACACGATCTGGATAGGAAATGTGAAATTACAATCCAGACCAACCGAGCAAAGCAATAGGGAGCATGATGACTTCACCTTTTAATAGAAACAAATCCATTTCTGAGAAATCATCGTGGGCAATTTAATACAATTGAACTTTGTTTTTAACCTTTTACTATAATTTATGTGATTAGGCCCCTGGGGGAAGTGGTTTTCAACAGCATGATTAAAGCACTTTGAAGAAATAATTTCTGTCTTTAAGCACCTTGTGTACATTTTTGTTTTCAAGTGTTTGTCCTTTCTCATTAAAAAAAAAAAAGAGGCAGCAAATGGAGAAATATTGACTTTTAAACAGCGTCTTGGACAGAAAGAAAGATCCCAGAACAGCAGAGTCAAAGCCACGATGCTGGTCTTCGCAGACTCGTGCAGCGGCACAGCTCTGTGCTCGCGAATGCCAGCGCCAGGGGCTCACACATTCAGCATTCCCCACACTGGAAAATTCCCCCATCTGCCATTTTTCCCTATGTTTAGGAGACCCACAAACTTTTAAATTTCACTAAGCAAGAAATTATTATAAAACAAACAACACATGACTACCATCTAGTAAGAACCAATTTTATAGAAGAAAGGACATTTTAACACCTGAAAAATAGGAAGGGCATAATTGTATAACAATGGACAATTTTATTCAAGAAAATATTGTTACGTTACTCTTTGGTTTTCTCATTTTGCCAGAGGGTGAAACTGGGTGATGGACCAGGTTTAGAATTTCCTCTTCAAATAAACTGCTCAAATCCAGTTCTGACTAATTTTAGGCCAAAAATATTTGACTCTGCCTATTTGCCACTGTGCCTCAAATTATGTTCAGAGGTTCCCAGTCTTAAAAATCAATGAACTTTGTAAGCAGTATATATGAGTCCACATTTTGGGGAGTAGGGAGGAGTGTTATAAGAGTTTAACTAAGAATAGTAAGACTTACAAATCCCAAGATTCTGAGTCATCATTCTGAACTCTGCTTGCCCTTTGCAATTTTCTTTTGAGACACAGGATCTTGTGTCACTGTCCCACAGAACTTTACATCTCAACAAAAGGGAAAAGAGGATGTGTTCTTTCTGGAGAGGGAATAGATTGTGGGTGACCTATCTGGGTTCACCAGCTCACTGAACAGTGATTAACATTTAAAATGTATGCAGACTAGACTCCTAATTAAGTTCAACAATGTAAGATTTTGAACCTATTCATTGCCTTTGGAAATAATCACAGATGCCCGCTGCTTATCATGAAAAAGTCATTATGGTAAATGACCAACTCCCCCACCTTCTCCTTTCCATCAACTGCAAAAGTGATTCTGCATTGCAGGGATTTGCAAATGGTGCATGTTGCAGAGTCAAATGTCTCCTGGTAGCTGTAATTGTTATGCAAATTACCTTGATATAGGAAGAATAAAATTTGCAGAGCTCCTATCATCTGTGAATTTGCAAACATGTACCAAATTCGGAGAGGGTGGACACTTGTGTTTATCTGAGGGGTCATTAAAAACTCTTGATGGCAATTTGATGTGAAGGACGAGTGATCCTGCCTCCCATTCCTTGTTCATCCTCCCTTGCTTTCCTGACTCTATATGGGAGAGTGAATATGAAATTCCCACAGAGAAGAATCAGGCAAAAGGGATGAAATCCAAAAGATATCAGAGGATGGAAATATTCAGGAAGCAGGTATTAGTTGCAGATTGAAGAATTAAAGGCAATTTGTTTTTCAAAGGTAGAAAATCTGGGTAAGAATGAAAGACTCAGACTCAGAAGGGAACATAAAAGAAAAGAGAGAATAAGCATTTGTTGTGCACTTGCTGTGTGCCAGAGATTCCAGTAGGTATGTTACTGTTTTCTCATTTGACCCATGTGATAGCCTGGTGGCCTAGGCTGTATTATTTTACAGATGAGGAATCACGGGTTCGGAAAGGTTGGTGAACATGCTTCTAATGACTCATAGGTAAACTTCAACTCTAAATCTATCTGATTTGTAAATTCACAGTCTTTGCCATCTCCAAGCTGCCTCTCAAAATTACTCAAAAAGGCACCCTCAGAAATGAACTTTGGAAATATTATTTCAGAGTCGCATTATCACTTCCTCATTCACTTGGACTTCGGGGACACAGAGACAATGTGGCTACCATAACTGTTTGTCACAGAAGCAGTTGCTGACCAGACAGGTGCACTGAGAATAGACCGTGATGGGACCTGTAGTTTTGAAGGGGCTCCAGGAGGCTCTTTTGTGTGTTCTGTGAGCTCTCTTACCATACTCTATGGTAGATGTGGGGGGGGGGTTAACTTAATGTTAATATTGAATAAGCCAATATTGAAATGTAGTCAGCAAATGAAATTATTTTCACCTTTCAGAAATCATTGACTTGATGGAAACATTTAAGGAATGAAAGTTATTTCTTTGATGATTTATGAGCAGAAAAAGTGACAATGAGCTATGAGACAATAAATCCCCCCCTCTATTCTTGTCCTTCTCTTTGCTCTGTCAGGAAATATTTACGAATCTCAGGGCACAAGCACACATAGAGGCCTAGATACCATATGTCTAAATATTTAAAGTTGTAAATCAAGCCAGCAAACTATGAAATATGTTCTATCATTCTATTTTTAAAGATGCCTTCATAATGGTGTGGAAGTCCAGGCTCGAATTTAGA
This sequence comes from Trachops cirrhosus, assembly GCA_028533065.1. Lineage (NCBI taxonomy): Eukaryota > Metazoa > Chordata > Mammalia > Chiroptera > Phyllostomidae > Trachops > Trachops cirrhosus. Next base: position 65,642,048 of record CM052540.1, on the reverse strand, counting down.
CTTCTTGGACCCCACGGAGCTGTACTCTAGAATGTGTGAGCACAGTAAGAGAAGGCCCAATTCCTGGATGGTCCGTTCCCTTCTCTTCCCAGCCTACTTATGTCTGCATTTTAAGAGGCCTCAGATGCACCCACGGATGCATTGACTACTTCCCAGGCTAAATGTGCAAGCTCCATCCACAAGCTCTACAAATAGTTATCCTTTCTCTATTCACTCCTTGGGCCTAGGGCTGTTCATCCTGGTGGTGCAGTCTGTACTCTATAAGACAGACCTGGGGAAGAAAATCCTAGTGGTCCTAGGAGCAGTTTGAAGGGTAGTTTAGGCTGGGGATTCTAAGCATCTGTGGAAGGTATGGGTTTGGGGCAGACAGGTCTTTTTGGTCATACAAACTTCTCACCCCAGGGAAGAAAAGTGGCTGGAGAAGGACTCGGGCAAGGTGCCTCGTAGGCCTGGGACCCAGGATAGGCCCCTTTGCTGAGTCCAAGAGTGACACTCTTGTCCGGAATATGTGGAAGATAAAGGCAGCCTGCATTTGGGAGATGGGAGTTGCAATTTGTTACAGGACAAATATTCTTTAATATATTTTTATTGTACCAAGTCTTCACTATTAAAAATGTTTCAGCTTAGCAGTTTCTTACAAAACTAAACTAGCTAGTATTACTCTAACCAATATAACTACAGAGTTCTTTGCTCTTGCATGAAGTGGAAAGGTCACCAACAGCTTATTTGCAGAAGAGCATGTCAGGAAGAAAATTGTTGGTGCATACATCCAACAACTTTAATCTTCATGCTACTGGAAGAGAATGAGCACAGAATCCATAAAGGCTATTTTCAGAGAGTCACTTTTTCTGCTTTCAGTTGCATTCTAATTAATATCACGGAGTGTTAGCAAACTAAGTATGGAGCGATTATTAGCTATCAGATTCTGGGTTGGGGAGAGAAATGATGCTATACTGTGCATAATTTTTGCATCATTAAAAATTAAATCCCATAAGCATAATGACTCAAACATCAGATCCTGACAGCATCCACAGATGATAAACTACAGTACATAAAAACAATTTGCTATGTGAGGGTACAATATTTTCTGTATTTAGACAGACATTCTCCCAAAAGGGGCAAATGATATTTTACATGAAATTATTTCTAATCATAAGTTAGCATAAAAATAAGGATAGTATTTTCTTTTGCTTATAAATCCACAGATGTATAGGATGGTCTCTTTTATAGAAAATGGGCACAATTTTCCTATTTTATAGAAGATAACAATGAGAACATCATGGATTTCATTGCCATATACACCCATGTTTGAATCTAGGTCTATGTAACCTTACTAACTGTGTGAACTGGAGCTGGTTTCCAAATTTCACATATCTTTAGTTTCAACACCTGTCAAAATGAGACACTCACCTGACCTTGTAGAGTTTTTGTACAAATTAAATGTGATAATATAGTTAAAGCACTTCATGTTGGGTCCAGTACACAGTAGACACTTAATAAGTATTAGTTCATTTCTTCCTTCTCTTTTCCATGTTGTTGAGCTCTTCCTCTGAGGAGAGTACCTTACAACAACAATCTGTTGTTATTGCAGAAAGGCAGTTTCCTGGGAGGAATCACAGTGTGGATCAAAAATTGCTGACTGAAAGACCCCAGCCCTTGAAGACCCACCTGTGAGATGACTGAGCTCTAAGCTGGTGATGGGTGCAAGTGCAGCCAACCTCTGTGGCGGTTGCTGGGACTTCCATGGGATGGGAGAATGACTGGCATTTGTGCCTCTTGGTTTGCTTTCTCCTGGGGAATTGTCATAGTCTCCTCAGTGAAGGCTTTAAGGAAATAAAATGCAGCTGATGTCTGAGGCCCCCTCATGGGCATGTGTCAGTGAGAACAAGACCACAGATTTGGTCGTGTTCAGCCCTAGAGCCATAGCCTGCCATCCTAATGCCTGACTGGTCATCTCACAAATGTGCACTCTGGGTCCAAGTTGAGAGTAGAGGAGAAATTGTCAATGGTGACTATTACCTGGTGATGAGATGACTTCTGTTCCTGAATGAAGCTTGTGACTTATGTGACCCTCAGCCACTGACGTGTCCTTTGCTTTCTTTAGTTTTCCTCACCGTTAGGTATTTTTGTCTTACTCAAATTCTTTCTTGAAAATCCTTAAGCAGATCAAACTACCTACATAAATCAGTGTCATTAATAATTTTGTATCTGGTTCGGTGCCCGTCTATGCAGTGCAGTGTGTGGCAAGTGCTCGTCCTTCCACTGTGTGGGGGGACATTTTGGTGTCGTGTAAATTGCTAAGGCTTCAGAGCCAGAAACGCCCATGTTCCCATCCCTATTCTGACACTTAGCAGCTATGAGACCTTAATTTACTTAACTTCTCTGGAATTCAAATTTCTCTTCTGAAAACTTGGGGTAATAATGCCAAATTTATAGTTATGTTGAGGATTAAGTAAAATAACATAAAAATATTATGTTCTTTCTTATTCCTTTTAGCTCTAAGCTTAAAAGTCAAATAATTTAAAGAAGGTGTGTGCTGTGGCTTAGCCATGAAGTACTTAATAAAGTATTATAATGGAAATACAGAATTTCTCTGTAGCTTCCCAGATGCTGTATATATTTCAGGGATTCCCTACATTTTTCATGGTCTGTTGCAAGTTCCCTTTCTTGTTTTCAGGCACCCTTTATATACTTATTCTATGTTTATTTTACAAGCATGTATTCTTTTGATCCATAAAGGGAAATGTGGTCAGTCCACCATCCTGAACCTGAAAGTCCCATGCTTGCAAATATTTTTAATATCTTAGTTTTCTTCCTTTCACTTGAGTTGCCTCTCAGTCAAGAAGGCTGTATGTAGTAGCAATGGTAGGGCAGTGTGGTGCTGAGAAGGAGTCAAGGTTTTATGTATACGTCATGAGGTGGAAAGGAAAACAGAAAAATTATACATTAAGTGAAATGAAAAGAGATTAGAAATAATAAAATACTTCCCTCCAAATAGTCAAGATTTGAAAGAAGCCTCAAGGCTCTCCAAAGAAGTAACATGATGGAAGTGAAGAACAAGGCATGGACTTGAGATTGAGGGAATCTAAACTTCTTCCTGGTTCTGCCATCCCCACTTTGGAAATCGGCCAACTTGCACCAGCCTCTTGAGCCTTGGTTCCATCTTTCATGAAATGGTGGTGTAGGAGGGACATTACACAGATGACTTGCATTGTCTCATTCAAGTCTTGAAAAATTAAGGTCAACACCTAATTCTTTGAGTGTCATTGCTAGAGGCTTAAAAACAGAGTTCTGTGGGAAAAAAAAAGAAAAGAAAAACAAGTGATAAATCCATGGCATGAGGATTCTATTTGAAAAAGAGGGACTGAGGGTGAAACTCTAGGAATCAAAGATGCCATAACATTGTCATAGGAATATTAATATAAAAATATTAAACCATGAAACTCTATGATTTAACCAGAGGAGAAGAAGTCAGTCACATTGAGCAATTAAAAAATATTCATACGGAAAGAATGTTCATTTGTAACAGTGTCTGCCTGCCTTACAACCTTGGTGGTAGGTAATAAGGTAGATATAAATACATTGATTTTTTTAAAAAATTAGTGCAACTCACGAAATATTTTGTGTGCACACACTCATATACACAGCTACAGAAGTTATAATTGGATATCAATAACCTAATATGGCTTGTCCATGCAGAGATTGTATGTAAGTGCCTTATCAATCAATAGATCACATAAAAAATTGAAAGTAGAGTGTTTTTCTAGTGAAAGAGGATTAGACATAAGCACACTGCCTTAGATCTTTGAATACCTTACATCTTTGTGTCTTTGAAGTTTTGTTTTGTATTATAACACTAATGGAGAGAGTAGAACAGAAAAGGGAATATGACCCACGTTTATTCTTCCTTATTCAGAGTAAGGAAATATCAGCTTTCAAAAAGTAAAAGCCAAGACATTTGGGAGGGGTGGCACAGAAAAGATTGATGATTGGGATAAATGGAGATTTCATTAATGTTTTCTCTCAGTGGATATTTATCAGAAACCTATTATAAACCATACTTTAAAAGCTTCACAAAGGAAAAGTGAATGGGCAAAGATGAATTTCATGTTCATAAAAGATGTATGTGATCTGATGTGCAATTATTTTTCAAAGTTTTAACCATTTAAGTTATTTTCAGTTATAGTTCACACTCAGTATTATTTTGTATTAGTTTACATGTATAGCACAGTGTTCAGACAACTGCATACCTCACAATGTGCTCTCCTTGATGTTCCCAGTACCTGACACCACACATAGTTATTATAATATTTATTTTTTACTATATCCCCTATGCTGTATTTTATACCCCCATGAGTATTGTATAACTACTAATTTGTGATGTGCAATTATTTTACCAATATGTGATATTTCTTAAAAGCAAGGGCAAGATTGTGGGGAGTGAGGGGTGAAGGTGAGGCTGAGTGAGACGGTGTGGGGGTGGGGGTGGATAAGGACAGCTCCAGAAACCATAAGGAGAGAGAATAGGAGACGCATGAATATCTCAAAGAAAAATGTCATGAGCATTGGCAAAATAACTCGAAGATAAGATAGGCTGCCAGGAAGCAATGGAAAAGAATATGGTTAACATAAAAATGTATTGACGGGATGGAAGGAGTTACTGTGATGACTGCACCTGGAATTAAGGCATCGTGGAGGAGCTAACGGGTGATTTTAGAACTACAATTGGCATAATGTAGGTTGTCATGAATGATAAAGAATGAATTTATTCTCAGGAAGGTAAGAGCATAAAACTCTTATCTGCTATAAATGAGAGAACTCAAACCTATAGAAGGTGAAGGGGAAAGGAATCAGTTTTGTTAGTCCCTATTATGTATAAGCCACTTGACATAGAGTATCTCATTAATCCTGACAACTCTAGGATATTACACTCATATTATATAAAGACAAAGGAAAGCTCAGAAATGTTAACAAATCTGCCAAGGTCACATAGAGCTGGTGAGTGGTAGGGCTGGCATTTCAACCCAGGGCTATTTGTTTTGAAAATAAACAAGGTGTATCAGTCAGGGTTGTCAGGACGAGAAACGGCACCAATTACTTTGCAGAATTCAATACGAAAAATTGTATGAAAGGTATTAAAGAACTGAAAATGCAAAAGGTGAACATTAAGGAGTTACAGGAAGCAGAAAGCAGTGACAGCAAAGGAAATAGGATAGATTATCAAACCTAGAGGCTTGGAGGAAGGGTCCCTGGGGCTGGAACCCTGATTTTGGGTTGAGGCGCGCAGCTGGGTGGTTCTGGGGTCTCTGAGTGCGAGAAGAGGTTGTTTGTGCCAGTGCTGGCAAAACTACAGACTGGAATCAACTACGGCTGCTGGATGAAGAAGCTTTCTAGGTTGATGCTCACACGAACTGCAAGCTGAAGTCCCTTCTTCCTCCTCCTGACTTCCAGTTGTTTCTAGTGCCCCTGCTGGTGGAGTGTAACAGCAGCTGGCAGATGAGAAAGGTGATTCAGAGTTCCATTCCTAGTATCACAAGGCCCAGAGTGGGTTCGATGCAGACTGCGTAGTTGATGATTGGAACAAAGAAGAGAAGCTCTGAAATGCAGTTTCAATTTCCTTCCCCCACGCAGGACCAGTTCTGCAGAATGTTATGACCCATTTTAATATTGGTTTTGTTGAAAGGGGCATGAACAGTCACGTTACACGTTACACGTTACACTATAAATTAATGTAAAATCTAAGCTTCAGAGTATATTTGAAAGAAGAATAGCTTTAAATTTTTCAAGTATATACAGAACTGCTTTAATTGGGCCTTAAATAAATAAAAATGGATATTAATTGCCCTGTGCAGTGAGGTAAGAAAAGACAATGATTTGTTTAGCTACTGAAGATTCTCTTTTACTATGACACAAGGACAATTACCTTTGAAAGTGTTGCTCAGAACACACACTTTTCCTCCCCAATATTTCTCTTTTCCAGAAGGGAAGAGAAAAAACGAATCTCTTTCCACAAGAACTACACTCGTGAAAAACGCGATGCTAAACAGGAATTAGGAAAGAGAAAACATCCCCCAAAGCCCATGGGAATGACAATTCCTGGTTAACTATAAAAAATGGAGAACGTAATTGAGACAGATGACCAGATTTAGGAAAAATAAACCTCACCATTAAAATCTAATTAAATATTTGCATTTCAGCAGTAAGTGTCTTCTCAAAAGTTTTGTGAGCAGCAGGGTGACAGTGAAGATTATTGACTATAATTTGCCAAAGTTTTTTAAACTAAATTAGTTTTGTGCAATGTATGGAAGGTTTACTCAGCTGTGCTTATCCAGTGGCTGCTTTATTATTCTTTTAAAGTGAATCATTTATAACTGTTCTCAGAGATCTTTTTTCAGCCACTTATCTCCTTCAACCGGACTTGTGACACCAAGGGATAAAATGAATTGCTGGCTAATATTGTGAGAATTAATCAGACCGCAACAGCAGGAGAGTAATGACTTACTTACACTTAGATATTTACATTTGGCAGTAAAATCACAACAAAAATACAAGGACATTTAATCTTTGGCTTCGACTTGAACACTGAAACATCTTGGCAATACAAAAAAATGACATATAAGAACCGTGTGTTTGAATTTTGGGTTATTAACTAATCTGAGCAATTTATTCTGGAAAGAAAGCTCTTATTTGATGCAAAGATCTTTTTTTTTTTCATTTTGCAGTGTCTTCGAATCAAACTGGTCTAGTTTCCTTAGATTATTTTTCCAGTTAGAGGCCCTTGGGCTGAAGGCAGGAGTCTTTTATCCCTCATCTCTCCTTCCTCCAAAGTCTGCTGGTTCTGTTTAGTTCTCTTTGTTTCCTTTCTGTCTTTCCAGTTGGACTTCCATTTCCTCTGCTGCACAAGAACTTAGAAGAAAACAGTGACAAACCCAAGACCGAAGTGGTGGAAAAGAAACATTTCTGCTGCTGTTCTGCTGAAATGATTGCATACATCGCCAGCTCTCTTTCCTCAGAGTCTGACATCTTCAAATAATAGGATAGGTTGTTGGTTGCTACCTAAGCCTTGCAGAACGTATATAATGAGAAATTTCCTGATTTGAGTCCATTGAATCAAGTCCTTTGGAGAGCACTGACTGTAATCAAAAGCCACTTCCTTAAATGTAAATGCCTACAGTCAGTGTGCTAGTGGCATCTGTCACTGTTTCATTCTGATCGTTCAGGGAGAAGCAGGTGTCCTCCTCCCCAGTGCGGTATCATTTTTGGCCTTTGCTGGGTATATGCCCATTATATATATACTATATACATGTACATGTGTGTACCTGTTCACACAAACTCCCATACGTATTTTTTCCCTTTTCAGAGGTAGTGTGCGGTAGTGTAAATCACATGGACTCAGAGAGATCTAAATTTAAATCTCATTTCCACCCCAAGCTATTTTCTGGTTATGTCACTTTAGTTCTCAGAACTTTAATTTCCTCATGAGTAAAATGAAGATAATAATATCTACCTTGCAGAGTTGTCATGAGGATTAAAGACAGTAAATGAAAAGCACTTCACACTTGCTCAACAAATGAAAGCACTGAGTATTTCTATAATCAGTAGAGTCAGCACCTTTGAATTTCCTGCATTTCTTTCTTTCTTTCTTTTTTTAAAAGGTTTTATTTTATTTATTTTCAGAGAGAGGGGAAGGGAGGGAGAAGGAGAGGGAGAGAAACATCAATGTGTGGTTGCTTCTCCCATAGCCCTTACTGGGGACCTGCCACACAATCCAGGCATGTGCCCTGACTGGGACTCAAACAGGTGACCCTTTGGTTCACAGGCCAGTACTCAACCCACTGAGCTACACCAGCCAAGGCCCTGCATTTCTTTTAAAAAGGCAAGTATTTCTTTTACCTGGCTATAATTGACAAATAGCATATAAGTTTTAGGTGTACAACATGATTTGATATTTGTGTACATTGTAAAATGATGTTAGAGTACTTATTTCCCTGAGCTCCCATCTTTAAAATGGAAATGGAAGACTTATCACAGACAGATTGGAAGTAAGGAAGGAAATTTTGTTATACAGTAATTTGAAGGAGACAATTATTATTACTATTGAAAATAACTTAACTTTTGAAGTAATAATCGTGCTTCCTGTAAAAAAATTCCAACAAACAAACAAACAAAAACATGGAGAAGAAATGCACTCAAATCCAACTATCCAGAAATGATGAGGCATAACTTTTCAATTAATATTCTTCTAGGAATCTCTCTTAAGGGTAAAACATAAGATACCAACAAGTTTGGTGACCTATTTTATTCTATCCAACAAGATGTTCACAGATAGTGTTCCATGCCAATAAATTTAAACCTGCAGAGTATTTCTTTTTAACTTTTGATTATAGAAACTTTCAAATATATTAAAAATCATCCAAAATGTTGTATAACCCACATATACTTATTTTCTAATTTTATCTTATCTATACCTACCTCTGACTCTCCCCCAGTTCCCCTTATCACTGGTCATTTTAAAACAAATTCCAGGCATCATATCTGTATTAGTTTCCTAGGGCTGCCATAACAAGTGATCACAAATGAAGTGGCTTAAAATAATAGAAATTTATTTTTTTATGTTTAAGAGATCAGAAGTCTGAAATCAAAATGTGGACAAGGTTCCTTCTAGAGGCTTGGCGGGAAAATCTGCTCCATGCCTCCCTTCTAGCTTCTCATGGCTGCTGAATCCTTGGACTTCTTTGGCTTGTAACTGCATCATTGCAGCTTCCGCCCCTGTCGCCACAGGGCCTTCTTCACCAAGTGTCTGTGTGTGTCTCAGGGTCCTCTCCTTTTTCAGTAGGGACAACAATCATTGAATTTAGACCCCACTCTAAGCCCAGGATGGTTTCATTTTGAGACTTACTGACATCTACCAATACCCTATTTCAAAATAAGGTCACATTCTTAAATTTCAAGTAGGCATGGGTTTGGTGGGGGCACTGTAGTATCCTTTCATCTATTAAATATATCAGAATTCATGCTCTATTGTCTGAATATTACAGTTTTAGATGTGTTCTATACTTATGATAGGACAGGTTATATCTATCTTTTGTACTAAGTATACATCTTGTGACTTCTGTATGAGATGGCTTGGTTGTGGTGATTCACACCGCTCTATCTAGGTGTACACTGCCATACTATCTCCTCTAAGAAGTGTACTGGTTTACAACCAGAACAGTGCCTGAGCGTGCCCTCACCAACCCTGGATTTTGTCCATTTCGTCAATGTTCTCCAATTTGGTAGGTGGCACATAGTTTTAATTTACATTATATATATATATATATATATATATATATATATATATATATATATACACATATATATATATGTAGAGTTTTTTTTTTTAAAGAAAGAATGTGCAACAATAGTGAAAATAAGAAGGAAGAACAGCTAGGTATGCTTGAATGCTGAGGCTCAAAAGTGATTCTGATCAAATGATTTCCACGAACACCAGTTATATTGAGAAGTTCAGGGGAAAAGCACTAGAGAAATGCTATTAATCTTCTATATGTAGGGTATACACATTACACTGTGGGATGCTTATAGTAGAAAATGAATGCCCTGCAGATCAAGGAAATAACCTCTTTAAGTTTCTGTGGACAATTGTAACAAAATGTTCAATCTAGAGGAATTATTGCCCATTGGAGGTTACTTTAACCAAGGGGCAATACTTTTTCCAATTACTTATTTCACAGCCAGGCTGTAAAGTAGGCTTTTGTATCTTTTGAAGAAAAGGGGGGAAAACCCATTCCAGGGATTCTCCTGTCCCATGTACAGTCAGTCAGATCTATCAGGTTAGCTAACAGAGTTATAGGGCACAACCAATTATCTGACTAAGGGTCAAAGGGACTCAAATCAGCAGAAAGGATAGGTTATGACCCTAACCAAGTCATGCTTTGTCATACTCTGTATTTTACCTTCCTTCCCATTAATAACTTTGATTTAAAAATATAACAATAGTGTTTTTTAATTATTAAAATAATGCATATTCATTTATAATATGTAAATACTAAGACACTGCAAGAAGTAGAAAGGGAAAGACTCCTCATGTCACCACAGATAGAATAATTTCTAATACATTTTTCCAGGTTTTATATATGGGTATACAGGAATTACTATTACTATTTTTTCACAAAATTGAGCTCATATTGCCCTGCAGTTTGTTTTTTTTCACTTATCCATGCATCTGGTACATTTGTCATGGAAGTGTGCATAGATCAATTTCATTTTAACAGCTGCAGTGTACAACACCGGAGGGACGTATCATAATTTATTTAGCCATTGCCCTATTGATTTGGGTTGTTGCTGATTTTTCACTCTTGCAAACAGTCTTTCACACTGTTCACGTAGAATTGCACATTTTTGCAGGTATTCTTATAGGGTAAATGTTTACATGACCAGTTGCTGAATCAAAGGGCAATGCATATTCTACACATTGATGGATACTGTCAATTTGCCGCTTTGCTCCCCCAAGAAATTTTGTTTCAGATTGTACTCCCACTAGCAATATATTAGAGTCCCTAATATCTTCATTATTTTTTTGTAATTTAGAAAATTTATTTGGTATGTGAAACCCAGAGGTCACCAGACACTTGAACTTTGTTTGGGAGACATGCTGTGTCTGTGTCATTCTTTCTTGCCCAAGAGCCAATGTGGCTTGGTAGGGTGCCCACAGGCAGATCACTGAGCAGATCTATCTGACCACCTGGAGGATTTGGGGACATTGCTGTTACAGTAACTGACAGTGTTGGATCTGAAGTCAACAGCAGCAGCTTAAAAGCAATCCTGAATTTTACACTCTTAAATGCTCCAGTGATCCACTCATAGCATAAATAATTAACAAGTTGTGTAATATGACAACATATTTATCGAATGTCTACTATGTGTTGGCATTATACATATTTTATCTAATTTTGTCCTCACAGCAAACCTGAAACATTATTATTATCCTAATCATTGTATAGATGGTGAGCCTAAAACTCAGAGACAAAGAGACTTTTTCACAAAGCTTCAAAATGAAAAATCCAAGATTTACATCCATTGTCTAACCCCAAAGCCCATGTTCTTTTCATGACTCCATGGCACCTTCAGCTCAGGCTTTGATTGATTCATACTGGACTGCCCTGGTTCAGTACTGTGGGCTCTGAATATTTCACCAGCTTTGAAGTCAAACTAACTTCTTTCCTTCCTCTCTCTTCCTTCTTCCTTTCTTCACTCAGCAAACATGTATTAAATATATGCCATATACCAAGTGGGTCCTGTTCTTAAGGGTCTCAGAGTTAAGTGCAGGTGAGAGATGTGGAGCCCAAATGTTTGCATCAGTGAGATAACTCAGGATGTTCTGGGAGCCCAGAGAGGGAGCGACTATTTCTGTCTCCTAATTTTGCAAATTAGGTGACAATCTGAATAAAGACAAACCCTTCCTCTCCTATAAAATATCCCTGATACCACTGTCAAGCACTGGGCAGGGTTGCACTCAGAGTTTCACTTTTGAAGGGAGAAGAACAGGGACTTAGTGTTTCAAAATGTATCCTTTTTATCTGGTTCTATAACTGTTTAAAAATTTAAGTGACTTGAAGAGACTCAAACCACTAGCACGTTTGCTGTGATCTTTCAACACACACACACAATAATGCCTTATTCTATTATAATACCCTTCTATAATTTGTCTTTCACCTCAAAATAAATAGAGATTATACATATCAGTATGTATCTTACTTTGAATCTCTTGGACAGATATATACTATTTCATTTTATGCATTTATCAAAATTAATTTTTTCCGTCTCAATGGACATTTTGGTGGTTGCCATTTTTTAAAAAAAAACATATTTTATTGATTATGCTATTACAGTTGTTCCAATTTTTCCCCTTTGCCCCCTCTACCCAGTACCCCCATTCCCTCCAGCAATAACCCACCCTCTTAGTTCATGTCCATGGGTCCTGCATGTAAGGTCTTTGGCTACTTCATTTTCTCTACTGTTCTTAACATCCCCCTGTCTATTTCACACCTACCAATTTGTGTATTAGGTAGAGCTGCTTTGACTCCCTGTCTCAGTAGTGTGGCCTATTGTAGAAAAGTGCACCTGTGAGTTATATGGGGTAGAGTCTTAGGTAATTGCCAAGGCAGGGCAACATGTGTCACAGCACTCTGGCTGTGTGTTGTGGGGAGGCTTTGGAGAGGGGACAATGCTGCTGCCTGGCTTCTGGAACTTTGCCCAGGAGGAAGCTATCTCTCGGCACTCTCTCTATGGTTAGTCACTTCAATTTCTCCCCACATGCCACTGGTGCCCTTCCAGCTTTTGCCTTGGTGCTGAATCCCAGAAGAGGTGTGCTTGCATAAGTGTCAAGTCCATTGCAGACCCTTTAAGAGGAGTCTTTTGATAATCTCAGTTTCTTCCACTGCCCCAACCCCCACTGGTTTTTACAGCCAGAAATTATGGGGATTTTTATTCCCAGCGATGGAACACTGGGCTGGGTGATATGGTCTGTGGCTGGGATCCCTCGCTCCCAAGGTATTCCTCCCAATTTTTATCTACCACATGTGGATGTGGGACTGCCTCTTCCCCATCTCTGTGTCTCTCTGTGTGTCTCTGCATCTCTATCCCTCCTACCCATCTGGATGAATGTGGCTTCTTTAAACCCTTGGTTGTTGGACTTCCATACAGAATTATGAATTTCCTGATAATTCTGAGTGATATTTGTTTTGTACTCTAGTTGTAGTTTTTGCTGTAGTTGTGTGTGGCGGTGAGGTATGTTTACCCATGCCTCCATCTTGACTGGAAGTCTGCCATTTTTTTTTATATTGCAAATGATGCTGTAGTGACTCTCTATGTGAATATTGTTTTGGAAACTTATTCAACTATTTCTCACAGGTTAAATTTCTGAAATAAAGTAAGGGGATCCATATTGCTAGATTGTCCTGGAAAGGATTGTATTAATAACACTGACTCCATTGTTTTTGAGAGTTCCAGAAAAGACTTTGTAATCAGCAAGAACCAAGTGGAGATCGTGGATCAGCCACTTTTTGTTTCAAATAATTGTACACAAATCTCAGCTTCCTTATTCCTGAAATCCATTAGTAACACTGGTCTCAAAGGGTTATATAAATTGAGATAGTCTTGACATACAAAGGATTTAGTAGGGTGCTTGGCACAAAACAATCCTTGATATGTGATAGTTACTGGGTTCATAGAAAACCACAGCTCTGGGAAAGCAAACAAACAAACAAACAAACAAAACCTTTTTTCATCCTCAGGAAAATGAATATGTTTCAGGCATCTGGTGTGATAAACTATCTACTGCTCTTTTCCACAGGAGATCTTAGAAATCGCCTTCCTGCAAAGGGTGAAGGCCTGTCCACGTGTGCCTTTGTATTCTATATGTTTGCATGGAGGTCCCCTCAGGCACTTCCCTCTTTCCATCTTATTTATCAGTTTCATGTGTCCAGGACACTGCCCTGTGTGCCTTAATGACCAAGTTTAAGAATGCTCTTCCTCTTATAATATAAGACTTTGAAAGGGTTTGGTGATCTATAATGTGGAGTTGTTTCAGGAAGTCCTAGATCACTGGCAGTGGATAAATTGGACCCGCATAGTAACACATTAAAAACAGGGACATCTGCCCAGCTTCCCCTAGTGCTTTATAACCGGTCTCTTCCTTTTAAATCCACATCTGTTATATAGCTCCCAAGTAAATGGCACACATTTTGCTCAAAGACAGGACAGACTGTAAGGACTAAATTTTATTTTTTCTGACCATTAGTGCCTCCCATCAAACAGATTGTGGAAATGCACACATTTTTGAGCTGTAAGCAGCCTTTTTATATGCATCCCCACCAGGGAAACAATTCATTCCCCTTAAAAATGTGTGTGTGAGTGTGTATACATTTATTTGTTAATATATGTATTCATTTTTTATTCGGGAAATATTTTAAGATTTGTAGTGGGGAATTCTGAATTTATAGATTGCTATATGATTTAAAAGGGTGTTTTTTTAAAAAAACCTTCTTCTCTTCAAGAATGGCAGAATCTTGATAATTGTCGAAGCTGGGTGATGGATATATGTGGGATCATTACATTGCTCTCTTTGCCTATGAATGATGAAATTTTGCTTAATAAAAATTCAATTAGAATTCTATTTTTAGAGCCAAAATATAGCCTGTCTCATAGTGCTCTGTTCACTGCAGAACATACAAAATTCCATATTAGACTGAGAAAAGCTTAGTGTAAAGTCAAATGACTGAGAACAACCAGTGCTCCGTTGGCCTTTGATTAGTCAAGTGTTTTTCTGGTATTACTGTTTGTGCTGTGGAGAGTCAATACAATTTACTTTGAATTGTAAGTGTCCAACACAAAATTTTTAAAATCCCATTCTCTGCTCTCATGTTTTGATTATTTGAGATTTTAGTCCAAGTTCCACTTACCCTCTTTTTCTCCCTCCCCCTTTGAAGGATTATTTAACTTTTTAAGATATGCAAGCCAGACTCAGAACATGAGAATTATAATCAGATCTGGTTTTGAATCTTGTTCTGTGTAACCCTGAGAAAGACACTTAATTTCTCTGAAAATCCATTTTTTCATGTAGAAATCTGGCATAAAAATAATCCTCATGGGACTGCTGTGAAGATGAAAAATGAGAGTAAATTAAAACATGCTTTACAAACTGTAAAGCTCTTGCAGCTGGCAGGTACTGCGATTGTATCCTCAGAGGGCTCCAGCGTCTTGGAGAATTAAGAACTCTTGGGTGCCCAGAGCACAGAGTATACACAGGATAGGATAATGTCCTTCCCCTTTCTGAAACAGTATTGAGAGACGGGGTTTGATAACCCCATTCACAAGAAGTAGTGGTTTTCAAATGTTAACATGCCCCTGGGAGCTTGTTAAGATTCAGACTCCCAGACAAATCTCTGGGATACTGACTCAGAAGGTCTAGGGTGGAAGTAAGAATGTACATTTTTCATAAGCATCCCTTGTGATTCTAACATAGATGGCCCAAAGATTACAATTTGGAGAACATGGCTTCTAAGGTATAACAAGGTATCCTTTTGAAGGATATTTCTAGTTTAAAAGCCGACTCTGGGAGAAGGAAGTATTTAACCCAAAGGAGCAAGTCACTAGGAATGAAACTACAGACAGCTGTGTAGGAAAGGTTTTTGTGGCATCTCCCTAGGGTCCTTAAAACTATACCTCACAGAGAGGGTGGTAGTGAGTGATGGGGGTGGGGGATTAAGGCTGAAAGTTCTAACTTCAAATCATGTGTTTGGTGCCCCTGGCAGCCTGGCCCCTATGCTTAGGGGGGCTTTCCCAAAGTCACCTACAACATAAACTTAGTTGTGATTGGAAGTGGCTCATTCCAAATATCATTATCTTTAAATGATATTACCTTTACTGCTAATATCATTTAGGAAATTGTCCCAAACCGGCCTCCATACAGTAGGAGAGACTGAATAAGGCAAAGTGTGGGCCATTCCAGACTGATAGGTGGCAGGTTTAATAAGCAAGGGAACTACTAAACTTTGAGGCTTGTGTTGGGTGCCGCAAGATAAGTAGATCTTGACTTCTGCCAGCCAGAATCTTAAAGTGCATATTGAGGCCCTAAGGGGGTTCAGTCTTGTACAACATCCTGACAGTGTCCACAACACATTAGTCTCTCAAGGCTTCAGTCTTGAAAATGGTTCCCACTGTGGGAACGGTGGTCTGGACATGCATTCCAATGATGTGGAGGCAGTGAGGAGCCTCTGATCACCCAGATCCAGCTCCCATTGTACACCAAGAATGGAATGAAGACCAAATGTATATTTTTCCAAAAATCACAGGCATCACAGGCTGCCTTATATTGAAGGCTTGTTGGGTGATTTGCTTCCATGTGGACCTATCCTTTAGGGAATGTTGTTCTGGAGACTTTATTTGTTGAATTATTTTGAGTGTGATAATTGTTTTGTAAAAAAACTAAATATTTTACTTTAGATGATTGACCTTAGAAGGGTTTGTTGCATTGTTAAATGTGATTTTTATTTAGACATAGGGCTAAAATGTTTTCTGTGATTTTGTAATGTAGGTCAATGGAGAAATAGGTTTTGATTTAAAAAAAATGGCTTTATAGTCATTTTTAAACAAAAATTGGAACAACAATTGTATTAGATAACATTGCTCTGTATATCTACTATCCAAATGTTATTTATTTTTTACAAATAGCTATTTTTTTCAGTGTTTTCTTTATCCTCTTAGGTTTGCCTTCTCCATGCAGACTGTTAGAATTTGATTTCCTAATTATGCAATATTTAAGTCAAATATTATGAAAGATATAAAAGCATTTTGGAAACTACAGTGCTACAGTGCCAAACTATAGTGCTTGATTCTCTTCTGAACTTTATGTGCCATGCCTAGATTCTCAACAGGTTTGCATGAAGCATATTCTAGTTATACACTATTCTCAGCCTAGATGGAATATAACCCCCAAACTCTGCCTCCTACTCTGTAGCTTGAACCAAGCAAATTAGAATATAATGTTAAGTTTCCCTTTTTCTTCTATAAATTCAGGGCCAGGGGGTGGAGCTGAATGTGGAGAGATAATACATCTGGGGAAAAACATCTTGCCTGATGAAACTATTTTCATTAATGATAGCCTGAAGCATACTTTTGAGCTGTTATTTATACACATACAGGCATGCCTCAGAGATACTGCAGGTTTTGTTCTAGACCGCTGCAGTAAACAGCGGGGTGTCTCACAATAAATTCAGTCATAATCTTTTTGCTGATGCAGGGTCTTGCTTTCAACTTGGAAAAAAAAAACTGTGAAGTACAATAAAGTGAAGTACAATAAAATGAGATGTGCCTGCACTGAATTTTGGTGATGACCTCTTCTCGAAGTGTTTGGAAGAGCAGCTTAAGGATGATGTCTCCATCTCTATACTGCTGTTTCAGTCAGGTTGTTATCAGGAGATAAAATTCACCCCAGATGGCTCAAATTAAGGAAGCCTAATGGCAATGTTACTTTCAGGTGTGAGGGCAGGCTGAGAAAAGTGGAGGCAGCAGATACTGGCATCAGTAAGAAATTGTTGCCACCCAAATAACCAAATGAACAAGAGAAAGAAATAGTGTGTGGTAGTCTAGTAACAATGAGAGCCCTGAGGAGAGGCTGCCTGGCTGAAACTGTGGTAGTGAAAGCACACAAACAGAGACTGTCAAGAAGCAGGAAGAGAGAACTCAACTTCCCTTTCCATTGTCCGCCATTGGCCATATCTGACTAGAAGCCATTGGGAAGAAAGGTCAGATGATGCAGTCAGCAAAGTTCAGTGTCTTGAGATACAGAACAAAAAAAAAAAACGTAGAGAATAGAGTGGGGATAGGGAAAGATGATGGATGTTTAGTATTACTGTTCTTTAGTATTGACCAAAGATTTTTCCCCCTATTTGCTTAAAATTTTCAAATGCTTCTCACCAGATAATGCTTTTTTACAATGCAGCATCAAATTATTATTGATTATTTAAGTTAAAGTATTTTTGGTGTCATACAGGACTATGGTGATTGACTTGAGAAATATTAGTTGATGAAATTTTTTTCACATGAACAGATTGGAATTAGGTGAATTCTAAATGACATGAAAACATTTTCTATGTCAGTTTGTGCTCTTTGAGTTCAGAAAAAATAATTTGGTAATATATTTCACAGGAGAATTTATTAGTGGTATCATAGTGTTTAACATATTTTATTGTCAATTGTTTACATGTGAATGAAGGTTTTTCAAAGTGAGCATTTCAGTGTAAGCCTTCTGACCCCAAAGATTTCTTGACGATGTGATTTTGATGTGGCTCCTTTGACTGAAGTATGTTTTTATCACTGAATTTTCTGATTTTAGTAAAAGTATTACTAAATGTGTAAACTCCCATTGTAGACGGAGGGAGAGGGATGGGATAAGCAATGGGTGAGTCTCAAAACCTGATGCGGACTCCAGCCAAGTGGGGTCTGTGATGGTGTGGATGCGATGAACAAATTCACATGTACTGCAGAAGTCTTGGGGAGAAAAAGTGACGGCAGGGCCACTCTTTGAGGGAGAAAGCATGCCGACCCTTGCCTGGACAGGCTTTTATTGCTTTTCTGGGAGCATTACCTCAAGAAAGGTCTTCATTCATCATTGTCAGGCAGTAATGATCAAACAAGAGATAACATTCAAAGAACTATGAGGGCTTACTCTGAGTCAGGGTCAGTTAGCTATAAAACTTTGGGAAACAAATTCATTTCATACTTGGACCATTATCATTTAAATTGAGGGTATTAGCAAAGCAGGTTTCACAGGATTTTATGCATTCTTTCTTAGACCTGATAAACCCCAGGGAACTGCCCATTCCTGCCAGGGCAGCACTGCCCTCCATCATTGTTTCAGGCTTAAGTCAGGCAGGGGAATTAAGGCAGCCAAGAGATTAGGAGATTTCTTGCAGACAGAATGAGGACTCAGGCTATGTCAAAGATGAGGAGCGAGGGTCCATCACCCCCTTTCTCTATAGCCCCCCAAGTCCTTCCCTGAGGGCCCCTTTGTGACCATGCCTGTCTTAGGACCTCCCTCCCTTGAGGAATCTTACCGGTCACTGGCTAACCAGTCATCCGCCCAGGGCCAAGCAGAGTGAAGTAAAAGAGGGCAGAGGCAGTATCCCTGCCAGGGAGATAAGCTTTGTCTTCTTAGTGGCTTATGGTCCCCAGTTCTCTTATTCAGCCTTAGCCATGGCGGGTTACAGCTTCTGAAACCAGGCAGGGCGGTTCCCAACAAAAACCCATTGTCTACATATAAAATTAATGATATCAAAATGGCAGTGGTAGAGTGGCAAGAATAAAAAATGGAAATAAAAATATCCTGCTTCTTTGTACATTATTCTCTACCCTGAATTATGAACAGTTCAGCAGAAATTGCATTTGGGATTACCATATGAAATTACATTGATTAAATGCTAAATGACTAGATTGCAATAATGCCACTTGTTCCAGTTTCACAATCGGGCCTGAACGAAGGGGAAACCTCAAGAATCTGCAGAAAACCCTGGTTGTGACTATGATGATGGTGGTGGTGATGGCAAGAGTGGAGCAATGGAGTGCTACAGAGCAGGTCATGGTGAGGAGATGGAGGACACAGTGGTGACGTTTGGTGGATAACATTGATAATGATGGTGAAGAAAATGTGATGATGGATATGGGGATGATGGCGGTGGCGGTGGAGTTGGCAACATAAGTGGTTGAACTGGTATCTTTGGTGATAGAGCTGATGTAGTCTGTGATTGTGGAAGTAGTAATGGAAATTGTACAGGTGAAGACAATGAACTGGGAGCAGAGCTGGTGTTGGAAGTGAGGATGTTAATGGGGATGGGGAAAGTGACAGTAATGATATTGATAATTCCAAAAGTGATTATAGAGCTTAGAAGTCATGAATCTTTATGAAGTGAAGTGATGCCACATGACCTTTAAATTTCTTTTATGTGTCTTTGGTTGGAAACAAATAACGAAGCACAGTAAATTTACTTGCAGAGAGATTTGTCAAACTAAGCACTCACTCTGCAGATGCTCTCTAAGCTTTTCCTTAATTACAGATATTAGCATCATGCTGTGCCAAAAAGCACCACTCCTGTCAATTTCAAAACAGTGCCCAAGTTCTTCTAATAAATAATGTTCAGCCCCAAAAGTTACTGGAAACTTTTTGAGTAATCTTGGCTTCCCCTATTCAATACAGTGAACTTGAAAGTTGATTTTTATCTTGAAAGTGAAGCTACTTAGTCATGGATTATCTTTTTTATCTGTTTGCAAAATAGTTGGAAGTTTAGCTACTCAGATTTGATATTTGTCTTTCTGCACTTGACTGCCAAGCAAAATAATTTCATTTGTAAACAGCAGAATGTATCTTCATAAATTAGCATAAACATATACCATTGGGAGACTGAATCTACAAGCTTGACCTAGTAGATACATGATTTTTTTATAGATAGAATTTTTTGCCTCTCTGAGTATATATTTGAAATTAAACAAAAATGCTCCGAGGAACACTTTTCTTTTTCATTGCTAAAGTAAAGTCTTCTTTCCCTTTTCTGGCAACAGGTGACATTCTTCCAGCTACGAGAACACAGTTGAATCTCACACTAGAGTAAACTCTGCTTAACAAATTTGTGCTGCTCAAACAGTTGAAATATGTTTTCCTATTGCATATTGTTAGTAATATCAAGTACAGAGAATAACACATTTAATTACCATCATTTAGATTTATTAACATTTGCTATGCAGCTGGCTTTTTCATGGATTATCATATGGTACATTTTAATTCTCTTGCCATCTTACATGTAAGAAGAATGAGACTTAGGGTGTCACACTGGTACATGGCTTAGCCAAGATTTGGACTCCGCTGCCTGCTGGAACCCATATTCTTAACCATTATGATATGCTTCCTATCAGACTTCTGACAAAGTAGAATTTATCTCTGTAGTCAAGTCTCATTCACTCTCCCTTTCTCTGATCTCCACCTTGTGAAGCCATTCTCCACACTTTCGCCATATTACTTTTTCTAAAGTACAACATTAACCATGGCTCTTGTCAGCTCCAAAACCTTCTTTATCTAACCATCACCCATAGGGACTTAGACTGGTACAGACAGACACTGGGTCCTGCACTGGCCATTGATATTCAAGATCTTTTTACATTTGGTTCCAACCTAGCCTTCTAATAATATCTTTCACCATTCACCTTTAAGTAGCCTATATGCTAGTTAAACAGACTTATTTGTTGTTCCTTTATTCCTTGCCTTTATGTCTTTGCTCATGCCTTGAATTGCTTGTCAGTTATTTAAATATCTATTGTATATTGCAATGTACTGAATTATGTCTCCCTACCCCCAATTCATGCTGAAGCCCTAACCCTCAATGTGGCTGTATTTGGAGATAGGACCGTTAAAGAGGTAACTAAGGTTAAATGAGGCTTAAAGGTGGGGCCCTAATCTAATAGGGCTAGTGCCTGTATTAAAAAGGAAGAGAGCTCTCCTTCCCTCTGCGATGTGAGGACATAGCCAGAACTAAAAGTTAAACTGTGAAGTGACACAATTAAATATTAAGGTTTTTTTTAAATGTGACTAATGCCATATACTTATGAAAAATGAGTGTTAAAGAAAAAAAAGAAGTGAGCACAGGGCAAGAAGATGGCCTGCAAGGCAAGTAAAGAACTCTCACAGGAACCTGACCCTGCTGGTCCCCTGATTTTGGGTCTCCGGCCTCCAGAACTGTGAGAAAATCAATTTTTGGAATTAAAGTTACCCAGTCTGTTGTATTTTGTTATGATAGACTGAGTAGACCAAGACAAACACCTATTATTAGGGATATTGCTTTGAAAAATGGGAAAATTCCTTCATTTTTGATTCTGTGATCTGAATTGCTGGTTGGTCAGTTTTCCCTCAATCTTGGCATCACCTAATCCTGCCTAATGTCCTTTGTCCAGGGGGTTTCCAGTATGTCTGAGTGCAGAGCTCATTTATGATTAATGTTTAGAGAATTATGGGAAGTTTCCCTGGAAGTAATGTGTGAAGATGATGCCCTTTCCTTGTTGAAAGTATCAGTTTGATAAAACCAACTGAAAAAGACTTTTTTTTTCCTGCTAGCATGGGAAGATTAACATCTAAAGTGATCATTGAAGTGGTTGGTATAGTCTGTTATTTCAATAAGAATATGAATGAGGAGAACTGTTGAAAGCGAATAAAAGAAGGAAAAATATATTACTCAATTAATTATTCTGAAAAAATGGGGAAATGCAATAGCTATAGTTGAAATATAATTTTAAACATTTTTTATTTTTAAGAAAATTATGTATTTTTAGCACCTCACTCTGGCCTTACACTGCCATTTTATTTAACAGAGCATTGATCCCCCTTCTCTGGAATGATAATGGGAAATTAACCTAAACTTCTAATTGCTCCATGTTAGTGTTAAGATGGGCAAATTGCCTCTGATGTGGTTGCTATTAAGGCTACCACTGTAACTTTATACAATAAAACCTCATTAGTGACATCTTCATCCGTGGGAGATCAGCTGAATTGCGTCCCACATCTCCATGCATACATTCCAACAGGTCACAGAAAATTATGAGACTCATTTGCAATTCTAGTGCATTTCCCCCCTCTGTTTTCAAGCCCTTTACAAACAAAGGTATAGTAATATGAGAATGCAAACATAGGAGATGCCCAGGGAGGTCTGACAGAAGAAGTGGCACTCATGCCAGGTTTTGAATGCTGATTTGTCTTTCTCTAAACCTACTACTAGTGTCCCATCAGAGTCCAGGGGAAAAGATCACCCACAAATTTGATCTGGTGTTATCTGAAACAATGTGCATATTTAATAATGACTTTAATAGTGGATTAAGCACTTTATAATTATTTTAATAATTACTGTTTACAGTAACAGAAACAGCACATTTCTATGTTCTAGGTCCTTTTTCAATTCTTATTGTAGCTGTGCAGGTAAATATTACAGATGAGGAAAACTGAGGACTGGAGAGAGAGAACTTTTCTCTAAAGAGAGAGGTTGCCAAAGGTTCCAGAGCTAGTAGTTGACAGGGACAAAATTTAAATCCAGTCTTTTATTCTACCATTGTTTTTTTCTACCACATGGCTGCCCTGACTAGAATCTTATTCTTACTAACTGTTTTTTTAAGCACAAGTTAGATCTTCATGTTGCTTTACACCAGGAACTGAAGCAGCCAAACCCTCTAAAGCAGCGATTTTCACTCTTTTTCATCTCATGGTACACATGAACTAATTACTAAAATTCTGTGGCACACTAAAATATGTATTATATATTTTTTGTCAGTCTGACAAAAATAGGTATAATTTTGACTCATTCACACCAGATGGCTATTGTGTTGTCTGTTGCCATTTTTTATTTGACAACCTAAGGGAAAAGAAGTCTGTGCCCCTGATTAAATAGTCAGGTATTGCATATTTTAAAAATTCTTGTGGCACAGCAGTTGAAAATCGCTGCTCTAAAGAACACCTACGTTTTCAAATTAAGGCAGTCTTCTTTACACAAGAGCCACTCATGGGTTTGATCAGCATGGTCCAGTCTCCAGGATACTAATCATCTCTTGGCATATTGACAGTTGAATTTGGTGGCTTAAAAATTAGATGACCAGACTCAAGAACATGGGAACTGCTCTTACTTACTGCCAGCATAGGCAGAGCTGTCTGTGTAGTTAACTTCATGCCTTTTCCTCAGTAATAGTGGATCTTGTGGTTTTAACCTTTCAAAGTGCATCAGAACCATATTCAGCAATGGCAAGTTGCTTTATAAGGATTTACTTGGTTGATTCTGGATACCCTAATCTACATTGACTTCTGGATCCCATCCTGTTCCCAGGAGAAGCATTCCAAGAAGCCTTTGTTCAGAATGCTATGGATTTTGAATCAGTACAACATGACTGTTTTCCTTTTTGTTTTGAGTAAAAGAGTGTTTACTGCCACAATTGCTTCCATCCTGGTATAATTCCACTTTGCAGTATGACTCTGCTGCTCCTGTTATCCAGTGTCTGTTTCTCCACACCCTTGAAACTGGCTGGGTTTGTTATTCACCTTGACCAGTAGAATATAGTGGGAGTGATACTGTGTGAGTTCCAGAATTTAGGCCACCAGAGGCCATGTAGCTTCCACAGTTCATCTTTGTGAACCACTGTCACAAGACTACCATGTAAGGCTAAGACCACCACATAAGGAAATCTGCTGGAGGATGAGCCATCGGAAGAGGTCAAGGCACCTCTGCCCACCACCACAACAACTTATGCAGATCTTCTAGTCCAGCTGACTCTGCAGCTGCATGAGGGACCTAGGCAAAAATCATCAGATGAACTACCCTGCCAAACCACACAATAATGAAAACATTGTTTTTAAGTCATTTAATTTTAGGGTGGTTTGTTCTAGAGCAAAGGCTAACTAATACACTGTTCTCTAGGTGCAGTAATTCTGGAATTAAGTTTCCTTGGATGGGCCCTGGCTGGTACAGTCCCATAAAGCAAAAGGTTTCTGGTTTGATTCCTGGTCAGGGCACATGCCTGGGTTGCAGGCTTGGTCCCCAGTTGGGGCGCATGTGAGAGGCAACTGATCAACATTACTGTCATACATAGATGTTTCTCTGTCTCACTTTCTCTCTCTCTTCCCTTTACTCTTGAAAATAAATTAAAATATTTTTTAAAAAGATAATGAGTAATTTGGATCACCTGCAAGGGTATTTTTATTGATACTAAGGTTAGCATTACAAAGAATAGAGTGAGAAAAGTTGTATCTGGTAGAGGTGAGAACACAGAAGCTCTTTATGGATACAATAAAATATGTTAAGAAAAGTTGTTTGGCTGAAACAGAGCCTTTAGAAATATGGTCTATTTCTAGAAAGGTAAGTTAGAACAATATTGAGGAACAGCATTCATGTCAAGGTGGTGAATGTTTATTTTAGCTGTTCACCTATGAAAAGACTGTAATGAGAAGTACAGCAGAAACGAGAAAATGCGCTTTCATAGACGTTGGTAAGAACCTGGCATGGCAGATGAAATCTGGGGGTTGGAGCTGGCATGCCTGTTGGAACACACCATCTTCTTGGCTTTTGTGGTTTAGGATGGAGTTCAAACTGCTGAACACTGGTGAACTCTGGGGTATCTGGCTAAATTTTGGGTGAGGCTAAACTTTTGGTGAGGCTAAAAAGTTCTCACCAAATCCCCCAAATTAAAGTTTTGACAAAATATCAGTAAGACCAGCTGTTTCATCCCATGAGTATACTAACTACCACACAGACACCATCTGTGTAGAATGATATAATACTCTAGTAAGGATTTTAAACTGTACTATTATTCTGCATGTTGTCTGGGCTTATTATGATTATGCTTTTTCACTTTTTAGTGGAGCCAAGGGAAATAAATGCATATAAATATAATAAATTCTAAGAGAAGACCCAAGCCATAGGGGAAAGTATAAATCAGTAATGAACAAAGCTTACATTAAGTTTTAAGAATAGGGCAATATTGACTATATGATAAGAGGAAAGCCTTAGATGGTTAACAGTTAGATAGTGATGCCTTCTCAGAAGGAACTTTTCTTATACTCCTTTCCCAGTCCCACTCTGTATTATTTGGTCTCTTCCTTTGGAAGAGAAGTTGCCTAATCAGTGTCATATTTCATGCTGTTATATTTCTCCCTACATTAAAAGACCATGCACAAAAGTGTGATTATCTTCTGTTTTCATCTCCTATCTGGCTTCAGGGCAAGATGGCTAAGCCATCTCCTGCTGGCAGAAGCCCAGGCCAGCCTATACTCACCTTTTCTCTCCCACCTATGTATACATGGGAGTATTGAGCCGTGTTCTTCCCAAATGGAAGGCCTTTATACCTGAGCCAAAGGATTGCAGTTGAGTTTATCAAGGAGTTATATATTGGGGGTTGGGGACCAAGTTTAATGAATAAAGGAGTATACCTTTGCACTCCTTTGCCATTAATGTTTGAGCACATATAACCTCAGAATCTAATGGATAGTTGGGTAAGAGTTGGATATTTTCCATTTCTTGATTAAATGTGATATAATGGCTCCCAAATCTCATTCTCACCTCTATTAGACATGAACTGCAACCAAGTCTTACTTCCACAATTACTGAATGAATCCAAGCCTGTAAGGGTGAGAAATCTTAGGGGGGAAGTTTAACTCAAGAATTAAATAGTTCTGACAACACTGATGCATCACCTTTTAAAGAGGTCAGCTGTAATGATAGTTGCTGTCCCCTGGGAATAACTTAGAGTCACAGTTAGCCAGGACAGGAAAGGAGATAAACCATGCATAATAAGTGGTGCACAAAGGCTGCTGACTAATTGACTTGTCATTGTATCATTTAGGAGGCTTCTGTAAGTAATAGAGAATCCCAACTCAACTGACTTAAATGATGAGCCATTTACTATGTACAAAAAAAAAGGAGGTTAGAATTAGGCAAGCTCCAGGGCTGGCCAATTCAGTGGTTCAAAAATATCATCAAAGAGCCCGATTTGTTCCATTTTCTACTCTGTCACTCTCAATGTATTGACTTTTGTTGGCAAGCTTGTCTCCTAATTTGTGCCAGTTTCTATGGTAGCTTCAAGCACAGAACAATATCAAAAGGCCAGAAGAGGAAAGAGTCTGTCCTCATGGATCATTTGAAGAGTAAGAAAAGCTTTGCCAGAAGCCTCCTTGAAATGTTCCCTCCAACTGCAATGTGTTTCATTGCCTCTTCTAACCCACTCAGTGACAAGTGCAGAACTGACACAATTATCTGAGGTTAATCAAGGCATCCACTAAGCCTTGGGAGTGGCCACCTTTCCAGAAGCCCTAGCTGCCTGAGAGCCAACCTGGATTGAGGTTCTGTTAAGCAAGAGAGAAGGGAAGGAGTGGCTGTTCAGTGAGTCACCAAGGTTGTCTGGCACAAATAATGACCATGATATACATATCAGTCACTCAGTTAAATTTGCCAGGGTTAACCCTAACACAGTTGTTAAGCAAGTCTCTGACCTTTCCAAATTGAAGGGATTCTGTATTGTTTTCCTATTGCTGCTATAACAAATTGCTACACATTTAGTGGTTAAAAACAACACAACTTTTTTATCTTTTAGTTCTGGTAGCCTGAAATGAATTCACTGCCAAATCAAGGTCCTGGCAGGATGCATTCCTTCTCTAGGCTCTGGCAGAGAATCCATATCTTTTTCAACTGCCATCTCTGGTTCTCTCTCTTCTGTCTCCCTCTCCTACTGTGGACCCTTGTGATTACATTGGGCCCACTTGGATGATCCAGAGTAATCTCCCATTTCAAGGGCAACTGATTAGCAACGTTAATTCTGCCTACCACCTTAATTTTCCTTTGCCATGAAACCTAACATATTCACAGGTTCTGAAGATTAGGTACATAGACATCTTTAAAAGGTTATTATTCTGCCTACTGCAGATATCATTTTCACCCTAAGAGGCTGAGTACTCTTATAGCAATGTTTGTGGGAATGGGCACAGTCTCTGGATCTGAATTTCAGCTTCTCCACTTACATGGTACAACTATGTGTACTTTGACAAGTTACATAACTCTCTCTAAGATCTAGGTTCCTCAATATAAAATGAAATTAATATATATCTCAAAGGGTAATTATAAGAACTTAGTAAGGCTTTACATGGAAAATGCTTAACACAGTGTCCAGTTGAGAATATATATTCAGTAAGATGGCTTCATCACCATTCCTTTTTATCTCTGAAAGCCTATAAATATTGTATAACTACTGCTTCTATTACTAGAGGTATGGATTCCGATACTAGATGTCCTAGCCATGTAATCATTGGCTGGTTATTCATTTTTTTTTTCTGAGATTAAGTTTACTCATCTGTAAAATGGGAAAAATAAAATCCTCTTCATAGAAGGGATGAAGTTGAAATAAATAAGCATGAATTTATTAGCTAGTACACTTCTTGATGCATAGCAAGTCATCAATTAAATTTAGTTCACTTCCTTTCCTCAAGCCTGTTTTCATGAAAGCGTTACAAGTCATTTACATCAATTCAGGGATTTCCAAAGCTTAGTGTATCTTAGAATAATCTAGAAAGCTAGTTTAAAACATAACTTCTTGGATTCTTCTCTTTGCCTATTTAGTCAGGATTTTGAGATGGGTGGAGTGCTGCATAGTCTCCATGAAGACATAAATAACTCATTAAACTTTACCCTAGTATCTCTCATATAAGGAATACTTGAATTTTAACATTAAGCAAACATCATGTTAAAGGTCTAACTAGGAAATTTCATGTATCACCTAGGAGGTAGAGAAAGTATTTTGAGGGGATACTAGCCCTTGCCAATGCTTCTGAATTAAAACATATTATAAGGGCAAAAAGAATTTAGGTAAAGGAGAAAAAGAAAATCAATGGTCAAAATGAATTATTTAGATTTCCTGTATATTTTTCTGTATTAACATTATCCTCATTAATGTGGAAAGTGGGAAGTTGGTGGTGAATATATAACATTAAATTATAGAGATGACCTCTTTTGTAATGTGATAAAAGTATACATTAATATTATCTCAGTATGTTCTTCACGGTGACCAAACTATTAATACTTTGATGGTGCTCTGCGTGTCTTCCCATCAGTAATGTTCTCACACAAATGAAGAGAATGAAGAAATGCAGAAACATGCTAAATTCTGTCATCCATTCTGCCCTGCTTGTTGCTTGCAGGTACAGAAGCTCCATTTTAATTTAATTTAATTATTTAAAGTATATATTTTTGATTATGCTATTACAGTTGTTCCAATTTTATTCCCCTTTGCCTCTATCTACCTGGTACCTACCTTCCCTCCAGCAACCCTGCCCCTCTTAATTCATATCCATGGGTCGTGCACATAAATTCTTTGGCTTCTCCATTTCCTATACTATTCTTAATATCCCCCTATTTTGTACCTACTAATTATGCTTCTTAATCCCTGTACCTTTCCTCCATTCTCCGCCTTCCGCTACCTCACTGATAACCCTCCACGTGATCTCCATTTCTACGATTCTATTCTTGTTCTAGTTTGCTTAGTTTGTTTTTGTTCTTGTTTTTTAGAGTCAGTTGTTAAAAGTTGTGAGTTTGTTGTCATTTTTCTGTTCATAATTTTGATCTTCTTTTTCTTAAATAAGTCCCTCTAACATTTTGCATAATAAGGGCTTAGTGATGATGAACTCCTTTAGTTTTACCTTGTCTGGAAGCACTTTATCTGCCCTTTTATTCTAAATGACAGCTTTGCTGCATAGAGTAATCTAGGTTGTAGGTCCTGGCTTTTCATCACTTTGAATACTTCTTGCCAGTCTCTTCTTGCCTGCAAAGTTTCTCTTGAGAAATCAGCTGATCATCTTATGGGATCTCCTTTGTAGTTAGCTCTCTTCTTTTCTCTTGCTACTTTTAAGATTCGCTCTTTATCTTTAACCTTTGGCATTTTAATTATGATGTGTCTTGGTGTGGTCTTCTTTGGGTCCAACTTGTTTGGGACACTCTGTACTTCCTGGACTTGTATGTCTATTCCCTTCACCAAATCAGGGAAGTTTTCTTTCATTATTTTTCCAAATAAGTTTTCAATTTCTTGTTCTTCCTCTTCCTCTTATGGCATCCCAATGATTAGGATGCTGGCACATTTGGAGATGTTCCAGAGACTTCTTATTCTCTCCTCAGTTTTTTTAATTCTTGTTTTTTTATTCTGTACTGGTTGTTTATTTCTTCCTTATGTTACAAATCATTGATTTGAAACTTGACCTCCTTCCCTTCACTGTCGGTTCCTTGTGGATTTTTCTTCATTTCCCTTAGTGTAGCCTTCATTTCTTCCTTTATGCACTGGCATACTCAACGAAATCTCTAAGTATCCTTATCACTAGTGTTTTGAATTCTGCATCTGTTAGGTTGGCTTTTCCATTTTGCTTAGTTCTTTTTCTGGAGTTTTGATCTGTTCTTTCATTTGGGCCATATTTCTTTGTCTCTTCAATTTGTCAGCCTCCCTGTATTTGTTCCTGTGTATTAGGTAGAGCTGCTTTGACTCCATCTTGGCACACCTGTTATGTTGTAAGGGCAGAACCTTAGGTATTTGTCAGGGTGGGGAACCTGCTTTGCTGCTTTGTGGTGTTGTATATGGGGGAAGGGTCTGAGAGGGAACAATGCTGCTTGCTGGGCTCTAGCCTTGTTTCCAGTCCCTTCCCCCACTTCCCGTAAGTGACCAGTAGCCTTCTAGCTGCTGCCCTAGTGCTGAATCCCAGAATGGGTAGGTTTGCATACATTCTAAGGCTGTGTAGCTCCTTTAAACAGACTCTCCTGGGAGACAAGCAGTTTTTTCTGCTCCAACCCCCACTGGTGTTTACAGCCAGAAGTTATGAGGTTTTTTTTCCCCAGGGCTGTGTGGTCTGGCATGGGCCTGTGATGGCTTGCTCCCCAGGTGTCCCCCCAGGTTTTTATCTACCAAAGGTGAATGTGGAATGGCTCACTATGCTGGCTACCACTGCTACTGCCTTGCCGCTGCAGCTGCTGCACGGCATCCTCTCTATCCTGGCTCCCTGTCTCTGCTCCTCCTACCAGTCTGGATGAATATTTCCTCTTTAAATCCTTAGTTGTTGGACTTCTGACATACAGTTTGATTTTCTGGCAGTTCTTTTTGTACTTTGTTTTGAGATTTTTTGTGATCCTTATGGTTGTGTAAAGAGGCAAGGTAGAGGATATGTCTACCTACATTTCCATCTTGGCCAAAAGTGCCTAAGTTCAATTTTTAGTCCCCACTGATATCCACCCAAATAATAACTTCACTTTCAATATGTAAATATACACTAATAGGACTTTAATTTTTTTGGCTATCAGAAATATTAAATGCAAAGGGGCAAATTGCAATGTATCAAATAATATCCAATAGACATTTTCTCAGGGAAAATTTTTAAAAAAATACAATTGCTGCCAAAGAGGAACAATTTAATTTACACATGTCATTGGCTTTTCTTTTTTCCTAGATAGAATGGCAGACAGAATTGTGATCAGGGAAAGGGAACACCAAAGCTATACTGACCAAATTCCCCGTTTATAAAATCATAAGGGATTCTCACTATTCAGTTATGCCTGGCTGAAGATAGTGCATTTTCTTCTATGATGTATATGTCACTTTTCATTAATTCTGAGAGGTCTGTTCCTTTATAAACCAGGGTAAACAGAGTAGTGTATTGGATTAGATCTCTACCGTGAATAAATTTATTTTCTAGCAAGTGTAAAAAATGAGCAAGGCCAAAACCCCCCAGAGCAGAAAATGTCACAGTGATTGTTAATACATTACTGCTCAGAGAAAGGCCTAATAAAACCCCTATTAGGATGTCATACCTGCTTATGACTGAATTCTCCAGAAAGTTTATTTGATATGTCTAAGCCAATTATCAAAGTCTTAGTGATAAGGAGCAGCTCTCCGGGCCTGAATATGTCAGAATAGAATAAGTAAATTGTGGGAATTCATGGGCCTCTGCTTTGAATAATTAACTTGGCTCTTTGTAGAATGCATACACTTTGGAACTAATTTTCTCTTTGCACAAAGCATTTTGCCCTTGTGCTGCCTTTGAAAAGTAAACTGTTTAGCTGTAAGGTTATTCCTTTATTTCATTATATTTGTCTTGAGCTTTCTTCCCTATCTTGTGGCATGCCCTTCTCCTTGCTCTTTGCCTTGGTGGCATCATTCTGACTAGACTGATGTAACGTCAGCTGGAAATATGATATGCAGTGATGACACTTCCTTCAAATGGAATTTAAGCATTTGCTCTGCAATGATATTATAGTGCCTTGTCTGTTTTTTGAGTTTGCTATGACTAACTTCCAAGTTTATTTTCAAATGATTTGAGTATCTTTTCCCTAGGAGAGAAGCAGAGTGTTGCTTGACTAAATAATTCTGTAGATAAAAATTGGAATTGTTCTTAATCTATTTGGAATCACAAAAGTCAATGATTTGGACTAGACTGGGTAATAAGTTTGTGTAAGGAAACAGGCAAATCAGAAGGTCTTTTCTCCCCCATGATTTTTCCCTCTTAAATGAGCCAAACATATTCCTTGTTTTAACAATGGGTAGATGAGCGTTTTTCAATCTTTGGGTTGTGATATGCCACTCTGTGGGTTGGTGTGTGGACAAACCTCTTGTATTCAACCTCTAGCTCCTGGGTAGACCTCACAGTTGTCTTTTTCAGTATTGTTCACTGACACCATCCCCTTGAGACCTCACTTTCCCAATAAAGTTAGTTATGGGTCCTTTGGGGTCCTATCAGTTTACTGCAGAGAGAAAAGAATCACTGGAAAGCATGGGTAAAGGCCACCAGGGCAATGTGTGTTTTGCTTGTTTCATGATCCAGAACTTGACATTTCTTCTTCTACTACCTTTGTTAGGTAACAGCAATTAATATCTGGTGGCCACACACCTAGCAAAAGGGGCATGAAGATTACTAAGAAGTTAAAATGCATCGGAAGAAATACAGTGTAGTATGTAGTTTTGATTTCCATTTTTGGATGACTTATTCCTATGCAATAAAAAATGTCCCTCCTAACTCCAAGAAACCATTTTAAGGTTACTTGCCTTTCCCAGAGGATTTGAGTTACTCTGCATCATCTTGCATTTCTGTCCATACAGAGCTTCTAATATAATCTTATAAGAAGAACTGAGCCTTGTAAGTCATTATAAATTTTGGATATTAACCCCTTATCAGATGTATTGGCGAGTATGTTCTCCCATTCAGTGGGGTATCTTTTTATTTTGCTGATGGTGTACTTTGCCATGAAAAAACTTTCTAGTTAGATGTAGTCCAATTTGTTTATTTTTTCTTTTATTTCCCTTGCCTGATGAGATACATCAGAAAAAATATTGCTATGAGCAATGCCTGAGATTTTACTATCTATGTTTTCTTCTAGGGTCTTTATGGTTTTGAGTCTAACATTTAGGTCTTTGATCTATTTTGAATTTATTATTGAGTGTGGCTTAAGAATGTGGTCTGGTTTTATTTTTCTGCACAAATTTATCCAATTTTCCCAACACCATTTATTGAACAAACTATCTTTACACCTGTATATTTTTGCTTTCTCTGTCAAATATTAATTGTCTGTAAAGATGTGGGTTTATTGCTGGGCTCTATTCTGTTCCATTGATATATGTGTCTGTTTTTATGCCAGTACCATGCTGTTTTGAATACTATGGCTTTATAGAATATTTTGATATGAGGTAGTGTGATTCTGCCAACTTTTCTCCTCTTTCTTAAGATTGCTATTGCTATTTGGGTCCTTTGTGGTTCCATATAAATTTTTGGAATATTTTTTCTAGTTCTGTGAAATATGTCATTGGCATCTTGATATAAAATACAACACCTCCCCTCTGAAAAATGAACAATCCAATTAAAAAATTGGCAAAGGACCTGAATATATACCTCTCCAAAGAGGACATACAGATGGTCAATAGGCATATAAAAAGATGTGCAACATCACTAATCATCAGAGAAATGAACATTAAAATCACAATGAGGTACCACCTCATACCTCTCAGAATGGCTATCATCAATAAATCAACAAACAACAAGTGCTGGCAAGGATGTACAGAAAGGGGACCCCTTCTTCACTGTTGGTAGGAATGCAGATTGGTGCAGCCACTGTAGAAAACTGTATGGAGTTTCCTCAAAAAATTAAAAATGGAATTCTCTTTTGACCTAGTGATTCCACTTCTGGGAATTTATCCAAAGAAACCCAAAATGCTAATCTGAATAAATATATGAACCCCTATGTTCATTGCAGTGTTATTTACAATAGCTAAGATTTGGAAGTAGCCAAAGTGTCCATCAGTAGATACGCAGATAAAATAGCTATGGTGACTTTACATGATGGAATACTATTTGGCCATAACAAAGAAGAAAACTTTACTCTTTGCAACAACATTCATGGACCTGGAGAATATTACCTTAAGTGAAATAAGCCAGTCAGAGAAAGATGAATACTATATGATCTCACTCATACATGGAATCTAAAGAACAAACTGAACTAATGTGCAAAATAGACACAGACTCATAGATAGAGAGCAGGTGGATGGTTCTGGGGTGAGGGTTAAGGGGTAGAGGGATCAAGTGGAAAAAAAAGAACTTATTTTGACATGGACAACAGTGTGATGATTGCTGGGGGGGAAGGGGGTGAGTGTAGGTAGAAAAGGGTATAATGGGGATAAATGGTAGTGAAAAAATACAATAAATAAATTAAAAATAAGAAGAGCTGAAACTTACCTTAAAATAAATAATTAAACCAAAGGTTCTATACATGGCTGCCTCTTTCACATTCATGCAAATAGTAAGTTCTATGAAAATGTTTTAGTACAATGGAGTTTGTAATGAGGTGAATCATTGATTTTTGTCTTAATAACATATGCCTTAATGGGATGGTGTAGAAGTATATGTGTATGTGGTAAATGCATGTCAACAACCTTTGCTTCTTTTTCTAGGTCTATTTTTAAATGTCCTGTTGAAAGCCCTGGCCAGGTAGTTGATTAGGTTACAATTCAATTCCCAGTCAGGACATGTACAAGAATCAACCAACAATTGCATAAATAAGTTGAACAATAAATTGATGTTTCTCTCTCCCTCCCCCCTCTCTAAAATCAATCAATAAAAAAATTAATTAAAAATATCCTATGCAGACTCTGAAGTTTTCTTGTAGTAACAGCTCTCACTTCAGCTTTCTTCCTTTGTCCACACTCTTGGCTGTGGTCAGTGGCTATTATTAAATATCTACCACAGGAAAGAAAAAAGGCATATAGCAGAAGCCTATGGATTCTTAAGCACTGATAACTTCACCAACTGGTAGAATCCTCTAGGGTGATTCTCAAGGAAAGTAAAAATAAAAGCAAATCTTGGAGAATAAAATTACTCCCTCTCATTTAAAAATATACTTTTGGGAGGAGGTTGGCGGTGATCATAAAAAGCAAATAAATGATAAGATGTCACAACTCCAGAAATGATTAAGAATCACTGCTTTGAGAACTTACATTCTAAAGAAAGCCTCCCACATCTGTACAAGTGTCCCTTATACATATGCTAATCAGTTCCACTGATAATTTTAGCTTTTGGTTTGTTTTCTTCCTGTCATAATTTTATGTTCTTATTTGCTAGACTTCAAATGCACATCCGGTGGAAACACAATTGCTTATCATTCAAGTTTGGGGTATTATGTTGAGAATATGTAAGTCCTTTGCACTGGATGTTTCCCTTCATGAAGTAGAATTTGGTGAACATTTATGAATAATAAGAACAGGATTGGATGAATGGAAGAAATCAGAGAGTACAGTACAGATTTATATCTCCAGTCATAGTAAGACATTTAGATATTTCTAGATGTAATGACTGACCAATTCCTTCATCTCTTCTCTAAATAGATTGCACAAAAATGAAATACTTGAAGTGTGGCATTGCAGGGGATTCATGAATCATTTATTCTGCCCCTCTCTTTGCACCTGGAAACAGAGAAAAAGAAACACTTCTCTTCAACTATGGCTTATAACAAGGCTTCTTAAGCCATGTCTCAAGCAACTCTCAGAGGCTTAGGGAGACCTTGCATGGAAAAAAGACACCTTATTGAAACCTTTTTGAGACTATCACCATTAGATGGCATTCAGGAACACGAATCCACTTGCAGAGCCCTAACCCTTTTGCAACCCCACCGAGAAGTACTTCCTGCTGCCCAGACCTTGCCTCCCCAGGACAGCTAAGCTCACCTCCTAGGTTTCTCATTTTTCACTTGCTTCCTTTAGGCTCTCAGCATCATTTAAAATTTCTGTTTTTGATTTGGTATCCCCCACCTTTCTCAGTTCTTTCTATCTTTCTGATTTAGTTCCTTTTCACTTTACTTTCTCCTTCCTATCCTCCCGCCAACTTCCTATCTCCATTCTCCTTCTGACCTTAATTTCTATTAATCTAACTCAGCTGGAAACCAGAGGGCAAGGATGCCCATTGGTGCATACCATGTGGGTTAGCCTCCTAGGTCACTGTGAAGGCTGGAAAGGGGTGAATAATGGACCTGGAGAGGCAGACAGAAGATATCTAGCATATTGGATGAAATACTTGCCATGCACAGACTGTTATTCTCTCAACCCTTTGTTCACTCCTTTCATGTGCAAAATTCTAAGCATATTTATTTCCCTTTTAAAAAGTTGCTATTTATCAAAAGACCAGAATATTCAACGCATGTAATGTATGATAATTACTATCTTAAGACATTCAGATAGCTGGACCTTAACTCTACTCTAAAAAGGAAAGTTTTATACTTTCCCATCTTTACTCAACACCTTCCCTTCCTGAGGGTCAGAGCGCATATTTCTAAAGTAGCTGTCTCAGTGAAAAATCATCGTAGGGCAGGTTGCTGTTGGTGTATAAGATCCTCCTAGAATTTGGTAAAGTGGAGGTTACATGGAGAAAGAGAGTATTCTCAGTGAGCCTGAGAGATGAAGGTTATAGCTTCTGTGATGTGCACCTACACGGCTTGAGAAATGCTGACTGGAATTCTTTGATTCTTTTTGTTCCTAGATTTTTCAAATATATCTTTAGATAAATGGGCTTGGAATATTTGACTCCAAACTTTCATTAAAGTCCAACTCTGTTTTTTTGTTTCTATTTATTTTAAAATTTAATATAATTAAAAAACTCTGTCAGTGCACATTTTTGTTTTAATTTTAGTCTGAATTTATGAAAGTATTATTAAGTCAGAATTGTAGTGGTTTGCTAAATTAACAGGTTTTGGTTTGTTGTAGTTTGTTTCCTCACAAGACTCTGTATCCTAAACTAATCCAATCTCATTGTATTGACAGATTTTCAGGGTAGTAGGTGCTTGGGCTGACTGGCGAACTCTTTGTCTTTTGAAAAGAATGATTTTAGGAATTTTGATCTTATATTTTGAGTGAAGTTGTGATATATACAAAGGAAGGAAAGCTTTAGATTCAGGTGACATGGCCACAAGTGACTAAGTAATGAAAATCATGTCCTTAGAACAAAATGGAAAGAAAGACTGAGAAAATTTTCCATATAATATTTTTGCCATTTGACTTTTATGTATTTAGTTTAATACCTTGTTTGTACTATTAATATGATTTGCTTTATTATAGTTTATTTCTACTTTGGATATATAATCCTGTGTGAAATCCTAACGATGCTTTGTGTTTGAAAAAACATTGTGTATACATTGGTCAGGTATTGCTTTACCAAAGATGGCCTGAGGAGCAGATGCTTTTGTGACAATCCTAAAATCATTAGAAAGGAAACCTATTATAAAATAAGGATTAGGAAATTGGGTTGTATTTTTGACAAATGTTAACCACACCACACATAATTTATACAATTTTATTTTGGAAGTTGGTTCATAGTTTAACCAAATACATGTAATAATGTATAGCATTGTGGTGAGTTGTTTTAAGATGGCAGAACTGAGTATTGAACTTGAAGTGAAAGAGACATTTTAGGTGACATGACAGGAGAATTCTTTGAGCTCTTTAGCAGACTAGATAGGGCTTCAGTGGCCTGAGGAAACTGCTGAAGATCACTGTGTGGACATGCTTACTTTCTAGGAAGTTCTGTGCAGACAGCTCTACCTTTAGTATGGAAACTTGTATCAGAGCTTTGGGTACTAACCTTAGAGATTCATCTTCTTTACCTTCCCCCCAGTTTCAACATTTATTTATTAAATTTTATATTCAGTGAGGATTGGTGTAAGTGGTGAGTCTTGCTTAGCAGTGTGATCATGCAAAGCTTCTGGGTTCCATTTTATGCCAGTCCTCAGAAAATCAGACTTAGAGTCTGTCACTTTCACAGAACAGACAACTGATGTGGCATCAGAATAAAGCTTGTAAGTTCCCAGTGTGGATCTTGTGCTCTGTTTCAACTAAATGCAAATCTTCTGTACTTATTAAAATTGAAGCTCTTTCCCCCTTTTTAATCAAATAGTCTTAGCTACTCTCTCTGCTTGGAGTCTTAAAAAACATCTTAAATTCTTCTTAAAGCATTTTGCTTCTTAAAGCATTTTGAGTGTTTTTTAAAAAAACAAATACTATATTGTCTTTGAGTAACTAAAAATTGGATGATGAAAGATTTTAAAAAATCATTTCTCATTAGATGCATGTATATATCCACATATCATTGATCCTTAATAGTAAACATTATGTCTTTATGACAGTTAGGGGATCACTGTAGTGACCTGTATGAAGTCAGGTTTACAACTTAAAGACAGTCTAAAGATTAAAAAATGGAGAGAAGACTATAACAAACAAATAAGAGCTTTTTTTAGGTATAATTCTATCTGATACAGTACAAAAATCACAAAACAAAACATGAGAAAAATTGTGTCCTCTTGAGGGACAGTGCTTTAAACAAGCAGGAGCAGGAGGGCATTTACACCTCAGGGCCCATCTAGGCAGCAGTGGTGGGCTGAATCACCACTTCTCTTATTTTTAATAACCTCTCCAGTATCAAGAAGCTTAGGTAAAGCCAGAATGCTGTTTGTTTATTTAAAGAAGCTCATTATGTAAGGATTCTACACATATCCCTTAGCAAATCCGAGACAATCTTGCTTAGAGCCTTAGAGAATTTATTTTTCCTTTTTAAATCTTCAAACAGACCTAGTGGATCAGGTTCCCTGTTTCCTCCTCCTGGACATGTATTGCCAGTCCAGACATAATACCACCTCTCTTTCTTCTTGTTGGTCCCTTAAGCACTGAATTTTAATCAGGTGACATTGCTCAGCTCTCCTGCTAGTGTTTAGGTGGTCAGGCTCTCCGTTGTGCCTGTGTGCTGTGGTTAACATGCCTGCCTGGTGTGACTCATGTGGGCTGATGCACTGGAGCAGGTGGGAATGATCAGAAAGGCCCTAGTGCTCAGTGTTCAGTTCTGACCTATTACCACCAAGGATGACCAGATAGCCAATGTTTCTACAACCCATGGTTGTAGAAAGCCATGGTTATGTTACCTTTGTGGCTTCTGACAAGTGGCAGGTGCACAGCCATTCTTGGTTGCCTATATATGAATGACATTGAAGTTTTGTTAAGGTGTGACTAATTCTTTATTGTCTTTATTAATGTCATAATTTTATATCTATTTGTATGATTATTTGATTGAAGTCTAGTTCAAAACCCTGGCTACATTTTGGAATCACTTGGGGACCTTTAAAAAAGTATGTGTATATGGGCCTTACTCCAGAAAATTTTGATGTAATTGGTCTGGAGTTGGCTGTGCACTGGGAGTTGTCAAAACTCCCTGGGTGATTCCAATATGTAACCAAGGTTCAGAATTGCTGCTATAGATTATAAACAACACTAGGTGGAGAGCACATCGTGTTTTGCTCACCATAATATTCTAGCACCTAGTTCAGTGTCTAGCATCTAGGAGGTGCTCAATAAATGATTGTTAAATTAATAAACATGTGAAAACATGGCTTGCTTTCTGTCTTGAGGGCAGCACAATAAAAAGATTAAATGAATAAAGCTTTTTATGAAGATGGTTCCAGTGTGTTACCTGTCATCAAGCTCCTATGGTCACAGCATGGCCTTGCAGGATCCCATCCCTGAAACATTCCATGATCATCTCAGGGAGCACTGATCTCTCTCAGTCTCTGGGAGTGTTAGAGGCTGCTGCTTAAACTGGTCTGTTTCAGGATGGATGGTCTGATGGTAGTGCAGATAAAACACTGGCCTATTTCAGGATGGATCGTCTGATAGTGGTGCAGATAAAACTCTCGGGAAAATTTTTTTTTTGGAATGCAGTCACTCTTTTTTTAAACTTCTAATCAGAAGGAAACTATTAAAACTTGGAGATTTTGTATAAAAAGCTCCTTGACTATTAATTAGGTGAGCATTAGGAAGGAAAAAAAACAGAAGAAAAAAGTGGTATCCTCAGTAAATGAGGGAAAAAATGTTTGCACAGTGGTAGATCAGCAGGTAATTGAAACATAAGAAAAAATGAGCAAGGGAAAATTCAGAACTCATAATGTTGATCAAGAAATGCAATTTTTTGTTTTTACCAGAAAGAGGTGAGTGTTTATTTTTTACAGTGGCATTTGAAAATGTTTGGATTTAGGTGAAATACAGTGCATTTGGAAAGATACAGCTTAAGTGGCAAGATTGAGAGTTAAAATGTGGATTCTGATCCCCCTGACATTAGTTATCTGTTTTGCTGGGTGACCTTGGAGTTCTTTCCTTTCCCTTGGTGGCTCCTGAAATGTTAAGTTGGCGCTATCCTTCAGTCTTGCAGCTGTCTCTGGTGAAGTGAGGGCAACAGTCTGGAGACCTCTGGGAGGAGAGGCCACTGCCAGGAGTTACCTGCTGCCAGGTGTTACTTGCCACACCAGTATGAAAAGAATTTCAACACAAAACAATACTATGGCTCCCTAGCTTATGAGATAGAGGTTGTCGCTCAAAGAGACCAGTCTCCAGCCACCTCTCCCACTTTTCTCTTTTCTCTCAGTGGTGTGAGAGGAAGACTCAAGCAGGCAGTGTTTCCACTGTCTTTGACAATAGGATAGTCTCAGAAATGAAGGTAAAACACTTTGGTCATCTCATCCAGTCATCCATAGCTCTAGCAGCATTGAGAGTGTCCACCTACCAGATAGAGAACATTGTATGTTTTAAATATCCACATAGAGAGAAGTCCTAATTTTTTTGGTAACTTTGACAATCAAGAATCTTTTTTTTAAGTACATGTCATTCTGATCATATGACACCTTTGCTTGAAACTCTTCAGTGATTCCCCATTATCTATGGATAAGATCCCACAATCTTAGCAGGGGTAATATTGAACATTTTTAACAACCATAAGGACCTAAAAAAATGGACACTAGTATAAAACTGGACAGGAGATTGGAAGTATTACTCTTTAGTTGCTGAGGAGGTCTGAATGTCCCAGTGCAGGGACAGTTGTTTGGAATAAGTGATAGCAAGCAGGGGACCCATTCCAATGCATTTACAAGTATTTTGATTTTGTAATAAGACATTGTAACTAGCTTATTAGCTCACATAAAGGCATCTCCATTATCTAATCCCAGCCTGTATCCCTGGCTTATCTCTTGTTTTTTATTTTTTTCCAATATATAATCTTTATTATATTTTTCCATTACCATTTAGTCTACTTATACCCTCTCCTCTCAGCAATTACCATTCAGTTGTCGTCCATGTCTGTGAGTCCTTTTACTTTTTTGCTCAATCCCTCCATTCTGTTTTTCTTCTCTTATACTTCAGTCTCTGACTTTGGTGTAATAATTGCAGTTCCCTGAATGTGCTCAATCGTCTCCCACATTCATGCCTTTGCATATCCTATTCCCTTTGCCTGGAATTTTCTTCCCCTCCTTGAATTTCTGGAAAATCTCCTATTCTTCCTTCAAACTCTGCCTTCCTCCACACTGTTATAGGGTTC
This sequence comes from Trachops cirrhosus, assembly GCA_028533065.1. Taxonomy (NCBI): domain Eukaryota; kingdom Metazoa; phylum Chordata; class Mammalia; order Chiroptera; family Phyllostomidae; genus Trachops; species Trachops cirrhosus. Next base: position 65,601,076 of record CM052540.1, on the reverse strand, counting down.
TTACCACTCCGTGTCCCTGTGTTCTTCTTATAAGCCTTTATTAATTGTGCTTATCATACTGAAATCTTAATTATTTACTAGACTGTGAATTCCTTTTAGGGCACAAGTTAGATGTGTTTTCCACATTTGTATCCTAGGACACAGTAGGTACTTGATAAATGTTTGCTCAATGAGCCAGTGAATAAATTCTTCTGTGTAAACAGAGAGCAAGTGGTCAGCATGCTCTTGCAGGAATATTTTGTACAGTTGATATTCCCCCACCTTTGCATTTCCTCCTCAGTATTAGCTCATGTAGTTTAAGTAGCCCTATATCTTTTAATCTTTATCCAGAGATTATTTCCTCCTTCTAGTTAACTTTTGTGTGCCTGTTCAGCCTTGATCTATTTTCTTTCCACTATTTAAAATGTGTAATAGCCAGTCCTGGACACAGAACATCTGTAAGGTGTAAGTCAATGAATGAAACATTGGAAGGCTTATTCTGAAGTCCTTGCAGGTCATGCAGGGCATTCCATGATTATTTTCCTTCCTTTCTTGATGACTACTTCATTGCTGATTCACATGCAACTTATACACTCTGACTCTTGCCAGGATTATTGTGACTTTGTCCTTGGTTGTCTCTTCCCATCCTGTACTCATCCATGTCTGGTTTTGTCCCTAAATGTCCATCTTGACCTGGACTGTTCTTTTAGAAGGAGTGTATCCTGGTTGTCCAGGTCACTTTGGACTTCATTCTTATCTTTCAGAGTGTCTTCAATCTTATCTCACTTAAACACCTCAATGGATTTGAGGATTTATTCTTAACAGAAGTATTCTATTATTCAATACATATGTATTGAGTAGGATATTCGTTCTAGTAGGAAAGGTGTACAGTTATGTCCACAGAGTGTGGCGAAACCACTGAAATGTCATCTTTCTACTATTTTATGGTAAAGCAAAGGGGCAAACAAATGTGGTGATGGAAAGAGAGATGGACAGAACAGTTAGAAGAGCACAATGGTCAGCACATGGCCACTAAAGCCAGATTGCCTGGGTTTGAATCAGTGCAGCCACTTCTGTGTGATGCTAGACCCTCATTTAACTTTTCTGAGCCTAAGCCTGTTTATCTGTTTTATGATGATAATAATAATGATGATAATAATCTACCTCATGGGGATTTTGTAAAAGTCAAATGTGTTAATGATTACTCATAAAGCACTCAGTACTATTTCTGGTGTGTAGCAAATGGTCAATAAAATTTAACTATTTCACCTAATCCCTTTAAAAGATGAATTCACTATTGATCTCCCCACAGGTATTTTTTTTTGGAATAATTATTAACAAAAGCTTTTATTCTCACTAAAAATTATTGAAAAATAAGGTAATCCATAAATTTTATTTTATTTTTTTATGTATATATTTTTATTTTATTTTAGATTATTCAGTACAGTTTCAATCTTTTACTCCCATTCCAGCCCACCCACCCATCCTTCCCAACCTCCCTTCCATTTCCAAGCCCCGTAGTTTTGTCCATGTGTCCTCTATATTTATTCCTGTAAACCCTTCCCTTCTCCCCTGAAATTCCCTCCCCTCTCCCCTTTGTGGGGGGTGATCTCCCCACAGGTATTTTCATCTGGATGTGATTTCTCTTTTTCTTCTTCCTTCCCCAATTCTATCTTTAGCTGGAAATCTTAGGAGTTAACATCTGCGTCTTTCAAATGAAGGCAGTGGCCTAGATCTGTCATTTTCCAAATGATGCTCCATAATAGAGACCTAGGAATTCCCCAGAGACTCCTCCAGAGGGGTTGGGAAGTGGTGCAGGAGGCACAGCTATAGCCCTCCCATTTACATGGAAGAGAGCTAACTCTCATTTATCTGTTTTACATATTGGAATTTCACCTGAATATGTGCCTAAAGAAAGAAATTTTGAAGGTAAAGGAAGTTAAAATTTCCCTTCCAGCCTGAAAATCAGTGATTTTGAATGTAGAACATAATGATAATTTGATTTCTACCATTATTTTATGAACACAGAATTAACGATTGGGGTGGAGGAGATTGCATTACATGTTGCCTCATCCAATGATGTAATAATCAAATAAAATAGATCCTAATTCTATTTAGTCAGCTTCCCTCTGTTGTTCTTAGTCTGCTTTGAGAGGACTGTCAAATTGAATTTGCTGTCCTCTGTGTTTGCCAAAGTTTATTATTTCAATTTACAGCAGCAGAGATGTTATAACCTGGTCCTTTATGTACTCTGTTGTGTTAGCTCTGATATTGTGCCAATCTGCACAAGAGAGTAATTATGGAATGATGAGCCTTCCTTTGCTTTCAGAAAAGCAACAGGCAAGTCTTTCTGGTGTCTAGAGGGGTTGTGTGTTGGAGGCAGAATTGGGACTGGGAGATTTAATCTGCTTTTCTTATTCATAAATACTTTTAAAAAGCCCAACAAAACACTATTTAAAATTTTCACAGAACCACAAATAAGCTAATACCAGTAAAGTGTGGACTGTGTTTGAGAAAAGATGCTTTGAAGAAAAGGATAAGATCAAGCTCTAAATGTGTTTAATTCATTAGCCATAAAGCATGCAGGGCTGGATTTGTAATGGTATCAGAATATTCAGGAAAAGATTCATAATGAGATCTCAAAAATCCCACGTGGCGACTCGTGTTCATATCTACAATCTGTTCTCTAGCATCTTCCATCAGATTATCTGCTGTCTCTAAGCAGGGAAGGGGATTGGACTTTGTCTTTCCCATTTACAGTCTAACATTGAACCCTAATGCTTAAGTTCAGCAGTGGGTTAACAAATTAAATAAACAGGAGAAATTACTTCTTTACTAACACTTAAAAATTATAATGGCAACATATGCTTGTTGTACAAATTCTAAGACTGCAAAAATTCATAGCAAATTCTTCTTTCTTATTTCTTGAATCCCATTCCTCAAGGTAACCACTGATAACAGTTCAAAGTGGTTCCAGGCAGAGTTTTTCTTTGTACAGACAAATACACACAAACACACACTCATATGTACCTATAAATATATAAAAATATATATACACATATACACACATGTATTTTTTTAAAATATGAGTATGACTTTCTTTTCCTTCTTTTGTGTTTTTGATATCTTTCCACATATATATTTCACTTTTTAAGAATGAGAATTATATTTCGAGGGGACCTTTAAACTCTTTCTGATTTTCAATAAAAAGCCAGACAACAAGCAGCGGGGGAGAGGTTCCGCCAGCACCTGCAGTTAGAGCCCTCTGTCTCTGACCCACCTGACCTTGGAAATGGTTCTGTTTTTAAAGGCAGCCCGAAGGCATGGTTAAGGACCATGCCTACTTTTCACACAGACAGACCCCCGTTGTGAAAGAAAATGACAATTTAATCAAGTTGGTTTTCTGTCTGGAAAATTGCATCAGCTTCACATGGGAAATGAGGGAACCCTGTGTGAGTGGGATTCTCATCTGTCAGGGCCTGGTGGGGCACAGGGGACCCTTGTTCCACAGAGGCAGTCTCATTCAACTCTTCTCCCATTAGTTCGCAAAGCTGGGTTAAGTGAGCTGTCAGTGCAGCAGGCCTGATTTGTTGATGTGCTGGACTAGCTGGGGAAGTTTTTAAATTCACTTAAGATAAGGGAATGGATTCTCCTCAAAGGCAAAGCAAGGCAAGATCCTCCACTTCTCAGTAAGCCTGTGCAAATTGTCTGCGAGCCACTCGAGGATGAAATTGAGTCTAACACTACAGAATGTATTACTAAGAGTAGACCAGCCAGTAAATATTTAAAGGGTATAGCTAAGCTTCTCCATCATTTACCTGCATTTTGTTTGGATGACAAGAAGTGGCAGAGTGCACTGCAAACTGAGATTCAGTGCTTAAAATGTGGCTGCAGAGATTAAATGAATATTTCTGGAGGCGACCTTCATTATGGTGAAATGGTAGAGGACAGATTTCCTGAAGGATTTTCCACTTGGATGCATGATTAAGTGTTCAGGGGACTATGTAATTGATAATATACTTTTTTATATTCCTGTGTAAATAATTTCTTTATTTAAACTTCACAATGTATAATGTTTAAACACTTGTCAAGCAATAACTCACTGGCGGCAGAAAATTATAAAAGTCTAACAGCAGGATTAAGGGTGTTATGGCTGGGGCTGATTGATCTGTACTGTTTTCTTGAAGAGGAATCTTACCACAGAGGTATAATTTGTGAAATACAACCACGCAATCTCAGTAATTTGAGCAGTTGTGTAGGAAACTCTGAATTCATCTCAGAGTTTCTGCTTTTATTTTTTAAACATGGTATAAAGTATATTTTTAATTCTGTGTACACACATAAATATACATTTATAGTCAGATTTTTTTAGTAGGAGTCAAATAATGGAAATATATGGCTCTACCCTAATCTGTGATATATGTCATGGGTTTAAGGATATTACCTATGATTTGAGACAATGTATAAGTCTTTTGTGTAAATAATAACAGGAAAGAGTACTATCAATTTATCATGCATGGGGATATAGTGTATTGAAGGAATTTACTTGGAAATCAGTATTTGTCCTCACGTTTGTCATGGTTTATAAATCCTTGCCTGATTTACAAGGGTTTAAGACCTTTCACCCACATATAAAAATGACCTATTAAAGTTAACAAGCCTATTTTATCTGGACTCATTTTTTTCTTTATCATGTGATTAAATGCAATAAAAGGGAGATGGGGAACATTTAAAGTGCAGCTGAGAGTGTTTGGTAAGAGATAAGGACTCAAAGATTTCTGGGACCAGTAAGAACCAAATTTGCAAGTGACAGAAATAAAAACACCAAAGGAAGGTGGCATTTTTTTAGAACAGTATTCTACCCATAAATTTGATGGAATATTGGTGGGTAAACATTTCAAAAGATGAAGGTTAGTAACAGGTGCAGAGGGATTTGAATAGAATGGGAAAGACCCTTGTTAGAATATACCATTGCAAAAACAGATATAAGTTTTGTAACTGTACTTGTGGTAAGCAAGAAAATATCATTATTGACTAAATATTTGGTTAAACCAAAGCCTGAGATCTTGCCTTCTGTCTTATCATCAAACTCTGTCTGTTAGAGACAATCATGAAAAACCCCACACCATCAGAGAGATGAATAACCTAGAAGTAAACCATTGGCCAGCTATAGCAGGGAGCTGTTTGGCTCATGACATTTTGAATTTGGACCATGTAGATAAATGATAATATAGTTTACTTATCTGCATGGAAGAACAGGTACTCAAATCTCTATATTAAATATTTTAGGTGTGAGTCACAAAGAACCCCTGCCCCTGCCAATACAAGCTTGATGAGGGCAGTGTGTGTTGTCTTATGAAGTATCTTATCTAGCCCTCCAAATGCCAACAGACACAGCTTTAGAGTCCTCTCAGCTTGACTAAACTTTAGACAGGCTTCTGCCTGATTACAGCCTCTTGACCCTTTCTTTTCTTAGAGCATTTACTGTATTTTTGCCCTGTATAATGCACACCCATGTTTTTGTGTGCAGTATACATGAGTTTATTATACCCATGGTATGTAATCATTATACCCATGTATAACATGCATCTTTATTTTTCCTTAAAAAATTTGGGCAAAAAAGTGCATATTATGTGTGGCAAAATACAGTACTTTAGAAAAGTTATGCTGGTAAATTCTTTCTTTGCCACCTTGAGACCTAAATCTTCTACAACCCAGGAATGTCTTTCTCAAAGACCTGGGAGTCATCCCTTTAAAAAGTAATCATCAAGAAAGATAAAATGATAGTTTTCCTTCTCCCTTTCCAATTGGGATGCTTTTCATTTCTTCTTCTTGTCTGATGGCTGTGGCTAGGACTTCCAGTACTACATTGAATAAGGGTGGTGAAAGTGGATGTCTCTGCCTTGTTCCTGATCTTAAGGAGAACACTTTTGGGTTTTGCTCATGGAGTATGATATTGGCTGTGGGTTTTTCATGTATGGCCTTTATTATGTTGAGATATGTTCCCTCACAGGGGAACATGTTAAAAGTTTTGTTAAAAGTTTTTTATTATAAATGGGTGCTGAATTTTATCAAACACTTTTTCTGCATCAGTTGATATGATCATGTTTTTTATCCTTCATTTTGTTCATGCGATGTATCACATTAATTGATTTGTGGATATTGTACCAACCTTGCAGCTCAGGAATAAACCCCGCTTGATCATGGTGTATGATCTTTTTAATGTGTTGCTGGATTCAGTTTGACAATACTTTTTGAGGGTTTTAGCATTTAAAGTCATCAAAGAGATTGGCCTATAATTTTCTTTCTTTGTAGTGTCTTACTCTGGTTTTGGAATTAGGATAATGCAGGCTTTATAAAATGAGCTGTGGAGTCTTCCCTCCTCTTGAATTTTTTAGAATGGTTTGAGAAGGATAGGTGTTACTTCTTTGAATGTTTGGTAAAATTCACCTGTGAAGTGATTTGGTTCAGCACTTCTATTTGCTGGGAGTTTTTTGATTACGGCTTTGATTTCATTAGTTGTAATCAGTCTGGTCTATTCAGATATTCTGTTTCTTCTTGATTCAATTATGAAAGATTGAATGTTTCTAGGAGTTTATACATTTCTTCCACATTGTTCAATTGGCTGGCATGTAGTTATTTGTAATATTTTTTTACACTCCTTTGTATTTCTGTGGTGTCAGTTGTTACTTCTCCTTTTTCATTTCTGATTTTATTTAACTGGGCCCTTTTTTTTATCTTGATGAGTTTGGTTAAAGGTTTGTCAATCTTGTTTATCTTTTTAAAGAACCAGATCTTACTTTCATTGATATTTTATGTTTTTTGACTCTATATTGTTTATTTCTGTTCTGATCTTCATTATTGCCTTTCTTCTACTTACTTAGGGCTTTGTTTGTTGTTCTTTATCCAGTTTTTATAGTTGTGAGGTTATATTATATTATATTATACTATATATTATACATTACAGTTTAATATATAATATAATATAATATATAAATATATATGGTAATATATTATATATTAAGCTGTAATATATTATTATTATATAAATATAATATATTTAGATTTTTCTTGCTTTTTGAAGTAGGCCTGTATTGCTATGAATTTCCCTCTTAGGACTTCTTTCACTATGTCCCGTAGATATTGGGTTGTGTATTAATTTTCATTTTTCTCGAGGTAACTTGATTTCTTTCAGATATCATTGTTGACTTATTCATTGTTTAGTAACAGATTATTTAGCCTCCATGTGTTTGTGTGTTTTTCTTGTAATTGATTTTTACTTTCATACCATTATGGTCAGAAAAGACATTTGATATAATTTCAATCTTGTTGAATTTATTGAGTCTTGTTTTGTATCTTCACATGTGGTCTATTTTAGAAAATGTTTCATGCATACTTGAAAATAATGTATATTCTGCTGCTGTGTGGTGAAATACTATAAAAATATTAATTACATCCATCAGGTCTAATGTGTCATTTACGGTTACTGTTTCCTTGTTGATTTTCTGCCTAGAAGATCTACCCATCGATGTCAATGGGGTATTAAAATTGTCTACTATGACTGTATATTATGTCAGTCTCTCCTGTTTATGTCCATGAAGATTTGCTTTATGTAGTTAGGTGCTCTTATGTTTGGTGCATAAATGTCTATATGGGTTATATCTTCTTGTTGAATTTATCCCTTTAGCATTATGTAATGTTGTTCTTTGTTTCTTATAGCTTTTGTTTTAAAGTCTATCTTCTCTGATATAAGTATTCGTACCCCAGCTTTTTGTTTATTTGTTTTCATTTGCTTGAAATATTGTTTTCCATCCCTTTACTTTCAGTCTGTGTGTGTATTTTGCTCTGAAGTGGGTCTCTTGTAGACAGAATATATACGGGTGATGTTTTCTTATCCATTCGGTTATCTATTGTCTTTTGATTGGAGCATTTAATCCATTTTAAAGTGATTATTCATAGGCATATAGTTATTGCCATTTTATTCTTTATAATTATGTTCTTTTCTTTCTTTTTCTTCTTAAAGAAGTCCTTTTAACATTTCTTGTAATACTGGTTTGGTGGTAATTAACTCCTTTAACTTTTTCTTGTCTGGGAAGCTCTTTATTTCTCTTTCCATTTTAAACAATATTGCTGAGTAGAGTAATCTTGGTTGTAGGTCCTTGCTTTTCATCACTTTGAATATTTCTTGCTAATCCCATTTGGTCTGAAATTCTTCTGTTGAGAAATCAGTTGATAGTCTTATGGGAGCTCCCTTGTAGGTAACTAATTGTCTTTCTTTTGCTGCTGTTAAGAGTCTCTCTTTGTCTTTAACCTCTGGCATTTTAATTATGATATGTCTTGGTGTGGGCTTCTTTGGGTTCATTTTCTTGGGAATTCTCTGCACTTCCTGGGCTGGTTACTGCCTAAGTCCCCTACCCTGAACATCTCCTCAGAAAAGAGCAATGACTTCACTTCCTGATAATAGCAGTGACCTCATTGTCTCACAATAGAGCCGAACTGAACTTGTAAACCTGGTAAGCAGGAAGCCACATTCTAAAAAAGGCACTACCCAGCTCACTTGGCTATAAACATTGGCAAAGATGGGATATTTTCTTGTTGTCTGCTTGTGTCCTGAGGCTTTGGCCTCAAAAAAGCCAGTTGTGGTAGTGTATCCCACCACTGCTACCACTGGCTCCAGACTCACCCCGATGCCTGTGGCCTTTTCATGGTGGGATGCAGAGATAACACAGGGTTCAGAGCAATTTTTTTCAGGCCAGACCACCCGCTGATCCCAGTTAAGCAGTCTCATGTCTCCTTTCATGTATGTATGTATGGAAGGGAGGTTCATGTGGGGAGGGCGTGCCTCAAGTAGGAACAGGCTGAAGAAGGGTCAGAAGCCTAGTGGGCTGGTCATGTTCATACCCCAGGTCAAGGATGATTGGGTGGACTTTGAGTGTGGATGCCTTCTGCCTGAGGTTTACCTGGAGCCCTAGAAGTGAATCTCATTTCCTCTGGTTAGAAGTCTGAGTAGACACAGGGCTGGGTCTGACTGGGGAAGAGAAGGTCTAGTGGGCAGAAGCAGCAGCAAGTAGAGACTGGCAGAACTTGAGGTCTCTGGAATGGATACCAATTACAGTCATTGCAAAGCTCAACCCAGGACATCAAGGGGCAGGTGCTCATTGGAGACACCCACTCTGTCTCCACCAGTGAGGAGCAGGTACTCAACAATACTGAGGGCCAGAGCAGATGTGAACGGAGTGTGGCCACCAGGGATCTGGGCAACCTGGACCCAGGGATGGCCTGAGAAGGACTCCTTCCCTGAAGCCACCCAGATTCCACAGGCAGCTTGCAATTTTTGACTACAACATGGAGCAGCCTGTCCATGGTTAACCAATGAGGCCAGAGAACTTGGAGACCAAGGGTAAGAAGGTTGGGGAGATGAAGCTGGGATAGGGGTGGAGATCCATGTGAGTTTACATTTAAAGATTTAAATGTAAGACTTGAAACCATAAAACTGTTGAAGAAAACATAGGCAGTAAAATCTCAGACATTTTTCTTAGAAATATTTTTTTTTCTGATATATCTTCTTGGGCAAGGGAAACAAAAGAAGAAAAAAATAAATGGGACCACGTCAAACTAAGAAGTTTTTGCACAGCAATGGAAACCAACAGAATGAAAAGACAACCTACTTAATGGAAGAAGGTATTTTCCAATGATACATCTGATAAGGTCTTAATATCCAAAATTTATAAAGAATTCAGGCAACTTAACCCTGGAAAAACAACTTGATTAAAAAGTGGACAGAAGTTGTCCAAAGAATACATACAGATGGCCAAAAGTCATATGAAAAGATGCTCAATGTCACTAATCATCAGAGAAATGCAAACCAAAACCAAATGAGATATTACTTCACACCTGTCGGAATGGCTATCATCAATAAATCAACAAACAATAGGTGTTGGTGAGGATGTGGAGAAAAGGGAACCTTTGTGCACTGTTGGTGGGAATGTAGATTGGTGCAACCACTATGGAAAACAGTATGGAGTTTCCTCAAAAAATTAAAAATGGAATTGCCTTATGACCCAGTGATTCTGCTTCTGGGGATATATCTGAAGAAACCCAAAACATTAATTCAAAAGAATATAGACATGTCCGCATGTTCATTGCAGAATTATTTACAATAGTCAAGGTATGGAAGCAATCCAAGTGCCCATCAATATATGAGTGGATAGAAAAGCTGTGGTACATGTAGACAAAAAAAAGCTGTAGACAATGGAATACCTCTTGGTCATAAAAAAAAGAAATTTTACCTTTTGTGACAACGTGGATGTGTTTAGAGAGTATTATGCTAAGTGAAATAAGTCAGATAGAGAAAGACAAATACAATGTGATTTCACTTATATGTGGAATCTAAAGAACAAAAACAAACAAAATAGAGACAGATTCATAGATACAAAGAACAGACTGACAGTTGTCAGAGTGGTAGTGGTTAGGGGACTGGGTGAAAAAGGTGAAGGGCTTAAGCAGTACAAATTGGTAGTTGAAGAACTGTCATAGAGATGTAGACTAGGGCATAGGGAATGTAGTCAATAATATTGTGATAACTATGTATGTGGCCAAGAGAGTACTTGAAACATTGGGGAGTACTTGAAACTCTGTAAAGTACATGTACATAATTTTCTAACTGCTATGCTGTACATCTGAAACTGATGCAGAATAATATTGAATGTAAACTGTAATAAAAAAATTAATTAATTAATTAATTAAAAAGTGTCAAGAAAGAGCTTCTATCTCCCAGTCTCTGTGCAGGGGTAGAAACCTCACATTGGTAACTGACAACAAACACAGATGGCCTCATCACACTGACCATTCCTCCATAGTAAAGTCCTCCAGCACTTTTCCATGAACTCACCCCAGCTTTAAAAATCCTCCTGCCCTTTTAGAGAAGTTGAGTTCAATCTCTCTTATTGCAAGTTTTGAATAAAGTGTTCCTCGCCTATTTAATTGGTCTGATGCAATTTTTCTTTTATAACACTCAGTCAACATCTGTTGAGTTGAATTTGAAGCATTTCAATTTTTAATTCTCATGTACAGCATCAGTTTATAAAAGATAAAAGTCTTTGCAAAGAATACCAATGTTGGAGGAACTATTACAAAACAAAGCAAAGTGATTTGATAGATGGCTCAGAATACCCATACCAAAAAGACAGTCAAATATAGTCTGAAGGATCAGCTAATATTCTGTTTTAATAAAAATGTATGTAGCTAAATTATCTTGGAATAATTTAAACTGAACTACAAGCAGATTGTAGATGCTTAGAAATGTTTAAGTGTCAAGGAGTAAATTCTTTTTGCTGCTGCTTATTTCCTTTATAATCATTCTGATAAAACCATTCCAATGGAGCTAGAATTTTGGAGTTGACTTATGTTCTCCAATTTATTGATGAAGAAACTGAGAACAAAAGAGGATGTTATGACTAGTGGAAAACCAGAAACTGGAAACCAGGTTGCATTATGTTTAATCTTGTGTTCTCTTTACTCTTCTCTAGAAATTTCAGGTCTGCTCAGGTGTTATATTTTAATTAGAAGGAGAAATTTAACTGACAAGATTTATTCAATGGCCAATTAACCAAATTGTTTAGGTGGAGAACTATAACTTGAGGAAAGAGAAGACTCTTGCTCATTCATTGCTCTTTTTGGTCAATTGTAGCTACATAGAGTTTTACAGTTGACATAGCTCTTTCATATGCATCATCTGATTTGATCACCAAAACAAGCTGGATGAGGCAAGAAATAGCTTGATTAAATGATGTACCAAAGGTCACCTGGCTGGTAAATGTAGAGCAGAAACTAGAATGAGATTTTTTAGTTCATCTAGTTTTTAAAAATTTACTGTGTCGATTATAGGTAAGCACTGTATTAGATCTTAGAGACAAGTGTGGACACAACAATCATAAATATGTTTATGTCAGTTTTGTTAGATACAAATGCAAGTATAAAGTATAGATTGCAATGAGAATTTGTAAGATGATCTTAACCTTGCCTGGGGGTGGGGTTTGGATCAGAAAGGCTGGTCAAAAGAAGTGACATTTACATTCCCAGATCATTGTCCTAGCTCCTATATTAACTAGGGTTCAATGCCAGTAGGCTCTATATTTTGGCCAGAAAGCTTGCCCTATAGAGAAATGTAGAAATATAATGAAATGGTGGTATGCTTTTTTATCAAGCTAACTGTATTTAAAAGTTTGTCTTATTTTCTGAGGTTGTTTTTCCTTATTTATAGCTTTAAAACACTCTTTCTTTTATTCAATGGTCATTATGGTAAATAAGTAATTTTTTAGTGAATTACTTAGGGCTATAAAAACTTCAAATCTTACATCATCTCCTCAATTTTATTTAAAATATGTTTAGACAATGAAATCTCAAAGTCTGGGAACCAGTGATATAGATCCTGCTGTGACCCCTGACCTCACCATTCCTTTTTATTTTATGACTGGAGGAAAGACCTATGCTTGGACCAACCTAATAAGTCACAGGAATGAGATGTTATACACCTTTGTCCTTATGTGGGAAATATGATTAAAAATAATGAGACAAACTCAGAAGCATAATGTTATTTCAGGAAATGGGAATAAACAGAGAATTTCAACATATTATTTTCATTTACTTGCTAGGAAGTCAATCTTTCTATAGATGAGGTTGAAAGACAGGACTGAGGAAAGGGGATTGAAATTGAAGGCTGCTCTGACCGAGGCAAGGCAAATGTTCACTGGGGTGAGAAAAGGGAGAGTTTTCTTGATCCCTGTTGCTCTTTCTGTAGAGAATTTATTTCTCTGTCTCTTCTCCTGCCCTCCCTTGCGTCTATCCACAGATTTTGTTCACGCGGTAGGTTTGTGGAAGACTGCTGAGCTGGTGCAGTGCCCTCCCTCATTGTCATGTGTCACAGTGCAGAGGGTAAAATCAATCGATGGCCCTTCCTGGCCTCCACCCTTCTTCCTGACCTTATAAGTACTTTTATTTGCATTCTGTCATTGTGGCTGTGGCTTATCCCTTTGCATTTGCCCTTTCTAGTTGAAAGTCATTAATCTGCAAATGCAACTAATTAGCCCTTCTCTGTTCAGGGAGCAGAAAACACTGCTGGCTCATCGTCCTAGTTTATTGGGTGCCAGAAAATGTACACCTAAGGATCAATGGATCTTGCCAATGGGAGGAGTGCTCTGTATAATTACACAATTGGCCCTGGTAAGCTGTAAAATGTGAATTGCACAGAGAGCCTAAAACCTGCCCCAGAATGGTGCACTGACTTCAACAACCGGCTTGCATTTCTTATTTTATCAAGTTGTGCTCATTTTGTGAGGTGAGCCATCTCAATTCATCTTCTTGAAGAGTGAAGCACAGAAGATTAGGTGAAACTGGGTGCATTTCAGCCCTGACATTTTTCTTTTTTGGTTGAAAAAGGTTGAACTCAAGACCTCAGGGTTGGTTTAAGATTGGAAAGGCCAAATCACTTTATCTTATTTTTTCAATGGGGAAAAAGAAAGAAAAAGCCTCTTTGTCTTAAATAAAATAAAAACTAACATGCTTATGCTTAGCCTTTTTTTTGGTACCTTAATAAAAGACACGATAGACTATAGATCTCCAGAGAAAACTCCTGATTCCCTTAAGGGAAAATAATTTTTCTGCCGAGGGAAACATGTTAAAATAGGTTATAGGCAGAGCACCACTGGGATGCCTATTGGACAAGCATTTGAAGCTACAGATGAAAATCCTCTCTAGTAACAAATGTAGTATCTAGTTGTGCTGTGAGCACAGGCTTGTGTGGGTATATATGTCTTTGTGTGCGACTGATAGTGTATGTATGTGTATACAGAAATCCTTTCCACCAAGAGAAATTGAATGAAGAAAAGGACCTGCAAGAAATATGTGGAAAGCATTATACCTACCTGGCAAAAAGTCCAGGGAGAAAAAAAATGTCTATGATAACCTATACTTGCAACCTTTGGGGAGAGTGAGTCTAGCAGTTGGGTTAGTTGAATCCCCCTGAGAAGAGACCAGGTGCTAAAGAGGATTGTTGTCATCACTGGCCACAGCCCACGATCTCTGCCATTAGTAGAATCTTGCACAGGTCTATGCGATGAGTTGGAAGCTCTGTCTGCCAGTTACTATGAGCCACATCCTTTTTGGCCCTGTGCTGAGAGTGCAGGACTAGAGAGCTCCCCATTCTTACCTTTGCCTAGTGGTTAAACAGTTCTTTGCATAAATGAGAATGGGCATTGAAATGAACAAATGGCAGTTTTCTTCTCTTTTTCAGAATATTCACAATAGTTTAAGAATAGCTAACAAAGTTGGCTTTCCTTGAATAGCATCTATTTTTTCTTTGAAAATTTTTTTTACCTTTTTCATTTCTTTCTTTCTCTGCTCACCCTCACCTGTACTTTTAAATTTAAGAATACAAAGACAGTGGTAACATTTCTCCTATTTCCAGAAAAGCATTATCATAGCAGAATGATAGAGAATAAGCATTCTTTGTTCTCAAATGAATAATGTAAAGCAGTGGTTCTTAATGTGTTAGGGGGCATAAACCCCTTTAAGAATTTGCCACAATAAACCTTCCTCTCCCCAGAAATATGTTCATATCAATACACTCATACTCATCTTACTTTTGATTTTAGGGAATTCACAAACACACTAAAGCAATTGCTTTCTGGAGTTGATAGTCCCAGATTTAAAACCTATGATCAAATGCAATGCATTTGAAACAGTGGAGAAATTAAGGCATGTAGTAAGATCTATGGGCATTTTGTTTGCAGAATAAGACACTGCTGGTTTATGGTAATGACTAAGATTCAGTCTCTGGAGTTAGTCTGACCTGAGACTAAACATGACTCTTCTAATTCTTAGCTGTGTGAAAAATTATTTAACTTATCTAAGCTCCAGTTTCCTCATTAAAAAAAAACAGGGTAATAACATCATAACATCTACTTCAGTAGGTTGATGAGATATACACATGGTTTGGGATACAATCAGCCCTAAAAATATACTAATGGTTGTTCCTGTTGTTAATAATGTGGAGTGCTATTCTGAATTAAGGTAGGCATCTTTTCTTCCACTGCTTGTCAGTTACCTTTGCCATCTCAGGGAAGCAGACTCTGTTAGACACTCCTGAACATGTGCTCCTTCCTTTTTAAAGCTTCTTCTACTTAGCTACTAAGACTCATCCTATTTGAGAAAATTTAGTTTTAAATTTTGAAAAGTAGAGAGGTCCATTTTTTTAAACAACGATTTATTTCATGCTGATTTGAGGTGACTGTGGACTGTGAAACTCAAAGAAGGGAATGCTCCATGACCTGGTGGGCAGTGTTTATTAAGAGCATCCCTCAACAGTGGCCTGATGCTCAGCTCTTCCACTCTGTTCTTACACCCTTTATTTTCACCACGATTCTTTGATTTTTCTTCTGTCCTTTTCCTTTTTCTAATTCCTTATTAGTGGCAATTCTCTGCTCAGGCCTAGTCAAGCCAGCTCAACAAATAAAATTGAGCCTCTCTACCTCCCAGTCCCTGAGTTAGATACTAGGGACACAGAAGTAAATAAAATACAGTCTTTATATGTGGAAGTCCCTGAACTCTCATTGTACTGAGTATAGTATCATGATTGTCACCATCATCATCATCATCACTGTTTATTGAGTACATATTCTGTGTCAAACTTTGTGCTAACTATGTTGCATGCATTATTTTGTCTAATTTAACTTCATTATAGGCTCTTCTTTCTAGAATTACCTATTCCTTTATTCCAATGGTGCAAGCTTTTATTTTCTCTTTAGCCCTACCCAGCAGTTCTCACTTCTCCCAATGGCAAATTTCTCAGTATCTGCAAGGTCTTTTCTTGCTTAACCACTACATTTGTGTAGCCCTACAATTCTCCAAAGGCTGGGTGTGGCTGTGTTTTCCAAACCTAATATTCTTTAAAAAGAAAAAAAAATGATATAGCTTGTGCTTCAACAAATCAATGCCTGGCCAGTTTTCAGTTTTGGATGACCCAAACTTGACCCAGGTCAGAGTTAAGAGATATAAATATGACTTATATAATTAAAAGATACAGAAGACTTTTGATTCCACCCAAGAGCTAGGGATTGACTCAAAAGCTGGAATTATAACCAGAATAGTGGTGAATCTTTATAGTTTATGAATTCACTAACTTTTAAAAATATAACATTAAAAAACAATGACTAAGAATTTTGCAACATGAAAAGAATTATTTAAAGAAATCTAATTTTCTTCAATAGAATACAATCAGCTGTGTCTAAGCAATTATAGTATCTCTTCACATAATGTCAGGTGGTTGGTCATCTATTGATAAGCTAGAGCTACATGATTCCCAACATCTTGATGTTTTCAACAAATAACCTGTTTAGCAGAGAGTGAATTGAAATTCTGAAACTTTCCTTGGGGTGAAGTTACTTTTTGTTTACTAAAGCCTTACAACTGTTGGTCATATTGGAGCAGGTACCAGGCACTGGCATTCAGTTTCAGATTCCACTGTGAAGAGGACAAAGGTATACATACTAGTGAGGAGGGGAAGTAGTGGCTGTTACTTAGTCACCCAGATATGAAGGACTTTTAGGTATTTTACTGCTATCCTTGTATATAGTGTCCATCGCTGAATCAGAGACCTCTGTAAGCATATCAAAAGCACAAGGGATGTCTAAGTTAAAAACTTTTGAAATGACAATAATTGGGACTATATTTTGAGTGCCTACTATAGGTCATGCACATCACTAGGGTCTTTGAATATATAACCAGCACCCACTACTAGCATGCTATGAGGTTGACCAGTTATTCACAGGTCTACTTATTTAACAGATAAGTAGATTGAGGGATGGAGAGTTAAGTAATTTGGTCAAGGTCATTTTGTTTGCAGATGGCTGACCTTGGGTTTTATCATGCACCATTTTTAGTTTTAGGATTCAATCTTTTTGGAAAGGAACATGATTCTTCTTGGCTTCTTAACTATTTAATAAAGATGTTTTGTGTATGCAGAAACAATTCTCCTTTTCTGGTGCTAGTCTCATCATGCACATGGTGTAGTTGGAAAATATTTTTAGATTAAAGGATAGTCACTGCTGTTTGCAGAAATGGCCCAGATTAAAAATATGTGAATGTCACTGAGTTGCAATAGACAGAATTAAAAAAGTCATCCCTCTCACCCTGTCTTTAAGTGTAATGATTAATATACCATTGCAAAATGATCTATGTGCTCATAGATTACTGCCTGAATCACTGTGTCTACTTTATGACTTATTGTTTGCCTGAGATCACTGAACATTTTATCTACAGATAAGTGAAGGATTTAAGCACTTCTCTTTCTTCTTGGCAAAAAAGAAAGGAAGAAAGGAAGGAAGGAAGGAAGAGAGAAAAGGAAGGAATGAATAAACAAATAAATAAATAAACAAACAAATAAATAAAGCTTTTTTTTTAAGTAAAAAAGAACTGTACTAATGCTTAGTTGAAATTAAGCAAATGGAATCAAATCCATTGTGTGTCAGTGAGGCATATAAAAAGTTTAACAGATGCTTAACCAAACTCAAGAAATTGTGCAGTGACAGATAGTTGATATTATCAGATATCAATATTGTTCTTTATACCATAGGACCATGGATATGGGTGTCTTAGCAACTTGTGCAATTTTGTAACACTCTTAGAAAACAACTGGGGAAGAATTAAATTCAGATATTCAATTTAGTAGAATTAAAAAATTACATATAGTACTGATTCAGCTTCATTTTCCAATATTCTCAGTCCACGTCTTTTTGCAGTTGTTTTTTTCCACTGTGGCAGAAGATGGGAAAAGCAAGTTGGTCTTTTAAATTTATTGCATTACATTAGTTGCACTATAAGATTCTTTGAAGATGATTGTCTTGTGGATTCTAGTTCCAGATCAGTGGACATTTGGCTGGAAGGATTTATTTTGTGTGCTCAGAGAATTAGGCCTTAAATCAGTGTTACTGTAGGCAGCAGAGGGTTTGGTTTTTACAACTACAATAACTAACTCGCTGGGGAAGTGTATGTGTGACCCTTTCCTGATATACCAGGGAAGTGTGTATTTGGCCATCATTGCTTTAAATTCTAAAAACCAATATAATACAAACATTAGCTCTCCTATCGCCATGCATTTCTTTCACTTGGTAAAAGAAACTCTATATAGAGGGGGAAATCATTGCATTGGTTTTTAATTTGTGAGAGAATTGAACTTTTGATTCCATAGAGAACACTTAGATGGAGTTATATCAGGTTCAAGGGACATTTTAAGCAAAAGGCTGCCTGAAACCCTTCTAATACTTTTTTCTTTTTCTGAAAGAGGCTTCTAACAGTGATGACAGAAATATCTTCAAGGAAAGACAACAAAAATGAATGAATATTCATTTATTTGGTTTTTTAAATCCACTGATTTATTCTTCAAACAATTAAGCAACCACAGAAGGCAGGTTCTGCCATTTAGAATGCTGCTAGTCTGCTAGTTGAAGGCAGATTGGAGTGAGAAACTGCCTTGAAAGAGGGTAGGTACATCCTTAAAATGAAGTGAAAAGATGCTAGACCCTGGTTTTCACGAGCTCCTGAAATACAGTCAATGTTAGCAGCTCTGCGTGTTTTGGATGCCTGGCAGTGAAGATGTGGTGTGAACAATATGTGGAAATTCATAGGAATTTGAAGTAATCCTAGAGATCATCTAATCTAGTCTCCTAATGCTATTTTCCCTTCAACAGCCACGTTGACAGTGGTCTTAACTTGCATTGTGAGTTTGTTTTTTTGTTGTTATTTATCGGTTCTATTACAGCTCTCTGGTACAAAACAAGGCAAATGTATTCTCTCTACCTTAGCAGCCGTTTAAATGTCCATAGTGAGGTTGTAGTCAACTAAACCCCCTAGGCATTTTTTCTTTTTTATTCATAAAAAGGGTTGCAAGCCTTTCCTGCATCCCATTTGTACAACTGATTATTTTGAACTTAAAAGTGGGACTTTGTATTTATTCTTTTAAAATTTTTATGGATTTGTCTTTGTTTTACTCTTCCAGTTTAAAGATCAATTAAACCTGCATTCTGACATCTCTATATTAGCTATTCTGTCCCAGTCTGTGCTATCTATAAACTTGATTAATATGCTGTCTATATCTTTATCCAGCTCCTTGATAAAAATGCTATAGAGGTAGGTGGAAGGATAGAGCCCTAGGGAATTTTACAAATTATATGCTTTGCAGTAGGATTGTTTAACTATATACAAGTCAACCAAACCACCCAACCTCATTGTTTTTATATCCAAAAGGTATTATAGATATGATAACCATCTGAACTGGTTTGCCCAGGAATGCCCTGGTTTACTGGTTAAAAATTCTGGTTTATACCTATTGTTTAACACTAACTAAGTAGTGCCTTCTTTCACTCTCAAAATTATTCTAGTTTGGCTGAAGATGACTGGTTACCTTAATTGTCAGAGACCACACCCAACCAGTTGGAGAACTCTAGAAACATATTCATGGGGCTCTCTGGACTGACTCTCCAATCTACTAGGTCTATCATACAATGAAATGAAATTTATTTGCCAGCTTTTTTCTTAACATTTCTATTGTTCCTAGTATTCATGTATTTTTCTGACTGCAAGTAATCTAAGTTATATTTCTTTTTCTATTGAGAAGTAAATTTAGATTTACTAGTCTATAATTATAGTTTTTGTTTATTGTATATTTACTATGTCCGAGTGTTTTACAAGTTTTATCTCACTTAATTCTCACCTTAACTCTGAGGTAGGTATTGGCACTGCAATTTGCAGGTAAAGAAAGTGTGCTACCAAAGGTTAAGTAGCTTTCAGAGCTCATAAAAGATAGGATAGAATTCAAACCCAGGCAACCGGACTCCAGAGTCTTTACTCTGTTGAACTAATTTCCAGAATTTAGTCTTTTCTCCATTTGAAATCTGTCACACACACACACACATACACACAAGAAAAAAGAAAAGGAAGGAATGGAAATGAAAGAAACCAAGTTCAAAAATATTCTCCTCCTAGATAATCATTTAAAGCTAGGCAATAAATTGAAGGTAATACAAATTTTTTAGGATACTAACAGGAATTGATAGAATTACACAATTTAAAGGACACAGCTAAGGGACAGGACCCCCTGCAAAGCTTCTGACAAATGGGCCATAAAAATGCTCAAAGACCACTATGGCTCAGAGACATTCTTCCAGCCCTTGACCGTCTCTTGCTCCCAAATTGGCTTACACTGTTTGCTATCACTTTTCTGAGGCCTGGGGGGAAAAGGGGGGTGGGAGAAAAAGACCTCAGTGAGCCTAAAAGCTCATTTTAGACATTTCTTCGAGAAAAGTAATCAGTTTTATATTGTGAGAGCATATGAGTGTGCATCCATACAATAGCAGGATGTTTCCTGCAAAGAAATTGTTCCTGATCCACTGCATTATTTTTATATTCTTATTTTTGCAATTCTTGGCACTTAGTAGTGCCCCATAATTGTTCATTCAATGAATGAACACATTCTCACAAGGATTCTCTGCGATTTTAGAGTGAGGAAGGAGGAAGAGATGTTGTGTATCTTCACAAAGGCCAATTGTTTTTTGTTTTTCTTTTTTGTATTTTGATTCAAAATGCTTAGCTCTGTGGTTTCTTATACATGACACTTTTCAAGGATGTCATTTACCAGGCAAGAGACAGCCTTTCTCACCCTCTCCAAGCACGTTCTTCATTTCAAGACACATAACTTATTTACTGTGTTATGTTAATGAAGGTACAGCCTGTGGTTTAGAATGTGCTGTGTTCTGTTAAAGGCAGAAAGAAAAGGACCCCATAAATACAGAGAATCTGGAGCAGGGAACGTTTTATTACAAGACTCACTCCTTCTTAAAGACAGTAAACATGATGAATTTCTCTTTGCAACTGAATTTATGAAGATAGATGATTCTCTCTCTGGTGGTTTTAACTGGGTTTGCCTTGCGGTCTGAAGCAGAGTTGCAACCTACACAAATACATTTATTGCTGTCCCTAATGACAGGATATGATGTCTTCTGTATGACTGAGTGGGACTTAGGAGAGTGACATTGTGTTTTACCATAGGGATGGAAAAGGATTCATCCAATTTACATGTTTCAATGGGAAAGGCCTCAGTGTTTCCCGTAAGGGAAGCCTGGGACTGCCTTAAATCCTGCTCTACTACAACTTTTTATAATACTCTTTTCACAGTCAGTCTGAAAAAAATCTTTTGCTGAGACTTTTTCAAATACCAACCCAGGAACTGGTGACAGAGCTTTGTGTTTGATTTTCATACATTCAGTTCACACTTTGGCTTTCTGCTGAGCCGACACAGAAGGGAGAAGTAAAAGGAAGGGGGGAGGGCAAGGGAAATGGAAGGTTTCTGAGCTCAGGGTTTAAGTGCTTCACTCAAAACGCCATTGTTCAAGGCCGAGCGCACAGGCACTGCTGCACGAGGGAACTGGCTCCTCTTTGCTAATGATGGCAGCGCGCATCATTGGCTATGCAGATCACAGAAGAAAGACATTCTGCTTAGCTCTAATTCCATCAGGATCATTTACCTTTTGAAGGATAGAAAAGAATGAATTGAAGATCAAAATCATCAGCCTTATTTGGCTTCATCCAAGATTTATGGCAGCTGCTTTCAAGGGCAACTGAAAAAAAAACAACTGCGGAATTCACATGTGTACCATTTCTTGTCTTTCAATATTTTATAAATGTTATGAGCAAAGTCAACCTCTGGGGACATTAAAATTAAACAACCTCTCTCCCTCCCCTATATTGGAATTAGAGCATATATCAAAAATCACTGTATTTAACTACTCTCATCTGTAACATACCTTTTTAAGATTAGCTGCCTGGGAAGCCTATGTTTAGTTTCCTATTCATTTGCCAAAGGTTATTATAATGTTGGATCCGTGTCTGTGATGTCAAAAGCATTAAACTTTGATTTAAATTGTTAATAATACAGTGCCCATTATTGCCAGCTTTAGACTTGAATTCATTTTTTTAAAAGTAAACATTGAAGGGATATCAACCAAAATTTGAAATGAAGACATAGTGATCTTAATTTAAGTGCCTTGATATGCAGCCAAAAACCAAAATCTATGCCTATATATGTATAGACACAGATATAGATATAGATATATAACCAGGAGGACATTTGTTGTGATCTTTGAGGAAGTAAATAAGGTTGCCTTGGTTTCCTTACATGCTTCGATTAGTTTTGACAGCAAGAAGTATGTCTTGCATCCATATGATAAAGGACTACAATATAAGTGAGGCTGATACAGTGGCTCACGAATTATCCTGTGGACCAAGCACAGTAGACAAAAATTGATAAGGCAAATTAGTTTTCTATTTGCAAGATGCTCAAAAGCTTTAAACTTCTCCTTTCATAGTAAAACACTTATTTTTAAAAAAATATATTTTATTGATTATGCTATTATAGTTGTCCTATTTCCCCCATTCTCTCCCCTCCACCCTGCACACCCCCTCCCACCTACATTCCCCCCTCCCTTAGTTCATGTCCATGTGTCATATTTATAAATTCTTTACCTTCTACATTTCCCACACTATTCTTGCCCTCCCCCTGTCTATTTTCTACCTACCATCTATGCTACTTATTCTCTGTACCTTTCCCCCCCTCTCTCCTCCTCCCACTCCCCTGTTGCTAACCCTCCATGTGATCTCCGTTTCTGTGGCTCTGTTCTTGTTCTAGTTGTTTGCTTAGTTTATTTTTGTTTTTTTTCATATGTGGTTGTTAATAATTGTGAATTTGCTGTCATTTTACTGCACATGCTTTTTATCTTCTTTTTCTTGGACAAATCCCTTTAAAATTTCATAAAATAAGGGCTTGGTGATGATGAACTCCTTTAACTTGACCTTATCTG